>OZ005653.1:68437208-69637208 GCA_963930645.1 Salticus scenicus | reverse complement strand
AATATTTTAATAAATAAGCAAATACTTAACAAAATGCACGTTTTGTCATCGAAGTTTTAAGAGCAAATTAATTTCAATAACACAATAAATGTAATTAAATAAATGAAAATTCAGAATAAAAATATAACTTTAAAAATAATTAAAAAAGCATGAAAACTTACAATATATGCAACATGAATTTTATTTATTTATTTTATTTTTTTTCATTTTGAAATTTCTGTTGACTCCATAATACGTAAATCACATATCAAATATTTCACTTCGCACTCAGTTAATTCGTAACATTCGAGGATTCTAAAACCGCATTCAAATGAATCGAAACACACCGGTATAAAAATTATGAGAATATACAAATAAAATAAAAAACATATTTTCAAGTTATCAAATGATACGCTTTCATTTCTCCAGACACATATCGTTTCGAATTTTTCATTAATACTTACATTTAAGCGGAGGGGAAAATTCCCTAGTTTTCATAAACTTGACCAACAAGTGATTGAGTGAGTGAGTTTTACGTCGAACTAGTGCTACGTTGTGGGCAATGAGTACGGCAACCAAATATCCCCATTTTCTACAGACAAAGTTTACTTTATTCGCATTATTATAATTTTTTAAAAAAATTATAGAAAGTAAAATATTTAATATTCAAATTTTACTTTTAGTGCTTATTAATTGAAAATGAGAAAAAAAAAAAAAAAAAAAAATACATGCATAATTAGTTAATTGTAGCAATTTAAAGCTTCTCTGTTTTAAAAGTTCACGGATCCGGCCACTGTAACGACGGAGGATGAATTGGGACATACCCCTAAGGTATATGAACCAACAAAGAAAGATGGCTGTATAAAGCTATGAATCTGAAAACGCACGTAACTTGGCTCCGCGGCAATCACTGTGGCGCATGTTAAAACCAAAAAAACATCACTGAACACCCCTACCTTGCTGTGCATGATTCTGAAAACGCACGTAACTCGGCTCCGCGGCAATCACTATCGCGCATGTTAAGACCAAAATTTCCCATAATGTAGCTCTAGTGCAACGTAAAATGCGCTCGGAACAAATGAACCAATCAAATATCGCCTAATTTCCCATAATGTAGCTCTAGTGCAATGTAAAATGCGCTGAAAACAAATGAACCAATCAAATATCGCTTAATTTCCCCTAATGTAGCTCTAGTGCAACGTAAAATACACTCAAAACAAATAAACCAATCAAATATCGCCTAATTTCCTGTAATGTAGCTCTAGTGCAACGTAAAATATACTCAAAACAAATGAACCAATTAAATATAGCCTAATTACCCATAATGTAGCTCAAGTGCAATGTAAAATACACTCAAATCAATAAAAACAAATGAACCAATCAAATCTCTCCATACTGCGTCATAATAGAATTGTTAAGTTATGTTTACAAGGATAGGCAGTTTCTCGCTACGGAAGTTCGCCAAGCCGAAAGTGAACCTCTGTTCTACGGTTCAACCAAATCCGCTGTTCACCGGGTACTTTAATTCTCGGATTTGATGATCCATGGTTTAATCCGAGTGTTAAGATGTTGGTGAATAAGGCCCTCAATGACTTTCCCTCGTAGATAACACATACTTCCATTAAACTCTATCATATAACTTAAATTCATTAAAAACACAGTTACATTTAACTATAAAACATCAACTATAATGGGCAAAATAAACTCTTAAATTCTAATGATAATATATCTAAAATGCTTCCGTAAATGCTGCCGACTAAAGGACGAAAATTTGAAAAGAAAAATAAACTTTTTTTCTTTTCAAAAAAGCAACCGAATTTTTAATAACTGAAAATTCAACTCAAAACAACAGTTTTGCCACTTTTGCAATTTAAAAAATTAAACTTAAGTAGAAACTAAAGTATAGGTAGGAACTAAACCAATTACTTACTGAAACATAAAAACATAAAACTTAATTACACTGAATACCTACCTAAAATCTGTGCAAGTTACCAAATCTTAACATGAATAAATCAAAAGAATCAGTTGAATTATTGTACAATCTTACGGTTTTAAAGTTATTATCCGTACATGTTTCATTTAACGACATTGATCTCGCGTGTACGGTACCTGACAAGAACTTTCATACTTTGATTTTCTATTAGACATTATTTAACTTTCTCCATTTTTATTACATTGAAAAGTAAATAGGTTATCAAAGATATAAAAGTATTTAGTGAACGGTATTCTTTTTTCTTTTTCCCGGGCGTGATGCTTGAAACGTAGTTATTCTAATTCAATAAGTAAATGCTCTTAGTTCAGTGAAGTATATTAAATATTTCTTTCTGTTCTTCCTCGAAAACTTCAAAAATTTTCCCTTCCAGCAACTATCAAGTCAGACTAAATCCGCACTTTCAATATTTTATTTCATCTTTTTATAAAAATCTGAGTTCATCCTTATGCAACAAAGTGAGAAAATTTTTGCATTACTAAATATAAATTTATTAATTTTATAAGAAGTTTCAATTAGTTTTATATTATAATACAAGAATTTCGTTTAAGCGTTTATAGTTACTTGTTAATGAAAATCCAAAAAAGAATAATTTTTATTTATTGATTCTATTTACATATTTTCGGTTAACTCCGTTAGAATAGTTGATGAATAAAATTAAATATATATATATTTTTTTTATTTAAAAATAGTTAAATAAATTTTATCTATGTAAAGCTCCTATTTGTAGTGTCTCTCTCTATATACAATATCAAGTTATTTAGTTTCAATAAATAAAAATTCATGTGCATATTAAAAAATACAGTTTTTTTTCCGTCATATTTAAACATGCATGGGGAAAACGAAGTACTTTTATTTGCTATGTATACCAAAGTAGAAATCAGAGTTCGGTTTTAGAAGGAAGGATTATAAACGGCTATTATATATAGAAGGTGTTTCAAAAGTATCAATGTATAGACGGTGTTTGAAAAGTGTGTGACATAAATGTAAATGCAGTTATACGGGACTAAAATGAATACTGATAGTATAAAAATGTAGGTGTGGAATTTCTACGTGGGACTTTTAGCATGCAAAGAAGTATTGACAACAGGTAAACAAAAAAGACAGGTAAATTAAAAATAAATAAATAAATAAATAAAATTTTTAAGGATAAGCTTTTTTACAATTAGACAATTAGTGCTCGAAAGGTCGACCACCAACAAGATGTGGACGATTCCCAGTGGGGGTGCATGGACTGGCATGCAAAAGCAAAGATATCAGGAGTATCACACATGTGTAGTGATCGTAGCGACATCTATAATTTATGTACAACAACTGCTACTTTCACTTTTAGAATATGTATTTCTAGTTTCACTTTCAGAATATATACTTCTACTTTCACTTACAAATATGTACTCCAACTTTCACTTACAAATATGTACTTCAACTTCAACTCACAGAACATTCTGTCTTCAGCCTTGCCGGGAGAAAGGTCCCGTAGTATGTCAATGTCAGTGAGTAGTACGCCGCGCGCTAAGTAATGCGTGCTTGTTTCATTTATGATTGTTGATTATTAAAGAGTTTATTTTCATAATGAACGACTCATCAATGTGTTAATTACCACGAAGACCTATAAATGGTGACTTTGGACTTAGAAAACTTTCATCCTTCTGTGTAATGTTTACGTGCAGCTAAAGTTTCGGTTTCAAATCGAAACCAATCCTAACTTTTTATTGCTTCTGTTTTGAATCTCTTCTGCTACGGATTCACTATGAGTGATGTTTCTGCGGTCAAAATTCCTAACTTTATTCCAGCAGACCCCTCGTTGTGGTTTACTATGATTGAATCTACGTTTGAATTAGCTACTCCAAAGGCCATAACGGAATCCAAAACTAAATATAATTACTGTGTAGCAAATCTTCCGCCAGATGTTGCAATGACTGTCCGAGACATAATTATTTCCCCTGACAGTAATGACCCCTACGGAAAACTAAAAGATGAAGTGATATCTCGGTGTGGAGAGAGTAAATCTCAAGAAATTAGACGGTTGCTTACAGGAGAACAACTGGGAGATCGGAAGCCCTCTGACCTGCTTCGTCTTATGCAACGGCGTGCAGAGAATCATAATGTCACAGATGCCCTGCTACTTGAACTTTTCCTGCAACAACTGCCTTCCAACGTGCAATCAATTTTGGCGTCTATAACTCCTCTCACTTCCCAAAAAGCTGCTGAAATAGCTGACAAAATTCTGGACATCACACCTGCACAGGTGAGTGCAATAGAGACTAGTTCCATTTCGAACGCTTCCTGCAACAATGACTCAGAACTGCTGAAAGAGATTAAACTTCTGCGTAAAGAAGTAGCATCGCTAAGACGTTCGAGAAGTATTTCTCGTAGTCGTCGGTTTTTTCGACCAAGGAGCCCGTCTCTAAAGAACGATGCCATATGCTGGTATCATAAAAAATTTGGCTCTAAAGCCAATAAATGTTCACCACCGTGCACCTTTCAGGAAAACAACACACTCCAGGAGTAGCGGCGACATACGCCTGGTATACTAATAGTTCTCGTCGCCTTTTTGTGCGAGATCGTCGGTCTAATGTTAATTTTCTCATCGATACTGGTAGCGATTGTTCTATTATACCAGCTGCCACAGTTGAAAAGGTAAGCACTCCAATACAAACTTTCAAAGCTGCTAACGGCACTTCTATTAATGTATATAAACAAAAACTTTTATCACTCAATTTAGGTTTAAGAAAAACTTTTAATTATCCTTTTTATGTATGCAATGTGTCTACAGCTATAATTGGTGCAGATTTTTTACACTATTTTAACTTACAGCCAGATCTTAGAAATCGTCGATTAATCGACGCCAATACAAAATTACAGTCTAATGGTACGATTAAGATTGCTCATATTTATTCTATAAAATCTGTATTTAATGATAATAATTTCTCTCAATTGTTAAATGAATTTCCTAGTATTACTAAACCTCCATGTGCAGACCAAATTATTAAACATTCTGTAAAGCATCATATTGAAACATTTGGCTTTCCCGTTTTTGCTAAACCACGTCGGCTTGCTCCCGATCGTTTAAAAATTGCAAAATTAGAATTTCAGCACATGTTGGATTTAGGCCATATTCGCCCATCCAAAAGTAATTATGCTTCCCCTTTGCATATGGTCCCTAAAAAAGGAAGCGATGATTGGCGTCCTGTTGGTGACTATCGAGCTCTTAATGCTCAAACCAAAAAGGACAAGTATCCAATCCCTAATATCGTTGATTTTACTAGCGAGCTTCATGGGACAACAATATTTTCTCACATTGATTTAGTTAAAGCTTATCATCAAATTCCGATTGCTCCCGAAGACATCCATAAAACTGCAATTTGTACACCTTTCGGACTCTTCGAGAGCACTCGGATGCAATTTGGTTTATGCAATGCGTCTAGTACTTTTCAAAGATTCATTGATGAAGTGACTCGAGGTTTAGATGGTGTTTACGCATTTGTTGATGATATTCTTATTGCATCTAAAGATAAACAAGAGCATTTTAAACATCTCAGAGCCCTTTTTGAACGATTAAGTCACTATGGTCTTACTATTAAACCCTCTAAGTGTACTCTAGGTGTACTTAATATAAAATTTCTCGGATATAATATCTCTGCCGAAGGACTTTTACCCCTCCCTGACAGAGTTGAAGCAATAAACAAATTTCCCCGACCTACAACTATTACCCAATTGCGGCGCTTTCTTGGCATGTACAATTTTTATCGAAGATTTATACCGAAAGCTGCCCACATTTTAGCACCCCTAGTAAAACTTTTGGAAGGCCATAAAAATAAAAAAAAATCTTCACGTTCAAAAACATCTGAGGCACCTCTTGACTGGTCTGTCGAAGCAGAAACTGCCTTTTCCACCGCTAAAACGGCACTCGCGGATGCCACCTTGTTAAGACATCCCATTCCTGGTGCTCGTTTACGTTTATTGTGTGACGCCTCGGATTTTGCTGTCGGCAGTACGCTCATGCAATATAATAATTCTTCATGGGAACCAATAGCATTTTTATCTGTAAAACTTACTAAAAGTCAGCGCACTTGGTCCACTTACGATCGCGAACTTTTAGCTATATATACTTCAATTAAACGTTTTCGGCACATGCTTGAAGGTAGAGATTTTTCCATCTACACTGACCAAACCTCTAATTTATGCCTTTAAGCAAAAGCCAGATAAATGCTCTCCTCGTCAATTGCGCCATCTCGACTTTATTTCTCAATTTTCGACAGATATACGTCATATTGATGGTACAGAAAACTCCATTGCTGATGCCTTATCTAGAATTGAAATTGATTCAATTTCAACAGAAATTTTAGATTTCAAACAAATATCTCTTGTACAACTCGAGGATCCTGAATTAAAAAACATTTTAAATTCTACTGACAATACATGTAATATTCAAAAGCATTATTTTTCTTTGGAGGATGTAACATTATACTGTGGCATGTCAACAAACATACCACGTCCTTTCATTCCAGAATCTTTTCGATCTAACATATTTAATCATATTCATAATCTTTCTCATCCCGGAATTTCTGCCACAACTAAATTAATAACTAAGCGATATTATTGGCCAAACATAAAAAAATTCATTAAAAATTCCGTCCAGTCATGTGATAAATGTCAACGTTGCAAAATACATCGGCATACAAAAGCTCCACTTGGAACTTTTGCCCTTCCAGATGCAAGATTTTCACACATACATATCGATTTCATTGGTCCACTTCCTCCATCTGACGGTTATCAATATTGCATGACCATTGTCGATCGTTTCACTCGATGGCCCGAAGTAATCCCAACATCTGACATGACAGCTCTAACAACAGCTAAATCACTTGTAAATGGTTGAATTTCGCGTTTCGGATGTCCGGTTACCATCACAACAGACCAAGGTCGAAACTTCGAATCCACACTTATCCGTCAATTAACAAATATTCTTGGAACCACGCGTACACGCACAACAGCGTACCATCCAATATCAAACGGAATTTGTGAAAGATTTCATCGCTGGCTCAAAACTGCATTAAAAACTCATGACAATATGAAATGGACTGAAGCACTGCCAATTGTCTTATTAGGTCTTCTAACTGCAATTAAAAATGACATTATGGCGAGTAGTGCTGAACTAGTCTATGGTACTACACTTCGACTTCCATCTGATTTTTTCACAATAGATAATTACAAAACATCACCTGACTTAACATATGTCTCACAACTCTGTGAATCCATGAGAAAACTTTCTCCCATTAATCCCCTTAGTCATGGTACTTCTAATGTTTACATAAATCCATCCTTGCAGACATGTACTCATGTATTTTTGCGCATAGATAGTATTCAACCACCTCCTTACACAGGACCTCATACTGTAATTAAAAGAAATAATAAAAATTTTGTTATTAAAGTTAATGGTAAACCTACAGTAGTATCCATAGACAGGTTAAAGCCTGCATTTCTGTTGTCAGATAACGCCAACTTATCTTCACCTTCACCACCTGATTGTCATAACAACACCAATTCCGACTTAAATGAACTTAGATCTAATATTTCTGCTGCACAAGAAAATTCACAACAGCAGAAAATAATCACAACTAGATCTGGTCGTAAAGTTCATTTTCCAAAGCATTTAGTAACAGATTATTTTTACTATCACTGCAAATCTTGTATTTGTTTATATTATCATTTATTCTTTTATATATTGCACTTATTCCTTGTTTATTTACTGTAATATAACTTTTCATGTGCACATGTGTATGTATGTATATATATTTTAAATAATTCTGTTCTCAGCAATACTTTTTCATATATTTCATTCTGTTATTGCATTTGTGTACATATATATTTTAAGTGTATTAGCATCAATATTCTATTGTATTAGCATTGTATTATTATTATTTTATATACATAATTGTATTTGTATTAGTATTTTGTAAATTTTTATCGTTCTCCTTGTTCACTGGGGGGATACTCCTGTAGTGATCGTAGCGACATCTATAATTTATGTACAACAACTGCTACTTTCACTTTTAGAATATGTATTTCTAGTTTCACTTTCAGAATATATACTTCTACTTTCACTTACAAATATGTACTCCAACTTTCACTTACAAATATGTACTTCAACTTCAACTCACAGAACATTCTGTCTTCAGCCTTGCCGGGAGAAAGGTCCCGTAGTATGTCAATGTCAGTGAGTAGTACGCCGCGCGCTAAGTAATGCGTGCTTGTTTCATTTATGATTGTTGATTATTAAAGAGTTTATTTTCATAATGAACGACTCATCAATGTGTTAATTACCACGAAGACCTATACATGTTTTCATCAGCAATTTACAGATTGGTCAACAGATCCCCATCAGACCCAATGGGACTTTCGTAGTCAATACTTTAATATTACTTTTAAAAAAGAAAAAAAGCTTAACGATGCAATTCTGTTTGAACTTTGTGCGAGAAATGACTATTAGAATCAGGGAAAAGCTTTCGCTTACCTATGTCATGACATCAGAAACATTTAGCGTCTAACGCGTGAAATCCCCATCATATTTCTTATACTAAATCTACATTTATCTCTCTCTTATATATATATGCGGGTGCGGAGATTTAAATATATATATATATATATATATTAATATTTTTTTTTTTTTTTTTTTTTTTTACAATGGATGTTCAAAATAGTAAGCAGCAACAAGCTATACAAAATTCTCATAACTAGTTATATTTACATTTTGACAGATACGCTCATTGCGATAAAAATTTGTCACCAAAAAGTACTTGCCGGATCGTGAGGAAATTTGGAGTGGATACGTTTCTAGCAGATTTGCAAATGATTAACAATACAAAGTGATTGCGCATTGCGTAATTCCCCCAAAAGGCGTTTTAGTTTTATCTCTCTGATATATAATAAGAATACGCTGAAGTATTATTATTCTGCAAAAGGGTACGTTTTCATAAAAGTGCTGCTACACTGCCATCGAAGATAATACGATCAGATGTGAGAGTTGGAGAGGGGAAGAATCATAGGAATGGTGGAAGCTGGTTTATGAGCTCTGCAAGTACCCAGCCGACTCGGCCGTTTTGACTCCACTGTGAGAAAATGTTGCGACAATGGATAAGAGAGAGGCTGCATATACGCCATCCAGTCTCAGGAAGACCTCGCCATACTAATAGCAAAGAATCCCGTCACAAAATCCGTCAAGCAAGTGTAGCGACAACTTCATCGCTATTCAAACACAGATAGAACCTGTACTACAGGCCCCTGTATCGGTCCATACTGCTGTAAGGTGTCTTTTTAGACGAAAAGTCACATAGCGGCGCCTTTTACATGTACCACCAATGGCATTTTTCCACTGTTGTCCCCGTTTGGAGTGGTGTCGCGCTCGACGGGAATGGGCCACGATAGAATGAATTCAGATAGTCTTCAACGACGAATCCAGATTTAATTTGGATACCGATGATCACCGTGTATGTGTGTGAAAAGCCTGTGGTGAACAAGACCTTAAACTTGCCTTTGCTTTACAATGACGCACCGCTATCACACTTGATGTAAGGATTTGGGGTGGCATCACATACGACTCTCGTTTAACGTCAATGTAGATCCACGGCATCGTGACAGACCAGTGGTGCATTCGGAGTACCCTTCAACCACATATTTTCCCTTCATGGCAGGGCTTCTATCGGTTAATTTTCAACAGGATAATACTCGGCCATACACAGCAAACTTGTCACAGAAATGCCTCTAACCTATTACAACCTTATCCTGGCTTGACCGATCTCCAGATTTTTTTACAGAATCGAGCATGCCTAGTATCACTTCGGTCGGCAATTTGCACAACATTTGAGTTTAGTTGAACTTGACTGGCGATTTCAAAATCTGAGGAATGTGATGACATAGGATAATATACAAAATATATATGAATCAGTGCCCACTGGTACTGCATCCTTTATTCAAGTTAGAGATGAATTAACAGGATACTACTCTCATGTTTTTGAAAACGGCAACACCATGATATAATTATCAGAAATTAATGAAATTTATTACACATATTACTGATACTGGTACAAATAAACGATGAAATGTACAAAACAAAAAACAAAAGAACGTCTGAAATCAGTAGTTTGTGTGTCCACCACGCTGAGCGATGAGAGCATGTACACGTCGGGGCATTGAATCATACAGGTTCTGAATGTAATCCTGTGGAATAGCATTCCAGATAGCTTTGACTTGACTCCAAAGTTCAATCTTACTGTGCTCCCCAGCTGTTGTACGAGCGAGTCGCCGACCAGTTAAATCCCAGACATGTTCGATGAGTGACATATCAGGGGAATAAGCAGGCCAAGGAAGAATCAAAACCTGTTGTGCACTGAAGAAGGCTTGTGCAGTCTGAGAAACATGTGCACGGGCATTATCCCGCTGAAATACAGCACCCGGAATGCGTCGAAGACTGCGAAAGACCTCTGGTTACAATATTTCCCTTATGTAGTAATCACTGTTGAGATTGTCCACAATTTGCACTAGATAGGATCGACAACTATAACCAATAGCTCCACACACCATGATGCTAGGCGTTTCTGTAGTATGACGCTGGATAACACACTGCGGGAACAGACGTTCACCCTGTAATGTTTAGCGTGTAATTTTCCCTCATTGTACTCCAGATTGTAGCGAGATACGTCGGAGAAAACAATTTGTTGCCAATGGACATGCCACGTGCTGTGTTGCTGAGCCCATTGAAGTCGGATGCGTCTGTGATTCAGCGAAAGGGGAATACTGCGTAGAGGAACACTTGCTTGCAGTTCATGCTGCACCAAACGGCTACGAACTGTTGAGCTAGACAACAAAACACCTGTAGCCGTGCTCCAACGATGTGCTAACACACGCGAGAACGCTGTACGGTCCGTCACAAGCATGAGAATGACGTGTCTGCCGTCTCGTGCCGTTTTCTTTTTGGCTTGTTTGGTTCTCCTCTGTCCATTTATTCCAAACACGCATCACTGTTGTGGCATTACACTGCGTGCAGGTTGCGATTTTTCAATACGAAAATCCACCCTCTAGCATATCAACGATGCGGCCTCATACGAACTCCGTTAGTTGTTGGTATGGCACTCTCCGCTTTTGACGAGGCATATTAACCAAAAATGAAACGTTTACCGCAGACAGAGGGCGTTAAACAGATTTTAACGCGCCTTTACAGTCCTTTATATACCTAGAACAAGCGACTGATAAGGAGTCGGTTCTCGTTCCACGCATGAGCAATCGCTTTGTAATTCTAATCATTTACATGCTTCACGTCACTTTACATTTCCTGTAAGTTTGGTTCAATTTGTATAATCCTTTCATGGTGTTGTAATTTTCACAAACATGAGTGTAGCATCGCCATTCATTTGTAATTTTTCTTATAATAAATTATCGTTTAGTTTTACTTTTGTAATCACTAACATCACTGTTGTACTCACATATATAAAATTCCGTTCTACTCGAAAAATTCTTCCTTGGTGTGCTAATTTTTATGACAATAAGTGTACTTTTTATATACCCTGTGTAGATAATTTAAAATTTTTAAATACCATCTTTATGTTTTAAAATAAGAAAAAAGAATAATAATAATATAGCAAAGTTGTGCAGATCCATTATTTAAAACTATAATTTTAAATGGACTAAAAAGTTTGTAAATTTTTAAAAGATAATAAAATGTGAATATTTTAAGACCTTTTCTTTCTACATACTTCTATGAACAATAGGCCAACATAATTCGTAAAATTTACAATTAAAATAATTTAAAGCTAAATTAGTAGAATTTACGTTACAATATTTTATGAATTGACATTACAAAATACTTTAACGTAAATAAATATTTCGAAAATCATAAATTTATTCTGCGAATCTTGCAGCTTCACTCTGCGTTTATGTAAAATAAAACCTCGATGTAGGCATGAAAAATTAATGGAATCCTGTATTCAAAATATTTATCGTAAGACTACAAAACAATATTTCCAAAAGAAAAAAAGTCACAAAAAAGATATGTATTATTTATATTCTTTTTTTTTTTTTTCTTTGTTATATTTGAAGTAATACAGTTTATCTGCTTAATACGGTTTTCTCTCTCATGGAAATAAAATTCAAATCTATTTTTTTTTTTTTTTAAGAAAGATTTATTTATATATAACGGATCTTACCTGGGTATTCCGATGGATCAGAACAAAGACTATAAAGATCAATTTTTTTTTCGTATTCCTTTTGTATGCGTGATCCTAAAAATATTTCTAACTTTTTTGATATAAAGTCTTTTCCAAACATGAATTTCTATTCTGATATCAAAAGAAACTCTAGCAGAAATTTGATCTTTGGACTATAAATGATTGCAAAAGTAAAAAAGATGTAAGAAAAGATTTCATAGAAAATTTTGATTTTTCGTAGACATTTTTGATATTTCAGAAGCCAAAATTTAAGTTATTACGTTTAAACTTTTTTATTGAAAAATTTCAATCCGAGTGATGGATATTTCACATATATAAAAATGCAGAATATTACTATAATGGTTTATAAAATAAGCTACCATAACCGTAAAACAAATTTCTTATAAAATTATAAAATTTGATTTTTCATTTTTTATTCAGTTTTTTATAGAGTAAAAATTCAAATTGGTACTGCCGTTTATTTTATTTTTTATTTTTTACAATTGCTTCTTAATTCTTAGAACAAAAATAATTCTAAAGTAGTTTTTTTTTTTTTTTTCAAATATTAAATTCTATTTTTTTATTCATTATTCTTTTAAAGGCAAAACTCTTTACTCACTCTTCATTTATTTCTTAAATAATACGTTTTGAATACTGCAATATATATATGCATACAGGGTGATCAGAAAATGAGTATACATTTGAAAAATTAATAATTCACGGAATAATGTAGGTAGAGGGGTAAAAATTGACACATATGCTTGGTATAACATGGGGTTTTATTACAACCTCAAAAAAGATAAAGATAAAAAAGTCGCCAACAGATGACGCTGGACAGCAAAACGTCAATGACGTTGCATGAGAATCGTGTATAAAAGGAGCTGTAATAAGAGATTGAGGTTCAAAAAACCATTAATCACGCTCCCGACACAAAGAGCCAAATGTATTGTCATCAGTTGTAACCTTTTCTACCAGATTGCGCAGCTACTTCAAAAGAAAGCATGCAAAATTGACAAAGATATTTGCCTCTGTCCCCTCAATTATCTCAGCTGGGGGTTAGAGCCAGGAACTTTCTCCCTTCGAATCAACCCGTCGAACCACCTCCAACCGCTTGACCACATCAAAGGATTCTGAATAGCGCCGTTCGAAACAACTTCCAACCAACCGCAGTGGAAACTGCACTTTAGTGAAGCTGTACTATCAAAATGGGGAATTTGCTACTGCAGCTTTACGATCATATCGTCATAGGAAGGGTATTCGAACGGGTAAAGGTCCTATGTCAGGTTCAGCTGTGAAGAGCATGATTTAGAAGTTCGAAGCCACTTCATTTTTTAAGATTTTTTTTAAAGTTGTAATCAACGAGATATTGCAAAGTATGTTTTAATAAAGTTTATTGCATGTTGACGCACATCTTTTCTAAAAATGACACATTATTTTGAAAAGTTTCGTTAAATATTTTGTAGAATTATTCATTTTACCTCAACAATGGTAATAAATACTGAAAGAACATTCATAATATAATTTTAATAAGGTATTGTTACTACTTATTATAAACAAACATGCAAATAATACGGTGACCAATAAATTCAATAACGAATATTACATTTACCAATGTCAATAAATCCATTCAGTTCATTATTCGATTAACTGCACAATAAGATATGTCGCCTTTCTGCCATCTATTCAGTATAACTCTACTTATATTTATATGTGCATGCATGTGCTCATGAATGTATGAAACACAACTTCATACATGTACTTACATTAAAAATAAATCAAGAGTAAAACGAAACTCTACAAACGTTCGAACAATTGTATTACAAATATTTAAATAACTTTAAGCACAGTTTTTTTTTTTTTTTTTTTTTTTTTAAATAAAGCATATAAATTTATAGTCGAAAATTATTTTGAGTTTCAAACGCATCCGAAAAGAAAAATGATATAATCAAAATTTCCATTCAGAAGAAAAATAAATAAATAAATAAATAAGATTAATATTTAAAACAAGGATATATAAAGGGTATACAAAGGATATATAAAGGGTATACAAAGATTAATATTTAAAACAAGGATAAGTTTTGTTGTTAAACAAAAATATGTCTGTAAGCTGTCTCAAATGTGCGTATGTATGTGAAATCCACTATGTTTGTTCGCCAATAAATTTTTATACATAATATTAGAAAAATGTATTTACATTTTTTATGTTACGGTGTTTAAATCAAATTAATAATTGGAAGGAAATGCAGAATTTATTTTATAATATTTATTTAAAAAAAAATATTTATAAAACTGTATATTATTTATTATAGAGTATATATAAAGCTATTTGTTTTATTTATCTAATTAATATAACTCGCAGAAAGCCATTTAATACAGATTAAAACCAAATTAATAATGGAAATGGAATTCCATATACATATAATAATTACGGTAAATATTAAATTATTAAAATTATTATTTAGTGTTAAATTATTTAATTAACATACACAACAGTTATTACTGTTAAGCTTATTATTTTTCTATATTCGGTTACTTCGAATTTTCTAAGCAATGCAATCTCACACACATTGGAAAAAGTGCATTATTAATTTTGTTTTTGTAAAAGTAAATAATATATTTGTTGTGATGTCAGATTTTTATAAGATGTCAGAAATATGCAAGACAGTGCAAAAAATCTGAAATTCTTATTTAAAATTATAATATAAAAGTTTACACCCCCATGAAACTTCAATTTCCCTACATTCTCATACTTCTTCTTGTTGTGTCATTCACAATATACACACGTGATTGACACGCCCTAATTCTGTCAACTTTCTATCCTGTCAGAAAACTACTGTTCGAATTTATGAATATTTGTATGACATCATTTGACAGAACTTGTATTTTATGAAAAACATGGCAGAAATGCTTCCTAAAAAGCAGCATGGAGGACTTATATTTATTTTTTGTCTCTTTTCTTTTACATTCAGTTTGCTTAGTTTCGCGTAAGAGGGATGGCGAAGAATTTCTTGATTGACAGTTGTTTGTAGAAGGATTTTTAAGGGTATGTTTCATAAAAAAAATGGCCTTTCATTTTTCAGAAATTGGAAAAAGAAAGAATAAAGCTGAATATTTACTTTTTCCTTATTGATGGGCATTTTAGAGTATATCATAAAGCCGATGTGTTATTATAGAAAAATTTTCAAAAGCAATTTTGAACCTGCACCTAAAGAGGAAAAGAAGCGTAGGTAGTGCTGCAATAACATTAAAAAGGATAGTAATGAACCAGATGTATTGGATGGACTTTTTTTTTTTTTTTTTTTAATATTTTTGCGATGCTTAAAAAAAAAAAAAAATATTTCTTCTAGAGTTTTTTTTTTAATTTTAAAAGTAATTCAACTGTACTCTCAGTCTGTCTCTGGAAGCAATATAGAATATAAGGGTTATAATTTTCTTTTTACACCGTTTATATATTATTTTCAAAAAAATTTTTGTCATTAAAATAATTTTCATTTATAAACTTCTATGCTATACAAAATTATGATGATGGATAATTTATTTTTAACAAAAAAGGCATGAAGTCATAAATTATAAGATGAGACGATAACAACGTGTTAATCTATGTATGATAGAAATAAGGAAAATAATCTGGTGTGTCACTCACACGACTTTCTCTTACCCTGAAATTTAACCCCTTCCGCTCCAGGCTAGCTGTAGTGTAAATGTCTGAAATACCAGATTATAATTTTGAAATACATCATATACTTTCTTTGGACGTATGCACGTACGTCCATGGTATTAATGGCCATTAACACTAGGACGTACGCACGTACGTCCCTGGAGTGGAAGGGGTTAATACTATAAATACAGGTTGGTGATTAAGAGGTAAGATAACGAGTACTGTTATGTAAACCTATGTTAAACAATTCATATTAGGCTTCTGAAGAGTTTTATATGATAATTAGTTCTGTGTGAGGGGGGCTACCGCCCAACCCCCCGTTTCATTAATGCACCTACATTTATATAGAATTTAATTCGGTTATTAAAAAATATTTCTCTTTTAAAAAAATAATTTATTAAAATTATTATTTAAAAAAATTATCTTTTATGATAAGGCAGACGATTTCCATATTAGAGAAGTAGTTTATCACCAAATATCCAAAAAAAGTCCATTTTATTCTCAAAAAAAAAAAAAAAAAAAAAAAGTACGATTTTTTTTCTAAGTTTTTTTTTTTCGTTAAAAGTAAAAAAAAATCGATAACTTTGTTTTAAATTATCGCAGATCGATGGTTCAACCATTCGTTTTAAAGGTATTTTCGAGCTCTTTTGAAAGATACCCATCATGGAAATTTACTCCCCTCGAGGGGGGACTTCCCCCCCAGGGGGGAGGCGAGGCTCCTACATACACAAAATAATTTTCCCAGTTAACTGTCTCTATTACAAAATATATATATTTGTTTCATTTGGTTTAGTGCAGTCTATAGACGTTAAACTCTATTTTCCTGCAATTTCCCCCATAGACGTAATGTATTAGAATTCTCTTGATTGTCCCTGTACACGAACCATTTGCTTGATCTTAACGAAAAGCTTACTGTAGAATCCCTATATGATACACATTTAGAATACCAAGTTTGAACTTTCTGCCATAATTTGTTTTTGAGATATGCTGATAACAGACAGACACACGGACACACACACACACACACACACACACACAGACAGACACACAGACACACAGACACACACACAGACACACAGACCATTTGCTAAAAACATGATTTTCGTATTCAGGGGACCTCAAAACGTGTAAATATAACAAAATCTCGCGTTCGAAAATTTGAGCCTAAAACAATACTTTCTCTACCTTATGGGTAAGAGAAAGTAAAAAATGATATTTTAAATCTCAAACTGTAAAGAACACGAATATTTGATTCATCACGTAACAATTATAGACTAATAGAAACATATTAGTTTTAACTTCTTTCAGAATATATATATTAAATATTTTATAAACAGCACAGCGAGAGGTCTAGACATTATCATAAAAACTTGTGCTTATTTACTGCACTAATAAACAGAGTTTTCGTTTTTCGTTTGATTTAAAAAAATAAATTTTGAAGTGTAATATAAATATTTTTCATTAACATGTATTTACATCTACATTAATTGCATAGCTGCCAATCGTCCCGATTTTATTGATATTGGTATATATATATATTTTAATAGAAATATTGTATAAATATTTTTTTAATCAGTTTTCTATAATTCAATAAAGCCAAAATTTCTATAAAAAAATCACCGTTATACAAAAATCGAAAAGGTTGCCATCTGTGTAATTATACATAAATGCGTACATTTTTCACAAATTACACAACATAAATTTACATCCATGAGTAGAATAACAGACATAGAAAATAATGCAGCATTGCATAAGTGGTAGAGGAGATGTTAATGATAAATCTCATAGAATTTATGTTTATTGCATAGTTGATAACATTTGAAATATGCAAGTCACACTTATCACTGCTATTTTTAAATTTAGCAACGATCGATATATATATATATATATATATATACATATATATATATATTTCTACGATTAACTATATTGAAAATTGCAGTGGAAAATTTCCGGTATGGAGTGTCTCGTGAGAAACAGTTAACTTCGTAGGCATGTTATCGATGTTTTCTTTAATTTTTCTTAAAGTTTTACAATTATTTAGTTAACTCATTTTTATGAATGGCTTTTTGTATGTCCATAATGTGAAACACTTGAATTTATCGTATATCGCAAAGATATATTTTAATGAGAGGAAATTTTAATAAATAATGACAGAATAATTAATAAATTACACATATTCTTCTGTTACGCAGAATTCTTTTAGAAAAAAAGATTTTTTTCAGGCCTTTTTTTTTTTTTTTGCCCAGTACATTCTGTGCTCGATATCAATTTACGTGATATGAATTTACGCAGCCAGCGTTAATAATGTATTAGAAGTGGTTGAGAAAGCTCATTTCTCAAAGCGAATAATTGCAAAGTTTCAGCCATTTGTCGCAAAATTTTGCAATTATACTTTAAAAGTTTTTAGGAAATTTTCGTAAAAAATAAAAATTTAGGTTTTTCTAAAATAATTATCAAAATGGCTGAGTCTGAGACTGAGTATATTTTACGTCAAACTAGAGTTACAAAGGAGGCATTTGGCGCCGGTCACGGATTCACCTCAAGGGTTGGTCCGATATCATGATGGGGAGTTTAAATTATAGATATTATGTGTAATTGGAGAAGATAATGCAAACTAGATTTAAAAAAAAAAAAACAAACAAAAAAAAAATGATGTACGAAATTTATTTCTCGTTTATACGATTAGTGTATATATATATATATATATATATATATATATAAATTTTCGTAGACAGGTGAGCTTCCGGAGAGAAAAAGGAGAGTTTTTTCATAAAGGAGAGTTATTGAGAATTCCAGTTCTCGCCAGTGACAAACTCTATTACCACGATTTTCAATCGCGTAAAGCAAATGCATGTGTGAGAGATACTACCTGTTAATGAATGGATAGATGAATTATGCCTTAAAAACGTAAATAAAACAATATAAATAAAATTTTAATTACTTTTTCAGCAGAAAGTTTCTATCACGTATTGTTTTTCCATGTATGTTTATTTAGTAATTTATATGAAGTAATATTATATAATTTTTTCTACGTTAATGCAATAAAATACGGATGATATATTATATATATATTTAATATAATCTTTTATAAAACAAAATTATTTTATAACTTTTTCATGAATAATGTAGTTAGTAAAGCCACTATATTTTTACTTTTTATGGGAAGATTTTTACAAGATTAAAAACAATCACATGGATGTAAAAAATTAATGTTATAACATCATGACACATCATATTTGGAATTATACATCAATATTAAATATCAAACTTTAGCATAGATATTTCGTAAAATTATAAACTAAAATTACTTATACTAGATAAATATATTCTTTTTAAGAAAAAAAAAAATGAAGGTAACTGTTTTTTTTTTTTTTTTTTTTTTTTTTTAAATGCCTACTTTAGTAATTTTAATCTTTCTGAAATAATGAAGAATAGCATAATTTATTCACTTCGCGTAGATGTTATCTTTGTAAAGAAAAAAAAAAATCATTTTTTTTCCCTACGTTTTTCAATGAATTTTCTCTCTCTCTCTCTCTTTTTTTTTTTCTTTTTTCATTTAGAAACAATGTTACATAATACATCACTTCTCCTTAAAGTGAAGATCCCTTACAGTTTTAATAATGATAAAGATAGGATCTTCTAAGATAAATTCTAAAAACAGAAATAAAAAATTAATTTTACATTTCAGTATTATTTTTACTTATTTATTTTTTTATTTGATTTTTTTTTTTTTTTTCTTAACTTGCACAGAGAAATTATTAATGTTATGAAAAAAAAAAAAAAAAAATGTTTCATTATTTTCTTCAGTGGGTAATGCGTTGAAGTCAGCGTTTCTTTGAAATTACATCTTATGATGACCCCTCTTGTCCCCTCATATCATCAGTCAGTTTATCTTCTCCCCCCACCCATTTTTTTTTTTTTTTTTTTTTTTTCAAATCATCAAAAATTCATGCAACACGGAAAATCTTATATCCTATGAATCAGAACAGTGCCCCATATTCTGTGTTATCCTATCCCATTTTTAATCTACGAAAACAGGCAAAAGTTTAAATTGTCTTCAAATTCTACTCCGGTACACAAATAACTCAGTCCCGACATAAAAAATACAATGATTTGAGTATGAACAGAAGGGATTACATGCCCCTAGCATAAAACCCAGGTTAAGCCCCCTATGGTTCTGTGTAATTGTGTGCAGACTTTAAGCCCGGGGTTCTGCTTTACCCCAACTTTCACTCCCTCTCAAAAAGAAAAAGTAAATAAACAAAATGATAAATGTAAAATAGAGTATAAGTAGAAAAATACTTTGCATCATGAATTTATATGCAAAAAGTAGTAAGGGAGAGTGGGGATTCTGAGTACGGTTGTTTTGTCCTTCATCGATCAAGTTTGGTTCTGGGGATAGAGGTAAAAAAGGAGCTTCCATATGAGATGCCATATGTCAATCAAAGGAATGATCAATCTCCATCAGATGATATCTGCTGTATCTATGAAAGGAAAATCACGTGGAAGCTAGAAATATAAAAGAGAAAAGCAATAACGCCTCATGTAGTGAATACTACAAACAAGTATGGAGCACTTTTATATATATCAATATATTTTATCATTAATCTTTGAGGCCATTTAAGGAAAAAAAAAAAAAAAAATGAAATATTAAGTATAAAAATTGCACTTGAAAAATATGTCAAGGGTCATTAAGCTGACTAAATTTTATTATTTTTTGACAAATAGATTTTTATTTTTTATATATATTTAATAGAAGGAAATATTGGATTCTTAAAACTTTCGACTTACAGTTTTCGATGGCTTTACAGGTTTTGAGAGATTCAGAACACGATTTCATCACTTTTAACACGCTTTTATTAGCTCCACCTGTATGTATGTTTGTATGTTTGTATGTATAATGTATGTTTGTAATCGCTCTGGGAGCAAACAAAAAATCTATATTGTAAAAAAAGACTTTCACTACGTGAACGCTGTGGCTGTGTGGTATAACTCCGAGCTACGAACCTAAAGGTCCAGCGTTCGAGCCCAGTCAGGGGAGATTTTTTTAAAAATGGTTTTTGTTTAATTCTAAATTATTTTAATTAAAGATTTAAATGTATGTAAATATTATGGTGTGTCACTCACACGATTTTCTCTTACCCTGAAATTTAATACTAAGATAGATATTTTGTGCTTTTTAGATCACATTTCTATAAAAGCGTGTTCTTTAATTTTTTAAAACTATAATATTATTAAAAAAACGTTTGTCTGTGTGTAAGTGACAATTTTTTTTCCAACTGTACCCCAGGAACTATTTACAGAACTATTTATTTTATTTTATTTTATTTGTTTATTTATTTATTTGTAATGATGATGTGGATGAGTGATTTATCTTGACATTTAACGAATACAATTTCAGCAAGCTTCACGTGTCAAGTAATGAAAAACAAAATTTATGAAAATTGATTTTTTTTTTGTTTGAACTGTCAGTGGGTGATGGTGCTGTTGTGGTATCTGTATTCAAATGAAGGTTAGAAAAATATCTACAAGGAAAGTTTATATAAATAGTAGTTATGGAATACAACTTAATAAGTTCAATGATTTAGACATTTTTGCAATTTACTGTAAACAATCTGGTGTAACGCTCGCAAGACTTTCTCTTACCATGTATTTTATGAATATAAAGACAAACCGTAGACTGGGGGGAAAAATAATAAGTACTGTAAATGAACCTAATTAAAAAAATATATATATCAAAAAATGTTTAGTAAGAGTATTTAATACAAAACTTTGTGTGAAAGGGTGAGGGCTATCGCTCCTCTCAACTTCCCGTTTAAGCATAGTACTTAAAAAAAAAAAAAAAAAAAAAAAAAAAAAAATCAAGGCTGTCATTAAATTTAGAAGGTTTTTCTAAATTATTCAGACACCTTTCAAACGCAAAATGCCTTACAATTTTCTAATTTTGATCAAACTAATTTTGATCAAGTGGCATCCTCATAAGCACATCAAAACACAAAATTTGAATTTCCTGCAATCATTTGTTTTTACGTTATGCTGATAACAGATAAATATACAGATAAACCGCTAAAATTTTTACTTTCCCATTCAGAGGTACTCAAAACGCAAATTACAGCGAAGAAAATTTAATAATAATAATAATAATAATAATAATAATAATAAACACTTTTTTAATGAATATGTAAGCTAATGTTCATTTCCGGTCTGCTTTCGCAGACATGGTAAAATGTAATAAAGCACTTCTATCAATTATATTTAATATAAAAGAATGTATTTGCTTAATTTTGGGTAGCTGTGTAAATTACCTATAAGTTTTCATACACCACATTGTCTACTTAAATTTAGTTCTATATATAAACACACACACACAACCTAAAATATAATTCCATCGATTTCTAAATATTTTCTCCAAGCAACTCAAATTCTTTTGGGTAAACCTGTAAACGATTCAAAAATTATTTCAGTACCATATTCAGCACAATACAAGCTTTTATGCCTATAAAAATATATGCTAATTACATTTTTGTTTGGTGCAGTCTATAGACGATAAATGGCACCTACCAAAAATTTCGTCCATATATATAATGTATTTCAATTGTTTTGGATATTTTTGTAAACAAATCATTTACTTGATTTCACAGAAAAATTTACAGTACCATCCTTTTATAATACAAATTTACAGTATCGTATTTGGATTTCCTGCTGCTATTTCTTCTTGAGATATAAAGATAACAGATACACAGTCACACAGACGGACAAACAGACAGACACACAAACAGACACACAATGAAATCACTAAAACCCTTTTTTTCGGATTCAGATGCCATTAAAATGTGTAAATATAACAAAAACTCAATCTCAAAAATTTGACCCCAAAACGATTTCTTCTCCACCATATATGGGTAAGCGAATTAAAAAAGTGTAATGTTGCTAAATCTAGCTTATCACTGTAATTTCTTGGTTAAAAATATATAACCAATATTCTTAATCTTTGGTCTGTATTTTTATCGATTTCTATTATTTAATTCATTATTAAAAATTAAAAATGATTTTTTTTTCACTTTAGGAAAAGCATTCTAAGTCACAAATATATGACCGCCAATAATTAATTAAATTAATATTATTCATTAAAATACATAATGCCTTTTTTCTTTGTAATTTTACATACGACTTAAGATATATGATTACTAGTAATTTTCTGTTGAAGTTTTAACAGTGTAGATTATGGTATATTTTAACGTTCGCATGTATTGTAATCTATCTATCTATCTATATCTATATCTATATCTATATGACTTTATATTTGAACTTAAATATTCAAACATTTAAAAACATTAGAAATATTACCTATAAAAAGAAACGCTTAATTTCATTAATAATTATTTGAACATAAATTCTATCCTTACGATCTCTTTTTGCACATTTTTCATAATTACTTTATATGAAATGATTATCATCATTATTATTTTTTTAAGGATAATATCGTTTTAGAGTTAATAATTAACAAATTTTAAATAAGTTGAATTTATGAAAAAATATATTGAATTTTTTTTCTAATTGTTGTTAATTTATATTCATAGGTAGGTGCAAAACATCATTCATAAAAATTAAGAAAAAAAGATCTGATATGTAAGTTTTTATTTATTTATTTATTTTTTATCTTAGATATTTCTTAAATGTATTAGCATGTACCATAATTAATTGTTTACAATGTAAACTCATTGTACAAACTAAAGCTTAATAATTTTAGTGATTGTATCATTTGTAACTATTTTTGCGTATCTAGGGTATATGCGTAGTATATTAACAGAAAGTAAGTTTATTTGTTTTTAATCAAAATCTTTATAAGATAATCCCTTTTTAACATTATTGATATCTAGAAAAAGCATGTCACAATAATGCCATAATTGAAATATTATTAGAAATTAATGTCACTCATATGATTGTAATTTTGTAACTTTTCATAATAAAACCTTCAACAAAATAAAGTTATTATGTCTTAGATATTAAACATATTTGTAAAAAATGACACTAAAACGTGAAAAATATGACATAAGATTTTTTTAATAGATCAATTTATTTTTAGCTTATGTCGTGCTTGTTTATTTTTTAATTAACAAACTGCTCAATAAAAACAGAACAATGAACTTATTTATACGATATTTTATAAATTAACTGAAAAAGTAATTTCGTTGAATAAGCCATTTCGTAAAAACACAAAGGAAACATTTCACTTCGAAATCTATATATTAAATAAAAAAAAGGAATTTTATTGGAAATTTTATCGTAATTTTAGAATGTCGTGGTGGAAATCGAGTGGCTTTAGGACGGCGAACTGGCTCTATGCTTTGGACAATCGGCAATGATGTGATGTTCCCTAAAATCTGCGTCCTGGAAACACGCCATCACATATTTCATCCTTCACAGAATCCTCCATCACATATTTCATCCTCACATTTCATCCTCCAGCTCCTCTGCTTCGGTAACCCTTACAGGTATTAAAATTATTTAACATGAAGCATATTCAAGGATCACAATTCTCCAATTACGAGCTCGATGCTTAATCGATTAACTATTTTGAGTTGAATACTGTATAAATATGTATATATATATATATATATATATAATATATTATTTCCAGTTTTGTAACATTTTAAACATTTCCCAACAATTAAAGATTTCGAAATTTCGACCTTTCTTGAGTACTTTACTAACAAATGTTTAAAAAATTATCAAGAAATATAAAATTTAAACATAATTACATTCTGTTTATTATATATATATATATATATAGGTATGTATTAAAAAAAGGTTTCTGTCACTGGCGTCAAATTTTTTTGTCTGCGAAAACACCTTCTAACGGAGGGCAGGGTCCTTCGCGTCATGAGAGGTATCAGTGTGTTTCGAGTACTCCAAGGCAGACATTTCAGCCGCTTAGAAGTTTCTATCATTTTAATTAAAGAAGTTATTGACTAAAAACTACGAGTTTATGAAGGTACTCTATTTGCCATTTTGAAAAAAGTTTCTCCCAGTGACGTTGTTCTTCTGTCATGAAATCATTTTACACGAGAAAATTAAAATATGATCCATGGTTGTACTTAGGTAGGTAGGTTGGTTGGATTTAACGTCGCAGCAATACTGCGCTATGGGTAATTGGGGATGGTCTCGAACGCACCCATAGAGATGTTCCGGAGACATGTCATCACAATTTTGAACCTTCACGGAGGGGATTCCCCTCCGCTTTGGTGATCCCCAGAGGTATAGTGAGGATGGAAACATGGAGGACTTTACAACCACGACAGATTTTATGTGCACCAGCCACCATTATTTTACACGAGATGGTCTTTGGCTGGCTCAAGTATCGAATCGGCAACCTTCCAATTACGTGATCAGTGCATTACCGACTCAGCGCGGCCCGAAACCATGGATGTAAAAAACAAAGAAAATAAATATCAACTTTTTTCTCTACTTTTAGGAAATTAATATTCTTGCACGGGAAAATTAAAATATGATCCATGGTTGTAGGTAGGTAGATAATTAGGTAGGTTGTGATTGACGTCAGACCATTACTGCGCTATGGATAATTGGCGACGGTCTAGGACGCACCCCTACGGATGTTCTGGAGACATGCCATCACAGTTTTGGTCTTACACGAAGGGGATAGCTCCACAGCTTCGGTGGCACCCAGATGTACAATTTTGATGGGAACACGGAGAGGATACGACATATTTTACAACGCCACGATATATTTTACATCCACCAGCCACCATTAGTGTACACGGCGGTCTTTGGTCGGCTCGAGAACCGAACCCACAAGCTTCCAATTACGAGCTCGGCACTCTACCGACTGGGGTACCGTGGTCCGGATTTAAGGTTGTAAAAAAGAAATAAAAATGGTCATATACTAAAGCTGTAATGCAAAATAGTCTAGATATTATGATTTTCTTTCTATTAATATATATATATATATATATTTCAATTTGACATTGAATATGAGGATTTCCATAATAATTTTCTGCTTTTGTCTTGTAATATGCACTATTAATATTCCTTTTCAATGAAATAAAGCATAGAATAGGCGGGCAGTGTTCTGCATGTGTCAATAAGTAAAGTGAGTCGGGGAGGAGGTGAAGCCTCCTTCGGAGGTTGGTGAGCGGAGCGAGCAGGGGGCAGAGCCCCCTTGTACATATATATGTACATATATATATATATATATATATATATATATATATATATATATATATATATGGCTGGTAAATTTTATTTCATTCTGTAAAATGTAATGCTTTTACGCATTTATTTGCATATAAAAAAGAAATATATCTGAAGAAGATACTGGTAAATGTATATATGCAATATCTAAAGATGAGGTGGACGTTTCATATTACCGTTTGAAACTGAAGAAAAAACTGAAAAGACAAGAATAAAACTTGTATTCATATTTTATTCAAAAAGGCAACGGTCTGGGAAAAACATTTCTTTTGTTTATTTGTCCAGCAGTACACGCAGTCTCCCATTCCCAAGCTTGGAATTGATTGATTTAGGAAAACCTTTCTAAAAGATCAGGGCACTTCATTTAAACTCACTTTTATTTCCAGTACTGTCCCAAGCCTTGATTGATTAGTGTTGAAACAGCAATACATAAAGGCAACATATGACCCCTTTTCAGTTATTTAAACGAATTCCTGAAGATGGTCGTTTTTCTGGATTTAGACGAATGAAAATTATGTCATATGCTATTAAAGAAAAAAAAAAAAAAAAAAAAGACAATACTACACTTATAGTAACCATATTATAGCATATTTATTACATTTTATCATTAAAAAAAGGTACAATTACATAATTATGGAAGCATAGTTTATGCTAAGTAAATGAGGACTGACAAGCTAATAATTATGATAAATAATTTCATTGTTACAATTTTTGAAACCTTAGAATAACAATTTCAAAATACAAACTGTACTCGAATTTGGAGGGCATTTGGTCACCCAAAATATAATTGTGCTTATTATTAAATATCAAGCAATATTACAATGTTGTAAATTTATTTATTTTTAATATTGGTTGCATTTTATTTAGCAATTATATTTGTGCATGTTTTTATATTTCGAACAATTAGCCCCGCATTTGGACATTCCTCTAAAATGTTAAATTATTTATAAAAATCATTTAAACTATTCATGCTTAAATCATTTAAAATTTATTCTCAGTAATCCATGCAGAATTGACATTGCTGTATATATACGCCAGCGAAGCTTAAAGGTTAAACACGAATACAAAAAAAGAAAAAAAAAAACGGCAAATAAGAAAAAATAAAAAAATCAATTAAATTAAATTAATTAATAAAATCCTTTTTAATTAATATGTAATTTTGAAAAAAAAAAAAATAGAGCTTTTTTTGTAAGTGTATTTTAAACGTAAACTTCTTAAATCCAGTTAAAAAAGTGTCGTACACAGACTTTAATTTTTAAGCGAAAATAAAATGCCTTATTTTTTAAAGACACTTTTTGCATCTGGAATTAAGGCATTGTAAATGTCTTAAAACGCCGTCATCTTTTTTACATTGTAAAAAATATTTCCTTATTTGCTGCCAGAAATTCTCTGTAATTTGAGAAAATACGTTCTGACAACGTAATTTTTTCGTAAAGTACGCGTATTTTTTTCAAGTTACAGAGAATTTCTGGCAGCAAATAGGACATATTTTTTTGAAGCTTCTAAACACCGCTATTTTTAAGGCTTTTTAGTAAATAAATAGAGGTAACCTGCGATTTTATTTTTCTGTTAAAAATAGATTTTAGATTTTTCTGAAGCATAAATAAAATACGAATAATTTTCTTAACAAAAAAAAAAAAAAAAAAAAAAAAAAAAATTCTATTTGCAGTCAAAGTTTTACTAATCTCGCTATCGCGCAACACCAACAGGGCTCTCTTACTGCAGTACTTGTGATGAAACAAAGGCATTTTTATGTTTTTATCCGTATCATTCCTTAATCTGATATTTAACCCTTTGAAGCAGATTTCTCATCAAACATAATTTTTACACTTTTTTGATAGTTTTAAGTTATTTTTGATCTAAATAAGTGGAAAATGTTATATTTAAAATTTTAATTAATTTTGGCTCTAAAATATAGAATGGGGCACCGGTGTCCCTTTCTGCGTTAAAGGTAAATTCATCATGGGACACGGGCGTCCCATGAATAAATATTTTTACAAATTGCACTTATTTACAATTACTTAGATATAGGAGTAGCAATAATTCATTACTGATCTTCTTTAAATAATCAAATTTAATTAGAAATAAATTTTTGAAATTGGTTGATAAAATTTTTTCAAACTACTTTTATTTAACATTTTTATTTTAGTAACAAATTTACTCTGATTATCTAATAGATTTTTTATAGTAACTATTAGACTGTCTTTTATAATAAAAAACTATCATATAATAATAATATTTGTAATAAGAGCGTCAAAAAATAAATAAGCAAAAGGGACACCGGTGTCCTATCTGCGTCAAAGAGTTTAAAAGAAAACAAATTATGAACACGGATACCAGAAGATTTGTCTTACATTTAGGCACAGGAAATATGTCGAAGAAAAGTTTTTAAATCGAATAATAATAAAATACTGATAAATATAAATAAAAATCAGTTATGGAGAAATTATTCAGGATTCGATTTCTTCGTTACAAGTTACTGGCTACGTTCTTCTTTATGCTTTTTCTGTTACTATGAGAGAGCTTTAAAGACAAAGAATTTTATTTTTTTTTTAACCAAATAAGGTTTGCGTCTAAATATGTTATTTTATGAATTATATTAAGGATTATTCTATGCAAGTATCATGCACATGTCTAGAGTATTATTCCTTGAAAATTCAATTTCATAAACTAACATAATTTAAATATCTTTACTACTTACTGTATAAAATAATATTACATTTTTTAGATGTGGAAAGAAGTTTAAAAAAAACTGGAGTAACTCCACTCGACTTTCCGAACGTAGAGTATTTAACGGTTTTGTAGATAAAATAAAGTAAGAGGAGAAATAAATAAAAGAGAAAATTATAATAGGGTGTTTGAATATTTTTCTTCATATAGTACGATGTTTAATTTAACGCTACTGATCCCATTTTAGCATTACATGCTATTGTACTTTGAGCTCATAGATCATAATGATAAAGAATATTTCGTTGAGTCCCTGTAAAAATCGATAAATGCTAGATTGACGAAAATGCATATAGTTAATGCAACATTGACTTATAATATTTATATAAATTTACAGCTCTATCGGATAAGGTATTTAGATACTATTGCACTTTAAAGTTTGAGCCAATATGTCATATTGATAAAGAAATTTACATTGTGCACCTGTAAAAAAAAAGATAATAATAATAAATAAATAAATAAAAATAAGTGCTAGATTCTCTAAAGTTCATAAAATTCGTGTTACGATAACCTATAACACGTATAAAAATTTTCAGTTCATTTTAATAAGGCGTTTAAGTCGCTATCGCACTTTAAATAATTTGAGCCTATAGACCATGATGATAAGGAATTTCTCTTTGTTTCCCTGTAAAACTCTGTAGGTGCTAGAGTTACCGAAATCTATACAGTTTGTGTGATTGGGACCTTTAACATGTATATAAATTTTCAGCTCAAATAAATAAGGCATTAAGATGCTATCGCACTTTACATAATTTCAACCCATGGGCCATAATGGTACAGAATTATTTGTTGTGTCCCTGTTAAAAAACTATAAGTGCTAGATTCACTAAAACCTATACAGCTTGTGGAACTGTCACCTATAATATGTGTATAAATTTTTTGCTCAGTTTAATAAGGCATTTAGACACTATCGCACTTTTAAAAAATTGGTCCCACAGGCTATAATGATAAGAAATTTTTCTTTGTGTACCTGTAAAGAAATATATATGTGCCAGATTCACTAAAATCAATAGGGTTCGTGCTACATTGACTTACAATATATATACCAACATTCAGCTCATTTGTGCAAAGCGTTTAGACGCTAGCGCGTTCACTCACACACATACATACATCATCGTACAAATAGTGAAAACGGGCTCAGGGGACCTCAAAATGTATAGAAACATGAAAATCTCAAATTCGGATTTTTGACATGATTACAATACTTTCTTTTCATATATATGTTCGGAAAGTAAAAAATAACATGTTGCTTAATGTAGATTAGATATGACAAATTTGCTAAGTAATGCAAATGTCTGAATTTCTAAAATGTCTGAAAATTTAGGCACGTTTGCTGTCTGTGCATATTTATGTATTTCAGACAGTTTTGTGTCTGCATTGGTATTTCAGATACATTTTTGTCAAATGGGATTCTCTGTTACGCAAAATCTGTATGTTAAGGTATTTATGAGTCTTAAATGCCTTTTCAATTGTTTTTATGTCTTACTTTAAGATTACTTTATTTGCAGAGTGGGAGGGGTAGTTTATTAATAGTTAATAATCTTCTTGCCTTCCGGTAGGTAAAGTATATAAGTTCATGTTAATTTGTGATAAATCAAAAAATCTAGTCAATCTTTATTTAAAAAAATTATAGTTACTAGCAAACCCGTGAAAATTTTCGCCCTTTAATTCTTACCTTATTTACCTTTAAAATTTGAAGTTCATAAATATTATACCAATTTCACCCCTTAATTAAAATTTTAATTTCCGAGAATCCAAATCATCATTAGAATCAAATTAAGATCATTGAAGAAAGAAATCACCAAGATCATTGAAGGAAAAATTTAAAAATAAAATTCATGGTTGACGATCCAGATGCAGCCAGTAGTTTTCGTTATGCACCCCATGACTTTTCTTAAATTCTTTAAATTATTTTCTCCTATATTTAGTAGATTTCTATAACTAGTAGATTTCAAATACTAGGCGAGACGTATTAATCCTGGACAATAGGACCAATGCGCCAGCCCGCCCGTTCCCGCTGTTCAATGTCTTTTTCTAGTCAATTTTGTCCTTTTCTTACTTCCGGTGTAAACCTGTTTTTTTTTTCTTTTTTTTTTTTTTAACACACTTGACATTGTGAGTTTTTTTGGTTTTCTTCCCATGCTATTTCTATGGGTTTTTTTAGCTTTTCTTCCCCTCTTTTTCTACATTCTAAAGTGCGATGGTTCCCGCCCACCCACCCCCACCGAGACAAATGCTAGGCGAGACGTATTAATCCTGGACAATAGGACCAATGCCCCAGCCCGCCCGTTCCCGCTGTTCAGTGTCTTTTTCTAGTCAATTTTGTCCTTTTATTACTTCCGGTGTGAGCCTTTTTTTTTTTTTTTTTTTTAAACACACTTGACAGTGTGAGTTTTTTTTTTTTTTTGGTTTTCTTCCCATGCTATTTCTATGGGTTTTTTAAGCTTTTCTTCCCCTCTTTTTCTACATTCTAAAGTGCGGTCTAAATGTTTCTCTAATTTATACATACACCTAAATGAAAAATAAAAATTGAATAAAAGGTGTCTGGAGTATTCATACATATAGAATTACTACTTAGTTTACTATTTCTCTTAGTTTTAATAGTCTGTATTTCAACATTCATGTTTTTATTTTCTGATGTTCATTACATTAGCATACTTTTGTATATCGTTCATGTTACATATGTATTGCCCTAAAAGAAAATGCCCAATAAAGATGTAGAAGAATTTTTAACAGAAAATATCAATCTAACGTATGAAGTTTAGAAAGTTTTTTATGAAAAAAAAAAAGCATAAAATGACAAATATAGAACTTGTATCTGTATTTTCATCCAGCAGACACTGTGCTAGAAAATCTACTTTTATTTATTGTCCAGCAGTAGACACAGCCTCCATTTCCCAAGTTGGAAGTTGATTGATTTAGGGAATCTTCCTAAAAGATCACAGCGCTCCATTCAAACTCACTTTTACTTTCGATGCTGTCCCAAGCTTTGATTGATTGATGTAAGAACAGCAATACATAAAGGGAAACATCTGACCTCTTCTCAGTTATTTAAGCGAATTCCTCAAGATGAGCAGTTTTCTGGACAGAAATGAATGAAAGGGAAAAAAAAAAAAAAAAAAAAACTCCTAAGAAGACCGTGCTAATTCAAATTTTTAGTAGTGATTGTATATCAGATTTAATTAAGTTTCTAAGTTTAATTAAGAGAGATTGTGAAAACTTTTCTAATTTTCTGAAAAGGAGGTTACATTTGAGTTGTTATACTTTTGAATTATATACTTTTATTTTTTAGACTTTTTGAAGAATTTAATGTTCATTACATATTTTCTTCTGAAATTAGCTACACTCGTTTCAGAAATGGCTATTAGAGATATAGCCGATCAGATATGAGTAAAAAGAACAAAATATAGTTCATTATTTATTTTTATTTTTTAATTTTCAAAGAATTTCGGTTTGAAACATCCGTACGTTAAAAAAACTGAATAAATTCGAATAATTATTCAATTAACCCTTTGTCGGTCCTATTCAATTTCACTTCTCTGGTCAGTATTGAAAATTTAAAGACTTTTAAGCGTCGATATTCTCGCAATGCAGTTGAAAAAGTATTACCATTGTAATAAAATAACTAGATTAATAAGGATTGATTTTTCTTTGAAAAAGGCATGGTGAAGAACGATTTTTAAGCTTTTTAACGTCGATATTTTCGCAATGCAGTTGAAAAAGTATTATTGTTCTAATAAAATAACTTGATCAGTAAGGATTGATCTTTCTTTGAAAAAGGCACGGTGAAGAACGATTTTATGACATTACCTGTTGTCATTTTAAAACGGACCAAACTTGAATAACAAATTTTCTACAATCCGCAGCAAAATTATTCGAGCGCTAGCATTAATTCCTATGTAAAAAAAGTACGCTCAATACTGTTTTGTTAAATAAATCCTTGACGAATCCTGGTCTTAGACTGACTAAGAATATGACGCGACAAGGGTTTATTTAAATAAGCAGCATTAAGTGTACATTTTTTATATAACAATTATTACAAGCTCTCAAATAATTTTGATGCCGACTATACATTGCATTAAAAGCGCAACCTATTGGACGAAATTTGAACTTTTGATTTCTATTACACATTTACTTTTTTCATGGTCCAGATAACTCATGTAACAAATTTCAACAAAATATGTCTATTAGAACGAGACCTACGTAGGTCTAATTAGGGTAGTTTTAATTATCACTCGATAACTATATGTCTCTACATATACACATTTGTATATTCTATCTATATAATGTTTCTCTAACGTGGACCAGTTTCAATTATTTTTTCTCGAAACAGTACGATACGCGAGGATAAAAAAATAATATTTATACAAGCACAATATTTAAGCACGTGGACTTAGCTCAATGGACTAACAAGAAAAAATGACGACATTTGTCTAATGAGATTATTTTACGAAAAAATGTATTTTTAACAGTTGTTTCTTCAGTATCTTTGCAAGCGTCATTTTAAACCTAGCAATATTTTAAAGATATATACAGAATATGAACTTTTGTGTCATAAATTGACTAAAAAACACGATCATAAAAAATATAATCAAAATAGGAATTATTTTATTTTATTTTATTTATTTATTTATTTATTTTTAAACACACACACACACACACACACATATATATACCAAAATTAATAAAAAGTAATCGTCAACCTGACGACAAAAGTTTATAAGGCGTCGTGGAAGCCTTATATATTAAAACTCTACTGCCGGTGAAATATTAAAACTCTACTGCCGGAATATTAAAACTCTACTGCGGGTGGAAGTATGAAAATTGTGTCGTGAACCACGAATTTTATTTATAAACCTTTCTTTGAAGATTTTGGTTTCACTATTGTACAATATGAATTTGGTTTTAATGACAATTTGGCTTCTGGTAAATTAAAATTTTAATTAGGTGGTGAAATTGGTATAACATTTATGAGTTTCAAATTTTAAAGGTAAATAAGAAAAGAAATAAAGGGCGAATATTTCGTACGGCTTTGCTAGTATATTATATTTTTTAAAGTAGTTATTTTTTTAATTAGGAATTATAATTGCAGATAAACAAATTCAATTTTTAAGTAGTGATTTATGTGCTTAATTTTTATTATCCTAGAAACACGAGGAAATCGTTTTACTTTTAATGTTGTTATATATTACGGTATCTATTTATTTTTCGTGAAATTTGTATGTTTTAAAGGTTTATCTATTTATATGATACTCCTTATATTTTAAACACTCTTTTGTGAAATATTATATGCATAGATAAACTTTTAGATATACTTCATTAATAATATAATACTGATTAAATAATGAGGAAGAAAATTATTGGCAAATTGGTAATTCGTTGTCTTATAGATACTGTTGAACTCAGAAGCAATTTTAATACAAAAGGCATTTTTTTAATGGTTCAATTATCCGGTTAAAAACTGTTGTAAATTTTATAAATTATTCTATTTATTCTACAAACCTAAATGAACGTTTCGAAATGACCGTTTTATAGTGGCTGGGAAAACCTTTTAACTACTATACAAAAACAGCTACTTTTGCAATAAAATGACTCTTCTGGAACATTAATTAAGCTTAACGACCGCGCCGTTGGGTTTCTTTAGAAGATACAGCTCAACAGGAAGGTCACGTTGTTCCCTGACTTGAGAAAGATTAATTCTGTCTTTTTTTTTTTTTTTTTTTTTTTTTTTTTCTATCAGTTCTTAAAGAGAAACGGAATGAGTTTTTATACTCTTTGAATTCATCCAAAAACGAGGTCTTGGGAGATTAACTCCGATGGGATGACATCAATTTTAAATACTTCAAAAGTCGAAGAGAGTTGTTGAATTCCTTCTTCGAAGAAGGAATGGAAGAAATGAGTAAGAAAAAATAAAGCTGAAACCAAATTTCTGTTTGCATTTTTCAAGGAAATACTCTCACGTAAAAAGTGAAAAATAAATAAATCAAATAAATAATAAATAAATAAATGTAAAAGGCTTTAAAAAAAACATTCAACATTGTTTCTTTTTTTTTCTTACGGTCTATTTGTTTACAAAAATGTTAAATTACTTAAAAAAAAACAGATTTTATTTTAAAGTAATGTAAAGTAACAATAAGGAAAAAAAAAAAAGAATATTTTTTTAAATATTATTTTAATTTTTTCTATAAACTATACTGTTATTTATGATTGTTATAGCATCAGTTTTATTTTTTTATTAGCGACCTTCGCCCATTAGCGGGTCACAATTTTTAAAAGAATCACCGTAATTAACGAATTCTCAAAATTGAATTAATTTTTATCACGTCAAAAGGAAGAGAAAAAAAAATAATATCTGATCGGTAAAAATGTCGCATCGGTCTCCACTGCCGTCGGCAGAAATTTATATTCGACACTCTCAAAGAATCACTGCATTATTGTAAAGAAAAAAACAGAAATATAAAATACGAAAAACTTTTTCTCCCGTCGGTGGAATAATTGATCCGGGGCCTCACTGCTTGCCGCAGCGTATACATGCGTCCACTTTTCCCGCCCCTCTTAATTATTTTACACTTTCAAAAATATCCGCAATCGTTTTCTAGGGCTTTTAAACCTAATAATAGTAATTTCTAAAGTTCTAACTGAATTCCTTTAATTTTGTCCCTGCGCCCCCCTTCTCGCCCCTCGTAATAATTTTACACTTTTAAAAAATACCAGCAATCGATTTATCAGGCTTTAAAACCTAACAATACCGATTTCCAACGTTCTAACTCTATTTCTATATTTTTGTTCTTTCGCTCTCCCCTTTCCGTCTCTCCTAATAGCTTTTCATTTTTGAAAATATCTGCATTCGATTTGTACGCTCTAAAACGCTATATGTACCAATTTTGAACTATCTAACTCTATTTTTCTTTTTTGCCCCTTCGCCCGCCCCACTTTCCGTACCTCCTATTAATTTTACACTTTCAAAAATATCCTCATTCAATTTGTAGGCCCCAAAAACTTCTATATACCGATTTTGAAAGTTCTAACTGTATTTCTATTTTTTTTTTCCCCTTTTCGCTCTTACCCGGCCATCCTAAAAATTTTACACTTTCGAAAATATCCTCATTCGATTTGTAGACACCCAAAACCTATTTGTGCCACTTTCGAATGGTCTAACTCTATTTATGTTTTTTGTCCCTTGCCCCCCCCCTTCCCGCCCCACCTAATAATTTTATTCTTTCGAAAATATCCTCATATGATTTGTAGGCCCCAAAAACCTCTATGTGCCAATTTTGTACGGTCTAATTCTACTTTTATTTTTTTGCACCTTCGCCCCCCCCCCCTCCTTCTTCCCGCCCTTTTTAATAATTTTACACTTTCGAAAATATTCTCATTATAATTGTAGACCCCAAAAATCTGAATACACCTATTTTGAACGGTCTAACTCTCTTTCGACTTTTTTCCCCTACCCTTCCCCCCCCCCTCTTTCTCAACTCTTTTAAAAATTTTACACTTTTGAAAATATCGTCATTCGACTTGTAGGTCCTCAAAACCTGTGTGACGAATTTTGTACGATCTAACTGCATTTCTAATTTTTTGCGGCTTAGCCTACCCACTTCTTACCCCTCCTAGCACAAATTTCTAAAATTCTAGAAATTAGTTTTTAGGTATTTTTGCTAGCTATATTTTCGAGCAAAAATCCAACAAATATTTTTCTTTTTGTTTGAGATGTAAAGGATAATTTGAAATCATGTTTTGACCCCCCCCCCCCCCCTTGGAGGCCGAATTTCTGAAATTTCAGAAATTAGTTTTTATGCATTTGTGTTAACTATATTTCAGAGCAAAAATTTCATGCATATCTGTTTTTTTTTTTTTTTTTTTTTTTTTTTTTTGAGATATATAGGATTATGTGAAATCATGTTTTCAGCATATGAAATCCCGTTTTGCCCCCTTCCCTTCCCGCCCTTGTGGGACGAATTTCCAAAATTCCAGAAATAGTTTTTTAGATATTTGCGTTAGCTATATTTTAAAGCAAACATTTTAAAGATATCTGTTTTTATATATATATATATATATATATATATATATATATAAATGTTTGTAAAATGACGTTTTGCTTTCCTCCCCTCCATTGGGTGGCGAAATTTGTAAAATCCCTTCTTAGTGGATATCTACGTCACAGAAGAAATGTTTTCACTAAATTTCATGTTTCTAGGTCTAAGGATTTAGGCACGACGATAATGAATCTCCTACTCACTCACTCACTCAGGACAAACGATTTTATATATATAGATTATTATTATTATTAATTAAAATTTACTTTGGATATTTTACCTCCTTTTTTTTTTTTTTTTTTTTTTTTTTTTCACTTAGAAAAAAAAAAAAAAAAAAAAAAAAAATCGGTATGTATGATTTTTGTATTTTTCAAGGATTCACATTTAATTTGATAGGACTGAAAGTGTAATTTGTGTTTCATAAAAACACATTTTTTTTTTTCTCCCAAAGTAGCTAATATTGATCGAAAACGTTTTAAGAAATTTATATTATATAGAATGTTAACATTAGGGCCAGTCTGAGTATTATGTGAACAACTGTATAGGCTGAGTAAAAAACTCCTGCATATTTTTTACTTTAATACTCAGAGTTATGTACCAGAGTTATCAAAACAAATAATTCCAGATTTCCCCAGATTTCCAGATTTCAGAAGTGGATTTCCTTTGTTCCTGTCATTCATGAACTTTTTAACAGTATTTTCATTTTACGGGAATTGGTAATCTCCCAACCACCTCCTTTTTTTTTTCTTTTGTTGCTGTTGTTAACATCATTTCAACCGTAATAAGGTAAAGCCAGGAGAGTTTGCGCACAATTTAACAAAACGTCATAAAGAAACCAAATATAAATATTTTGCTAAACTGTTTTGTCTCATAATTTTGAATTCATCCTTCTTCTATGCATTTCCCATACTATTTTATTGTTCTGTTATAATGTAAAATAACGGCTCTAATAAAACCAAGGCAGCACTTTTGCGCAATTTTTCTTTATATGGTAGGAGTGACTGCGCATATGGGTAGGAGAGATTGCGCTCAATTATAACTACAATTACATTGTTAATAACAATAAATGCACTTAAATGACATTGTTGCAAGGTGTTTGTAAACAAATATATTTATATTGGGATTGGATATTTCCATTCAATAAATAAAAAATCAGAAAAATAAACTTAAAAAGAATTGCAAAAAAAATATTAAAAAAAAAGAAAAGAAACAAAGAAACAGAAAAAAAGAACAAGACCAGATAAAGATTGCAAAATAACATTAACTTGTTAAATAACACGTTTAACTTAAAATTACTACATTTCCTTTTCAGCTAGAAGGTTTCCTAGTTTGCTGTCCCAATCTCTCATTGTCCACAATCGTTTCACTTCTGTATATGGTGAACTTCTCCTGCACCCACCCGCCACAAGTGAACCTGTTCGAGACGGTTGCACACCAATGCAAATTCGAAAAAAAATAATAATAATAATAATAATAATAATGAAAAGAAAAACAAAGAAACGCATAGCGTATCATTAGTGTAAAAAGATATATGGCTAGTGCCGCCCACTTTTAAGCCCAGAATCCGCCCACTGTTTACTAATAATTAAAGTTTGTTTTTTTCCCTTAATCTTTCGCCCAAAAATATTCAAAACACAAAACCTAAATTTTACATGATCTGAAATCTTCTCGTTTCAACTTTAAAATCATTTGTTGCTTTAATATATTTTATTTTGTTGAAATTTAGACGATTGCAGTACTTAAAAAGAAGTTTGAGTAGGCTGAAACTTTATGTTTGCATTTAGTTTTATCGCATCTATAAGCAGCTGACAGCTGCTCAAAACTTTATTATCATACTTGAAAATATTACAAAACTAAACAGATATAAAATAACATTTAAGTACTTTGCGATAAATTTCTCATAGGCTAACATTAGCATTCGAGAAGTAAATCACACCAGAAGTGTGGCTTTTGTCGAACGTGCCTTTCCAGAATAATGTTCAGTTTCCAAATCTGGGAGCAGTCTCCAAAAAGATGTGCCGCTCAAATGGATTAAACTATTCCAGTCACTTTTCTTAAATAGCGGTAGCGCAAACTCTCCCATTTTCGTAGGAGATATTATTAGGAGATCGTAGTCTCTTGCATTATAACATTTTCAACTTAATTAATATCCCACAACCTTCAATATGAGACGTATCAAAAAATTCTGTCGTTTTGAAAAAAAAAAAAAAAAAAAAAAAAAAAAAAAGACTAACCGGGATTGTTTTTCTGGACAACATTTATATAAGTTTAAGAAGGCATTTGTTAAAATATAAGTATTTTAAAACCGAAATTTCTGGTGTCATTTTACTAATTCAAACCGACAGGACTTTCTGGTACGCCTTATAATATGTAGCAAAGAAAATTGCCCAAAGTAAATTATAGGTGGAGGTATTTAGTAACATTTCTAAGAATTTACTTGTAAGAACAAATATTTAACGATAAATACTTCATAAGTTTAACTAAGGAGGTTTAATTTTTGTTTTTTTCTCACAATTATAAATGAGAATTATTTTATTTTTATCTTGGAATATTCGATCTTTAAAATAATTTTCATATGAATATCTTAATTATTTCCTATAAATTTTAAATTATAAAAATAAATATGTTCTTTTCGGGAAAAAGTAATTTATGTTATTAAAGTATATACACACACACTAACTAGTATGATGTGGTTACCATATGACGTTCTTCCATATATTCCTTTACAAATTCACTCAATAAAAATAATTTAATAAAATTATTATTTAAAAAAAATTATCTTCCATGATAATGCAGACAATTTCCCTATTAGAGAAATAGTATAACACTAAATATCCAAAAAAGTCAATTTTATTCTCATTATTACCTTAAAAAAAAAAAAAAAAAAAAAAAAATATATATATATATATATATATATATATATATATATATATATATACACATATATATATATATAAATTATTATTGTAAAAAATGAAAAAAAAATCAATAACTTTATTTTAAATTATCGCAGATCGATGGTTCAACCATTCGTTTTAAAGGTATTGGCGAGCTCCTTTGAAAGATATCCATCATGAAAATGAAGGTATTGACGAGCTCTTTTGAAAGATATCCATCATGAAAATAATATACTCCCCTCGTGGAAGGACTTCCCCCCCAGGAGGGGAGGCCAGGTTCCTACATACACATTTTTTTTTCAGTTGATTATCACTATTACAAATATTTTTTTTTCAAATTCCATAATGATTATTAAAGAATAATTCTCTTTATGCACATTTGTACAAAAATTTTGTCCTATACCACCATGTTAAAAATTTAGAAAAAGCTGGATGATAACGCAAGCTGTTGGATAATTTTTACCAAAAGTTGATAGGCACTAATTTATGTCAGTGTGTAACTACATACCAATTTGTATGAAATTCTTTTCTGTAGTACCTGAGATAGAGTCGCCACAAAATGTTTTCATACACATACTGACACACAGACAGATAGACATTTTCTAAAAATGGCCAAATCATGTTCTATAGCTCTCAAAACGTGTAAATCCATCAAAAACCCGAAGATGAAAATTTTTATGAATCCAATACTTTCTTTTATTGTATATAGAAGAAAGTAAAAAGAGAAAAATCTAAGTTTTGTGTAACTTTCACATAAAAAATATACAGATGTCTGACAAAATAATGTGAACACTTTCGCTTTTTTACGCTATTTTGTCAAATATCTTGAAAAGTTCTTTAGGAATCATCTTGAAACTTTGGTAGTGTAGATAACACGCTATACCTCAAATTTTTCAGTAAAAGTCGTGTCAGGAAGAGAAAAAGGAGACCAGAAAAAAATAATGGCTTTCCATTTGGTCTAATATCCTAAGTGTTATAATTAAAAAAGTAAAAATTGTTTTTGCAATTTTTTTTTAAGAAACGTTATATCTCATGAAAATGTTTGGTAGCCTCATAAAATTTTATACAGATAATGAAAAAAGTCTCCTTAATCACAAGCTACATCCGAAACGCATTAAAAAAATTATCTTTTATAGGGTGATCAAAAACATTTCTATTTTTGTTTAATTTTTTACTGGTCCTTTTTTCCCTTTTCATGGCACAACTTTTATTAAATGATGTGAGGTATAACATGTTCTTTACACAACCAAAGTTTCAAGATGAGTCCTAAAGAACTTTTCCATATGTTTAACAAAACGTAAAAAAGCGAAAGTGTGCACATTATTTTGTCAGCCATTTATATGTGTTTAAAAAAAATAATAATAATGTTTTCTTTTATTATTATTATTATTTGTTTGTAAAAAAACTGGAAATGAAATTTTAAACTAATTTTTAACTGAATTTTTAACTAATTAATTCCACATATAAAAATATAAATAAAATTATACGTGGAAGAAAGTTTGAAACTTCCATTAATCACATATTTCCAAAAGCATTTAGTACTTTCGTCTCAAACTTTTATTTCTCCAGCAAATTATCTCTTTTTCTTACTTTCTTACTATAGGCAATTCATCAACTTTTCTACGCGGGAAGTTTTCATTAATAAAATGTTGCATGAAATTATACACTTTTAGTACTTCCCTATTATCTTTATTTATTTTATAAGTACTCATTCCACAGAGTTTTTCAGAAAAATATCCGTGTTAAATAATTAATTAGTTTCCTGTCAGGATGACAAGTAATCTGTAGATTAACAAGAGATTAATGATTCTTTTCCCCTTTTTCAGGGGAAAATATTTCTTCTCCCTATCGTGGAGTCTATTATACTTCCTTGGTATAAAATGACTGATCTGTTAATCTCATTTTTTTTGTGCTTGCTTACTTTGTAATGAAAGAAAAAGTTTCGAAAATTTCCCCCTACTTTCCCCTCTCCCTCTCGCTTTAGTCTAAATTTTTCATGATAAGCTTCTACTAGGAAGTGATTAAAGTTGATCCGAAATAGGATTTTATAATGTTTTATTGGATAAATAGAATTTGAGGTAATCTGATACGAAAGGCCCCCTTCCCTCTTTTTGGAAAAAAGGAATATTTCAGGGGATTTTCTCTACGGTTAATTCAAAGCAACCAGTGTTCTTCTGAGATCAAAGTTTGGGCTACATTTTTCAGCTTCTTTGATATATTTTATGTAAAAGGATTTTTGGTTCTTGAATGTCATATTTAAAATTCGTATATAGGATTAATATGGGAATTTACAAGAAAATGATTGAGCTAAAGAAATATTCTCACTGTACAAGAAAGTCCTTACTTATCCTTTTAGCATCGGCATTGCTTTTACCTTAGACTTTATATATTTTTCTTTTATGTAATATATATATATATATATATATATATATATACAGTTGGCAGCAGAAGTATCCGAGCACTAGCCAATAATTCCGATATGAAAGAATACACTTAATACTGTTTTGTTAAATAAATCCTTGTCGAATCGTGTTCTAAACTGACTATAATAACATGAATCAACAAGGATTTATTTAATAAAGCAGTATTAAGTGTATTTTTTTTAGACAGGGATTATTACTAGTGCTCGGATACTTTTGCTGCCGACTGTATATATATACGCTTTTTTTATTATTTTTTATTCACTTTCATTCAATAATTTTTTATTATTTTTTAATTATTTGAGATTGCTGTCGTTTTTTTGTTGTTGTTAAAATATTTCAATGAACTAAAATGCTCTAACTATTAATAGTCGACTGAATTTCCCTGTACCGAATCTCTTCTTAAAAAACCCTGCTTTAAACAGATTAATATGAAAACACCAATTTATCTTCTATTCCTTAACTACATTTCTTGCGACTATGGATGCCTCTGAGCATGTGCTGATTCAACAATTCCACTGTTAAAATCATCGACGAGACATTAGAGTAGACCCCGGACTAGTAACCTTTTTGCTTTCGAACGTCACATCCCCACCATACCACCAATCCATTCGCCAAACTGACTTTCCTGACATTCCGCTTTCACCAAGGCAAGTTTCTTCCACCTTTGTTATCGCTGTTTTATATTTCGACTGGGTATAAATTAAACATAAACCACAACCCAAACTAGCTAAAATGGAAAGCAAGTAATCTAATGCTTGTTATTGATTGAAAGCTGTTCTGTTTGACTTTTCTTTGGAGTTTCGGTGGTAAGAGGAACAAATTAAAACATGCAAAATCCCAAGAACCAGTTGCCAAGAAAGCGATTATCACCAAAAGAAGGCGCAAAAACCGCAGTAATGTTCCGGCAATTTTTCTCCATAGCCAGTATAGGGAATCCGTACTCTACTAGTAAAGCTGCTCGATGGTTAAAATAGAGGTGATAACCCTTGTGGTTAAAATAAATTAAGTGATTAGGGAGCGCCGATTGTCTGAACGTCTACTAAATTGCAACCTTTCAGTCAATTTGGCATCCCTACAAGCTTTTAGAATCATCCTTAATGCTATGCGCGGGAAATGTGGTTGCACTATAGATGAAGACTCAAGATATATTTTCGTATTTACTTTCTTTTCTGACTTTTAATTTTTATTTCTTTATATGTACTTTTGAAAATTTATATCTTTAATATTTTCGTCCTCCTTATCGTTGATTTTTGTGATACTTTATTTCTCTTGCATGTTGCATTTTATGTTTCTTTTTAATTTTGAATCTGTATTCCAAAAAATAATATTCTATATATTACTAAACTTCTTAATAGAATTTTAATTCTGTCCCTAATATTTCCTTTACCATTATACCATACACTTTTTGTCTCTTAGGAGCTTGAAATTGCTCTCTAACTTGTTTTCATATTTAATTAAAATATTGTTTAAACAAACACCATAAAATGATAAGACAAACAATTGTGTTGGGGGTCGAAATAATTAAGCATGACTCCACATTAAGTTATAAAAGTAGGGAGGAGTGCAGCCAGAAAATGCATAATTGTCGACGATGAACATAGACGGTGTGTGCGTGGTTTTAAGATTAACGTTGATTGACAACGCTTAGGTCCTGCCCTTCATGGAGGTCCTTCTAATGGAATCTAGCCCATATTTATCAATAAACATAGTCATGATTTCTTTAATAATCATTTTAGAATGCCATAATTTCTATGAATCGTTATATGATTAACTTTTATGATGAAATTATTAATACCTTGTAATAAAAAACACCGAGAATTTGGGGTTGAACGATGAAACATATTTTGAAAAGAAAAAAGAAAAAAAAATCTTGTAAAATGTACAAACACCCAATACTTGTATCGGATCGAAAAAGTTAAGCATTGATCTACATTATATTAAACAATAGGAATGTAGAGTAGAGTAGAGTGGGTTTTAACGCCGGACTATTATTACTTATTGGGAATTAATGACAAACTAGGACTCAATCATAGGGGTCAGAAGACAGGCCATCACAATTTTGATCCACTGCAAAACAAGTGACTGCTCCGCTTCGGTTACCCCCAGATGTATTAAATCGTTTGGAACATGAAGGACATTGTGGCTACGATACAGTTTACATTACTTCGGCCTTCATTAGTGTACAGTCAGCCAAAAAAAAACGCCCCCCCCCCACCTAATTTCGCCGTAAATTATTGTAGAAACATGCGACTGGTACCGATCAGTTTGTAATAACGTCTAGTTTATAATGTTATAGTTAGATTTTACTTAGGGGGTCGTCTATATATTAAAACTGACATCAACTTCTTTTTTTTCAATGGTAACTCCCTTTTTTATAATTTATTTGAATTCTTTGGATCAAATCATCACGGAAAATGGTATAGTTTATATATTTTGCTCAATTTTTCATAGAGTTATAAGCTGTCAAAGTTTGGGGATGCTAATGTTAAATGAATGTGAAAAACATTAAATCATATCTTCCGAAATAATTATGATATTTAAATTCTGTTTTTTTTTATTCGTTAGAATGAAGTGACCCAAACATATTCCATGCAATTTTTTGCTAAAGAAACATTTTTTGAATTATGAAAATTATTAATAAATTCATATTTGGAAAAATTATGAATTATGACCTATGTTAATTTTTGCACGAATAGAACGGGCATCATCAAAAACATGGGTTTCCAAATTTACAGCTCGTTCCTAACATTATTTTTTGAGTTACAGTGATACTTCACTTTTTATTACTGTTAGGGGACCGTCACTTGTTATAATCTGTATCCTCTATAAGTAAATGTTTGTATATAATTTGACGGAAAACTATTTTAATTTACCTTTATGTTATTTTTATTGTTTCCTAAGCAATATTTCGATGTTTATTATACAAATTGGCATATTTTTGTAAAGTTATCACAATGTAGGCGAGGGATTGTGAAAGAATTTCAAAAGAAAAGAAGCCCCCGCCTCTGATTCGCTGAAACACTATTTAAAATAAAAAAAAAGACTAATTTGCATATTCCTATTTGACTCTATGTGTGACGCTGATATGCATAAATCACAATGGTATTTACTATACATCGATTATTGAAGACAAAACTTAAATGATTTAATTACAAATATGCAAAATTATTTTGTTTTATATTATAAAGTTTTAGAAAATTTGTGAAAAGGCGTAGCTTACGGTACAAGAGAGGAATATATCCGATCCTAATATGTTAAGTCTTTCTTCATAAGTATTAAATATCTTTTTCTAGTTTTTCGCTGCTAAAATTCTATTTTAACCCTGTTACACTTTTTTTCGCATTTCAATATTCAAGAGTACGTACACCTCTAGTTAACTATCATGTTTTAGAAAACACGGTACAGCGAAACTGATTTCATGAAACAGCAATTATGCATTCGACAATCGTTTTATTATTATTATTATGAATATTTTATAATTTTAAAAAGATTTTTTACCATGAATTTTCTGTTTAAATTTTGTTGTGACATATTTGCATTTGGTTACTGTACCGTTTGTACGCTTTGTGTTATTTAAAATTTATGTCATAATGTAACATAATAAAATATCAAATTTCTATTAAAAATTTTTTTATACAGAATCACATAGTGAAAAATTGTTTTTTTTTTTTTTTTTTTTTTTTTTTTTATTAAAGTTTATAAGATCTATTATTGGAACATAGCTCAATAGTATTTATTTTCAATTTCCTAATCACGAAATCAAAGTCACAGTTATTATGGAATAAAAATTTAAAACAAAGGAATAGTCTTATTACTTTCAAATATATAGATATTTATCTTACAGAATCCTGAAAATTCATTTAAAAAACTTTAATCGTCTAAATTTAAAAATTCAAAATAAAATAAATTAATCTAAATGCGTTTAAAGTTGAAACGGGAAGGTTTCAAAATATATGAAAATTGGCATTTGTGTTTTGAACATTTTGGTGCGGCAGATAGATATTAAAAACAATATTTTAATGATGAGCTGAACCTGAGCTTAAGAGAGGGCGGATCCAGCTATTTAGCACAAGTGATATCACCTGGATAAAACCAGAATAAACAACATTTTAATTTATTCCGGGGTATTTTTAGCCCTTCCTTTTTTTTTTTTTTTTTTTTTTTTTAATAGGTATTTTAATATCTATTCAAGCTATTTAATTTTCTTCGTATGAAGTGAACTATTTGATGTTTAATCAATAGAAACCAATAAAAATCTTTTAATTCATAAACTAACTCAGAGAGTTCTGTGAATTAGAGTCATTTTTAATTTTATAATTAACATTTCTGAAAACTTTTTCCGGTGTAAAACTTAATAAATAATGTATACTGGGTGGTAGATCATGATTTATATTTTATAAATGTATAGACGGACCCCTAATACATTTTCACGTGTAACTCTATTTAGAATTGATTTAAAGTATACAAATAGGTATGTTTTCCGAACCGCCTTGATCTCAGAAATCTGAATATGAAGTCAAAAATAGGTGTTGCCATTGAAGAAAATTAAGTTAATGCCAGTTTTAATATGTAGACGACCCCCTAGGCAAAATGTAACTATACCGTTATAAACTAGACGTTTTTACAAATCGATCGGTACCAGTCAAATGTTTCTACGATAATTTACGGCGAAATTATATGGGGGGGGGGCGTTTTTTTTTTGGCTGACTGTACATGACTGTCTTCGGCCAGTTCGACTATGAAAATTCTACGAAAACAGAAACGCGACTGTATTTTTGCTTCTGCATTAGTGGATTTTGTATCATGTTCTGCGTCAGTAATAGTAACATAGTTAGTGTGCCTTGCAAAGAGACTTTGTCTTTTATAGTTAAACAAAAATTGCCTACGCATATTTTTATTATTCTGATTCTAATGGTGCACTAGAAAGTGACTTTTTTCTTTGTTTGAAATTCTAACAATTATTAAATTAACAGTATTCATCAAAATAAATGTAATTTAATGCATTTGACATTTATCTGAAGCACATTTTGTAATTTGTTTTGAATTTGTTTATAATTCCTTAATCACATATTAGTAATACTTGAAACATTATATTTTATCTAATACTACAGCATGTAAATATTCGATAAATTAATCATCATGTTTTATTTTTTAAGAATTTACTTCAATTTTATCAAGTATAAGGTTATATATGAAAATAATAATAATAATAATTATAATAATAATGAAGGCCTAGCTGAACTTAAACAGATTTTTCTTTTTCTCCTGCCTCTATCAATAAAAAAAAAAAAAAAACTTGTTTTGAATGCTTTCTTTGACATTAGTACATGAATTTGCAATTATAAATTTACTTTATACTTATTAATGCATGCTTATGGGTCAATATAGATTCTTTAAAAAAAAAAAAAAAAAAAAAAAAAAAGCTCTTTTAATGGAAATACGACGCAGAAACCATTTTCGATAGCTAATTAGTGCTGCCTATTGAACAATTTATTGATGGCTCCTCTATAAGCTCTACTAATAGGCAGATTATAAGGGGGTAAAAAAAAACATGTTTTTTTTCCTTGCATTGTAAGTTTAAACACAAAATACTAAAGTAAAATCCAATAATTTTATTTTAAATTTAAACATCGTGATTCTTTTAAAGGTTAAAGCTTTATGTTCGTGCTTTAACAAACCCATTAAAGGAATATCAGAAGAAAATTCTCGTCTCATTAAACAATTCTTTTGGGACATAAATTAAATGAAACGACAAAGTATATAAGTTGAATGGTTGAACTGATAAATGAGTTTAATGTAAAATTAAAAAGCCGGAAAACTCTAAACTATTTCTGAAATTTATGTTTTTTTGATATTTTTGTATGATAAATTAAAGAAGAATCTTCCAGTTAAAGAATGAAAAAAATAATAAAAACCATTAAGTTTCACATTTTTTTAATTTATCCGACATTTCTTAAAAGCAATTTGTCCTTTTTAAGTTATTAGCTTAATTTTTTTTTTTTTAGCTTAATGTTTTTATTTTTTGTAAATTAGGTATTGGAAAATATTAAATGAACATTCGGAATAGCTTCGTTTTAGAAATAATTCGATTTTTTTGTGCTTTTCTTTTTTTTTTTTATGTTCTTAATCTTTCATTTTTGCTATTGATTTGTAAAGGTAATAAAATTTTCACCGTGGATTTTTAAATGATATTTCTAATAATTATATGTATTTTGCAAGTTATTTTCCGCTATACATCGCCTCATCCACGAAAGGAATGACTTCCTTATTTTGTTGCTCTTGAAGAAATGAAGCACAAAATATAGTAAAAATATTCTAATTTATACAGGATCCGCCAAAAGTTCCACTCTACACCTTGCAACTTGTATCTAGAAAACCCGTCGGAATTTCCGTAAACTATAAAACCCGTGAGCAATGAATTTAAAGGGGATTCTGTTTAATTAAAATAGTTAAGTCTGGAAATCACAGGGGGTAACTAGGGGGTCCCACTTTAAAATTTTCAAACAGGAAAGTGGTGTTTTATTAGCTCGTTCGAAAGATGCTTTTAAGAGAAACATTTTTGGTAAAAAATGCTTGTCCTACTATGCATTTTTATGAAGTTATAACGAACGCCCCAACCCCACTGAATCTTGAGAAAATCTTGAAAAATCTGAAAACTGTACAAAAAAGCGCTTAATCGGAGATTTTATTTTGTTAAAAAACAAAAAGAGAGAGAGAAATGTTGAGAAAAAAGGGCATCTGGGGAGCGGGGGGCAGGGCTATTTTAAAATTTTAAAGGTGAAGCTATTTTTTACGACATTAAAAATGTCTTCTATATAAAAAAATAAATAAATAAATACACTACTGGCCATTAAAATTGCTACACCAAGAAGGAATAATAATAACGGAACGAAATTTGTTGGACACATACATTATAGTAGGAAGAACAAACGATTAAAATTTCAGGAAATTTGAGTAATATGTACTGAGAAAACAGTACATAAAGCAGCGACCTCTGTGAGCAATAACAGCACTTATCTGCCTAGACATTGAATCGAACAGCGATTGGATGACATGTACGGGTAGAGCACTTCATGAAGTTTTAACACGATGGCAGAATTCATCGATCGAAGTCACTGGTGAGTGGTGTGGGGGCAGTCGCTTTTCAACGATTAAACAGTCATTTTCATTGGTGCGAGATCAGGAGAACGCGCTGGCCAGAGCAACAGTCGAACACATTCGACATCAGTGAAGGTCCAGACAATATGGACAACTTGCGGTCGTGCATTGTCCTGCTTAAATGTTTCGCTTTGGAGGCCGTGAATATGGGGCAGAGCGATGGGCCATAACTCGTCAGAAATGTAATGGCTGGTATTCAGAGTGGCGGGAATGAAAACAAGAGGTGATCGGGACGTGTATCCAATGGTACCACATACCATCAATCCAGGTGGTGACTCAGTATGCGGCTTCCAAAATTCTGATTACCCTCAAAAATGCATCACAGATATGGGCGCCATTAATGTTTGATTAACGATTAACCTGGACGCAGGAATGGCGTGAAGTCACTTTTCAGACAAATCACAATTCTGTTTACAGCATCAAGATTGCCTTATCCGTATTTAACAGCATTATGAATAATGCACATTACCAGCTGGGATTCGACATCATCATACTGTCCATCATTTTCAATGATGTTATGGGTTACCATTGGGTACACGTCTCGATTACTTCTTGTTCGTATTCCTGGCACTCTGAACAGCGGCCATTAAATTTCTGTTGAGTTAAGGCCCGCCCCTCTGCCCTGTATTCCAGGCCTCCGTAGCGCAAAATTTAAGCAAGATAATGCACGACCGTAAGTTGTTTGTACTGTCCGTACCTTCATTGATACAGAATGTGTTCGACTGTTGCTCTGGCCAGCGCGTTCTCCTGATCTCGCACCAATAAATATATGACTGTTTAATCGTTGAAAAGCGACTGGCCCTCCACCACTCACCAGTAACTTTGGTCGATGAATTCTGGCATCGTGTTAAAACTTCATGAAGTGCTCTACCCGTACATGTCATCCAATCGCTGTTCGATTCAATGCCTAGGCAGATTGCTCACAGAGGTCGCTGTTATTGCTCACAGAGGTCGCTGCTATATGTACTGTTTTCTCAGTACATATTACTCCAAATTTCCTGAAATTTTAATCAATTGTTCTTCGTACTATAATGTATGTGTCCAACAAATTTCATTCCTTCTCGGTGTAGCAATTTTAATGGCCAGTAGTGTAAATAAATAAACAAAAATAAACAAATGTTTTTTTTTTTAAATTTTTAGAATACTTTTAAGGAGATTGTATTTGGTTAAACATGTCACAAGAAAGACACACCTTCTGCCGCCCTGTATTAGAGCAAGTGTCGTACTACCCACCATTTTTACAGGATACTTTTAGGAAAGAAAGTTACGCCTTCTTCGCTACCACTATTTTAATAGAGAAATATTTATTTTATTTTTAAAGCCATTTTATTTAATTTTTACTTTTTACTTTTTAATTTTTACTTTTTTTTATTTTTGCAGTGTGATTAAATTGGATAGGTATTTATTGTATGCAATAGTGGTAGCTAAAGAAGTGAAATTTTTTCATCCATAAAGGGACCTGAAAAAAATGCCCTAATTACGAACTTTGATTTCAAGGACACATAATTTTCTTAAAAGGGAAAAAAAATATTTCATAAATGTAATGAGGAGTTTTTATTTAAAAAATATTGAGTCTGTGGAGGCATAAGTAGCCTAAGAGGGCGAAATTTGAAATCTCAAAGAAGAGAGTGAGTCTTAGTTCGTTGAAAGATTTTCTTCGAAATTCAAATGAAATTTGCAGTCTTCAGAAATTCGGAGGCGTTTTCTACGACTTAAATAAAAAGTAAATAAAAACTATTTATTATTCATAAAGTCCTTAGAAATTATCATAAGGTTTCTTAATTGATTTTCCTTAGAAGATCTTTAAAAGAGAGGATAAACTCCTTACATTTAAAATTCCAAACTTAGGTTCCTTAGATACGAATAATAATAAAAATTTATAAAAAAGTAGCTTGTAAAAATCTTTGAAAAACTTTTCTTCGTTGCCACTTTGTCTGCAGCACTCGTGCCTATTTCGTTTGCCTGACAAATTGTCGTGTTTTCTTTCTACCCGAAACAATTGTTGCGAGTTTTTTACATTTCATGGCGTTTTTCGAATTTTTTGTCTTATTCCTTAAATATACCTTATACCGCCACGTCCTAATTTTGTAAAATCCATCGAGGTGCCTTTAGGATTAGTGAATGCATTTTTTATAGTTGTCAGAGATTCCGACGGGATCGAAACACAGATATGAGTTTGGGAATTATTTGCAGTATAATTATCCAGATATTTAAACAAAAAAGAAAAAAAAAAATGTTTGTTTTGGGAAAACTTCTTTAAGGAATTATCAAGAAACTCCTCCCCGTTTGAAACTTTAAATTTGACTCACTAAACCTTTTCTCACCAACTCCATTTCTTTTAAGCAAAAATGAAGTCTCCCTCTAACTGATTAAGTTTTTCTTTCTTTCTTTCTTTTTTTTTTTTTTTTTTTTTTTTTTTTTTTTTTTTTTTACAGTTTTTAGAATCTCCAAGATTTTCTCAAAATCCAATGGGTAGGGGAGGGGGGGGGGATTTGAAACAAAAAATTTAATCACTCATAACTTTCTAAGGAAAGCATAGTGGGACAAAACTTTTTCACCAAAATGTTTGCCTTGAAAAGACCTTTCGATCGAACTACTAAATGACCCCCCTTCCCATCTGAAATTTTAAAGTTTGTCCCTCTAGAGGTCCACTGTCCCCTCTCCCTCCAGACACAATTTTTTAATTTAATAAAATCTCTCTCAAACTGATTGGACGCGTGTTTTATTGCTTTAAGAATTTCTAACGCATTTCAAGATACAAGGGGTGAGTCAAGACATTTGGCAAACGCTATACATGTGTCATTTCATTGACAAATACTTATTGATAGCCCAACTTCAAAGCTTTTTATTTACTTCATATTTGAACCTAGTAATGGAGTTTACTTAGAAACGCTCCTAAACTGTCCAAATTACTATATTTAAAAAAAAAAAAAATTATATGATTATACATATTTTTCTTATTTTTTAATTAAAATTAATCAGCGCAAATTTGCTAGCGGTCCTAACAAACTGACTTAACAAAAATTCTACAATTGTATCCATAATATATTAAAAATAATACTTTGATGGTGTACAAAATTGTGTATTTAAAATTTAAATTTTATCAGGTGTGACAATTTAGTATAGTTATACAACTTTGCAAAACAGCGTACTAGAAGACTTTGACAGTAAACCACGAACGTTTTGTCTTTTTAATTATATATATATATATATATATACATACATATATTAAATGAACCACTTACCTGCCGACAAAAAATACAAGATTAACTTCCCAGTGCTACTATTTTTCACACAGGCGAGTGTAGTTTTGCGTTCACTATTCTAGAAACATTCCCCTTCCGACTTCTCACACTCTCGATCTTCTCTGAAATAAGTAAATCCTTCGAAAATACTGTCATGGTCATTTAATAGCATTCCAAAGTCGTGAGACTAGTTTCATTGGTAGCAGCGAAACCCAAAGGATCCTACTTCGGCAAGTCGTATATATAGCCCTGGAGCAGTCAACGCATCGGCATAGCGAGACGATTATATACGCCCGTGGCAGTTAAGGGGTTAATTATGTTCCTTAACAACACATCCACTCTTCCGTACATTCTGTGAATGAAAGTACATGCAATGAATATATTTAGGATGTAGTATGAATAAGTGTGATGTATAGCACCTGAAAAATGCATGCCTGAATTACGTCTACAATAAATTCATGAATCTTATAATCGGAAAGCTTTGAAAAACAAGCACTGCCATTTGAATTTTAATTTGCATGTTGAGTTTTTAAAAATATTTTCATTGATTAAAGATAATATTGAACATTATTAGACGTTAATATTTGTAATAAAAAATCTTTGATTTGATAACACTGCTCTAAAAAAAAAAAAAAAAAAAAATTGAGGTCTGATACCATTCTTGCTGATTCTTATGTAAAAATACCTCCTGAATCCGAATATGACTCCAATTTTGCCCAGTCATCCACCGTTTTCTAGAAACACCACCCCCTCCCTGAATTTCTTTCCCTGTTCGATACTTTTATGACCATGAATTTGATTTGATGAATGAAAAATAATTTATTTAACACCTAAAAACAATATATATATATAAAGTTTTAAAAATAACATTAATAACAGATTAAAAAAGTATAAGATATGTAAGGCATAATTTCAGTGGCAAATCCCCCCCCCCCTCCAAAACTTTTCCCTTGTCGCAAATGTCATGTTTTAGAATTTTCCAACTCTGTAGCCCCTCAGAAGATATTTAATGGTTAAAAAATCCCCCCCCCCCTTAAAAATAAAATGTATAGCCACAAAATTACCGCAAAGTGAAATAGCGGGCTGTCTCTAAAAAACGGTGGATGATAAGGGAAAGTAGGCCTCATATTCGGATTCAGGAGGTCATTTTACATAAGAATATGCTGAAATGGTGTCAGAGGCAATTTTTATGCCTACTGAGCAGTGCAATTATGTCTGCTTCTTCCAACAAATCTAATCCTGGATAAAAAATATTTGCAACTATTTTGGAAGAATAAAGAAAATTTCGCAAAACAAATAAAGTTTTTGTCTTTTCAATTTTGTCAAACATCTTTTAATTTTGAATTACACGGCCATACATATTTTGTCGGGTTGCTTATAACAGTAGTCCTTTTAATTTGAAGAAGAATCGGTTTTTGTAAATTTATATTACATGTTTGCAATTTGAAATATAGTGCGTGTGCGTATATTTGTATTAAGTGAGAAAAGATCATTATCACAGTCATTTCACAGTAAATTTTATTTGGATATGCTAATGTTCAGTTTATTATCTACATTTTCAGCTCAAAATTTTGTTTCATAAAAAAAAAAAAAAAAGTTTAATCATCATAGAGAAGTTGTGAAATTCTGTAGAAAAAAAAACATAATTAAAACAGCTATAGAATATTCATAAGAGCATATTTAAAGCTTAAATGAATTTATGATTTCTCAGTCCAATAATTTAAAACATTGCTAAGCTACAGAGTATTGTTTAAGTGTTTAAGGTCATCATTATACAAATCATGGTTTTTTAAATATACATATATATATATATATGCATTTTACATATCAGCTCTGTAAAATGCCTTAAAATCTTATTAAATTTAAATATATGACTATTACTCGTATATATGTAACTTCATTTTCACATAATATATATATATATATACTCTTTTACAACCTCTTATTTTTTAATTATTTTTTCTTATTTTAGAGGAATGGTTATTTAAATAGTCATATTTAGCTAACTGTCTTCGTTTGTATTATCGGAGATTAAGAAGTAAATCTGCTGTATTAGTCACAAAATTTTATTGTTTATTTCGCTGTACTTTTTTTGAAGTACAAAACATTAAAAGCTATATTATGGTCAAATTTCTTTACACGAGACACATTACTTTAGTAAAGAACATAATGCATTATTTTTTCAAAAAGTATTAATTAAATTTCTCTCCGAATTTGTAAACAGATATTCTAATTTGATTTTCTAAACTTAGCAGAATAGAGCAATATTTCATATAAATTTTATTATGTGGAGCGTTTCGTTGGAAAAGGTATGAAATTGCATGAAAGCTATACGAAACTAATCCCATTAAAATAAATTAATAATTTATTATAAGGAAAATGTATCGAAAAGAACAGTATGTTGCCTATTAGATGGGACATTTCAGCCTGTCACTCTGTCAAGCTATCGGTAAAATTTATTTCTTTTAACTTTAATATAATACTAGAAGTTTTGTGAACATATATATGATGGGGAACTAAGCAGAATCCACCTGTGTCAACTAGTTTTAAGTAATAATTACGATCTTTAAAGTGCAGCAAGTTTACAATGATAATTTAGTTCTAACAATATTGGAGACTTTTTATAACTGTATATTTTATGTATTTTTTTAATCTCTATATTAAGCATATATCTATATATATATATTTTATATCTGTATATTGCTTATATTTTTTTCTTTATAATTATATGTATTAATTTCTTCCAAAGAAAAAAAAAGAGAATTAAACCAATATTTGACTTTTTTGTTGTTGTTGTTGTTTTTGCTCATATTGTTTTTCTGAATAAAATAATTATCATAAAATTGAAATAGATTTATTCTTATAATAAAAATGTTTCAGTTAATTAACCGCTAACATAAATTAAGGGAATAATATATATTTTCTCGGAAGCATAAAAATGAATAATATATATCTTTTAAATTAACAGTCCATTACATGAATTTTATAACTTTCTTTCTTTCTTTCTTTCTTTCTTTCTTTCTTTTTTTTTTTTTTTTTTTTTAATTTCTGTTAAGAACTAAACTTATGAAGTCATGGAATAATAACGATTCTTATAATCTTAGTATATTTTTCTTAAATTGACTGCTAAAGAAGAAAATTAAGTTGGAAATTAAAGTTTTAAAATTAAATTTTTAAGTTGGAAATTAAAAAAATTTTCCAGGATTTAATAAATAACGATTACCCTCTTAATTGGTTAAAACGAATCTATCGTGAAAACATTATCAGCTTCCCCCCTCCTTCGTTTCCTCCTGCAAATTCCCCCTCTACTCCAATGAAAATGAAAAATTCACTTATTAATAAAAACAGTTATATTTCTATGCCATATTTTGGTTTTCCTTCAGAATTTATTTCTAAATTACTTAAACAACATAATATTTATACTGCTTTCCGGCCAATTAAACAATTAAAAAACGTCCTTTTCAACTTTAAACCCATAACCCCTTCTCTGGATTTAACTGGTGTAATATATTTAATTCCATGTAAAAATTGCAAATCTGTTTATATAGGTGAAACTGACCGTACAGCAAAAATTAGACTACAAGAACACAGACGATCTTTTAAAAATTGCAACCAAAATTCTAAAATTGTAATCCATTCAATAGAAACCGATCATATTCCTGACTTCGATAATATAAAAATTTTAAATTCTGGTGTTCATAATTATAAATCGCGTATTTTCCTTGAGAGCTGGCACACTGCCAAGCGTCTCCACACTATCAATGAATCATGCGCACTAGCTCCTCAATATTCTGTACTCCTTTAAATTCCTTGAGTGTTCATGTCCTGTTTGCATATCATGTTGTAATTACTGATGAGGAAACCCGGACGGGTTTCGAAACGTCTGATTTTAATTGTTTTTATATGTAATTTTTGTTTTTTAAATGTATTTTAACTTAAAATTTTTTGTCTCATAAATAAAACGTGTTTGCTTTTAATATATATAATTGAGACGGTTTGATGTTTGTGTACGTTAAAGAAAATTAAATGATTTCTTTTGATGCTTATTTTATAATATACACTAAGAGCTTAAAAGTTTTGATCTTTTCAAAAAAAAAAAAAAAAAGTGTTTGAGTATATTCTTGTTAGACGTATTTCAGGAATATAAAATTAATAATTTAGTTATTATATATCTCATAGAAATTCGGTTACATTTTTGTTTTCAAATAATCCATTAAAGAGGCCAGTCATATCGTGAAAAAGAATTAATCATATAATATTTTTAAGAATCATTTATTGTATGAGTAGTAAAAATCGAATATATCTAAATTCGATTCAAGTTTAGCTTTACGTCTTTAACATTAAAACATGATTAATCAAGCTTCTAATCACAAAATGGTAATTTCTTTTAAATATATTGAAATGAATTGTGAAACCCCTTACTTAATTCACTAACCGATCATCAATAATATACACAAACTGATTGTACAAATAACATTTTTTAAATTATTATTTTAATGTTTCAATATATATTGCTCAGAAAAATTTATTCCTCATTTTTGGTTCAATTACGCTGAAGTGTTCTGATTGGTAATTATCAAAAATAAAAATCAATATAAAAGATATACGTAATAAACTTATCATAATTTTTTTTAACGTAATACAACATTTAGAAACATAATTCAGTAAACTGTTGCATCTTTGATTTTTTTTATTTTTTTTATTTCACTAATAAATTTATTGATTCACTTTCTTTAATAAATTAATGAATTTTTCGACTTTCAAGTAAATTAATATCAAAGTAATTGAAATCAATTTTAAATTAAAACAAACTCATTAAACAAATTTTCTGTAGAAATAAATGCCGTATACTACGCAAATTGAAATCGAAATTTCACTGAAAATCAAATACTTTTTACAGTAAAATACAGGAAATCTTCCAAGTATTTTAAAGAACTTTGATTGAATTCGTATGTTTTCTCTTTTATAACGGAGTAAAAGATGAAAAAAAAATATAAATATCGAATCTAATTCCTGAATTTTCGAGGCTACTTTTCCGAGAAAATAGAAACTTTAATTAATAATTCACGAATAAACTTCATTACTTGTCCATTGAAATGTTTGCTTTATCCCGAAGCTAATTAATAAGGTCTTAAATTTAATTACTGTTCTTTTTCTGTTACTTTACGTATCATAAACTTTTTGGAAAATTCTTAAGAAGGATTCCTTTTCATTTGTAATTACTTATTTTTTCTCGTATCTTAAATTAAGTACGGGAGATTTTCCTCGTTAAAAAAATGTATATATATGTATTCCGACTGCTGCATGGGGAATGAAATTGAAACATAAGGCAAATGAAGGAAATTAATATCGAAAAAAAAAAAAAAAGAAAAGAAAAGAAAAAATCTCCCCATCTAACTTCAGGTCTTCTTCTAATGATTATTAAGAATATCTGCATATTTCAATTTTCAGAATTCTGTCAGCTAACGAAATATTTTGCAGTGAATAAGTTTGACATTTTCCTCCAATCACACAGCGCCCTCTTCTGGTGATCCAGGAAGGTTTACTACAATTAGTCGGGGGGTTCCTTATTTGTCTTTGCATGCAGTTATCTTTCACGTTTCATATGTAAAATCGAATTTTCAGTTTCAATTCATTCATTAGAGAAAACTGACTGAGTAATTTTCTTTTCTGTTACAAATTAGTTCATCAATATTAATGATGCAATCTTTGTATAAAGGGGTGGAAAAATACTTTCTTTTAGAAAAGGGCGCCCTTTTGGTATTGAATTTTGTTACTAGAAAATTATCTTTAGAATATTTAATTTAATTTTTAGAAGTTGCTTGCATAAGTTAGAAAGTACAACACGTAGATATAAAGAGATATTTGATGTTGAGAGAAAAATTTGTCATTATAAAAATGCGTAAATGTGTCTTTTGCATTTAATTTCACTAGTTTATTTACACGAATATGGTAATACATAGGTTTTCTCTTATTGAGATTATTTTAAGATTATTTTATTTTATTTTATTTTTTAAATAAGGAGACAATTAATATAAAAGTGCATATTTTGGTTTTGCTTTAAGAAATACAGATTGAGTAATGTTTTATTTATTTGTTTTATATTACATATTAAAAAAATGTCTCGCAATTTTATATCAAGCTTAAAGAAATATTTTTGTGTTATATATATTACCTTAATTAATCAGGATTATTCATATTATAATCAGGAAATACTGTGTTGATAAATGGGAGCAAGTACTAAGAATTACTTAAAGCCAATTATATTTTTAATCAACTGTTACATATCTATTATTCAAAGGAATATATCAAGTAGTAATAAAGATTTTTAAATAAAAAATATGAAGATTTCAAATGAAGAGAGGGAGATATAAAACATTCGCATTACAAAAAAATAATAATTACATGTTTCCAAATAATATTAAAAAAATAATAATTATTTTAAAGTTATAAGTCCTTGCATTTTTTTTTTTTTTTTTTTTAGCAGTTTTGTTTTGAAATTCCAGATAAAATCTTAATTATTTAGAAAATATTTTGAATATTTAAATCGCAATCTAATAGTTTATTAGAGTAACACGCAGTTTTACAATACCACAACTAAAACATATTTTTAACTTCAAACTTTTTAAGCATATATATATATATATATATATATATATATACACACACAATTATTTGTATATGTTCATAGATATAGACATGATAACTCATTTATCTTCATATTGAATCTTAGGTGTTCTATTATGTATTTCGAATATTTCATAAAATAAAGTTTCCCCCCCCCCTCCCCATAATTTCCATTCTTTCCTCCCTAGGCTTCTTGCAGACGTAAAAGGAGTTTAAAAATATATATATATACTATCTTCCATAATTATCTGAAACAATCTAACTGAGTATTTACACTAATTTCTCGTACCCTGCATAATATTGTCATACATGTGACATACATTTAACACTGTGTAATATCGCAGTAATGTTATTTGGCATATATTTCTGTGTATGTGACGGAGGGCGTGTGTCACCTTCTAAATTTCCACTTTTTAATGCTGTACTTACATTATTTTGCCTTTATATTATTAAAACATAATTACAAGATAAAAAGAACTTTTTATATACCATGTTTTTAAATTTTCTGTTGAATCATATAAACTTGATAATTCTATGTATTAATAAATACTTAAAAAAAAAAAAATTATGAATTATCCCATCAACTTGAAAGAAAATCAGCAAATGCGTAATAAAAAGAGCAATTATAAGAAATTTTCAAACATTTATTAATTGAATAAAAGTATTAAAGAATGAATTGTCATCGTGTTCTTAGCTATTCTAAAAGTTTCAAATCTCTAGGAAGTCGGGAAGTTAGTTAAAAATCGTTTGTAAAATTTGTACTAGATAAACACGAAATCGAGTTGAAAACGATATATATATATATATATAAAAAGGTTAGTTTTAAAAATAAAATATTAATCGTTTTAGAACAACATATATTAGCATCATGGACTACATTAGCAATTTACCAATATGTAGAAATTTTTTAAAGTTATAATGACGTCAATTTTTGTGAGATGCCTAATTTAACTTTTTATAATTTTTTAATGTTCCCGTTTAATTAAATGTTTCTATTTTTATGTCGAAAGAAAATGAAATCGTATTATTATTATTATTATTATTATTATTATTATTATTATTTTGTAACAATTAAATTATAGCTAATATTTAAATGGTAAATTTTAAAGCTATTAGGAGGTTATTATTTTCATATTTTAATTAATTAAAAGAAAACTAATCAAAAATTTGAAAATCGGGTTTCGAGGCATTGCGTTGTCATCGTGTTCTGATCTATTTTAAAAGTTTCCAGTGTCTAACTAGTCGGGAAGTTAGCTAAAAATAGATTGCAAGATTTGTACTGGACAAACAAACAAGAAAGCGAGTTGATAAAAACATGGTAATTAAAAAGTAGTAACTAATTTTAAAATTTATTTCAAGTTATTTAGAGAAAATTAGCAATGCACTCTTTAAAACGTGTACTTAAATCTTGCAGGCCTTAAAAAAGAAAAAAAAAAAAAAAATTGCACATGGCATTCCAATAGGATATTCAAGATGACAAATTTGGACTTCCTTTATTTATTTATTTATTTATTTATTTATTGAGTTATGTTGATAATAGACACCACTAAAAACTTGATATTTGAATTTCTGGGATATCAAAATAATAAAAACGCTACGTTGAAATATTCATAGTAATATATTATTTTGTTTACGACATGAGTAAGGGTACGTAATTATTATTAATAAGCTATTTCGTGTTTCAAACATACAATTCGTAGTATACCTCATTGGATTCTTTCTCATTTCAATTTCCTCCAGATATAGCTCAGATTATAAATGAATTATTTTGTGTAGCCATTTAAAAGAATGGATTATGCATTTTATACCAAATTCTATGTGGGGAAAAAAAAAAAAAAAAAAAACTTACGTATTTTAAGAAAAACGTATTTATTTAATATTTTTAGAGCGATTTTAGTATTTTAAAATATACCATTAAAAAATTTCGTTCACAGCGTAACGTATGCGAAACATTTTCAGTTTCCCTGTACGCAAACAAATTGTCCGATATAAAGGAAAATGGTTTTTATAACATCTCTATACGATACAAATTTAGAATAACAAGTTTTGACTTCCTGGTAACATTTGTTTTTGAATTATGCTAATAACAGACAGATAGTCAGACACACAATCAACCACTAAAAAATCAAATTTTCTGAATCAGGGAACCTCAAAACTTGTAAATATGCCAGAAATTCTGTTTTAAAAATTCTATCCAAAAACAATACCTTTCATAATATACATAATTAAGGGAAAAAAAATATTCTTTTTCAACTTCCATTGTTTCATTAAGAGGCCAAGTTAGTCAGCAGTAAAATTTTCTCCACGTAATGCTAAGTCTATGGACGTAATGTCCACATGTTTAACCTTATCAATAAAACAAAAATTTATTACCAATAAAATAAAATTATATTATCAGTATAATAAAAATGTTATTTTTTTATTTTTTGCAAAGTCTCGTGCCGCAACATTAAATAAACTTATGACTTATATTTTTATCACAAATTATTTAAAATATATGCATATTTTTCAAAATGGTCAAAACGCCCTTTTGGTGTTTAAATTTCTGGATTACCTGTACCATATCAAGCAATTTGTTTTATTATTATTTATGTAGAAATTTTACAGAGAATATACGTATGATTTATGTCAGAAATGATTTTAATTATTTCATAAAGGTGAAATTTCACATCATTATACTAGTTTATAAGGCGGCATTTTTGTTACACACATGGGTGTTTTATTCCATGGGTAGCTTTTTATTAAATATTGCTATAGAAAAAAAAAAAAAAAAAAAGTTTAAATATATTAAATATTCGTAAAAAATCAGAACAAAGTTCTCGGAATCTCAATGGCTAGGAAGCAAACATAATGTCGAAAATTTATGTATTTACCTATAAGATATTCCTTAATTAATTATATTCTAAGAGCACTTTAATTTTCCCGTATCAACAAATAGGCTATCATATTAAAAAACTTATATATATTTAAAAAATAGCAAAAAATTAGCGGGGACCAAAATGTCTCGGGATCAAAAAATCCTCTGGACCAAAACGGCAGGACCAAAATGGCGGGACCAAAGTGACGGGACCAAAGCGGCGTGACCAAAGTGCCCTGCTTCGAGCACCATATTTCTAATATCAGACACTGTAGTATATCAGTGTCTCATATGGGAACATAATTTATATTTCACTACTAATAACAACTAACTAAAATTGCTTAGAAAATTGCTTAAAAAAAAAAAAAACTAAATATTATTTATTTAAAAGTCACAATGTCATATAATTGTTATTATTATTTCTTCATAATAAATAAATAAAAATATATTTATATCTTTTATATATTTATTTATTATTTTCTCCACCATTGGTCAAGTAAATATGCCTCAAAGCTGGCAGATGGAAGGTTCGACCCAGCGCAACTTGGGTTAGAACCCAGGTTGCATTCGTCGGCCAAGTTGTTTGAAGATTCTAGTGGGTTACTACGAAACTCCATTATAACGGGCTAGGATTACCTCCAAAGACGTCATTTTAGGCATAGCATTCTACCCAAATCTACGTTCCTTGCATAGACAATCGGTTATAACCAACAATCCGTTTATAAATATTTATTGTTAATCCTAAATGCATAAATGTATCATGTCCCATTTCTGAATTTCTAGAACGACATTGTAAATTTTTTAATGTTTATTTTGTTTTCTTATGATTATTTATCATGAAGTTGAAACGTGTCTATGAATTCGGTTCATCTGTATGCCCTATCCTTCATTTCCATAGATTTTATTTAGGTTGCCTTGGAATTCATATATATTATTCAGCTTTATTTTAGTATGATTGCTAGGGAAAATCGTGCAACTGGTTTGTGTACAGAGTACAGAAATAATAATAAAAAAAAAAAAAACATGGCAGTCCAAAAGTTTCCGACATATTTAAATAGTAATACAAAACCAAGTAGGTAGTGTACGAGAGTGTGGTTTGTGCTGCAATATATGCTTTATATGGTGAAAAGTTTGATTTAAGTAAATGAAAATTGCGAGTTCCAAATTTCACCCACACATGACTCTAATTGTCAACATGTTTTGTTCATATAGCGTTACTTTTAATTTTGCTATAATTACCTCAATACTTCATCTTGATTATAGTTTCATTCTGGAACAAATCGCATGCTTCTCCTGTTACTGATATTAAAGTATCAAACATGCGAATACCATATGTAACCCAGTCACTTCGTCCATCAATGCTAGATTTTGTAGGTGGTTAGAACTATAAAATGTGAGCCCATTGATATTTTGTAGTTCATTTGACAAAATAAATGCTCTTTAATTGCTTCCTATGAGCTATTGATGTTATTCTTGCAGATTTAAAGTACAGCGCCATCTATGAACAAAATTGTGAAATGATATTTTTATTTTCTTAAGGTCTGCCTACCGTCGTAGGTGATTTTTTTTAATAATTGAAAAATTGCCTATTTATGTGCACTATATGATAGAATATAGTAAGAAACAGTGAATAACCTGAAAAAAAAAATGCAAATTTTAAAATATTTTTATATTTAGGCTCAAAATCTGCATAAAATTTGCGGAAAAAAAAGCACTTTTACAAAACATCATAAGTCAAATTTAAATAAAGATATTTTTATTCTGTAAATTTTATTTAGATTATTGAAAGGTCCTTAAGTGAGTGAAGTACTCTCAAAACTATAACCATGTTATTTAATATTTTTTAGAACATAATATTTTTACATGCTAAAATGATCATGAACATACATGGCAGTTCATAACTTATATCGACAAAAAAAACAAAAAAATAATTTAGCTAGATTCATTGTCGTAGTTCAATCCCTAAAATAACTCCTCTAGAGTATTTTGTAGAAGTTTCATAACGTTTCAATTATAACTTTTGGAGTTATGATGTTTTCGGATAAAGCAAAATGCTAAAAATCTCATTTTGAGAAAAAGCCGAAAACAGATTTAAAAACAAGAAAAACAGATTTAAAAACAAAAAATATTTTTAATAAGTTCCTGATTTATTTCAAAGCTTTTTATTTTCATTTTTAAATTCATTTTATATTCAGTAACAAATTTTGATGCTTATATTGAGTAAAACATTTATGTAAACTAACATTTACGGGTCATTTCCGGTTACTTCCGGTTTCAAAAATTGGCGAGTGACTAATATTCAAATGCCTGTAACTCAAGTTCTAAGCAAGATAGAAACAAAATTCAAACTGATTTAGAAAGCTAAAATATCAGGCTTTAATACTAACACAAAAATAGAAAATCGGAGTTTTGACCGAAAATTGCATTTTAAAGGTAGGCAGGCACCTTAAACAAAACGTTTCACCGTTAGAATCTTCTTTGTATAAATCACTCTCTTGTACGTCAATTACTTGATTTTATATTAAAGTTTGAAATGCTTCCGGAATTTTTGAGCGACCCTATATTTTAAGGTTTTATCTATGAGGTAAAATTTATGTAAATACTGTTGAATAGGGTTTTATAAACTATTTCAAGTATGTGTTTTCGCTTTCTCGTTCTTTTTGGCATTATTTTTTTTAGACAAAGTAGGTACAGTATGTATTAGAAAGCGCATTTCATAAATAAATGAAATAATTCATTATTACTTCTTTTAATATATATATATTTGCTAAAAATCATTCTTCTTGTATTTCTTTAAGAAACTATTTTATGGAATATCTGTAATGCATAATACTTAAGTTACACAAGAGTGTATTATTTCAATGCCTTTTGTTAAAATGGAAAATATTTTTCGTCACAAAATCTACGTTACTCTGGGAGGATCCTGAAATATCTATCTTAAACAATTGGATATTTTAGATAATTTAATGCATGCAAATTTTGTGAAAAGCGATTAAAAATTAAAATTATTTTATAATATAATTCTTATAATTTACGTAATAATACAGTAAGAAAATAAACATGAATTTTGAATTTAATAAAATTAAACATAATCCATACGTCTCATTAATATATTAAAACCAAACTAACATTTAAAATGAGATAAACTAAAATTTTAAAATTTTAAAAAATACATTTTAATTAAAAAACATTAAAATACAAGACAGACGTTTCGGCTAAACACTAGCCTTCCTCAACATACAAAGCACAACATTTACAAAAAAATTATAATACATCACAACAAACTATGTATTCTGAAGAAATAGCTTTAGCCTCGTTCAAGGCAAAATGCTGTAATTTAGTAAAAGCGCCCTCTAGAAAAATACGGGATTCATATATTTACATTTGAAGCTAAAATTTTTAAGTTATCAAAATCAGGAATATGATCACTATAGAGAGAATGGATTACGAGTTTCGATCTTAAATCACCTGTTTTATATGAAAGTTTATGTTCCTTTAATCTAATTTAACTTGTTCAGCCAGTTTTACCGATATATGTAGAATCATAATTTTTACAGGGGATACTGTAGATTACGCCTAAAAGTTTAAGGGGGGGGGGGGCAGCAGGTTTAAAGTTTGAGAGACAGTTACTAATATGGAATTGAGGTTTAAAGCTAGCCGAGATATTGACCGTTCTAAGCAATTTAGAGATATTTTCGGATATACCTTTAAAATAAGGAATAGTAGTACGGTGAGTGGAATTTATAACTTTAGGATAAACTGATTTATATGAAAAATAGAACTCTTCTTTATAAATTCTTTTAATAAAACGAGGGGGTAACCATTATTTTTTAAATCAGAAAATTTTTTTGGATAGTTCAATATTTAATAATTTGGAATTACTACAACAATGCTTTGCACGATGTAAAATAGTACGAATAACTGCAAATTTATGAGATAAAGGATTAGCAGAATTGAAGTTAAGATATTTTCCAGAGAAGGTGGGTTTTTTATAAACTGAAGTTGAAAAATAAAGAAAATTATTGACAGTTTTATGCATTATAGAGATGTCTAGAAAGGGTCGTTCATTATTAATTTCAATTTCAAGGGTAAACTGGGTATCAGGACATTATTAGGAAAGTCAAATTAACGGAACTGCCCCTGTATCTGTCGTAATAGCTGAAATCGTAATGAAAACAAAATTAATTCCCAGTTACATGATATTTTTTTTCTGGAAAAGGTATGTGGATGATATTTTTATAATTAATAAGCAACATCATATTAACAATATTTTAGATTTTGCTAACTCTTTATGTCCTGCTATCCAGTTTGCCCTTGAAATTGAAATTAATAATGAACTACCCTTTCTAAACATCCTTATAATGCATAAACCTGTCAACAGTTTTTTATATTTTTCAACTTCAGTTTATAGAAAACCCTTTTCTGGTCAATATCTTAACTTCAATACTGCTAATCCTTTATCTTATAAAATTGCAGTAATTCGTACTCTTTTACATCGTGCAAAGCATTATTGTAGTAATTCCGAATTATTAAATATTGAACTATCCAAAACTTTTTTCTGATTTAAAAAATGATGGTTACCCCCCTCATTTTATTAAAAGATTTTATAAAAAAGAGTTCCATTTTTCATATAAATCAGTTTATTCTAAAGTTATAAATTCCACTCACCGTAGTACTATCCCTTATTATAAAGGTATATCCGAAAATATCTCTAAATTGCTTAGAACAGTCAATATCTACTAGCTTTAAACCTCAACTCCGTATTAGTAACTGTCTCTCAAACTTTAAACCTAATCCCTCTTCCCCCTTAAACGTTTAGGTGTAATCTATAGTATCCCCTGTAAAAATTGTGATTCTATATATATCGGTAAAACTGGCAGAACGGGTGAAATTAGGTTAAAGAAACATAAACGTTCATATAAAACAGGTGATTTAAGATCGAAACTCATAATCCATTCTCTCAATAGTGATCATATTCCTGATTTTGATAACTTTAAAATTTTAGCTTCAAATGTAAATATATATGAATCCCGTTTTTTTTTTTTTTTTTTTGTAAATGTTGTGCTTTGTATGTTTGACATTGAGGAGGGCTAGTGTTTAGCCAAAACGTCTGTCTTGTATTTTAATGTTTTTTAATTAAAATTTATTTATTTTTTTTAATTTTAAAATTTTAGTATTCTTTATCTCATTTTAAATGTTACTTTGTTTTTAATAAATTTAAATTTACCTTTCACATAGTAATACTACATTACACAAAATAGCAGTGTAGTATTACAGAATATAACTGTGTATATCTACATATATTTACAGATATGAAAATAAAAAATTAAAATTTTGTTAAATACGAAATAAAGCAAATCATTACGAACATTAATGTTACTTTAGACTTATTGTTAGTCCAGTAGAAAAAAAAATGCAGTGTTAAAAATATTTCTCAACTTATCTGCATAAATGTATGTATTTAAAGAATATTAAAAAAAAATAATTTAATGCTATGGAAAAAGAATAAATATAAATTTTAAATTTAGGTTTACAATTAGTACAATATGGAAAAAAAAAAAGAAAAGAAAGAAAAGAAAATGCACTATTAGAAAAAGTTATATATAACTACAACGTATAGTTAAATAAGTTATTAAAAAATAATTTTATGTTAGAGGGAGTTAAATGATAAGAAATTTTTCTTTTATATAGCACTGTATCTTACGAATATTATTAATATAACTTTTAGTGGATAGAATGAAATTTTAAAATTCCCTACCAAGTATCACATTTTCAAATTCCTTTTTTATTGCCTTTTCGTCTTTCCATGAACGTTCAGTAAGTCAAATAGCTACGGGATTATTTTAAATACATTTTAAGGGGAAAAAAAAATACTCTAAAATGTACATTTTACTTTCAACTCATTTGGTTCTATTCTGTAATTTATAAGAACAGCGCATCTCCCCAAAAATCTACTTTCCATTCCATTCTAGATTTCGATTGAATTCAATCAGAGATTTTTTTTTCTACAATTTCGATCTATATTTATGTCATCTCGCCTTATTCTTCTAGGTTAGTGTTTTGAAGAGGAATATTATCTTTTAGCTGTTTTGCCGATGGAATGGAAAGAGTTTCAAAGATTTGGGTAGGACAAACCATTTTATTTTGAGTTTCGATCTGAATTGAATTTGAATCAAATAGGATCTCTTCCATTGTTAGCGGACCAATCTCATTTGAAATTCTTGGCGAACAAGAAATATACCTTTCGGAAACCTTTCACTTAAATGGCGAAGGGATATCTAACAATAGAGATAGGTAATAGATTCAACAGATTACTTAAGGACTCCCTTTTATATTGCGGTAGAAAATCTTATCACGCGTTAGAACTTTACACTGATTGAATTCTCATTAAATTGTTAAGATGTAACTACACTGGTTTTGACAATAGAATTATTTTATTGAATTGGCCGTAATGCTTTTGAATATGACAACCATTTCGTAATGAAAATGTATTTCAATAAGTATTCCTGTGTAAGATGCTATTCAATCAAAAACTGAATCAAAGACTATTTTTATATTGCACTAGAAAATCGGATCACGTGTTAAGACCTTGAACTGATTGTATTACCATTAAATTGTTAATATATAACTACACTGGTTTTGATAATAGGGTTGTTTTATTGAATTGGTAGATATGTTTTTGGATTTATCCTTAATTTCATAATGAAAATGTATTTCTATATGTATTTCTGCATAAGTTTTGATTCAATCAAATATTTCATAACGATTTCCTTTGTATAGTGCTAGAATCGTATACGTTATAACTTTACACTGGTTGAATATTCCCATTAAATCGTTAAGATGTAACTACACTAGTTTTGACAATAGAATAGTTTTATTGAATTGGTGGTAATGGTTTTGAATATGACCACCATTTCGTAAAGAAAATATATTTCAATAAATATTCCTGTGTAAAACGCTATTCAACCAAATATTGAAGAAAGACTAGTTTTATATAGCGCCAGAAAATCTGATCACGCGTTAGGACTTTCCACTGATTAAATTACCCTTAAATTCTTAATGTGTTACTATACTGGTTTCGATAATAGGGATTTTTGCAGATTTTGTCGAAATCTTTTGCATCAAGACTGGTCTGTTTTTACATAGCGCTAGAAAATCTGATTACGCGTTGGATCTTTAACTTCCACAGCATTTTTTTTTTTTTTTCAAGATATTTGATAATAAAATTGTTTTACTGGTCGTAATATTTTTAGATAGGACTGAAATTTCATAATGAAAATTTACTTCAGTAAGTATTCTGTACAAGATCGGATTCAGTCAAAGACTTACGTATCTTAATTTTAATCTGAATGAAATTTTATGTAATACTTAAAACGGTAGAGGTAGAAAATTTCTTTATTAAGTATCTTTTAATGTTATGATTAAAATTTTCATTTTTGTTTTATTTCAGTAATCTGAATATCCATGATAGGTTTGAAATTCATGAAATAAACTATTTTAGATATAATTGCTCGGTGAAATTTAATTTATCAAAAAATCTTTGAAATTCAACTTAATATACATTATATTTTTGTCACCTAATAAATTTGTTTGTAACTGACGTAGAATGATGTGTATTTATTGTGAGACAGTTATCACATATATTCGTATTAAATTACTAATTTAAATCTTAAATAATTAAATAATTTAAAGAAATCGTTCATAAAAAGTTTAATTTAAATTTAAACCATTCACTTTATTTTTTAATTAAACAGAATGCGCAATTTAATCTCGGTATAATGAAAACCTTAATTTTAACAATATTACTAGTTGAATTATTGAATTCAAAATTTAATCATACCCTTTCAAATAAATATAGTTGTTGAAACCAATGTAACAGACAAATAAGTACCTTATTCTACAATATTTATCCATTCATTAATATGAATAAAACTCATTTTAAATTTTCTTAACACATATATTGATATTGTAAAGATACAGGGTGTTTCAGTACTATATTTCAGACTTTCTAGGATCGGTAGGATGTCCCCCTACCTCTCTCAATAACTTATAATTCTATAACAACGCAGGGTCAGTAAAACTTTTTTGACGTGTTAGTGTACGCAGAAACACTAGAAATAAGAATGACGACAGTAAGTGATCGTTCATTTTAATAAATTATCTTCATTAAATATATATATATACATATATAGATCAAAATCCCTGTTTGAAATTTCGTCCACCGACTTCAACGCAGGCTTCACACTCTTTACAAATCCGAGAAGCTGATTGCACAAATCGATGTAGCTGATCGAGAATTTTGAGATAAGTCTGAACTATTCCAAAATACTCGGAATTCGATGCGCCGTACACGTAATGTTTGCTTTGAAGTCCTTGAATGAAACTTCTAACTGTATCGTTGACACCCACGTTCCTCTTGTTTATATGCATTTATTGTTAAAACGTATATTCATTTACGTGGCGCCTTTTCAATTCTTATGTTTTTCTGCAAACCGCTGTGTCAAGGAAGCATTTACTTACACACATTGTCTGCATGATTTTCATTCATTACGATGCGATCTCCCACCCAAATCAAATCTGAAACATGGTACTGAGACACCCCCCCCCCCGCCCCAACATTTCCTCTTATAATTCGTATAAAAAAAATTGACCCTTAAAAGGACTCTTCTAATGCAGACAGCACAGTTTGACACTGTAATTTCATTTTAATTTTCAAATAATTTCTTTCGTTTTATATATTATTTTAGTCATTTTTATTTTAAAGATATTAGTGATGTCAATAATATAGGTATATATACATATATAGAAAGTTAAATAGATAAATACGTGCGCTGTGTATAATTAAAATAACAAATCCATCGAAACGAAAGAAAATTGTGTTAGGAAATAAAGTTTTATTGTGTACAAAAAACTATTTTATAATCTACATTAGTTCATACAATAAAAATTAATACATAAATGATATACAAATCACAGCAAGTACAAAGAAAACAAAAATTATGACAAACAACTGTTTGATAAAGAAACACTGTAAAAAACTTCTGAAAAGAATCGATTAGTTTTGGGAAAGAAAAGTTTTAATTTACATTGAAACCAAACTTTTTGATAATGAAAAATTTCCAAAAAGCTATTTCCATTACCGTAAAGATAGGTTTCGTTGCAGATCTGAAATAAATCACACTGTATGTTAAAACTTTTCGTTCCTAAAGACAATCGAATCGTGTTTTTTTTTTTTTTTTTTTTTTAATCAGATTAGGTCTGCCCAACCAAACATCAAATTAGTATTCAATTAATAAAAACATTTCCATCCTTTTTTTTTTTTTTTTTTTTTTTTTTCAGAATGAGTTTACTATTCTGTATGGTTTCTACAAGTATTTGCAAACCGTTTGTCCCGATATTTGCCCGATCAGAGTGAATAGGGTATTTTTAGGTCTGTATTACAATTGCACTCAGTCCTCCCTACACCACTCTTACGGGCTTGGCCAATATGTTTTCTATCGTATTTAGATCGGGCTTGCCAGGTGAGAAACGAGGAGCATTGTCCTATTGGAACATGCAGTACGGTCCACAAATGTTTTCGTCCTATGGAAGAAAATGTTGCTCAAGTGGCTATTGACAGCATGCAGCATTGAAAAATTGTGCAAAATTGCTGTATAAGTTTTTCCTGAGCATCCGAATTCAGTCAAAACCATAACGGAACTGCCGCTTGTTTGTCTCTTCGAAAACATCTCTCTATCATTAAGCAGATCGTGCCATTTACATTTCCAGCAATCTGGATTATCAGGGTTATTATTATTATTTTTTCTTCAGCACCAGTCTTATTTCCAAGGCGTCACGACTTCTGTGCGAATTTAAATCGTTTTTCTTTGTTTTTTTTACTCAATTTCAGAGCACATTTCATTTCCAGCAAATTAAACTGCTGAAATTCATTACCACTTTATGGCTCATAGATTGTGATAAAAGAGGATTTTGTTGTCAGGCAAAATCGGATAAGCTCGTATTTCAGGATTTTAACTTCTTTGTCGTTGCTAATTTTTTTAATATTATTAGCATAAATCTTTCTTTCTTTCTTTCTTTCTTTTTCCTTTTTTAGATTATGTCATGTGTTTAAAAGAAGTTTAGCTATTTCACTATTTCATATTCACACTTTTTAAATGCATAATTTTTCTCTGCTTAACCACTGATAGACTGCAACAACGGCGCATTTCATTTGTTTGGAACGGGATTTGTAACTTTGTTGTAAGTCGCCCATGGAAGCGCTTTGTAAAATGACGAATATAACAATGTCCCATATGATGACACTTCAGAACCTATTTTAATCGCTAGAGGGCGCTGCATGCTATTTCATTAAAGTCATAATTTCACTTCTTATTGTGATTATGTTTATTAATGTATACTAAATATTGTTTATTCATAACAGATTATAAATTCATATTTGTAGCACGAGGAGTTGCTGTGAAACACTCTAAAGTACAGTGTTGGCCAAATTATTAGGTTTTATTTTATTTTGACATTTTTCTTATTTTCTAAATAAATACTTTACTAAATAACCTTGAGTTTTAGACATGTAAAGAATATTTACATACTCATATTTCCCACGATCAATTTAGTCACGAGTGAAATTAGGGGACAAACCACAAATTATATAAAAACACAAATATTTTCGATTACCTGTACAATAAAATGCTATAAACGGCATTTAACTTTAACACAAAACTGCACTTTCTATGCGCAAAATTTGTACGTTTTTTTTTTTTTTTTGTAAGAATCGCATGATTGTTTATACAGATATATGTATATATATATTCCAAAAAATATTAATTGTTTTTGGCATTTTTTGCTTATAAAAAAAATAGATTTTAACAAATTTTTACGAAGCATTCAGAAAACTTGTCAAACGTTAGAAAATCATTATTCTAAAATATAAAATTCGCATGTGTAATTTTCGCTGAGTTATGAATATTTGTAGTAAATATTCTTATACTGTGCATGCGCATTGTTTGAAAGCTAAAGATATTGAGCAACATTTGTCAAAAGTTATTTGAAAAGAAAAGAATAAGCAAACTACGGTAAAAAAAAAAAAAAACTATTTTTCAGAGTTGAAATTTGAAAAGGCGGTTTTTCAAACGCCAGGCATTTAATTTGGAGATCCAGTTATTTCACCAACGTTAAAAAGTTCTTTTTTGTGAAAAAAAAAAAAAGAAAAAATCGTTTAAAAGCTCATAAATATTAGCAATTACTTTTTTTTTTTAAGGAAATTTAGCAAATGAATAACAATAATAATTTTTGGAGAAACAAATATCTGTGAAAATAATCGTGCTATTCTCTCAAATATATATGTATACATATGTACAAAGAAAGCATACAAATTATACTTAATATGTGAATTTATGTGAAGTATGTGTTAAAGTTACAAGACATTTGTAGCATTATATGACACAGGGAAATCCAAAATGTTTGTATTTTTCTTCAATTTATGGTTAGTCCCAAAATACATTCGTAACTAAATATATAGGGAAAATTATGAGTGTTTATGTGTTCTTAGCATGTTTGAAGTTCAAGGTCATTTTTTTAAGTTGAAAAATGTCAGTAATAATATTAATAAAACAAAATCCCTAGTAGTTTGGTCAACGCTGTATCTTTAAAATCATTCACTCACTTAATCACACAATATATACTAATTACATACACATTCTTTCATTACAACATACTTAATAAAATTTTCGTCGCTAGGAGACGCTCTAAGCTATTTTAATATCATTAAAATTCTAATTTTTCTTCTTACAATGATTATACTTAATCATCTAAACGAAATTTTATTTATGCGTAACGGATTATAAAATGCATTCATATTTTGACCACCAGGGGGTGCAGGGGAAAACTTTAAAATATCGTTAAAGTAAATTTACTGACTTAAACACACAGTACAATTAAACATTATACAAATCTGCACTTGAATCATAAATTGTCACTGACCGGATTCGAATCAACAATCTGTTGGACTACAGTCAAGTGTCTTATCCATTCGGCCATATCATCACTTGCAATCGCAATTTATGCAGTGATTATATTTATCATGTGTAGATGTAAATTTTATGGGAGACTATGTGTTATAGAGTCAGTCATTGGTAAACTTAAATATGTATATTAATGCTTACAAAGTAGAGTCAGTGTAATCCCGCACTAATACTATCATATTTATGCTTTTTTTTTTTTTTTTTTTTTTTTTTGGAAAAATGTTTTGGCGAAAATAATTATGAAGGTAATGCTATCTTTAGAAATGATCTCAAAATGAAAATTTGCATAAAATAAAAATGAATCCCGTATTTTTAACAAATACATTCCTAAATACTGATAATGTGTATTATATAATTATCTTTACCAAAAATCTAATTATTAGCTCAATTAAAAGTAAATATTTCGAAAAGTGCGGTTAAACCTATCATTTCCATACACACTGTGTTTCTGTATATAAATTATGCTTCTTATTTGCTATATATTAAGAAAATACGAGTTCCTTGATTATAAGGTCATATTTTAACAACTAAATTTTATAATTCTACTTCTTTTTGTAGCGAGAAGTAAACATAACGTTAGGCAAAAGAAAAATTCTAAGTTTTATAGTCAGTGTTAGGGATAAAGACCGATTGTTAACAGGTGGAAGTTAGACCTGGGTGGGATTCCTGTTGTGTGTGGTATTTCAAAGGAATCTAGCCCATGCACACACTAATTTTGGAGGCAATCACAAAAACCTCTGAACGGTTATGCCGTCACGATCGGAACAAGGCCCTTCCCGTCTACCAACTTTAAAGCAGGTCCTCTCAGTAACTGGGGGAACATATTTTATAGAATAGGCCAATCCTTGTTTAAACTTAAAATATTGATTTATTTACATTTTATTATAAGTTTTACTTATTTTAATTAATCTGTTGAATATCTCTTGTATTATTTTGAATATATATATACTATATATATTACTTTGGACGTAATGGGCTAAAAAATATTTTCTATTTATACGTAACTAAATCTTCTTAAAAATACTTTTTTTTTTTTATACGCATTTTCAACAGTCAATTTGTCATCAAAAGATAATAAACAGGAAAACCATTTTCATTTCGTGAAAAGTTTGATCGATGACCACGTTTGATGTGAACCAACTAGTCTCTTTCCATATGACGCTAATCCATTATAAATTTTCAAAAAGAATAATTTTTAGCCAAGAAAAGTTAATTTTACTCCTATGACAAACTAAAAGAAATTATGTTGAGCGGAAATATGTTTACTTAGTATAAAATGTATTTTTAAAAAATAAAGTTTATATTTTTAATGGAAAAGGAATGAATATAAATAGTCCATGATTTAGCACGTCTGCCGAAAATTATGTGTAGTTTTGTGAGATATTATGATAGTTTTGTTAAAATTTAGAATCTATATTTACTCTTTCTATAATGAAATTTGAACTAAAAATTGTTAAAATAAATTATACCAGAAATGTAAGATATTAAACAAGAACAGTTGATAGTTACAATAATTTATATGAAAATATTATTTTTTCAAACAGTAATCTTGGCTTTGGCATTTATATGAGAGTTTTATTTCATTTTATTTTATTTTTTTACATTATGATTCACATATTGCAAGTGGTAATCAATTAGTATAACATATTGATCGATTAAAAAAATACCTGAAAAAAAAAAAAAAAATCATAAAACGTGAAATATCCATTTATTTTCAAATATTTATTACAACTCTCTAAAGAGAATCTAATTTAAAGCAATATAAACTTATTCTAATGTCTTTCTTTCTTTTCTTTTTTTTTTCAGTTTTAAGAAATTCGTTTGCTAAATTAAAACAAATTCTGTAAAAATTTAGTGATTTTCGTCAAATTTCTTCTTTATTGTATCGATGAAGGGTAAAAATTGGTTTTCGGTTTGACTTCCGGATTTCGATGGATTTACATGTTTTAAGAAATCCAAAACATGATCTGACCATCTTTACAAAATGTCTGTCAGTCTGTGTGTCCTAGAAAATTTGTGGCAATTCTAGCTGAAGAACCATTAATCAGAATTTTATACAAGTTTATATGTAGTGGTACCTTGACTTAAATTATTACCAGTCAACTTTTGAGGAAAATCATGCAATAGTTATCGTTACCCTGCCGATGTATCAGAATTTTTAATATGTTGGTATTGAACAAAATTTCGTATAAAGATACACAATGAGAGTTACTTTAACGAATCATTATAATATATATATATATCTATATTAATAAAATCAGACTTTTGTCTGTAAATTTGTCAGAATCAAAAGAATTTGCGATATCCTCACGTTTCACACACCATGAAAGCCAAAAATGACTTCAGAAAATTTTGTCTGTGTGTGTCATAGTGTCTGTATGTCTGTAACGCTATTTTATTCCGGGTATCACTTGAGAACGGCTCGACAGAATTCAAAAGTGCTTGGCACGAATTTAGATCTTTCCCAAATTAAAATTATTATATAAAACTTTTTCGAAATTCTCCTCCATTCTCCCCTTCGGGGAGATAAAAGTCAAAAATACGTTTCTAAGGATAACTCGGTTCCAAATTACTTCTCAGTAAAAAAATTCTACGTGGGGAGACAAACAAATTTTGTACATTTTATTTGTACATAAGTACAAATAAAAAGTTATCTGTGATTTAGGAATTTTCGATTTTTAAGGGGAGGGAAGGGAAAAAATGATTTTTGGCGGGAACTTTCGTGAATTCCGGATTTTTGAGTGGAACTCTACCAAATATGTAACAAAGATGTTGAAAAAAGCTATGCGACTTCCTTAGGGTATTACCAAAAACATATATATTTTGGGGGGTGGGGGAGTGGGGGGGGAGTGTTACCAGAGAGTCAAATCTGGACATCCCTTTTAGCGCTAAATTTGACCTGAGAAATCTATGGGAGCTGCGGTCACGAATTTTGGTGCTTGGAATTTTTTATATGTATCCGACACATAAAGAAACGAAATTTATTGAAATTACCCCCGTTCCCCGCTTGGGGGGGGACAGAAGGTAAAAACACCTTTGTAAGCATAACTCGGCTCCAAATTACTTCACAGTGAAGGAATTGCACATGGGGAGACTACACATGAGTAAAAATAAGACATTGTCTGTGATTTAGGAAATTTCGACTTTTAAGGAGAGGGAGGGGGGAAACCAATTTTTGGCGGGAAATTTTGTAAATTCCGGATTTTTCAGTAGAGCTCTACCAAAAGTGGAACAAAGATGTTGAAAACAGCCATGCGTCTTCTTTATGATATTTTCAAAACACGTTTTCGATTTTTGGTGATCTGCCATTTTTTTCGAGGGGTGTTACGAGGGGGCAAAATAGGAACACCCCTTTTAGTGTTAAATTTGTCCTGAGAAATCTAAGGGAGCTGCGGTCACGAATTTTGGTGCTTGGATTGTTTATATGTATCCTACCCTTAAAGTAACGGAATTTATTAAAAATTCCCCCCCTTCTCTCTGGGAGGCAGCAAGCAAAAAAATGTTTGTAAGTATAACTTGGCCCCAAATTATTTCACCGTGAAGTAATTGCACATGAGGAGGCTAGACTTGAGTATTAATAATACTTTATGTACGATTTCGAAATTCTTGATTCTTACAGAAGGAAGGGTGAAAATCGTTTGTAGGGGGGAAATTTCAGAAATTCCTGATTTTTGAGTAGAGCTCTACTATAAATGGTACAAAGGTATTGAAAACAGCCATGTGTCTTCTTCAGGATATTTTAAAAAACACATTTTCGTTTTTTGGTGACTTTTGACTTTTTATTTTTATTTATTTATTTTATTTTATTTTATTTTATTTTTATTTATTTATTTATTCATTTATTTTTATTTTTTTTTTTTTTTTGGGGGGGGGGGGCTTACGAAGAAGGAAATTTGAGACCCCCCCCCTCCCTTTTTAGAGCTAAATTTGTCTTGGGAAGTCTATGGGATCTGCGGGATTTCTCAAAACTTCGAACTTACCAGCTGGGAAGTGGAAGTAAGGAGCGGGTGAGTTGCTGCGGAAGGCAGTGGGGACCCGAACACCTCACGTTGACAGCGGAAAAATCCTCTATCGAACACAGCGTGAACTTTAACATACGTTATTAATAATGATTAGGGATTTTTACAACTCATTTATACAGAGCCCAGCGAAGCCTGCTGTTCAATAATATATATATATATATATATATATATAAATTTTTAATCAATAGAAATAACAGTAATATCAATAGAAAATCTTATAGAAATAACAATAAAAACAGTAAAACCAATAGAAATAACAATAATATTTTTAGAAGAAATTCTAACATATCATCTGTAGAGCATAAAATTAATTTTCTCTGCATATCTGGTTTTACTTTTCTCCTCTCGTCTGTATTCTTTATAGAAATTAATTTTAATAAGTAGTTTACAATGCATGAAAAAATTGTATACGATAACAGGGAAAATTTTCTTGTGATGATCAAAACATAGCAGATGGTACTTATCCGTTATTCCAGCCTATTTCACATTTTCATTAAATGTATTTTTTTATCGTAATCTCAGATTTGTAATGCATTACTTTAGTGTTTTAGAAAGAAGATACAGAATGGATGATGATGTTTACACCTGTGTCCTGTTGAGATAACTCTGAATTTTCAAAAAGTGACATGTCACAAACCCGAACGTTATTTCAAAAATTCCTAAAATTTTTCATTATGGAACGTCTGGGAGCATCTTGAGTAATATTTTTACACTAAAAAGAAATTAGAGGATATTCCATTTCGGAAAAGGCAAGTATATGCCTTTTCTAAAATGGGTTGGTTCGTTCTGAGAACGAAATGTTTTAATTTTAACACGACTTTTTCCAGATCTGCAACAAAACTAACCTTTTCGGTAATGAAAGAGGTCTTTTTTCTTCTTCTTCTTTTTTTATAGCTTCCATAACCAAAAGTATTGGTTTCATTTTAACCTGTTTAACATATGATTAATCTAATGATTAGTTAAGGTTTTAAGACTCGAGTCTTTTCTATGAACATCTTATAGCTGCACCATCAAACACATTGAAACCGCCGTTATCCTCTTAAAAAAAAAAAAAAAAAAAAAAAAATGGACTGAATCCTTTTCTGCACGCATTGATTTAAATGAAACTTCGTGAAACCACTTGAAATAAACGTGCTTCTCATTTATGGCAAGGTAGTGCATTTTATATTTTATATTTACATTTAAAAACTACATTATTAATCATTTTTCAGACAATACATGTGTTATAATTAAAAACAAAAAAATGAGAATGTAAAACAATAAAATATTTCCCATACAAAGAGTGCAATATTTTACTTTATTTAATAAATATTACTAAAATAAGCATTTTTATAAAAGCATTTCCGAAATTTAATAACTAGCTTAGTTATCTAGCTTAATCATTTTTCAAAGATTTTTCGAAAAACGTTTTTTCATGAGTCAATTTGTCATCGGGAAAATAATAAGAAAGAAAATTTCATTCATATCTTAAGAAAAAAAAATGATCGATGTTAAAATTTGATGAGAAGCATCATCTACTTACTTTCCGTATGACGTTAATCTATTAAAAAAATTTTCTGCAAGAATAATTTCTCATCCAAAAAAGTTAATTTTAGTTCAACAAAAGAGAAGATAAAAAAAAAAAAAAGGAAAAATTACGTTATGTAGTTATTTTTTCTTAATTTAAATATATTTCTTTATAATTAATTGTAATAATTTTAGAAAAAAAAATTTAATGGTTTATAAAAATATAAAACTTGTACTGAATGATTTCACATTGAAATATGGAATACACGCGCCGCACCTACACACAGGTGTACTATGCATACCATGCGTGAGTTTTGCTAAAAATTTATTTTTAACTATATAAATTTTTCAATGATTTATTTTAATATTTTATAAAAGTTTGTAAAATTAATATACTATATGTATTATACATAAATTGTTATATAATAAGCAACAGGATAAATTTTCGAAAAAGTTTTCTAAAAATATTTTTCGAAAACCAATTTGTCATCAGAAAAAAAAAATATATATATATATATATATATATATATATATATAACTCTTTTATTATTTAAACTTTTTGATGCAAACTGAAGCATACTACCACACTATCTACTTCCACATGATATTGGATCAACATTTGCTTAAAAATTAAACATTAATCCTTTTCAAAAAACTAATTTTAATTTCAACATCATAAGAAGAAAGTAGAAGGACTGAAAATAAGTTTTCTTACTGTGCGATTATCTTATGATTAATTATATTTATATTGTTATGGAAAATTAAACATTTTTAAAATCTAGAACATTAACGTAAATAGATTTCGCGGGGAGTTTAAAAATGCAAAACTTTAATTTTTATTGCAAGAAGCTTTTGAAGAATTGGTCGAATAAAAATTTAAAAATGTACAGTATGAATGATTGTAACTATCACCACAATTAGTCATTGGAGTGGTTAAGTATTATAAGAAAATTTTTAAAAAATATGTATTTCAAATTTTTTGAAATGTAAACGCGGACATTACGAAATTATTTTGTAAATTCGACCATTGTTATTTAGAAAGAAATCTAATAAGTGGACACTGGTTCGATAAAATTCCAAAAAGTGCAGTTCTCTCTGAAACAGTTTTCTTTTCAATTTATTGTTTATAAATGCAGATCGAAATTAAAAGTATTGTAAAAGAAAATATTGGTAATAGATCATTAACGTAACTAAAACGCAGTCGTGAAATATATTGATTGAGATTGAGTGCGTGTAATGTCATATTAGATCCATAGTTGTCAACTAAGGACCTTCTAGCTACCGGAAAATTTTTATAGAAATATTTATTATATTTGATCAGCGTACTATAACGGTTTTCACTGATTAAGTATTATTATTATTATTATTTTTTAATTTTCCGTTATACAAAAGGTGCGAAGTTAGCAACTATGATCAGATCTATTTAAATGGCAATTATTGATGGTCTGGTGTTGATCCTTGGGGTTGGTCAGCAGACATGCCATTTCAGTTTTGATCGCTTGCTTCAAACATAAATTTCGCTCTTCTGTAACCACCAAAGGAACAGTCTGCAGGAAAAGTATCCGAGCACTGGTAAAAATTCCTATGTAAAAAAAAGTACTCTTAATACAGTTTTGTTAATAAATCCTTGTCGAATACTGTTCTTAATCTATTTAAGAAAAAGATTCGACAGGGATTTGTTTAACAAAACAGTATTAAATGTACTTTCTTATATAGGAATTTTTGCTAATGCTCGGATATTTTGCTGCCTACTGTATTATCTGTATGCAATGAAATTGGTTGGTTGGTTGGGTTTAACGTCAAACTATTGCTGCGCTATGGGAAATTGCCTAAGGTTTGTGACTCACACCTGACGATGGTCCGGAGACCGTTTATTTATTACAATTGAGGGAGCCGTCCTCTACGTGCAGGATCAAAATTGGGATTGTATGTTTTCAGTTGGTTGGTTTTTACGTCCCCCCTCGAATTTGCCCCTTCGTAACCCCCCCTCCCCCAAAAATCGAAAATCGCAGAAAACTAAAAATAAATCTTTGGAAATATCCTCAAGAAGACTCTTCGCGGTTTTCTGTATCTTTATTTGGTAGAGATTTACTCGAAAATCCGTATTTTGCTAAATTTACCTCCGAAAATCGTTTTTACCCCCCCCCCCCTTAAAAATCCACAATTGCAAAAACTCAGAAAATGATTTTTTTGCAGTCAAGTCTTGTCTCTTCCTCTGCAATTTCTTCACCATGAAGCAATTTGAAGCTGAGTTATGCTTTTAAAGGTGTTTTGGCATTCTGCATTCCCCCGGAGGGAACGGGGGGGTATTTCGCAAAACTCTTTCTCAGTGGGCGTCAGGGTCCTAAAACCAAAGTGCTCACAAAAATTTCCGACTCTATCTCCCATAGAATCGCCACAGCTGTGTTGAGTCAGTCATCAGTGAATCAGTGAATCAGTGAGTTTACTCTTTTATATATACAGATTAGAGCCCAATGATAAGAAATTTAATTTGTAAAAAAAAGCTACATTATCGTCATATGCTTATTTATATTCAAAAAAAGAAAAAAAAAAAGAGAGAGAGAGATCATTATGATATTTTTTGTTCTAGGTACAGTCGGTAACAAAAGTGTCCGAGCACTAGCAAAAATTCTTATGTACAAAAAGTACACTTCATACGGTTTTGTTAAATAAATCCCTGTCGAATCCTGTTCTTAGTCAGGGTAAGAACATGATTCGACAAGGATTTGTTTAACAAAACCGTATGAAGTGTACTTTTTTTACATAGGAATTTTTGCTAGTGTTCGGACACTTTTGTTACCGACTGTAATTAAAAATGGATTGTATTTCTATTTTTATATGACAATAGATTTTATGTGCAGCTTAATAAAATGTGATAGCACATTTCGTAAGTATATCACGTTTACGATTCTAATATTTATTGAACGAAAAACTTTTTATCGTCTTGTATAAACATTATAAGTATTGGCTTCGTAAAAACGATTGACTTACGTTTTTCGATTTATTTACACATTTTCAGAGATCCATTCAAGTTTTGATTGTACATGTTTAGAAAATTCTTAAAAAATGAGCATTTGTGTGACAGTCTATGTATGACAAAAATTTTATGACAGCTTTGAATTAAGAACTAAAGCACACAATTTCAGATGAATTTATCTGTAGCAAGAAATAAAAACTTCTTCACACACCATAAATTTTAAATCAGCACAACCGGTTTCGAAAGGACGTAGCCTTTCTTCATCAGGTGCAAACACGTGCAACTGCCTTGGAGGCAAAAGCAAGACTGAAAGCAGGACAAAATCCAGAGGGGGAGGAGCAACACAAACAACAAATAGGAAGCAACATGCAGGGTAGGACCAATCAGAGAGGAACACACGTACACACACCACAAAATGAGGAGGGAGGAAAGGAGTAAACAATTAATTTTTTTTATTTATTTATTTATTTATTTATTTATTTTTATTTATATATTTATTTATTTATTTATTTATTTTTTATTTCAAAAATATTAAACTAATAAGTAAATTTAATAAAATTTATTCATTAATAAATGAGGGGAACATCCTCTGGTCTGAGGGGAACATCCCCTCAGACCTATTGTTTCGAATATTGGTACTGCTACTTATCCCCTCTCTAAATTTTTAGCTTCTATTTTTTCTCCTTTATGCAGCACTAATAGTCATACTATAAAAAATTCCTATGATTTTGTTATGAAGTTAAATAATTTGAATCCTGTAAATTGCTCTATGTTATCTCTTGATGTGAAGTCTTTATTTACTAACGTCCCCACTGAAGGTGCGCTTAATTGTTTAGAAAAAAGGTTACGCGAATTTCATTATTCTGACATTGAAATCAAAGAATTTGTCAATCTAACTAAACTCTGTGTTTCCCAAACTACTTTTAAATTTAATAACAAATTTTATAAACAGTGTGATGGTTTAAGTATGGGTAATCTTTTATCTCCTATTCTTGCCGATATCTATATGCATTATTTTGAGGAAAAATTATTAAAGATGTTAAATTTAAAATGCTGGTTACGTTACGTAGATGACACTTTCATTCTTGTTGCAAATCCGTTTGATGTTTCTGCCATTCTTAATATTGCTAATGCTATTGATCCCCATATTCAGTTTACCTTCGAGTTAGAAAATTGTAATCAACTTCCCTTTCTTGATGTTTTAGTTACTAGGTACGATTCCTCTTTTAAAACTTCTGTGTACAGGAAACCTTTCTCTGTTTCTAATCCTCCCCATGCTCTCTCTAATCATCCGGCTAAACAAAAAATTGGCACCTTTTACACTTACGTGTATCGTGCCCATAAAATTTGTTCTGATACTTCTTCTCTTAAAGAAGAACTGAATTATTTAAAGTATGTTGCTATTAAAAGAGGTTTTAGACCCTCTATAATTGATAAAGCTCTCAAAAAGTTCAGTAGGCCAACTTATAATTCTACTCTTTCCATTGATGATAAAATTAAACCTGATAATCTTGTTGTCTTACCTTTTTATCCCCTCTTAAGTTTTAAATTAGCCAAAGTTTTGAAGCGTTTCAATTTTCACGTTATTTTTAAACCTGTCAATAAATTCCAATTCCCTTCAACCAAATCCCCTGTTCCTGAGCTTCAAAAATGGGGTATCTATAATGTCCCTTGTAATAACTGTGATTTATCTTATATTGGTCAAACTAAAAGAAATCTTGAATGTCGTTTACGTGGACATTCTCGGTATGTTGTTAATCAAGAAATTTCTAAATCTTCTATTGCGAAGCATAGTTGGGAATTTGATCATAGTTTTAATTTTAAGAGTGCCAAAATTATCTTTCATGCCAAACGCGTTTCCGAACTGGATTTTTTGGAAAATTTAGCTATTTACCTTAATCGTGATAAAATTGTCAATGAAAAATCTGATTCCACTTTGCTGTCTACAGCCTGGAAAAATTTGTTTAATTCAATTAAATAATTTCCTTCATTATGTTTTTAACATCATATTAGTTATAATAAAATAATTCTAATTAAAAAAAAAAAAGAATAATAATAATTAATGGATAAATTTTATTAAATTTACTTATTAGTTTAATATTTTTGAAATAAAAAAATAAAAAAATAAATATATATATATATAAATTAAAAAAAAAAAAAAATTAATAATAATAATAATAATAATAATAATAATAATAATTGTTTACTCCTTTCCTCCCTCCTCTTTTTGTGGTGTGTGTACGTGTGTTCCTCTCTGATTGGTCCTACCCTGCATGTTGCTTCCTATTTGTTGTTTGTGTTGCTCCTCCCGATCTGGATTTTGTCCTGCTTTCAGTCTTGCTTTTGCCTCCAAGGCAGTTGCACGTGTTTGCACCTGATGAAGAAAGGCTACGTTCTTTCGAAACCGTTTGTGCTGATTTAAAATTTATGGTGTGTGAAGAAGTTTTTATTTCTTGCTATTGTCTGTACGCCAGTTTTTGAATTTATTTTTGGGAATTTATCTGTAGTTTCACCTTGACCTAAATTGATGCGTAGCAACATTCAGTGGAAATTTCTTAATAAGTAGTTTTGTCATTCCGATATTTTACAGTATTTAATGAATAAGTATAGAAAAAAAATTCGTATAAATGTACATAACAATAATTTTTACAAATCAATATGAAATTATACATACATATGTATATACACTCATGATTGTGAAAATTGCAACACCAAGAAGGAATGTGAATATAAGAATGATATTTATTGGGCACATACATTTTAGTAGGAAGATCATTTGATTAAATTTCCAAGAAGTTTTGAGTAACATATCCTGAGAAATCAGTACATAAAACAGCGACATCTATGAGTAATAACTACACTTATCTGCCTAGGCATTGAATCGAACAGAGATTGGATGACATATTCGGGTACAGCACTTCATGAAGCTTCAACAGGATGCCATAGTTCACAGACCGCAGTTACTGGTGAGGGGTGGCGGACAACTCATATTTCAATGATTAAACAGACATATTCATTTGTGCGAGATCAGGAGAACGCGCTGGCCGGCGCAACGGTTGAACACATTCTCTATCAAGGAAGGTCCGGACAATACAGGCAACTGGCGGTTGTGCATTATCTTCCTTTAATATTGTGCTACGGAAGCCTAGAATATAGAGCAGAGGGGCGGGCATTAACTCACCAGAAATTTAATGGTCATTACTCAGAGTGCCGGGAATGCAAACAAGAAGTAATCGAGACGTGTATCGATTGGCACCCGATACCATTACTGAAGTGATGGACAGTGTGAAAATGTCGAATCCCAGCTGGCAATGTGCATTATTCACAATGCTGTTAAATACGAATGAGGCAATCTTGATGCTATAAACAGGGTTGTGATTTGTTTGAAAAGCGAGTTCACGCCATTCCTGCGTCCAGGTTCGTCGTTGATCACAAATTAAAGGTGCCCATATAAGTGATGCAGTTTTGAGAGTATCAAAATTTTGGTAGATGCATACTGGGTCACCACCTAGAGTGATGATATGCGTTACCATTCGATAGACGTCTGTAAATGTTGTTTCCATTTCCGCCACTCTGAATACCCGCCGTGACATTTCTGACGAGTTAAGGCCCATCGCTATGCCCTATATTCAAGGCTTTCGAAACGCAATATTTAAGCAGGACAATGCACGAGCGCAAATTGTCCGCAATGTCCAGATCTTCGTTGATGCAGAATATGTTCGACTTTTGCTCAGTCCAGCGCGTTCTCTTGATCTTGCACCAATGAAAATGGCTGTTTAATCGTTGAAAAGTGACTGGCATCCCACCCCTCACGAGTGATTACAATCGATGAATTGTGGCATTGTGTTGAAACTTCATGAAGTGCTCTATCCGTACATGTCATCCAATCGCTGTGTGAGTCAATGTCCTGGCAGATAAGTGTTGTTATTGCTCACAGAGTTCGCTGCTTTATGTACCGTTTTCTCATTACATATTACTCCAAAATTCCTCAAATTTTAATCAATTTGGCTTCCTATTTTAATGTATGTGCCCAATAAATATCATTCTAATATTCGCATTCCTTTTGTGTGTTACAATTTTCACAAACATGAGTGTATATATATATATATATTTATGTAATATTATCATAAATATTTATCATACTTAAATATTATCATAAACATTTAAGTATGAAAAGTTTTCTACTTATATTTGAAAACCAATTAGTGAAATTTTCACTTTAAAATCAAAATCCTTTCTTTTATCGTATAATCCAATAAGCCTTTTTTCTTTATTTCTCTTTATATTTAGACCTATTAATGAAATTTTATCTGTATCTGTACGGTTTTTAATTAAATATTTAGGATATATTTTTCAAACATTTACAGTTAAAAACAATCAAATCATCAATATACCTGAAAAAAGTAATATTTATAAAGCTTTCTTCGAAAAAATATAAAAATAAATTTGCAAAAGCACTCGAAAAACCCGTCCCCATTGGAATCCCCTCATCTGTAAAAAGTAATCTTTCCCGTTAAACAAAACGTTTTCAAAAATATAGAACTTTATAAGATTAATCCAGTAATTTTTTTCACAATTTAAGTTACTACTAAATACCCCATAAATTCTTTCAAAATGTCACAATTATTAATAAAATGTATCACTTTTAAGACTGAATTTAGGTATTTAAATAAGATTTTATCAGCTTTATAATTATAGCTACTAGTACCACATGTAGCAAAGCGAAATTTAACTGGATTTTTATGAAATTTAACAGTAACGAAAAGATATGGAAAATTAAAACAATTTCTGCTTAAATTTAGTTTTTTATCAAAGGCCAATATGCGTTTTCTGATAATAGAGGGGTGGTCAGTTAACTTTTTGAAGGAACTATTACTTGAATGTTCAAAGATTTTTATAAAAAAAACTTTATAAATAATTGCAAAATTACTGTTTTCTTTATCTACTGTAACAATAATAAATTTATCTTTTAAATTTCCAATACTTATTTTTAAGGTCAGTACTATATTTAAACTCATGTAGATTAAACTTACTATAATAATTTCTAAATAACAGTAACTGCTTCTCAAAAAGGTACAAAAGTTTAAATTTCCATTCTCTTAAGTTTCTATTCCAATTTTGGATGAATTTTAATTACAACAATAAAAAAAATATTGATTTTATAGAAAAAGATTAAGAGGTTTTTATTTTATAAATTTCCTATATTATATAGCTGGTCTTTTGAAGATTTCAGAGAAGGGAAATTTAAATTGTTGTACCTTTTTGAGAAGCAATTACTGTTCTTTAGAAATTATTATAGTAAGTTTAATATAGATGTGTTCGAATATAGTACTGAGCTTAAAAAAAAAAAAAAAAAAAAAAAAAAAAAGTATTGAAAATTGCAAATATAAATTTATTATTGCTACAGTAGATAAAGCAAAGAGTAATTTTGTAATTATTATTATTATTATTTTAAATCTTCATTTAAAGGAATATTCAAATAACAATTTTTTCAAAAAGTAAACTGACCACCCCTATATTATCAAAAAACGCAATTGACATTCGATGGAAAACTAAATTTAAGCAGAAATTGTTTTAATTTTCCATATATTTAAGTTACTGTTAAATTTCATAAAAATCCAGTTAAATTTCTTTTTGTTACCTGTGGTACTAATAACCATAATGATAAAACCGGTAAAATCTTATTTAAATATCTAAATTCAGTCTTAAAAGTGATAAATTCTACTAATAATTGTAACATCATAAACAGTAACATGAAAGTTATTGAATATTTCAAGGTTTACTCAGAAAGCATTACTTCAGTAAGTACCTATGATTTTGAAAATTTGTTTAGCAGCATATTTCGCACTATTTAATAATAGAAGTTTTCGAAAGCATTTATGAGGAATTTAGCAGTTACTTAAATTGAGAAAAAGATTACTGGATTAATCTTATTAAGTTCTGTATTTTTGAAAATGTTTTGTTTATCGGAAAAGATTACTTTTTACAGATGAGGGGGATTCCAATGGGAACGAGTTTTTCGAGTGCTTTTGCAAATTCATTTTTATATTTTTCCGATTTTTTTTTTTTTTTAATATTACTTTTTTTAGGTATATTGATAATTTGATTGTTTTTAAATGAAATTGTTTCGAAAATATTTCTGGAAAAATATATCCTAAAGATTTAATTTTAAACCGTACAGATGCAGATTAAATTTCATTCCTAGATATAAATATAAAGGGAAATAAAGAAAAATGGCTTATTGGATTATACGATAAAAGGAAGGATTTTAATTTTAATTTAAATAGTCTCACTAATTGGTTTTCATATGTAAGTAGAAAAGTTTTAAATAATATTATGTTCGCACAGTTTAAAGAATTCGTACTATTTGCAATAATGATAACGATTTAAAATGTGCTCTTGAAGATCTAAAAAATACTTTGCAAATTAACAGTTACCCAATTTTAACCATGTGTTTTCAGTGTTTTCCTCTTTCAGTTTGTTCTATTCAAGGACGATAATTAAGTACTCACGTGTAGCCCCGTCGGCCGAAGTGGATTCGTTTATCAGGTGGAGGGTTTTATTTTACTTTATTTTATTTCATTTTTACTTTCTTGTTTACCTTCCATAATTCCTTATATTATTGTATATTTTTTAAATGAATTTGATGTAATTTTATAACTTTTGCAATTTTGTAATTTTATAACTGTTTTAGTATTTTGTACATTATATATATATATGATTGATTCCTCTTCAGTTAATGGTAGTTTTCTGTTTGGTGAGGATTTGAGGGCTAAGGATAGTTTATTAGTTAATTGCTACTGTCCTTTCAGAAACTTCTGTTTCCTCCCTACACTGTGGGGCCTCCATGATGAAGGCCTTAGTGTATTTTGGGGTTTCATTTCATTCATTTGTTCATATATTCCTATGCATATATGTACATATATATATAAATAATTAGGAGGATCAGTTAAAAAGTTAGTTGCAGGGCTTAAGAAAACAAAACAGGATAGAAATTTTACAATAACTTTATTTGTGTCTTAAAGTTTCATTCAAAATTTACTTTTCAACGTAATTACCTACGTTATTAAGCATTTGTCGAGGCGTGGTACAAGTTTTTCGATGCCTTCTGTAAAGAAATCCCGTCCAATTCCCGATAACCATTCTTAGCTTGGAGCTTTCACCTCGTTATCCGAGTGGTATTGTCGCTTTGAAAATTCTTCTTTCATGGAACCAAAAACATGGAAGTCACACGGTGAAAGGTCTGGGCTATAAGGAACCACACTTCCCACCTAAACTTTTTTCAGAAGTTCGCGCGTTTGTTTTGCTACATGCGGTCTTGCAGGAGCACAATGCCTCTCGACAGACTGCCTGGCCGTCGATTTTTAAATAATTGTCACAGTCATTTTAGTGTTTCCCCTTTTCGCCCACGAAAAAGAAATCACTGCATGAATTTCCAGTTTGGACGCCACTTGCAACTGTCGAGACAGGTTTACGACTGATTATCAGAGAAACTAAAATTGCCTCGTGAAAGCCGCTACATCACACGATATAGATAAATGTCCGAAATGTTGCCAGACAGTTTCATCAAAATAGCCTTTGACAGAAATTTTTTACGAAGGAGCGCAACTAACATTTGACTGACCTACGTAATAATAGTCAACCAGGAAAAGATATTTTGTATAAGTAGGAAGAGCGCTTCCATCGAGGGTTGTAAATTTCAATATGAACATTTTTCAATGAACTCGTCAATAACTTCAAAATGAATGGTTTAACCATGTATATATAATTTGAAACCAGATTATCACAATTTTTCCTTCAAAAAGTAGAATTTAAATTTTTTATATGTCGTTAATGGAGCACAAAATTGACTTTTTTTTTTTTTTTTGAAATTTAGTGTTGTATTTCTCTGAGAGGGAAATTGTCTGCATTCGTCATTAAAAGTAATCTTAATGAATAATAAATAATTTGTACTGCGTGGATATGTATATGAATATATAGACGAAAGTTTTGTGATAGTCACAACATGCTTGTCTGCGTAGCATCTTCAACCAATCATTTTATCTGTATAAAGTAACGGTATTTATTTATATATGCGTAGAATCACGGTATAGCTTTTCATCCTCTTATAGTTACCAGGTGTGTAAATATGAAACCGGAATTTTTCTATAGGTGGCAGTACCTGTAAGTATTTTGTTACCTTAAAACTGCATTACTGGCGGCATTTTATTTCTTTGGCTGCTGAAAAAGGTTTTACATTCACAACAATACAAGTTTCATATAACAGCGTAGTTTTTAATAGCGTTGAACAAGGCGAGTTGTGTGTCTACAAACTACGATTTGCGGGTAGCATTAATTTTCGATTACCATTTAAAAAAAACTGCTGCAGAATCCCATCGAATGCTTTTCGAAGTATCCTCTTGGTAAATCACAGTGCTTTAAGTTGTTTCAGAAATTTAAAAGGAGCTTTTTTGGCGTGGGAAAAAAAAAAAAAAAATGGAATACCACCGAAAAAGTTTGAAGATAATGAACGACAAGCATTGTTTGATAAAAACCTGCTAAAACGTGGCGAAACCATTAATACTGAACGTTACTAACTACAAATGACCGTTTTTAATCAAGCATTGCTAAAGAAACGAATAGAATATCAAGAAAGGCAACACAAACTGATTTTGCTTCATGATAATGCATCAGCATACACAGCGAAACCTATCGAGGAGACAACTGTATCGTTCAGTTGAGAAATACTTGCACATCCGCCTTTCTCGCCAGACTTGACTCCGTACGACTACTATTTATTTGCATTCAGCGTATACGAACTTACTCAGCAGCCCTTCAACTATCATAAATATCTACAATAATGGCTGGTTAACTGGTTTACTTCAATAAAGCAACTTTTTTTTTTTTTTTTTTTTTTTTTTTTTCCACGTGGCATTCATAAATGGCCGGAGAGATGGGAAAGATGCAATGAGCAAGCTAGCGATGGGCAATATTTCAAATAAATTTTTTTTTTATCATTTTCATACAATAAATATGTATTTTCTATACAAAATTTCCTCTTCCATATTTACACAACTACATGGTTCAACTACATGATTATCGAAATTTGATTTAAGTAAATGTTTCTAATATTACTTACAAAATTTATTGGACTTATAACAGTTCGTGGCTATGATAAGAATGGAAAGACTTTCTCGTTGTAGAAAATTGGTAAGTTACCCTTTGTTTTGTGTAAAAAATAAAAAAATTGTATAAGTTATCCGAAATTTTCAAGGTGATATCAAACTTTTTTTTATCTCTGAAATGTAATGTAAAATGTTATTTTTTAGTGTCTGTCAAGATTTGGATGTAACAACGCAGAATAGTTTGGATATTTACTAATTTCTCACTAGATTGAGATTCAGATGGACATGAAATATGCACTACTAGATACAAATGCTACTAATAGACATTCATTAACTAATTTTACGACTAAAGCTTTGCAAAGAATTATTTAAAATAATCTGGTGTCTCACTCATACGACTTTCTCTTACCCTAAAATTTAACACTAAAAGTACAGATTGGATATTAAGGGTGAAGATAACGAGTACTGTTATGTAAACCTATGTTAAAACAATACAAATTAGGCTTCGGAAAAGCTTTATTTTACAAGTAATTCTATGTGACAAACTTTTCTAGTAAGAAACGCATTAACTTCAAAATACATCATTTGGATTGCCTGAAATTATTAGTTTTTAATTCACTCTAACAGACACAGACAAAGATCAAACTATAAAACTTGACTTCGCTATTCAGAAAGCATCAAAACGTGTAAATATACAAAAAAAAAAAAAAAAAAAAAAAAAAAAAACTGTGATGAATATTTATCCTTAAAAAATACATTAATTATCATATGGCTATGAGGAATAAATTTAAATTCTTGAAGAGCTTTCCTGGCCATGGTAAGATATTATAGTAAAGCACTTCCACTAACAAATAAAAAAGAATGTTATGGCTTAAATATTGGCAGCCCTGTATATATTCTGAAAGTTATGTACATATCACATGGTGCACATAAATATAATCATATATTAATAACACATAGCGCAACCTAAAGTACACTTTTTCAATTTTCAAGTATTGTCGTATTATAATCTAGTTCTTTTGTGTAGCCCTGTAAATGAAGAGTGGATGATTTCTATACCATATTCTACATGAAACATGTTTTTATGCATATAAAAATATATATATATATTCGCTTCATTTGGTTTACTGCAGTCTATAGGTGTTAAATTCGACTTACCTGCAATTTCCCCCCATAGACAATGTATTGGAATTCTCTTGAGTGTCCCTGTACACGAACCACTTGCTTGATCTTAACGAAAAGTTTAGTGTAGCATCCTCATATGATACAAATTTAGAATACCAAGTTTGATTTTTCTGCTACAATTTTTTATTGAGATATGCTGATAACACACATATACACACACAGACAGACACACACAGAGACACACACACACAGACCAACTGCTAAAAACATAATCTTTGGATTAAGCGAAAGCGTGCCTCAAAAAGTGTAAAATATAACAAAAACTCACTTTCGAAAATTTGACCCAAAAACAATGCTTTCTCTACCTTATGGGTAAGAGAAAGTTAAAATAATAAAAAAAAGTATATATATTATTATACCAAAATACTTATAATAAAATTAATAATGATATTTAATACTTAATTACAAATTTTAAACAAAGTATATAAATGCCATAATAAAATATAAATATAATTATTTTAAATTTTCGTGAATACATTTGCACCTTTATCAACTCAAGAAGCAAGATTAATGTGTATAATAAATAAAAAGGTTTAAATTATGCAGTTGAATTTATATCTCCATAAAATATGAATAAGAAAACTGAACTAAATCATATTTTAAAAGGGATTTTTCTCAACACATTTTATAAGAGCCAATTTGTCATCAGAAAGATAATGAACAGGAGGCTATCCTTTATTTCCCATTTTTTTTTTTTTTTTTTTCTAAATTTTGATTGATGATGCAACTTGATTCAAGCAGATTGTGTCTTTCCATACAATATTAATCCATTTAAAATCTTCAATAAATTTTTAACGAAAACGTTATTTCATTATATGAACGTAACAACAAACGCAAATGTTTTTGAAAAATCTTTACGATTGAGCATACCTTAAGTTTGAACATACGTCACTTTACTATTTATACAGGGTGTCCCAAAATTACAGAGACAAACTTTAAGAGGAGATAAGTCATATCACAAAGTTTCAGAATTGCATAGGAACCCTATGTCCGCAAATGCCATTTTAACCTTTTAAGAACCAGGTGTTTGGGGTAACCTAAAACAGATGTGGGCGGTACAAACGTAGAGCTACAAAATTTATGTGTATGTAGTTGTAGATATCAGCTGAATGATTGAAGAATACATAGCAATTCATGACCGCAAACATCATATTAACTCATTAGGAGCAGAGACCTTATAGTTTTTTTCAACACTTAACACAATGTGCTAGTATTATCGACTGCTCATGTGTAGTCTAATATTTTGGTTACTTGTACTTTGTAAAAAAAAAAAAAAAAAAAAAAAAATGTGCGATCCGTCACTTCACAAAATCATCCCACTATTCGTAATTATACAATCATTGTTTTTAAATACATTGTTTGACAGGATCATTAATAAATAATTCACCGTTCAGTAGATTTCAAACTTAACAACAAAAATAAAAAAATAAAATACCGGATTGCTCTGAATCAAGAGGACGAAAAAAAAATAAAACGATGCCATCTTTTTCTTGAAATATAATATTCATAGAGAAATAAAAAATTCTATGTACAATTTATACAATATTTACAGGAAAAAAATGCTCAAGTAACATAGTTCCAAATCTAATCATTTATACTGAGAGGTCGAAAAATCCTTCCTTCTAACCCAGTCGAGGCATCGAATCTTGGCTGTTGCCAAAATCTAAAACAAAATATATAAGTTCTTCATTTTTCTTAACGGCGTCGCAGCGCCGTCTAAAGAGAATTGTTTTTTCTACACCATTATTACTCCGTATATCTTTTTATATAATCATTCGCACGAAAAGAAAAAAAGTTGTTAAAAATTCTAAAATTAAAAACCCACATCGGTAAAAAAAATACACCAAAATACCCGGTTCTTAATAATTTTTAATCTCATTTTAAACCAAACACAAATTTCTCTACCTTATTTTACGACAAATATTATGATAATATATTAAATCTTTCATGATTTTCGTGTTAAGTTTTAATTGTTTATTGCTTATTTTTTTCTTTCTGCAGCATTTATTATCTTCACTTCAACTTTTCACTTTGTTACAATGTGGTCTTACAGAGGTTTTGGTTAAAGTTGGACCCCCGTAAAACTTGTATAACCAGCTCCACCCGTCTTAAACAGTAGTGGCCTCTGCTCCTTCTTTTTATTGTAGTTTTAGTTTATGTGTCTCTATGTTTATTAATTATGGTATTCCTTACTGGTGTTTGATCATTATAAAGAAATATTATTATTCGTTCTCATTCTTTTCTTTTAATATCACATGGAATATTGTTAATATTATGAACTTTCAATTAACTCTTTACTCCATGTATCTGCTCGTGTTCGCAAAGCTTTTACATGTAACTTTTGCTTTGTGCTGGTGGAAAGTTCTCTTTCCTGTTCAGTTTATTGATGTTGTAGCATTCGTATGACGTTTGGTTTATATCCTATGTAACTACTACAAAATTTGTCGTTTTCTGTAACTATGTTAATTAAAACTCAAGATCTAATCTCTGCTACTTAATTTTGTTAGAGTGTCAACAGGTTATGGGCCCAGATTCGTGTCCTACTGCGCCAGAGTTAAGTGAAAAGTATCGAAGTAAGCCTATTCAAGGTGATCGAGATTCATAGTGTAAAACTGATCTTGGCGATATAATTAATAGCTAATTATGGAAATATTTACGACAGATAAACTTCTTGGCTCAGAAAATTGGGTAAGGTGGAAATGGATGGTAGAAGGCCTGCTTATGGAAAAGGAAAACGCATACGAGGTGTGTATTGGCGAAATCGTAAAGCCAGAACCGGTTCCCGGAGATGCTACAGCAGATATTCGAAATGCATACAACAGTGTGTTAACCAAGTTTGATAAAGGGAATAGAGCTGCTCGAGGAATCTTTTCCCGGACACTTGATTCTAGAATATGTGATCTTGTAGCGATGTGTAAAACTGCCAGGGAAATATGGGTAAAATTGCATGAATTATTTGAACAGAAAAACACGCAAGCACAATATGCATGTCAGTTGCAATTTTCATCATTTACACGAGATCCTACAAGTACAATGGCTATGCATGTAGCGCAATTGGAGCGCCTAGTTTCACGTATGTCTGATTTAGATATTAAACCCAATGACTTTGTAATAATGAGTAAACTCTTGGAAACTTTATCTAGTGACTTTGAACCCCTGAAAATGTCTTGGTGTACAAAGCCTGAAGAGCAACAAACACTAACAGAATTGAAAAAACTGTTGGTTGCAGAAGAGCAGAGAAGACTGACAGAATCTTCTTCTCGAGAAACTGAACTTACTGCTTTACATGCCAAATCCAATTTGGGGAAAGTTCGAGGTAGCACAGCCAAATTTGAAAGGCCTGCAAATAAACAGGGAAAGCAATATATCAAATGTGGAAAACGAGGCCACATGAAAAATAATTGTAACTATAAGAAAAATACTGTGCATGATAAAAGGTCTAAAGAAGAAGAGGTTTTTATAAGTGAATGCCTTGCAGCTGGTAGTGATGACACATGGGTAATTGACACAGGGGCCACACAACATATCACAAACAGAAATGATTGCTTTCAAAGTTTTACAAAATATAAATGCCCAATAGAAGTGAGAGTTGGAAATAGCTCAACAATGAAAGCATATGGCCATGGCAAGATATCTGTGAAAATGCTTGTACATGGTAGCTGGAAAGACAGTGTAATGGAAAATGTACTATATGCTCCAGATTCTTCAAGAAATTTATTTTCTGTAAGTCAAGCATTAGATCATGGGTCAAAGTTCAACATGTCAAATGACAAATGTGAATTTATAAAGCCGAAAGGTGTCGTTGCTGTTGGAATACGCAGTGGAAATTTATTCAGACTTTTATGTAAAATGGTTGTACCTCAAGTAAGTGTGCTCAGCACTATTACAACGTCCTCTTCGGAAGTTCAATTGAATGAAGTGAACTCTCTCCAAATCTGGCATGAGAGACTAGGACATTTGAATAAGCAACATGTGAAAAAATTTCTTCAATCTCAAGGTATTGATGCGCAAAATGGTAATGAATTCTGTGAAGCATGCGTATTAGGTCAGCAACATAGATTACCATTTCAAAATCGACAGCAACGTGCAAAGGATATTGGTGAGATTATACATACTGACGTCTGTGGACCTATGGAGGAAAAATCAGTAGGTGGTTCTAATTATTTTGTTTGTTTTACTGATGATTATTCTAAGTACAGAAAAGTGTATTTTCTTAAACATAAATCAGAAATAGTGAGAAAATTTGAAGAATTTTGTGTTTTCTTTAAAAATCAAACGCAGAAACCTATCAAGGCAATACTTAGTGATGGTGGATTAGAATATAATAACAAAGATATCAAAGGCTTGCTGCAGAAAATGGGAACTCAGTTTCGCTATACTACACCCTATACACCTCAACAAAATGAAACAGCTGAGCGAAATAACAGAACTGTTGTTGATCTAGCTCGATCAATCATGATTGCTAAGGATTTGCCAAAATCATTGTGGGCTGAAATAGTCAATGCTGTAGTGCACATATTGAATCGTGCTGGAACATCAGCAATTGAAGGAAAATCTCCTTATGAAGTTTTTTGGGGTACAACTCCAAGACTAGACCACTTTAGAATTATTGGCACAGAGTGTTCTGTCCATACTCCTAAGCAGAAACATAAGAAATGGGATCCAAAAGGTCAAAAAGGAATCTTAGTTGGCTATTTAGATGAAGTTGATGGTTATCGTGTATGGTTAAAAGACAAAAGAAAGATAGAACGAACAAGATATGTAGTATTTTCTCCTGAATCAGCATCAGCGTCAGCCATTGTCAGAGTTGAACCAGAATCTAATGTTGAACCACCAGATATTACACCCACTACTGAAACTGAATTTGATTCAGATGACACTCCTGAGGATGTAAACTGTGTTCGAGAACTAAGGGATAGAAAAGGACTGAAAGCACCTGTACGCCTTATTGAATGTTGTATTGCAGAACAGCTTGAGCCAGAACATTACTATCAAGCAATAAAATCTGAAAATGCCAATGAATGGCAGATTGCAATGGATGAAGAAATTAAATCGTTATCTGAGAATAAAACATGGTATTTAACAGACCTACCAGAAGGAAGACGAGCCATTGCAAATAAATGGGTGTATAAAGTGAAGTATCATGCCAATGGTGAAATCGATAGATTCAAAGCTAGGTTGGTGGTAAAAGGTTTTTCTCAAAGGAAAGGAGTAGATTATCTTGAAACGTTTAGCCCGGTGGCACGTTTTGAAAGTATCCGCGCTTTGATCAGTGTTGCTGCAAATGAGGGCTTGGAGCTGACACAGTTTGATGTGAAAACTGCCTTTTTGTATGGGGCATTAGAGGAAGAAATCTACATGAAACAACCAGAAGGTTATGATGACAACTCAGGTCGAGTATGTCGATTAGTAAAAAGTCTCTATGGACTAAAACAATCACCGAGATTTTGGAACAAGCGATTCAAAGAATTTCTAGAAAAGTATGGTTTAAAGGCAAGTAATGCTGATCCATGTCTGTTTTCCAACAATGACAAACAACAGAAGTTATTATTAGCATTATATGTTGATGATGGACTTGTTGCCACGACTCCACAAATAAAGAATAATGTCCTCCGGGAATTGCAGCATGAGTTTAAAGTGACGCATAAAGATGCTGAATACTACCTTGGCTTAGAAATAAAAAAGCTGAAAAGTGGTGATATTGCAATCAGTCAGAAAAATTATGCTAACAAGGTTTTGGAAAAGTTCAACATGAAAGATGCCAACCCTGTTTCTACACCCATGGAAAGAGGCAGTCTTTCAGGGGAAGATTCACTGAAAGTTGATTTGGAGAAAATCCCTTACAGACAGGCTGTTGGAAGCTTGATGTACATGGCAGTTGCTACTCGCCCTGATATTGCCTTTGCTGTATCATATTGTTCGCAATTTTTAGATAAAGCTGAACAGAGACATTGGTATGGTAAAAATAACAGAATTGTAAGTTCAAGGGGAAGTGTTAATATTATGAACTTTCAATTAACTCTTTACTCCATGTACCTGCTCGTGTTCGTAAAGATTTTACATGTAACTTTTTCTTTGTGCTGGTGGCAAGTTCTCTTTCCTGTTCAGTTTATTGATGTTGTAGCATTCGTATGACGTTTGGTTTATATCCTATGTAACTACTACAAAATTTGTCGGTTTCTGTAACTATGTTAATTAAAACTCAAGATCTAATCTCTGCTACTTAATTTTGTTAAAGTGTCAACAATTATATATATATATATATATGTATATACAGAGAGGCCATAGTTAAACTGCAAGTGTTCAAGGGATGCTGGAGAGAAAACTACTGGGAATATTCCAGTGAAATTTGGTATCTACACGTTTCAGAACATGTGCAAATCAAATATGAAAAAAAAATGCCTTTTTTCACCTGATAGATGGCGCTGTACCGTATTTCAACGCTCACTGGTGGCATGTACAACTTCCAAAACCGATAGACAGAGCATAATTACATTCTAAGAGGCATATAAACAATATAAAACATCACTTACAGTTTACCAAAATTCCATACAATTCGCTTCAGTAATTAAATTTTTACAGTATCATGTAATCAAAAATTAACGTAAATTAAGATCCCAAATTAAACAATCCATAAAGACGCTTTGGAAAACAATTAAACCATTATTTATTCAATGAAATTATCACATGATGTGCTCAATATGCGAATCACCAGATGCAACCATATGCTGAGAACGTAAAAAAGCATGGTCCACCGTCGCATTTAAAATCTCTGTTGTAACACACCTCACGTGTTTCGTTATGCTAGATTTCAATTCAGCAACAGAAGCATGTCGTTCTCTATAAACCATATCTTTCAGGTGTCCCCACAGATAAAAATCGCAAGGATTAAGATCCGGTGAACGTGGGTGCTAAGCGTTTTCGAAACCTCTGCTTATGACTCGGTCCGCACCAAATTTATCATGTAGCAATTTTTTAACAGGTTTAGGGATGTGAGGGGATGTTCCGTCCTGCATAAATATCGTGGTTTCTAAACAATGTCTCTCTTGCAATGCTGGAATCAATTGTTCTCTCAATATCGCACCGTAGCTAGTACCTGAAACACTACAGCGTTTGTGACCATTTGGAGTTGGGGTCTCAAAGAAATATGGGCCCAAAAGAAGATCACAAGTCATTCCACACCATACAGTTACATAATCGGAATGCAGGGTTTTTTCACGTTTAAGGTATTGGTTGCTCATTCCCCATATCCTGCAGTTATGCGCATTTACAATACCTGATTGTGTAAAATGCGCCTAGTCTGTCGACACGATCCTCTGTATCCAAGTGTCATCCTCACTGGTTTTCGACAGGACAAAGTTTGCAAAATCATTTCTTCGGGTGTCATCATGAGGTTTCAATTCTTTAAGCATTGTAATTTTATGCGGATAACGCCGAAGAATGTGGCGCGACACTTTATGCACAGTTGATCAGGGAAGAGATAATGTCTGAGCCACACTTCTTACGCTCACTTGTTGCAGCATACTGGCTCCTGAACTGCTACTCGTAGTAGCAATAGCGTCATCAATTTGTTGCACTGTTTCCGGGTTTATGGGACGCCGCCCTTTTGTGCTTGGAATAAAACCCAATTCTCCTGTTTCTTCAAATTTAGAAATCATTTAAGTCCATTGACACTCATTGGACCTCACCTTAATCGTTTCATACGCCGGTATTCTTTCAGAGCAGCTGAATAATTGCTACCATTCTGATTGAATATCTTCACTAACAATGCACGTTCCTTCTTATTCAGAGTCATGATTGACCATTACTCAATGTGGTCTTGTTTTCATACTGTTCGATGGGCTTAAAATGTGCGTATATGCCGTCGATAAGCATTGAAACACGGCACAGTGCCATCTGTCGGGTGAAAATGGCGATTTTTTTTTCTTCTTCATATTTGACTTGCGCATATTCTGAAACGTGTAGACACCCAATTTCACTGGAATATTCCCAGTAGCTTTCTCTCCAGCCCCCCTTGAACACTTGCAGTTTAATTATGGCAAACCTGTATATCCATGCATATATAATACATGAATTGTAAAATATTATTCTTAAAAAAAAGAAAAGTAAAACAATGTGAATTTACCATATTGTATTTAGGATTTTGACACAAAACTTTTAGATCTTCTTTTTGTTTTTTAATAGATTTAACTTTTTTTAATTTTAAATACATATAGTTTTATAAAACTTTTCGTTAAAGCTTGTTTTTACGAACAATTTCTTAATTTCAACATGTTTGGTTTTCCATAAACTGTTCGTATTTTGAATGTTCCAAGATAATTCTGAAATAAAAATAAATTCTATTTTAATTTAGGGATTTCTCTGACTTTCTTACTTTCATATTTTCTACAAATTAAAAATATATCATCTGAATATATTTATTTGTAACCGATTATATTTGACCATAAATAAAAATCGGATGTTTTTTTATTATATTAGAATTTAAGTGACTTAAATATCTGTTCATTTAAACTTTTATAATATTAAAGGGCAAAAGAATTAATTGATTAAAAACAAGTTTTAATTAAATAACATTTAGTACATTTTTAAGATATTCATTTCTATTTTATTAATTTATGGTATATTGTTATATTTTCATTTCCGTTTTTATATTTCAATTTTTCTTTCAATAACAATTCTACTTATTTACTTTTGAAAGTCCACTGTAGTGTATTATTTAAAAAAATCTTACTAAATACTGTTTTTACTCTCCCAAAGTTTTCTTCAAAACATAAGTATATACGACAGATTATAGCAAAGGTTACAGTGTGCATAGCCTAATACTTTAACCAATTTTGTTAAAATTTCAAGTAAATAAGCCTTTCATTAAAAAGGGATTAATTTAGTTTCATTTAATGTATAAATGCAAGAACAAGCAATAATTCGATTTTGTGAAGGCATTTAAAATTCATTTAAAAGTCTTAATGCACAAAATACATTAGCTTTTTATTTTATAAAATATTGGATTCTTAAGGGAACTGGGACGTTCTCGACAACGAAAAAGTAGTTAAAATTGCAGTTTCAAATAAAGGGTTTTCCCCAAGTAAAAGTTATATTTGAATTAAAATATTATACATATAAACAGAACATAATATTTTCATTATAAAACACTAAAGAAATCCTCTTAATTTCAAGTATTTATTTTTTAATAGCAAATCGAATATGAGCTCTGATGCAATTGTCTGTAAATACATACCACAAATCGGTACGCTCAGAAAAAAAAGTTTTTCATAAAATCACATAAAGATTATCAAAATACATGAGTAAAGGTTCAATAATTATAGTGAACATATTTTTATTTTAATATACACAAAATAGAAATAATAAAAAAAAAAAAATTAAATGCTATATAACTTGAAATTCTATAAATTATGATTTCTTTTAACATAAACAGCACCCCCCTAAAACAACTGGTGCCCACAAATAAATAAAAATATGTTTAATAGATGAAAAATGCTTAAAAATATTATATCACAAAATTGCAGATTTGTGTGATGCATAGAATTTTATACGAGCGTACCTAAATATGGAAAAAACATGTTTTGAGAAAAATGCAATAAACTTTGTTTACGTTTTTAAACGTTAATAGTTAAGCTTTCGGCAGTTCAAACCTATACATGTTATATATTTTCGGAATCAGTGAAATGTCCCCTATTTTTTGAGGCTAAAATTGAAAAATCGATATTTTGAAGGTTAAAACGTCCCAGTTCCCTTAAATATCTTAGATTCCGATTTCGATAGATTTACGTATTTTAAGACGCCTTGAAAGTTATTAGACCATTCTTAAAAAATATTTGTCTGTTTGTATCTGTGATTGCAATAAAATTTTGCAGCTGTTCTAGGTTAATTAAATGAGTTAAAATAATAATAATAATAATAATTACATTTCAATTTGATATAAATTGGTTACAATAAATGTTTCGTGTATAAAAAGTGGCGCTGCTATGTTGCAAATTTATCCGTGTGTAGGAAATCTATATCTCAGCTTCTGTAGCGTGTAAATTCATCAGATATAAGGTGGCGTTTACGAAAAATATGCTGACTTAATTTGGGTGTATATCGACCGTTAGATGGTGCCTACTACCACTCAAATTTTGTGATGTTCCATAAGGCTATATTTCAGCATCTATTAATTAAATTGCATATGTAAACCTTTTACAGAGAGAAGCTATGATTTTTTTTCTTTGTTCGCTGTTATATAAACTGATGCAGAAGGAAATTTTTGATAGCTATACAAGTTTTATTTATATTTTTTATTTCATTTTCTATAAACCTTGTCGGAAAAAAAAGGGAAATTTCTCTAAAAATAATGTTTTCTGCAAATAATTTTTCTTTGCTGGTTACATTCATTACATAATTTTTAAAAAATATATTAGGAATAAATTTTTTCCTATTTTTTCTCAGTGTATAAACCTTTTTAAAATAAAGTATTTACTTAAGCATTTAGCAAATTTAAGTATATTTACTTTAAACATCCCTTTCACCGGATTCTGTAGATGTAATAGAAAGAAATAACTCATTGATAAAGATGTTACCCTTTGTTGAATTCAAATCCTCCGAGTATTATTTTATATTTTAAAACTTATCACGTAGATATTATTTTCAAAGTAAACGTTTGGACAGCAACATTACACACACACACACACAAAAAAAAAAGAATAAAAGAACAAAAATTTATATATATATATTAACCCTTGTTAGATTTTTAAGAAAAAAGAAAAATACCGGTGGTAAGAAAATATGTAGCGGTGATTTAATTAAATTTCAGGAACATTTATGAAAAGTGTATTTAACTACTCTCGTGTATTCTAAACTGGTGTCTAAAAATAAGGTCGTAACCTTTTTTACCCATTTCCTTCTATATGAGTGCAACTAGCGACTATATGTATATATATATATATATATTAGGTCGTTGTAAAAGTTCGTGCGGACGCGGATCATTTTATTGCCTCCAAAGACGAAAGCTTCTATCGCCGTGGTATACATTTGTTACCCGTAAAATGGGCAAAGGTTGTAGAAAGTAATGGAAAGTATTTTGATTAAAAATTGTCATTTGTTTTGATGTATTTTTATGAAATGAAGCAATAAAAAACCGCACTAATTTATACAATGACCTAATACATATATAATATATATTCAAATCACTGTTTTTATTAAATAAAATTTATAACATATTTATGCAAGTAAAGTTCAAATTTTCCTGCAATAATGTAGTATAAACTTAATTGTTTGGAAATAGTGGTACGATATGTATATATATATATATATATAGTCACCAGTGGAAGCCTTGTTTCTGCTGCACGCATTTTTAAAATAAATTAGTAAATAAATATAAATTTTGTATGGAGTGTTCTCTGTCAAATCATTAGTCGTAGTTTATTTAGCTTCAACAAAGCTAATGAAGTTTAAATTGGTATTTTAATTTTTATCAAAATAAGTTTTGTGTTAAATAAATAAAAACATAATATTAGAAAAGAAAACACTGCAAATAGAAGTGTCTTAATTTTAGACACAAATGTCTCAGAAATACTAAATTAGACACATAAATGTCTGAAACACGTAAACATACAAATTTTCAGACACCACGCACATCTGAATTTAAGACACATAAATGTCTTTATAAGAATAGATTAAGTAAACTGTCTAAGTAATATTGATATGTCTGAATTTTATACACATTACAGTTTAGACTCTTGGAAATGAAGACATTTTACGATTCAGACATTTTGCAGTTCAGATACTTGGAATTTTAGACACTTGTAATAACTTAGCATTTTTTTTTTTTTTTTTTTTTTTTTTTTTTTTTTACACGGATTCTATTTTGAGTAATATGCGTACGAGGTTTAAGTTTCTTTTCACATCCGCTTCATTTAACATTATTTTATATAATAAGTGCTTAAGCTATTTAGACCATTTAGCTTTGTGAAACTGAATTTTCAAAGAAAAAGAAATCGAATATGCAAACGAGCAATCTTGAACGATTTGTACGCGACATCTGCTTATTATTATTATTTTTCTAATATGATAATATATATATATATATAAATAAAAAATTCCGCATGAAAATTTTCTTTTTTTTTTTTTTTTTTTTTTTTTTAATAGTGTGTTTTCTGTTAAATATAAGTTTAAAAGGAAGGAGAAAAAGAGAGAGCGAGAGAAAAAAGAAAAGAAAAAATAAACGTTTTTGAAATATCATAGCCTACACTTTTTGCACATTTATCAGAAATTTTTGAAAAAGAAAATTACTAAAAATATACACATAAAATTTAAAATAAAAATGTATAATATGGTTCCGGTACATTGTCGATAATTTTAATTAAAAAAAAAATATATTAAATCATAAATGTACAATTTGTTTGACGAATACTACATATCTAAGTCGACACTAAGTCTTCAGCTAACCAAAGAAGACTTAGTGTCGATGATTATAGCTCACTTCATTAGTTGGTGGTTTGTGAATCCTCATTTCGAGTCCAGCTTGTCGAAGAGGTTCGTTCTGTGTGGAAAGTTTCACATAAGCATTTTCCGTATGCTCTAAGAAATTCTATATTCATTTTTTAACCGTTAACTAAACCACACGCAATCTTATATACTTATTTATTTTTATAATTTATTTATGAAAAATGAGGTAGAAAATGGCTGCTTTAAGTCACTTCAAGTGTATTAATTCCAGTCACATTTAAGTCTTAACTTAAGACATCTTTCGTGTCTTAAAATTTAAGACACGATTTCTGAAAATAATGACACTCATTTAAGACACTTATGTGTCTGAATTTAAGACACCTGAATTTGCAGTGAAATAAATTAGAAATGGTGTAAAGGTTACATTACAGATAGGGGAAGATACACTACACATGCATTTAATCGTTATATTGAAACAGAGTTTTTCTTCCTGTATACACTTTTTTTTTCTTTTACAAAGACTTTTGAAAGAAACACTTTTGAAGAAATACAATACTTTTGAAGAAATACAATAATTGGTTTGTAAACTATGAACGTTATCAAAATAATAAAAATGTCAATAAGTGTCACTTTTATAATAGAACATTTCACTTAGTTCTGATGTTTGTGTGCGAAAAAAAAAAAAAAAAACTAGTATGTTGTGGCCATCACAAGAGACTTTTTTTTATATTTTCCTATACAAATTCACTCAGTAACAATATTACTAAAAAAAAAAAAAAAAAAAAGATTTTTGTTTTTGTTTTTTGTTAAAAGTGGAAAAAATCGATAACTTTGTTTTAAATTATCACAGATTTATAGTTCAACCATTTCTTTTAAAGGTAATGACGAGACCTTTCGAAAGATACCCCAAACTTTACCACCCTGGGGGGTACTTCCCACCCGGTGGGGGGGGGGTGAACCGATACCCCCACATGCACAAAATTTTTTTCCTGGTTAACTACTACTATTATCAATAATTCATATTAATTTTATAATCACGAGTTTAAAATAACTTTCATTAGGTACATTTATACGAAATTTTGTCCTATACTGCTATGTTAAATATTTAGAAAAAAATACGATCACAGCGCTACCTGTTCAGCATTTGATCCCCAAATGTAATCAGCACCAGTTTATGTCAGGGATCAACTAAATACCAAGTTTGGTTAAATTCCGTTAAAAAAAATGTTAAAAGTGAAAAAAATTGATAACTTTGTTTTAAATTATCACAGATTTATAGTTCAACCATTCCTTTTAAAGGTATTGACGAGACCTTTCGAAAGATACCCATCTTAAAACTTTACCCCCCTGGGGGGGGGGGGTACTTCCCCCCAGGGGGGAACCAATGCTCCCACATGCACAACTTTTTTTTCTAGTTAACCACTACTATTATCAATAATTCATATTAATTTTACAATCACGAGTTTGAAATAACTCTCATTATGCACATTTATACGAAATTTTGTCCTATACTGCCATGTTAAAAGTTTACAAAAAAGTTAAAACAGCACCACCTGTTGAGAGATTGATCCCCAAATTTAATCAGCACCAGTTTATGTCAGGGTGCAACTAAATACCAAGTTTGGTTAAATTTCATTCATTGGTTCGTGAGTTTCGGTGTCCACAATAATCGTGATACAGACAGACATTTTCTAAAAACTATCAATTCGTATTCTGGAAATCCCAAAACGTGTAAATCCATCAAAAAACGGAGGTCGAACATTTTCGCGAATCCAATACTTTCTCTATATTACATATAGAAGAAAGTAAAAAAATAGAAAAAAAAAAAAAGAAAAAAAAAAAAAAAACATGTTCGCGTACGAAAAAAGAAGAAAAGGAATAGTGAAAAAAGGTAGAAATCTTGTTTATTTAACATTTGTTAGACATTTGTATTTTTGACTATCTATAAATCATCCTTAACGCTATTTTTCGTTAGGTTTTTTTTTCTTAGAATGTTTACTTTTAAGAAAAGTTGAATTGAATTCAGTTTCACACTAATTTTAAATTAATTTATATATATATATATATATATATATATATATATATTTATGCATATCTTTTCGCTTAAAAGCATTTAACAAATGATTATTTGAGAAAATATAGATGCCATATCATTAAAGATTAAAAATTGCCAGCGCTTATCTCATGCATATGCCATTGTTTCTAATGGAAATAAAAATCGTTTCACTACTTTCTTTTTTCTTTTTAACAGACATTAAAAATGCACTTGATAATGCATGGTGGTCTATTATAATTAAATAACTAAAAAGATATAGTGCCGCAACAGATATCTTGCATCTTTAAAGAAACTTCCTAACGTAGAGCTAACATTAGGTGGTATTAAAAAAGTTTTTCGTTTTCAAAATGATTGAAATTGGGATCTGTTTCTGATCGAATTATTTGGAAGTTACTAATAAATAACTTTATTACTAAAACATCCATCCTCTCTCAGCTGTAAAAAATTGCTTTTGTTAATGACCTATGGCACATATTTCAAGATAAAATTTTCCGAAATGCCTGTTTGCTTATTGGAATGCTCTTTATTTTGCTATCGAGTGGTTATCGAAATTTAAATTTTAATTCAATCGAAATAAATAAAAATAACGATGGCCGATTGACAAACACAGCGCTCAATTGTTGCTGAAACTGCGGAACAATCTAACTGAATATGTAAATGCAATGAAACTCTTTAGCATTTTTATCGATAATATAATCCAAGGGACAGACACATTTCCCACTTATAAAGAAAAGCCTAGAAACTCATATAAAACTTATATTGCATTTTCAAGAACATTTATAGGGTTCATGGTTCATACCAATACTGCAAAACTTATTTATAATCGGAGATTAGGACCTGTGATTTCGTAAATTGGAAATATCTGGGTTGACAGTCTTAGGGGAAAAAAAAATCAAACCAAAAATTCCTTTAAAAAATTCTCTGAGAAGATTTTTTATGGGAATCACAAAATCTTATAGAGCAGTGAGCTACGAACCACACTTTAACTTTATAATATTGTATCGTCATATATTTTCGTTTAAAATTCGTTATTAGCTCGAAAGGTCTATATGAAATCTGATGGTAAAGCCTGCTTAAATGATACTATTTTTTCAATGCCCCTTCTCCACACTTTAAAAAAGACTTCCATTTATTAGAAACTCTTATTTCACCAGGTTGAAATTAGTAGTAATTGTTTTCTATTCCCAGAAAACCTTTTTTGATTAAACCTTACTGTCAAGGACATCTTAAAAATTTTTGGTACTTTATGGGTCTCCAGCGACTCTATGTATTCCATTTTTGCGATCGTTAACATTAAAAGTTTTGATAAACTTATGTTTTTAAAGTTCAATGTATGATCAACATTGTCAGTGAGAATAATATTATTTTGGGTTTTACTCATGCGAGAAACCAATCTGGAATTGAGGAAAATGAAAGGCCAGACATTTTAGCTACAAAAATGCAATGCGTCTACCTTTCATTTTAAACGTTAAAAAGATCTTTTGTCTGCTAGAAAAGTTTCTATTACAATAGAAGTATTTAATAATGAAACTGTAAGCATGAAGCTTCAAAAAAGGAAGCTGTACATTTTTTTTTTCCCAACAATTATTTTTAGAAAAAAAAAAAAAAAAAAAAAAAAAATACTCCACTTAAAAATTGATTTTTGGATGACATAATTTCGTGCTGTAAATGGAATTTATACAGACAATCTGAATAAACTAAATCTTCGTAGTTCCAATTTCTGTGATTGTGTCCAGCCAGGATTCATAAAATCGAGAACATTTGTTGCTTCACTGACAAAACTTAATTTTTTGGGGGGAAGTACTCATTATCGAACTAATGAGGCTCTCCATGTTTTGACCACCCCTCTATTGGTTAAAAGAATTTAAACTTTTCGAAGTCTTAAACATTTATACGATTTTAGATTTTCATTTCCATTTTTTTAACCTTTTTTTTTTTTTTACATTATTTTTTTTTATTTGTAGATAGTGTTTAAATTCTTCTGTGACAGCCAAAAGTATAGTTAGGATGGGGACATGGAAGAGATTGCGACAACGACAAACTTTACGTGCACTAACCACCATTAGTATACACGAATGTGTTTGGCCACCTCGAGTACTGAGCCCGTAAGCTTCCAATTACGAGCTCGATGCTCCATATGTGAATATAGTCCTGAGGTCAGGAAGAGTGTTGCTGTCGTGAAACATGCTTAACCCCACAGGCAAATCACAAGTCTTGCCGCCTGCCTCCTTTCGTGAATAATTTTTTCATATACGTCAGTAAATTTAGACTGGTCTTGGCAGGTCAGGGAGAGTGCTGCCAGGGTAAAACATGTTTAACACCACAGGTAAGTCACAAGTCTTGCCGACTGCCTCCATTCGTGAATAACTTTTTAATATATTTTTTTAAATTTAGTTTCAGTTTGTGTTTTACATCTTTTAAGTTTGTTGTAGAGTTTGATTATCGTTTCGTTTGTGTTGAAAATGGTTAATCGCTGAACTTTATTTCCTATGGTTATGAGTATTTCAATATATATATATGTATGTATATATATAAAGAATTTTTTTTTTCAGCTTCATATTGCAAGATTTGTTTTGTTCTTAGAAATATATTTTCTGGTATCAAATACAATAATATATTAAATAAGTGTATTAATATATTTAAATGTTTCAAAAGCACTTTAGTAAATTATCTAATATTTCTTTAACAAAATAACATCCAACGTAAAAAAAAAAAAAAAAAAAAAAACTTCTGTACAAATTATCAATCTATTTTACAAATAAAAGTTATATCTTTGCCTTAAAGTTAACTTTTTTTTCTCTTTATGATGGAAAATGATCGTTTATATGCAATGAATAAATGAAATAAATAAAAATATTTTCCAAATTCACAGAAAAAATTCAAAAGAAATTCACCTAGCATCAGCTCCTTTCGGTGCTTTTTTTTTCCTGTACCATACAAATCACTGACTATATGAAGGCGTCCTTTGTTAGCTCAAGGGTGGTCTTTTCATCATGCTGGACCATTTTCTTTATTGTCGCATTTAACTTGGTGACAAAAGACGTGCGAAAATGACATAAAAACAACAACCATTTCTCCATACAGCTCACAAATGGGCAATTGTTTTGTGCAGAAATGAGTCAGGGGCCTGCGATACAAAAGAGTCTTCATGGTCGGTAGTAAAGGGAAGGGAACCGTATTTAATCTTCTTTAACACATTGAATCCAAATATTCACGCTGCGTGAGGCTTTACAGCAGGGGATAAACTAATGATTCTCAAAGTTTGATCAATAAGCAGGAAAAGTGATTGTTGCATTATTTTTAAATAATGTTATTTATTTATTGTATTATTCTTTCAATAAGTATATTAGAGGAAAAGTCATGAGATGGGTTTCACATGATCAGCGAAGAATTTTATCAACTTCCAGATAGTTTCACGAATGATATTATTAGAATCATTATTACATATATGTATTATGTTTAATTATAAAACATGTTCCTCTTTTTTTTTTTTTTTTTTTTTTTTTTTTTAGGAGAAAAAAGGAAATTTGTTACAAAAAAAATATATTTTCGAATAACGTTTTTATATGTTTGATATGTATGAAATATTAAAATTTTGGCGATAAAATTTTCAAACTTTTGTATTTCTTTATCTATCACTTTAAGTGATGAATTGTATTTATTTATTTACTTTAGTATGAATTGTCTTTTATATAAATAACGGGAATAAAGAGAAGAATAAAAGATTTCGCTAAACAAAGTTGAAATGGATGCTGATTGACTATTAGCACAAATCCTTAATTTAATTGGTTACAAAAATTGTTGTATTATAAATGACATTTTTGTAGTTATTCTGTTCATTTCATGTAGATATTATATAGTGAAAGAGCATTATTTTTCCTAATTCCTATGACATATTTATATTGAGAATTTATTTTAATTACTAAATTTCTTTAAAATAAATAAATAAATAACGGCATGCTTAGATTTAAAAAAAAATGTTTTGGTTGATTTCGTGGAATTCAGACACTATAAGAAAAAATATCTATTGGGGATGGTTAATTTATGTTGAACATTTCTTGATAACATTATTTCATTTTATTTTTGAACAGAAAATGAAATTATTGCACAATATTTGATAAATACAATAGTTTCCAATAATAACAAATACAGGGAGCCATTCACTCCGTGAAGCATCAAAATTGGGATGGCATGTCTGCGTACCATCCTTAGGGGTGAGTCCCAGACCGTCGCCAAGAAGCCCTAGTGCGACGTTAAATCCAACCAATCAACCAACCAAATAACCTAATAATAATAAAAATAATAAAATATATTACTAAACTTTTCTGTCGCAATGTATTAAATATGTTCTAAGAACTTTCCCATAAAATGTGTAATAAATGAAAAACACAAATAGATACATAATTTTATATATGTTACCAACTTCTAGTTAAAAATTTTTACACAACTGTTTCAAAGCCAGCATTTTACGTTTTTCGGTATTATTGTAAAATATAATTCTAGTAATTTTAATACATTCTTTTATAAACTGAAATCGTTAAGAATTTCACTTAAAATTTTAAACTAAAATCTCCATAATGAAGTTCTGCGAATGTTTGTTTCTCACAGGCTTCGATGATGTATAGTTCATTGATAATTTTATAGTTCATTGGAATTATTGATTAATAATATAACGTTGTAATATTTCAGTAAATATTTTCATTTATACTGAAATTATATTAAACAGAAAATTCTTTAATATTTAGAAAAAATATTTTCCTAGGTTTAAACCAATATCATTAATGCATGCGTAAAAGAAAAAAAAATATGCTTATAATATGAAGCATGGTTAATATTGGACATAAATATGTAAATGCACTTCTTTATCAACATCCCACATTTACTTTCCAGTTAAAAATTAAATAGTTTATAGAAACTTGCGATATAATAACTATTTATGTTAAAAGTACATAACGAAGGCAGATTATTTACAAAACATAAAAGATTTAAAAACAATAAAAATACAGGGTAATTTGTGCAAGAGAAATCAGAGAACTTTTAAAAAGAACAAAAAAACTATGATTTATTATAATTGTTATCCCTCTCCTTCTATGGTGGAAAACGTCAGATTTTTCAAAATAAATAAATAAATAAAAGTAAAAAGAATAAAAATAAAATAAACAAGTAAATATATAAATAAATAAAACAAAAAAAAAAAACAAAAAAAAAACATTAAAATGCAGTATAGTCTATATCTTACAAAGAGAGAGATAAAATAAATGAAGTAGAAATCATATTAACAAAATGCATAAAAATTTACATAAATATATAAAAACATATTAAAAATAATGAACATGCACATGATTATAATCTAATAAAAACGCATAAACAAATCAGCTAGCCAGATACATAATTAGAATTTGCAATATCCAATTAAGTAACTAGAATAAAAACTAAAAGAATTTGTACTTTTAACCAAATTGTTAAAGGTCTGATTCAAACTACCATAATTATCGCATTTTCTTAAGCCTAGAAATTCAGGATTTTGAGGTATTTCTTAAATCTTTAGCCTAGTAAAAACCAATTTGTTAAGCTAAAGTAAACCCTCTCGCTATATATATCTATCTACACCTATCTATCCCCCCACCCATCTCTCTCTGTATATATATTTAAATAGATACAGTCGGTAACAGAAGTGTCCGAACACTAGTGAAAATTCCTATATAAAAAAAGTAGAGTTAATACTGTTTTGCTAAATAAATCCTTGTCGAATCATGTTCTTAGACCCGACTGTATATATATCTTACATGCATGTATATATATATATATGTGTGTGTGTGTGTGTGTGCGTATATAATGTAAAATGTAATGTATTTTGAAAATAATTCATGTAATTTTTGCCATTTTTTAGAAAAGTTTTCATGTTTGTATATATAATTGTGTAATTTTATATTTTTTTCATTCGTATATAAATATATATATATATTTTCATTTAAAATTCAGAACTGCAGTGGTATTTTATTTATTTATTTATTTATTTTTTCCATTTAGCATTCAGAGCTGCAGTGGTATTTTTTTGAAGTGAAAACTTCTTTAGGCGCATTGAGCACTTTTTGGGTGAACAAAAATCATGGAACTCGCGTCATCGTCACCATGAACTATACGTATACTGTGTATATATGTACATAGATATAACTTCTTGCGTTATTAGTATACATTATATATAATAAAGAGTATATCTCTCTACATATAGTATATCCATATATGTAGCGCACGGCGCGGCATGCCTCATATACATATATATATGTATAAAATGTATACTAATACGAGTAGTATACTGGCTACTGCCATCTGTCTCTTTCTAGTTCTATACTCTATGTATGTAAGTACTTTTTCCACAGTATATACATAGTTCACAGAGTACAAGCACATGTTTTTTTTTTTTTTTTTTTTTTTTTTTTTTTTAATACAGACTGTTATATTCTTCTTTTTGCTTTCAATATAAATTTTCAAATAAATAATAAAAAAAAGAAAATTATTTTAGTCATATTACAATATTTTTACCTAATATAAGGCTTAGTTCATTTTTTTTTTCTCTTGCTAAGACGTACTGATCTAAGCTTCTTTTTGTTTTTGCTAGTAGCTCTTGAAACATCTTACTGTGTTTTCCACCCTCCATTGGGGTGCTTCCCTGAGTTTATGGGGTTAATTAATATTATTCATATATTTTCCCTATTGTTTTCAGGATACATTTATTTTCAGATTATTTTATATTTTACAGTATATTTAATCTTACATATCTTATATTTGCTGCATTTTCTCGCGTATTGAGTATGTAAATTTTGGCTGACATATTGCTTATTTTATAATTTTCTGTGTTTTAACCTTTCATTTTACTTTTCCTCTTTAATCTGTATTGCATATATATATATATATATATATATATATATATATGTACTCCAACGGGGGATGTATGTCCCCTGAAGAAAAATCCTTACAGATTTGAGCATTATCCACTTCCAGTTCTTGTAATTTGTTATGTCCTTTTTTTTATTTTAATTTGTCAGGTTCTTCTTAAAGATTAATGATTTCTAAATATTTTCCTTTTTTCTTGCTTGTTAAATTAATTAATTTTGGCAAGAGCGGGATTTATCAAACTTTACAACCTGAATATTTTAATCATCTTTAATTTACTATTCGTGGTTTTATTTAATTAAATTATTTGGAGGAAATTGATATTAATAATGTTTCTTTTGTATGGTAAATATTATTATTATGTATAATTATATGTATTATATATATGTGTGTGTGTCAGAGTGTTCCAAATGTCTGGATACACCAAAATATCTCGTAAGGAAAGCAATTTTGCTGAACTCATTGGTTTCAAAAGTTTCATTCAATAAAATTTTCTATCATATGTTGTATCATAGGTGAACCAGAGACCCCAGGGGCCCCAAGTGGCACAAACGGAAATTTTTCAAATTGAAACCATACATTTTCTAAAGATAATGTGTTAAGCGGGAAAAAAATTGCAGTAAATCTTGTATTGCTTTCCTCTAATTCTGCAGATTAGGGGCCCAGGGCATCCGTTCTTATGTCGTAATAAAAATTCTGGAAATCCAAAACTATCTCAATAAAAAAGCAATTTCGGTGAACGTATTGATTTAAAAGAATTTCATGCATTCATATGTTCTATCAGATGAGGTATACAGGTGTGGCCTCACTAGAACATAAACTCAATTTTTCCAAATAGAAACTATACTACAGGATGGTTATAATTAAACTTACCTTATTAACAGCATCCTACAGCACAAACGGGTGAACGGAATGCAACGAAATTTGGTATACAGACAATACACGAAATGCGCTCACGGAATTTCGAAAAAAAAAAAAAGTTCCAAAATGTCCCCCAGAGGGCGCCTTTTCTGGAAAAACATCAAATTTAGCACAATAAACGACAGAAATGACATACAGAAACAATATTAACATTTATTGAACAGTTCCTGATCACCTTGTCATCGAACCACATTAAGTAAAGGTAAGGAAAAATACCTAACCTATTTTGCATAAAGCTTCCTCTTCTTCTCAAGCATCAAATCTCGACATTTTTTTCCTAGAACTGACAGCTTTTCCCGGTTTTACATTTTATTACTCATAATTCTTGTTCTGGATTGTTAATATTGTTTCTGTATTCCATTTTGATCCTTTATTGTGTTAAATTTAATGTTTTTTTCCGGGAAAGGTGCCCTCTGGTGGACATTCTGGAACTATTTTTTTCGAAATTCCGTAAGCACATCTCGTGTATAGTCTATATGTCAAATTTCGTTGCATTCCGCTCACCCGTTTGCGATGTAGGATGCTGTTTATAGAGAAAGTTTAACTATAATCACGATGTATATCTTCACTGAATCATGTTAGGCGGAAAAAATCTGTATTAAAACAAGTATTGCATTTTTTTGAATTTGAGGGGTATGGGCCCCGAGGCTCCGATTCTTATGTTGTAATTAAAAAATCTGGAAATCCCGAATAACTCAATAAAAAAGCAATTTCGTTGAGCCCAATGATTACATGCCATGCATTCAAATGATTTATAAAATAAAGTGACATAGGTGGGCTCCTGGGGCCCTAAGTGATACAAACTCAAATTTTTCAAGTGGAAATAACCTAATTTTCTTTACAGAATCGTGTTAAGCGGAAAAAAAATCTGCTTTCAATCACTATTTTGCTTAGTAGGGGGTCCCGGGTCCCCAAATTTTATGTTCCAATAAGAAGTCTGGAAATCCCGAAATCTCTGAAAAGAAATGTAATTTCGCTGAACCTATTAATTATAAAAAATTATTCGATTCAAATAATCTGTGAGATGCAGTAAGATCCAAGCAGGCCCCCAAGGACCCAAACTCATTTTTTTCAAATAGTAACCATATTTTTTCTCCACAGAGACGTGTTAAGCAGATTTTTTTTTTTTTTTTTTTTTTCTAATGCTATACTTTTTTTCATACATTTTGAAGAATGGGGGGGTCACCGGGTCCTGATTCTTATGTTGTAATAAAAGTTCTGGAAATCCTAAAATGTCTCAACAAAAAAGCAATTTTGCTAAACACAATAGAAAAGTGTTATGCATCCAAATGATCTATCAAGTGAAGTATCAATGGTGGGCCTCCACGAGCCCACGCTATTTTTTAAAATAGAAAACATACCTTGTCTTTACCATAAGCCATAACATTTCTGGAAATCATACTTTTTTCATAGTATGATACTATGAAGAAGAAGCATATTTCCTACATGAAATAGTGGAGTTTGTGTCATGGGGGGGGGGGGAGGAGGTCCTAGGGCCCTTGGAAGTTCATGTACGTTGCTTCATATATTAGATCATTTGTAATCAATGTGTTCAGCGCAATGTGTTCAGGTTTTTTATTCAGATATTTTGGTATTACCAGATTTTTTTATTACAATATAAGAATCGGAGGCCCGTCTTCGTCAAAAAAAAAAAAAAAAAAAAAAAAAAAAAAGACTTTTTTTTCCGCTTAACACAGTTTTGTAAAGAAGAAATATTGTCTCCGTTTGAAAAAAATTGATTATGTGTCCCGTGGGGCCCATGTGGGCTTCAGGCCCCCACCTATGGTACCTCCTCTGTTGGATCATTACATTGCACTAAACTTTTGAAAACAATATGTTCAGCGAAATTGCTTTCCTTAAGAGATAAATTGTCGTATCTAGACTTTTGAAACACCCTCTCTTTATCATGCATATCAGTAATATTTTATTCTTTCCTCTTGCTTTCTTAGTTTAAAAAAAAATTATAATAATAAAGTTCTATTCCTTTATTGTAAATTATATATAATGATCTAAACGCCTAACATTAAAAGAAAAAAAAAATTGTTGCCTGAAGTCAAATATAAATATCTACTTCCAAAACTTAAATACTGATTACATAAATGCATTTCACCGTCTGAAGTTAAAAAGATTTAGTTAAAGACGAAAACTTAATACAAGTCTTTACTGATAAAGTGATTCAATTTTCGTAATAAATAAAATGAATGGACTAAAAGAAGATCTCATTTTGTCTCTGTTTTCATCCCATCGTTTTTATTTGATAACAAATTTTACTTTACTTCATTTTATTTGCCATCATGTCTTATTTGGGGAAGCTCCATTTTATTTATCGCATTTCGGCAAATCTGGTAGATTTTGAATACCATCTATGGTCCTAAGGGAGATATATGTTTCCTTTCTTCCTTTTTTGTTTCTTTCTATTATGAAGTAGAGTTACACTGAGTTACATTTAATCCGAAATTTTCATTGGATAATTTTACTGGTATGAAAAAAAAGTATATTTATTGGATTTCTGTATAAAATAGGGATTGTAAACTTATTTTTTATATTATTAGGAAAAAGAATATTAAATAAAAAAATATAAAAAAACACATTTGCTGGCGAGTTATTTCTTTTAAAACTAAGTAATAAAAAAGAAGAAACAAAAATGCTTTTTTAATAATAATATTTTAAGAAGATCAGAAAGACACTGAAAGATTTTATAAATAAAGCAAATCAATGAGTTGGAAAGCATTATTTAAGCACATTTAGATAATATTTTGAACTAAGAAAGAAGTAAATACTTTGTATAAACGTTGTTTTTAACATTATCACTAATGTACACAAATAAATATTAAACCTTTTTATTGTTTCATTATTATAATGAGATTTGCAATTTTCTAAATTCAAAAATGGAAACATTTCCAGAAAGTAAATGTTATTCATTATTTTTTATAATAAATGTTTCAATATTTAAACATTTCGGAATGTACAAATATTTAAAAAATTCAACAAACAGATATCAGTCATACAGATAAAGCAATAAAATAAATAGTCTTTTCTTATTCTTTTTATTTATCTATTTATTTTATTTAAAAATTTGTTGATTTTTTTTTTTTTTTTTTTTTTTAAGGTTGGAATGAGTAAATGTTTAAGATAAAAAATCTTTCAAAATAAGAATAAGAATAAGAATAAGAATAATAAACAGTTATTATTATAATTATTGATAGTAGTAGTAGAAAAAGTATGAGAGGTCTATTGCTTTAAGACAGACATCTTGTGCCGCCATATTTGCTGTGTTTTTTCTTGAATACGTCAGGTTTTAATTCATGATACAAAGTTACAACGTTTAACAAATCACAAAGAAAATTGGTACGCATATTAATAAGGAAAAAATCTAGCTAATGCCGTATTTTTTTAGTTCAATAGGGTAATTTTTTCAAAATATACTAAATAATACCTTATTTTAACTTTAAAATTCTTAAAAAGAAAAACAGGTTGATGAAAATATAAATAAATAAAATAAAACCGCAAGCGTTATTTTCTATAAGGAAATTATATTTTATAAGGAAATTTCTACAAGGAAATAATAATATGCAAGTGTTATTTTTTAAAAGGAAATATATTTATTTTTACGTCGAATAAACATGAAATTATAACAATCTGTTTTTATTTAAATTGAGAGACAAGATAATTTTTTATTTATTTAGGATTTTTCTATATTTAGGCAAATTAAAAAATGTTTTCTTTTTTCTCGCTCGCATCAATTTGAGAAAAATCTCACTGAAAAAAAATGTGTGAAAGAAACGGAACAACTTTAGTAAAGGATGTTTCTCGCCAAGGTTTTTACACACGCAATCATAATAGCTTATTTAATTCATCTTCAAACTGGAAACAAAAATTTAAAAGCCGACAAGATATATATGCTATATTAAAACTGTAACAAAGAAATTTATAAAAATTGATATAGTAACCTTTGCTGGGGAACAATGCTCAGTTACCACCATGCATTTACAGTCGGCAGCAAAATTATCCGAGCACTATCAAAAATTCGGATATCGAAAAAGTACACTTAATACAGTTTTGTTAAATAAATCCTTGTCGAATCCTGTTCTTAGTCAGTTTAAGAAAAGGGTTCTACAAGGATTTAAAAAAAAAAAAAAAAAAAAAAAAAAAAGAACAGGATTAGATGTATTTTGTTTACATAGGAATTTTTGCTAGTGCTCAGACACTATTGCTACCGACAGTATATAGAATAATAGACTAAAAAATATGTTAAATAAATAAAATTCTGTTTTGCACAGAAACTTATATCTAATAATTAGAAAAGAATATTAAGCCTCATTCTCTTTTATCGCATTATATAATATCCTCCAGGCGCAACTACGTATAACTATTATTACTGCTAGCAGGCTTTACCCGTTTCGCTTGGCACTATTCAGAAATGAGCTGTCAAAATCCCGTATTATTATTTATAACCTAAGTTAAAGTTCCCGATGTGTTCGGTAGAGGTTCTTCAGCTCGCAACGTGAGCAGTCCGGATCCACACAGACTTCGGCAGCAACTTATCCGCTTCTTACTTCCCCTTCCCCAGCAAGTAAGTTCAAAGTTTGTGAAATCCCACCAAAGTAAAAAATGCGTACACTCAATCAACGCCACACACCAAAATTCGCCATTCTAAAATAATTTAAAGTGAATTCAAACGGGACGCGTTTATTGCACACTCTATTTCACCCCGACGCAGGGGGAAGAAGGTGTAAGGGGAAATTTTCGTAAAATCCTGTTACAATAAGTGTGTCGGATACTTATAAACAATTTACGCACCAAATTTCATGACCGCTAACCAAATAGATTTCACAAAACAAATTTAGCTCTAAAAGGGAGGGGGGGGGGGGTCCCTCCAATTTGCTTCTTCGTAACTCCTACGCTCCTCACCACCAGGGAAAAAAAAAATGTTACACACACACTTTTTTTTTTTTTTTTTTTTTTTTTTTTTTTATTCTAAGACAAATGGCTGTTTTCAACCTTTGTACCATTTTTAATAGAGCTTTACTAAATAATCCGGAATTTCTGAAATTTCCCCCCAAAAAAAACTATTTTTCCCTCCCTGCTGTAAGGATCAAGTATTCCAAAATCGTGCTTAAGTAATTTACTCAAGTCATGGGCAATTTCTTCATGGGCAATTTCTTGGGCAATTTGTCTTCATAGGCAATTTCTTCACCGTGAAGTAATATAGGGCCGAGTTATACTCACAATTTTTTTCTTTCTATCCCCCAGGAGGAAAGGGGGGAAATTTCGATAAATCCTGTTACTTTAGGGGTCGGATACATATAAACAATCCAAGCACCAAACTTTATGACCACAGCTCTCATAAATTTCCCAGGACAAATTTAGCGCTAAAAGGGGTGTCTCGAATTTGCCCTTTGTAACACATACCCCCTCCCCCGCTCAACAAAAAAAAAAAAAAAAGGCAGATCACAAAAAATCAAAAACGTGTTTTTAAAATATCCTAAAGAAGACGCATGGCTGTTTTCAAAATCTTGCTCCATTTTTGGTAGAGTTCTACTGAAAAATCTGAAAGTTGCAAAATCTCCCGCCAAAAATTTATTTCCCCCTCCCTCCCCTTAAAAACCAAAATTTCCTAAATCGCAGATACCAGTTTATGTGTACTCATGTGTAGTCTCCCAATGTGCAATTTCTACGCTTTGAATTAATTTGGATCTGAGTTATGCTTACAAATGTGTCTCCTCCCCCCCAAGAGGGGAACGAAGGTAAATCCCGTTACTTTAGGTGTCAGATCCATATAAACAATCCAAGCACCGAAATTCGTGACCGCAGCTACCATTTGATTTCTCAGGGCAAGTTTAACGCAAAATGGGGTTTCTCCATTTTGCCCCCTCGTAACCCCCCTCCACACACACACACACACACACACAAAAAAAAAAAAAAAAAAAAAAAAAGCAAATAACAAAAAAAAAAAAAAAAAAAAAAAAAAAAAAAATGACTTTTTGGAAATATCCTAAGGAAGCCGCATAATTTTTTTCAACATCTTTGTTCCATTATCTGGTAGAGTTCTAAACAAAAATTCGGAATTACCGAAATTTCCCCCCAAAAATCGATTTACTCCCTCCCTCCCCTTAAAAATCGAAAATTCCTAAATCGTAGATAATGTTTTATTTGTACTCATATCTAGTCTCCTCATGTGCAATTACTTTACTGTGAAATAATTGTAAAATGTGTTATGCTTACAAACATGTTTATGACTTTTGCCTCCCCCCCCCCTTCCAGGAGGAACTAATTTCCTAATTTCCTAAATTCCTGCGAAGTGCCGTTGAATTCCGTCCAACCGTTCTCAAGTGATACCCGGACAAATATGGCGTTACAGACATACAGACACCATGACACACACACACACACACACGCAGACAGACAAATTTTTCTAAGTCATTTTCAGCTTTCACGGTGCGTGAAACGTGACGATATCGCATTTTTTTTTTTTTTTTTTTATTTATTTTTTATTTATTTTTATTATTCTGACAAATTTACAGACAAAAGTCTGATTTTATTATTATAGATCATTATTATCAATGGGTACACTAAAGTGGGGATAGTGTAGTGATAACTGCTAGACAATATTTGTGGGAATGGAAATATCGCTAGTGTGACTGTCAATGCATCCACCATGGAATGACTCTATTATAAAGTTTAAAAACCCGTCATTTATTTGCTTTATGTTTTACAAGTTTTAAAAGATAAATAACTCAAAATTCTGTAATTTATTTCTTTTAAAGTTTGTAAATATATGTTTTTAGTTATAGTCGTATTTTTAATTACAGTAATTATTAACTGCACGTTTATAGGATATATATTAAAAAATAATAACCTTTGAAAAATACCATATTATAAATTGTCTTATTTTTAAATTAAAATATTTTTGCGCTATATTATGTCATATTCTGTAACATTTATTCTCTCTCACTTTCTCTCTCTCTCTCTCTCTCTATATATATATATATATATATATATATATATATGTGTGTGTGTGTGTGTGTTTTAAATAGGATAAAAAATGCAATTATGTGACATTTTGCATGAAATTTCTAAAAGAGTTACTCACTTTTTAAATCAAAGATAGTCCTCCTAATAAACAAAAGTAGACATTTTAAGCATGTCTACATAACCTAAAACATTGCTTTTTACTTTCTCCTGTACATATAAGAAGAAACTACTGGATTCATGAAACTTTTGAACTACAGTTTTCGATCGATTTACACGTTTTTAGATGCCCTGAATACGATTTGTTTATTTTTAGAAAATGTCTGTCTATGTGTCTGTCTTTGTGTGTGTATTACAAAAATTTTGGACTCTGTATCTCGTAAACCAATGAACGAAATTTAAGCAAACTTGTATTTACTTGGACTCTATCCTAAACTAGTACTGATTACATTTGGGGATCATAAGCTCAAAAAGTGGCGCTATAATCTAGGTCTTTCTAAATTTTTAACAAGGCAGTATAGGATGAAATTTCGTAAAAATGTACATATTGAGACTATTTTTTAAAGCAGGTTTATAAAATTATTATTAATTATTGATAATAGTAGTTGTAAACTAGAAAAATGTGTGCATGAAGGTCCAACGCTCCCCCCTGGAGGAAAACATCACACCTGGGGAGGGGGGGTGAAAAATATGTATATGGGTACCTTTAAAAGAACACGTCGACATGTTTAAAACGAATGATTGAACCATATATCTCTGACACTTTAAAACAAAGTTATCGATTTTTTTTTCATTTTTGTCACAAAATTGACTTTCTTCTTCTGTGAGATACTTCTGTGTGATAAAAATCGTCTGCTTTCATCAAGGAAATATTTTAATAAATAATTAATAAATTGTATTATGTGAATTTATATACGATTATTTAGAAGAAAGTCTCGTGGGGTAACCACAACGTACCAGTTTAAAAACGAATAAAATTACCTGAATTCATAAACGTTTTTCTAACATGATAATAAAAAAGCTTTATTTTAATAAAAGCATTTCTTTTTCATATTGATGAAATTTTAAATTTCCGTCTAAAAGCATAAATCAGCCTTAATCTCTGATATAAAGAAAATATATTTCTCAGTAGAAGTGATATTTATCATTAGAAAAAAAGTCTATCAATATAATCTTTACAAAAAAAGGATATTTCAAAAATTTTCGCCGAAAAACAGCTAAAAGAAAATCAGCAATATATGATTTAATGAAAAAAGAATTGCTAAGTATTTTTTTTTTTTTTTTTGCACTAGGAAAGTACCGTTTTCCTGCCTAACGGCGTTCTTTGTAAATCACTTTTATCAGATGCAAGAACGGAAAGGAGAAGCAATTTAAAATGATATCGATTTCCGTTAAAATAGGCAACTAGTTTTTTATATCAGTATTCATGTTTAGTATCGGATGAAAAAATTATCCGTCGCTTATAGAGAAATTTAAAAGATTTTGAAAACTGCATTTTTGGATTTTTAATAGCCAATGATTGACATTTTTTCTGCATCAGGTGTCAACTTCGTTCTTGATAGAATGCATACTTTCACAGTAAGGTAATTTTACTTTTTATAAATTAAAAAAAAAAAAAAAAAAAAATACGAGTCTCATATCATTTCTGTTTTTTTATTTTTTTTTTTTTTTTTCCTTTCAGAAATGATTTTTTTTAAAATTATTATTATTATTATTATTATTCATAATGTTAAAAAAAAAAAAAAAAAAAAAAAAAAAAAATGCAAATTTGACATGCAAATTGCTAAATTCAGTCACATACAAATTGACATGGAAATTGCTTTGGTGAAAGTAATAATAATAAATATATGAGTGATGAAAATGTATTGATAATTTTCTGTCTTCTATTAAATAACTTTAAAAATTTAAATTCAGTTTTGATATTATGTAAAATAAATATCAATGTGAATTATTTTTTAAAAATACACATCAAATTTATACTTGCAGTTAAGCATTTATTAACTGGTTTCTTAAATCTTATTGTATATATAAAATAAATCAGGATGAAACAGACTATAAAAGTATTGAATTTAGTACTCGATGAAATAATTATCACTCGCTCATAGAGATCTCTCTAAAAGGATCTCGAAATTAGTTTTTGATGCTTTGATAACCTATTACAGTCATTCTTTGTTGCATCTGTAGGCCTGCCACACTGTTAAAAAAAAAAGAAGCACACTTTTTACAGGTCAATGATCGTTAATAAGTTTTTCAGTCACTGACCATAAACATAAAGTTATGCCCGTAAAGCTGTTTAGAAAATTTAGATTTATACTTATATTTAGAAAATACATATCGTATATCATATCTGTCATTTTCTCTTTTTTGAAGAACAAAAATAAAACAAAATCTGTACTGCAGTGGTATCTCGATGTATGCTCTCTTCGCGAGCATTAAAACTATGGACAGAATTTAATTTAGCACGACAGGGCTACTTATATTTGTATTTTAACACCCTTTCAAAAAAAAAAAAAAAAAAATCTGAAAACACTCTAATCTAAATAATCAGGAAATATTTAGCCAAGACCCGTTGGCTCTGTGATCAGAGTACACAACTACGAACCAGAAGGTTGTGACTTGGATATTCCCCGATGGGAAGTGAAAAAAAATATAGTTTTTAAGGATTCCACAAAATATTTTAAGACAGAGTAAAAAATCTGGAGTGACTCCACTCGACTTTCCGAACATTGAGTAATTAACAGTTTTGTAGATAAAGTAAAGAAAGAGTAGTTGTTAAGCAAACAAAAGAGAGAAAACCATAATAGAGTGTTTGAGTATTTTTCTCCATCTATTACACGTTGTTTTATTTAACGCTACTGAACTTTGAGCCCATAGATCATAATGATAAAGAAATTTTCGTTGTGTCCCTGTAAAAACCTATAAATGCTAGATTCACCAAAATGCTTATAGTTAGTGCAACAGTGATTTATAATACTCATATAAATTTTCAGCTGAATTCAATAAGGCGTTTAGATGCTATCGTACTTTTTAAAATTTAGTCCCATAGGCCATAATGATAAAGAATTTTTCTTTGTGTCCCTGTAAAAAAACTGTAAGTGCTAGATTCACCAAAATCTATACAGTTAGTTCAACTGTGACCTATAACATGTGTACAAATTTTTTGCTCAGATTAATGAGGCGTTTAGACGCTATCACATTTTTTAAAAATTTGGCCCCATAGGCATAATGATAAAGAATTTTTCTTTGTGTCCCTGTAAAAAAACTATAAGTGCTAGATTCACCAAAATCTATAGGGTTCGTACTATGGTGACTTACAATATGCGTACCGACTTTCAGCTTATTCGAACAAAGCGTTTAGACGCTAGCGTGTTCACTCACAGACATACACACATACACATACACACATGCACACACACATACATACATCATCGTAAAAATAGTGAAAACGGACTCAGGGGACCTCAAAACGTATAGAAACATCAAAATCTCGAATTCGGATTTTTGACATGATTACAATATTTTCCTCACTATAGTGTTCGGAAAGTAAAAATTAAATAGTAAAATTGGATATTGGCAGCATTTTCGAAGTGGAGTACTATAAAGTGGTAACGACGCAAAATGCCAGATTGAAAGAAATAGTCCTCTTGTATCAATATATATATATATATATATATATATATATATATATTTAAATTTGATAGTATCAAAAAATTGCAATTTTGACATGCAATATTTCCATAACGGTAAAAAATATATAATATATGAGTGTTGAATGTATGCTGCGATTTACTTATTTTCTAAATGGTTGAGCTAAATTAAATGCAGTTTTGATTTATAAAAAGAAAAAATCAACGACAACGAGTGTTTAGAAGTATACATTAAAATTTTGCTTGCAATTAAACAGAAAGTTTTTATTTCTTTTAAAATTTAGTTTCTTAAACCTTACTGTATAACAAAAACATTCATGATAAAACTGATTATAGTAGTATTTAAGTTCAGTATCGTATAAAAACAAATATTAGTAGCTTATAGAAGCGTTTAAAGGATTGAAATTAATATTATAAAGGTTTAATAGCCTATGACTGCCATCCTTTATACCAACCACTATCATTTTTGTTTTTGATAAAAAGCGCACATTAACGAGTAGATAAATTTACCTTATGAATAAGTAAATAAATAAATAAGAATCTCATATTCTAACCTTTTTTTCTTTGAGAAATAAATATATTTTATTTATTTTATACATTGATAATGTTAAAATAATGTAATATTGGCATGAAACAGTACCATGTTGGAAAAGGAATTTATAAATATATGAGTGAAGAAAATCTCTAGATTTTTCTTTTCATCTTTTAAATGATAAAATTATTTTAAATACAGTTTGACGTGTAAAAAGAAAAAACAATGTCGATATTTTTTAAAAGGCATACAGAATATTTGCTTACAATCAGGTATGAACTCTTTTATTTTATTTTTATTTATTTTTTATTTATTTATATTTTTCAAAATTTTATCTTTTAAATTCTACTGTTTATATATATATATATATATATATATATATATATAAAATCAAGCAAAACAGTATTTAAGTTTATTTCTAGGTGAAATATTATCACCCCTTATGGTGAATTTTGAAATATTTTTAAACTGCTTTCTTTCCGATTTAAAAGATAATTAGCACGTTTACCCCGCGTTGCCCAGGTTGAAGAAGTGTTTGTAGAATTTTGAAATCAATTAAAGAACTGAACAAAGGTGAAAAAAGAGAAATTCATGAAACATTTGCCGAAGTCTTTAATAGAAAATATTATAAATAAATAAACACAAAAAGTATGGGAACTTTAGTATGGGAACCCTTGGCGAATTTAAATACTGTAAGCTATTTTTGCGATGCATTGAAATGGCTATCTAAATTACGTAACTAAAGATCTTGGCGAGAAACGTCTGAGCTACTTCGGTTCCAAATTTCATATTTTGTCAAGAGCATCCGATACTAAACTTGTTCCATAAAATAATAATAATAATAAAATCCAAATTATAACTGCTTACGATTACGTTGAGAACATGGAACCTCATAATTTACATACTAAAAACGAAACATTTTCTTTTACTGTATGAAAGAAAACTACTTAATTGAATAAAAATTTTAAGCTAATGCCAAATATCTCCATGAAAATATTTATCCTCACTCGAATTCGTGATTAAAAAATAAATAAATAAATAAATAATACACCGACTTTCGTAGCGTAACTATTTATTTTTTATCTCTAATTTTTATTATTATTCATACGAAATTAAAAATATTTTATTTTATTTCAGGTGAAAAAAAATTATATTCTTATTTTGTCATCAAATAGTTCTTTCTTTTTAATCATTTTAAAGTTAAAATAGGGTTTTTTTATTAAATATCTTTTGACTCAATTATCCGACTGAACTAAAAGGGGTCCGATACTAAATCTATTCCACAAAAAAAAAAAAAAAAAAAAAAAGTTATTTACAAAAAATAAATAAATAAACAATAAAAAAAAATCTTAATAAAATTCATATTATAACTGTTTACAATTAAGGTGGGAACATAAAAGAACCCCGTAAGTTACACAATAAAAACTAAAAATTTTGTTTTACTGTAGGAGAGTCGAGTGCTACTTAATTAAATACAAATGTTAAATATCTCTATAAAAGCACTTATCCACATGTAAATTCCTGATTAAAAAAAAAAAAAAAAAAAAGCATCAACTTTCGAAACGTAAATCTTTTCCCCTCTAATCTTTATATTAAATAGGCAAACATGAAATTTATGGCACATTTTCAACATATTAATTATGGGAGTTGTATCATTCGATTGAAATTGGTATCATTCGAAAGGTATGATTAGCCAGATTTGCAGAATAAAAATATTATTTTCTTACGATGTCAAGAAGGTATTAATACTTCTATTTTTCATACGCTTTCATTTTATACCCGTAATCTCTTTTATTTAAAAAACTTTTCATTTCATTCGTCTGCGTTCCTATAGAAACGGCTCGAAAATTTATACAATTGAAGATATACGCAAATTAAAGAAGGATTTGCTTTCTGAAAGTTCTATTTTTTTTTTCTTATTTATTTATGATCTAATTCCTTTCTTTTCTTTCTTTCTTCTTCTTCTTCTTTTTTTTTTAAAGATTTACGTCAGCATTTTAATTATTATTCACTGAAAATTAAAAATATTTTATTAACGAAAAAAAAAAAAAAAAAACAACAAAAAAAAAACTGTATTTTATTTGTTTATTTTGGCATCAAATATTTATTTTATTTATTTATTATTATTATTTTACATTCTCTATCATAAACCGCCTGCCGATTTCTGCCGAACCCGGATTAAAAACAGAAAAGGGGAAAATTAGAAATATCAGTCTTGTCGTTACAAAGTCGGTACCAATGAAGGGTGTGATTTTTCTGAATCTAGGGATGTAAAAAGTTTTTTGACACAACAATTATATTTTTTAAATTAACTAAAGTATGAAATTTAGGTGGAAGCATTTCATTTTAATCTTTTCATACTTTTTAATGAGAATCAAGTTAACAGAAAAAGTCTTTAATTAATTTGTTCTATTTTATTTTTTATTTAATCATTTTAAAATTAGCATGAGATTTTTATTTCATATCTTTTCATCCGATTATCCGACTGAACTAAAAAATACGGAGTTATCTAGATTTTGTCCTGATTAAGAAGCGTATAATTTTTCGTAGTGGTCGCTTGAACGGTGTAGATTTACATAGTAAACTAAAAATCTGGGCAAACAAACAATTAGCTTTATATACCGGGTGATCCAAAAGTCAGGACAAACTTTAAAAATGAATATCAAGATACAAAAGTACGGTTTGCACCAAACGGAAGAAAAAGAAACCGGGTTTTGTGTGGCAAAGAAGAAAAATAGTTCTGTTGGCGACCAACAGATGGCGCTGGCTATTGTGTTTTATTTTACCAAAAGATTATTTACAAATGAAAAAAAATGTTGCCAACTTACAAGTCAGCTAAATTACAGTTAATTAGTAATACTACAGTAACTGTTCAATGTCCATCATTCAGAAGTACAGATGTGAGACGATTCACCACATCGTTCACAGCATTTAGTAGCATTTCTTGCATTATGGCAGACACATTTTGGCGGATGGCATCTTTCAGTTCTGCTAGTGATGCCGGTTGGTCGCGGTACACTTTTGACTTTAAGAATCTCCACAGGTAAAAGTCACAGGGTGTCAGATCGGGAGATCTTGGAGGCCATGCGTGATTACAGTAGCGACTGAGAATGCAATATTTCGATGCATATAAGCTTCGACTACCATTACCTGCTGTAGTTGTTCCTTTTTATATCGTTTGTTGCTTTGCATAATTCTACATCAGAAATCCGACAGCACCATCTGTTGGTCGCCAACAGAAATATATATTTTTTTTTTCGTAGCCACACAAAACCCGGCTTCTTTTTCATCCGTTTGGTGCAAACCGTATCTTTGTGTCTTGTTTCGTTTTCGAATTATTCATTTTTAAAGTTTGTCCTGACTTTTGGATCACCCGGTATATAAAAGATAAATGGCCTTTTTTTTTTTTTTTTTTTTTTTTTTTGGCTGCATCAAATGTCAAATTAATTTAATACGTACCTTCGCGTATAAGAAGCTTTACTATATATATATATTTTTTTTTAGATGATTAAGCTCATACTGCTACATTTGTATTATTTTTAAGGAATAAAGATTTTTTTTTTTTTTTTTTAACTCTTTAATTAAAATAACACAGCCCTTGCATGCAATATTGACTTTCTAATAAATAAATAAATAAATATGTGATAGAGAAAAATGTCTAATAATTCTCAATTTATCATAAATAAAACATAGATATTTTAAATGCAGTTTCGATTTATTAAAGAGATGCCGATGAGTTTTGGAAGATATATATGTAACAGATAAAAATTCTTAATTTATATTCATGCAAGAAATCTTTATGTCTTTCCATAATAAATTTCTGAAACTCATTGAATATATACATATATATATATATAAAAGAAACAGAAACGCGTTAATTATAAGCTGGATTATAGGGGAGACCGGGGCACAGTGGACCACTTTTACACTTTTTTTTTTTTTTTTCAGCAAAAATAAAAAAGCAAAGTATTTGAAAAAATTAGCAAACATTCTTTAAACCTTTCTTGATATGTCCTAATATTTTATAACAATACTTCTAATATATTACGAATAAAAAAAAAAAAATTGTGTGCACTCACAAAGTAGACAATTGTGCCCCATCACTAGGGCACAGTGGTTCACAACCCAGGGTACAGTGGACCAACCTCTATTATTCATGTTCAATTAATATAAATTACTCTTTTTTTCTGAAATTAGTTTCTTATGCAATTCTAGTCTAAATAAGATAATTCGAACATTTTCATGAAATAAAATTACCAAAATTTAAGGAAATCAAAATAAATAAGAAACCAAATTAGAGGAAGAATTTTATATCAGATTCCCTTTGTCTTTTACGTGCCATCACTGAAAACAATAAAATATATTTTTAATTTGTTTATTAATGTTATATAGTTATAAAAATTATGAAATATATAATTAAACATTATGTTACTATTCAAGCATTTTTATTAATTATTTTGAGATATTAATACTTCACATTATATTTGTGAGATAAGTTAAACTAAAATTATTCTACTTTTATCTTTTACACGTTATTTCTAAAATAAACAACAATAAATTTATATAACCTACTATTTATTATATCATATAATCATTTTTTTTTATTAAACAATTCAAATAGTTATTAAATTTAGATATTTATAATTATTATACTACTATTCAATAACTTTCTCTTTTCAGAAATTTATTTTATTATTTCATTAAGATTATTATTATTTTTGACTAATTATTTTGAGTCACATTATATTTGTATATGTAAATTTAACTACAATAAATAAGGTATTAAATATAATTTGGACTTTTAGGAACATTGGAAAGCGGTCCACTGTGCCTTATGTAGAGGTGGTCCACCGTGCCTCATGTAAAGACAAAACAAATAATAATATTAAAATTATATATAGACTATAAATATGCTAAACATTTTTTTTTTTTTTTTTTTTTTTTTAATTTAAAAACAGCAATATCTTACCTTTTCTTAACAACTATCGTATACTTGAAGTCAATAGTTCAGTCCTGATAAAATAAAAAAAACTTCAAACTTGAAAATTTACTTTGAGCAGCTCAAAACATAAAAATTGTATAAAATGGCTACCTTAGTATTAGTTCCCCATCATACTATAGGTATGGGGAACTTAAGTAATCGTGAAAATTTTCGACCTCGGTTTTTTGACTTTTTTACAAGTTTTCAGGTGTGAGGAATCCGAAAATGACCAAATTTGTACGGTGTCTGTCTGTAGGGTGTATGTTAGTGTGTCAGTCCGTTAGTGTGTTAGTCCGTTAGTGTGTTAGTCTGTTTACACGATATCTCACGAACAAATGATCGCAGAGAGGTCAGACCAGTTTTAAAATATTACTTTCGATACTGGAAAGAACCCTATTCATTTACAACATTCAAATTAAAAAACTTCGTAAGTTATTAGAAATTTACGATTTTCTTAACATGGGAGAACAGGACAAAAATTCACTTAAACGTGCATTAAATGGTAACTTTTTTCTCTGAAAATGTCAGACCAGTTTTAAAATATCAGTTTTGATGCCGGAATGAACATAAGTAACTATAAATATGCTACTTTGAAAATTGCTATGGGGCTAAAACAAATAGAAATACAGTTAGGCCGTTGAAAATTGGTACAGATAGGTTTTAGATGCCTGCCAGTCGAATGGGGATATTTTCGAAAGTGTAAAGTTATTAGGAGGGCCGGGAAAGGGGGAGGGGAGAGAAGGGGAAAAAATAGAGTTAGATCGTTCAAAATTAGTATATAGATGTTTTCGATACTTACAAATCGATTGCGGATACTTTCGAATTTTTAAAATTATTAGGTGGGGCGGGAAGGGGGGGGCGGTAAGGGGGAGGCTATGGTAAAAAACAAATAGAAATACAGTTAGGCCGTTCAAAATTGGTACAGATAGGTTTTAGAGGCCTGCAAGTCGAATGGGGATATTTTCGAAAGTGTAAAATTGTTAGGAGGGCCGGGAAGGGGGGGGCAGAGGGGCCAAAAAAAAGAAAATAGAGATATATCGTTCAAAACTGGTGCATAGAGGTTTTTGATACTTACAAATCGATTGCGGATATTTTCAAATTTGTAAATTTATTAAGATAGACAGGAGGGGGGGGGCGAAGTGGGAAAATAATAGAAATAAGGGTTAGAGCAGTGGCGGATTTAAGGGGGGGGGCTAGGGGGCTGAAGCCCTCCCCAAAACACTGACATTCACAATTGAATATTGCATTTGTAAATTTTTTATTGGTCTAGAATAACACTTTGAAAAATCTTAGCCCCCCCCCCCCCCCCCCCCCCCCCAAAAGTCAAGTTCTGGATCCGCCACTGGGTTAGAGCATTTTGGGAATTTTTTCCGAAGGCAGTGAGAACCCGGTGCGACATTTTTCCTACTCAGATTTTGTTTCTCTTTTTTTTTCACGTGATAAAAATTAATGCAATTTTGAGAATTCATTATAGTGATTCATTTAAAAATAGGGACCAGCGAAGCGGGCGTTGCCTGCTAGTCATTTATATTTTGCTTAAATAAATAATAATAAAAAAAAAAAAAATAAGCAGATTCTTTGCATAATTAATAGCTGAAACTTCTATTATCTTGCTCTTTTTTCCTTTAATGCGTAAGGAGTATACTTTATCTTTACGTGAAAGTAATTTCACTTTTTAAATTTAGATTAAAATATGTACTAATATTTTTTTCAATGTCCTTTTCTTTCATATCGCGAAAATAATAATAATAATAGTAATATTTGTTATTTGTTTGTTATAAGTTTTGCTTTGTTATGTGAAAAAGTGCAATATTAGTATGGTATATTGACATGGCATGACATAAATATATGAATGTTTAAATGAAGAAAAATTTTTCATAAGTTTAGGATATAATGTATAAGTAAAACTGAATTTGCATTTGAAAACAGAAAAATTGTTTTATTGGGTTGTTTCATTAATATTCGTTCGGTTAAATTTAGTTTCAGTAGCATGTGACTACATTTCTAAATAGGTAGTAAGGATTAAATGCCTAAAGTTTAAAATGTCTAAAGTAATAAAATAGGCTGTATGTAGAATTTGGTAAGTACATTAAAGTAATGAAGAATATATCTATTTCAGAAAGAGTTATAAACCATTATTTACTGTTAGCGATATATTTAACGATACATTCTCATATATTTTAAAAAATGGGAAAACAAGGAAAATACATCTACTTTTGTATGTGAAATTTCCATTTTCGTGTTTTAAGGAGAAAAAAATAAACCTGTATATTATATTACAGCTATTTTTCTACGTGATTTTTCTTATAAACTTATAGGAAACTGCCTCCTTAATGAAAGGATGAAAATAATCTTGCCCGGCATCTCTTGAAGTTTAGATACCAAAGTAATTTCAGATACATATTTTCAAGTGTACATAAACTTAAATTAAAATGTATTTTCTCAAATTATAAAGCATTAAAGCAAATGAAGATAAAAATAAAATCATTTGAATTAACCTATTGTTAAACTGAATTGAGGTATCATAAAACAGTTAGTTTATCTTTATGCAATATATATTGTTAAAATATATAAACAAATATTTGTAATTAATAGTAATTCTAAATATTACAAATTATTTTAATTATATTTTTCTACCAATAAATTTAATTTCCATTGTAAAGAAAATAAAAATTTATCTTAAACATCCTATCTTTATCTTCTTCAGAAAGTATAATACTTTAATTTTGCTGAGCGCTGATGAATTTCTCAAAAATATCTTCACTGCAATGCATTTTATTTACCTTTCACTCATTTCATATTTAACAAAACAAGGAAAACACTCAGAACATAAAACACTTTTTTAAAAAGTGCCGTACATCATTTTTTTAGACAATTCAATCTGCTTTAGAAGTACTTTCTCACTTTTGTTTTAAAAGAATTTTATAGAATTAAAAAGTGTCAGATGGAACTAGAGAAACAGAAAATAGGTACTAGAGGTATTCTAAGTTGTAATTTCGAAAATAAGTTTCGATATAATTCTGGAAAAAAAAATGCATCTTTCCGAATTTTTCTCAGGAAGTAGTCAAAGGAGATTCCGCTACGAAATAGCTAATTTAATGAAAGAATGAGAAGTGTGCTTTACCCGGGGAAACGCTACGATTTCCTCTCTAACTGTGTTCTTTGTAAATCACCTTTATCAGATGCAAGAAGGGAGAGGAAAAGCAATTTTAAATCGCATCGATTCCTTTTTAAAGTAGGACCGAGTAGGTTTTTGTAATCGCATGCATGTTTAATAAGGATTGGGGGGAGGGGGGGGGAGAGGAGAAGGAAGAAGCGCTTTGCGTTAAGCAAAATTTGAAATCCTTCGGAAATTACTTTACTGGTGTTCAACAGGCATCACTTCGTTTTCTTTATTTTTACATACTTTTTTCAGAGTTTTAAGATTATGTATTTTGAAAAAAAAAAAAAAAATACATTACCGTATGAAATTAATAACTGAGAAATTACTCAGTAAAAAATTATATTAAAAATTATAAAACTTTTAAAACTTAAAAAAAAAAAAAAATCTTTGTTTATAAGCTATGCAAATTTACTGTAAAATTACTTCTCAGTGTGTCAAAAGACGCATTTTTGTCTGTATCTAGATTGAATCTACAACCATTAATATATATTTTATCTGGTGGGTACATACATTTTCAATTTTGCATGCCAAAAACTTGTTATCAAAGTAGGTTTGGGAAGTGCTAACTAACAACATGAAATGTGGTTCCATAGCTGAGGGGTAACATCATTGCGTAAAATACGGTGGATCCTGGTTCGATCCTAACTGGTCATTTTTTTTTTTTTTTTTTTTTTTTTTTTATGCGAGAACTTTTCTGTAATAGGATTTTTTAGAAGCTTTTTATATGAAATTGATTTTGTCACTGTGTCTTCGAGTCACGCTAATGAACAAGGCGCCTCCATTTTAAAGTAAATATAAGCTGTTGCGTTCGTTGCTCCATGGCTAAGTTGGTTAGAGCGTCACGTTAATAACGCGGTGGTCGAGAGTTCGTTTCCCGAAGGTCCAGCGTGTTAATTTTTGCAGATAATTAGTAGAAAAGGTGTCATTTGATAAAAGAAATATTTATTTTCGTTGACTACACAGTATCCTAAGAATTTTTGAAGAGCCCTTTTAAGAAGTTTTTTCTTTAGATATTAGAAAACAAACTATTTTAGAAATTAAAAAAGCACAATAATAATCATAATAAGTAAAAAATACATAAATAAATATTTTTAGAAGCTTTATAATATATATATTATATATTAGAAGCTTTTTTTTTCTTTACAAGATTTTGATATGAAATTGACTTTGTCATCGTGTCTTCGTGTCACGTTAGTAAAGATGGCGCCTTCAATTTAAAGTAAATGTAAGCCATTCCGTTCGTCGCTCCTTGGTTCAGTTGGTTAGAGCGACACATTAATAACGCAGTGGTCGAGAACCTACAGATAACTAGTAGAAAAGGTGTTAATTCATACAAGAGAATTTTTCGTTGCTTACGCAGCTATCCTAAGAATTTTTTGAGGAATTATTTTAAAGAATCTTTTTTTTTTTTTTAGATATTAAGAATCACAAAATATTTTTGATAGCAAAAAAAAAAAAAAAAAAAAGCACCAAATAAAAAGTTTTAAGTAAAAAATACATAAATATATATATTTTTAGAAACTTCTTATTTTTGAATTTGGATTTTCTCATCTCGTCTTCGTGTCATGCTAAAAAAACAAAGCGCTTCCACTGTAAAGTAAATGTAAGGAATTTTTATATCGTTCAGTGGTTCAGTTGGTTAAAGCGTCATGTTGATAACGCGATGGTGGTGGGTGGGTTCGGCCTTCAAAGTCCGACGTGTTACTTTCTTGTAGATAATTAATAAAAAAGATGTCATTTGTTAAAAACAAAACCATTCATGACCCGCACAGTATCCTAAAAAATTTTGATTAGTTTTTTTAAGAAGCTTTTTTTCCTAGTAACTGTAACTAAAAAGAACAATAAGAACAAAAACAAAGTTGGAAACTTTTTGTTGTGGGGCCTTAAAAAGAATAAAATAAAATTTTATTCTTGCAGAGACATGTTATAAAAAATAAAAGTTCCAACAATAAGAAGATTTTAAAGAAGAATGTAGATATTTCACTTTTACTCGAGATGAAAATTCTTAAATATTTAAAGTATTTAGAAAAACATTCAAGAACAATATTTTTTTTTTTTTTTTTTTTTTTTTTTTTTTTGCATTATTTAGATTTTTCTAGCATGTTTTATGACTTTTTTTGACTACTCTTTGACTTTTGGTTAGAATGTCCTCCTGATAACGCGTTGGTCGTGGGTTCGATCCTCGAAGGCCGACGTGCTTTTTTTTCCAGATAATTAAAAAAAAAAGAGTCTGTATCTAAAAGAAAATCTTTAGTTGTCTACACAGTATCCTAACAAATTTTGATTGGATTTTTAAGAATCTTTATTTACAACTAAAAAGAACAAAATAAAAATTTAAGTAAAAAATCATTTTTTAGGATTAGAAGCTTTTTATTGTGAAGTCCTAAAATGCATAAAATTAAAAAAATTATTGAGGTAAAGACATGCTATAAAGAAATGAAATTTTAGAGAAAAATATAGATATGTCCTTTTTGCAAGAGATGAAAATTTTTAAATATTCAAAATATTTTAAAAAAGCTTTCAAGACCTTTGAAAATAATGGCTTAACGAATAATTATACCAAAAACCAATAACTATGCTTTTTAAAATATTTTGAATATTTAAAAATTTTCATCTCTTGGAAAAGGGAAATCTTAATATATATAAATCTCGTGTCACAATGTTTATCTTCAATGGACTGCTAAACCACTTAACCGATTATAATAAAATTCGCACACCATGTGCAGTTCGATCCAACTTGAGAGATAGGATAGTTTAAATCTCAAATTATAGTCGCAATTTTAATTTATTGCTAATTATTTGTCTGTTATTATTTGACAGTCACAATTATCTGTTAACTCCAAATGATTCTAACAGATGTCGATACCTTTCGACTGGGTTGAAATGAAAGCTGAAATATATTTGGTGCTGCCATCTACACAAAGAATCTTCAACTTTTTAACCTATTAATAAATTTCGTATAATTCAACTAGCAGACCCGGTCACGCGTTGCTGTGACTAAGTTATACGTTGAATTATATTCCAGTAAACTATTTAATACAGTTAAATTATTATTTACGAATAAAGACGAAAACGTTGTAGCTGATGTAAATACCCACAGGATTGAGATTTGAACCTTAGGTCAAAATTTGGAAGCGATTGATAAAAATTTTCGTAGAGTTGATATTAAGCACAAATTAATTTTATTGTAGGGTCTTATAAATTTTAATGGAGAAGTGATATATATTATTGCTAATGCTACTTAGGATAAAAATGCTAAAATGACTGATATATAAATTAAATTATATTAAAATTCTATTAAAATAAAAGTATAAAAGAAGCAGACGATTTTAAAATTAATTTTTATGGAGGAGTGAAATATAATATATGCTATAATGGATAATTTTACTATAAAATGACCTCATCATCTTCATCTATATAAATAAAGAGAAGTGTCTGTGTGTGTGTCTGTGTGTGTATCTGCGCTCTGGTGCTCACACTACTGATCGCAGAGCTTCCAAATTTGGCATATAGGTACCTGGGACTATGCATGTGTGCACCTCATCGAGATTTTTTCGAATTTCGAATTTGAATTTTTTAAATTAAAGTTTTTTCGATTTTAAATATTGGCTTTAATGCTTCATTTTTCATAGATTTATTATTTTGCTTCTATCGTCTGCGTATCTTAGCAACGGCTATTACGCAACTTATTTTTATTGAATACATTCATTTGAAGGCGAATTTTTTTTTTTTTTTTTTTTTTAATTTGTTATATTTATTAATCGTAATGCAGCAGAAAAAAATTATAACAGTTATATTTAATTTTTTATAGTAGAACAACTTCTTATTTTTCAATTTTTAATTAATTCCTTTAAAAGAAAAAACTTTTATTTGTTAATTTTTTTAATTTACAGTATTTATCGGGAAAAATAGTAGTATATACGTAGTAAAAAGGATTAAAATGATTAAAATTTATTTGTTTATATGTTATATTTATTTTTTAATCAACTTTTTGTTTTGTTTTATTTTATTTCATTGGTCGGAATCAAATTGTAATAAAGTGTAAATAGCATGGGCTATAAAATACATGGTTCAAAACTAAAATATTTAATAGATGCTGAGATACAGTCATCTTTAAAATCGTAGTTCTTAAATTGTAGCAGATCCCCCCTACCGTCGATAAATATCCAGATTGAAGTGCCCGGAAAAGATCTTTCTACAGTCACGGGAAATCTAGACCTGATGCAGTGCGGGCGGGAAAAAAGCTGCCGTAGACAGCGGGTACCCTAAGCGAAGTTTGGAGCAATTTCATTTTCTTTTCTTTTTTTTTTTTTTTTTTTGGTTTTTTCAAGAATGTGGTGTAAAAAAATAAATATTAATTCAATTCTTTCAAAAATTCATTTAAATATAGTGACCAGCGAAGCGGGCGTAGCCTGCTAGTATTTATATATTTTTTATATGATGAGAGGAGAAAAAGAAAAGCTTTGCGTTAAATAATTTTTTTTTTTTTTTTCTTTTTTTAATGTTTCAGAAATTACTTTACTGAAATTTTACAGGCAACTTACTTTGGCCGTAATCTTTATTTTACATTATAAATTTTAATTACATTTTTTATTAAAACTTTCTTTAAAGATTATATAGATATAGCGTGTCTAATAAATGACCGATCCATTTTGAGTGTAAATAATAAAAACACGATTTGAGATAAAAGTGTTTGATTTGCTGCATGGATTTTAGAAAAATAATAAATAAATAAATGTAGGTTGAATGACATTAGTTAAGAGATTTCATACTTAACAAAAGACGTGTTTGCAGTAAAAAAGTGACGTAACATGTAAACTGAAAAGCGCAGCAAAGGGTGAGTTATTGCAGCCGGCTGCGCCATCGTGTGAAAATAGTTGTAACTAATTATAATAAAAAAAAAAATATTTTTTTTTTCTTTTCTGACAATGCAGCAACCAGCGTGTTTCTGTCCCAAATCGTGTTTTTATTATTTACGTTCAAAATGGGTAAGTCAGTTCATTGATAGATGGTATGCTGAAAACAAAATTAAATATACTGCTGTGTACTCAATAGTAAGATAGAACATAATATGGAAATATAAATAAATTGTAAAACTTCAGAAAATATCATATGAAAAATTTAAAATTGATTGAATTTCTAAATTCATGGACAGCACCAGTTGAATTTCATTAATGCAAAAATGTTTATAATCGTAACCACCATATGCGTAATAAGTATACGGTGGAAGAAGGGAAAAGAAACTCTTTTCGTAAACAAAATTTGAAATCCATCCGAAATTACTTTACTAGTGTTCAACAGGCATCATTCCTTTTTCTTTAATTCACTTTTTCTGTTAACACATGCACTAACGATTATTTACATTAAAAAAAAAAAAAAAAAAAGCTTTATTGAAATGAACTATTTACCAAGAAATAATTTTACAAATAATATAAATTTTAATTTCAAAAATTATAAATAAATTGCTATAATTTTTTCTGTGAGCTTTAAAACTTAAATTTAATGGTGGTAAAATATCTACTGATCTATATGATAAACGAAACGATTTTTGTTTTAAAGTAAATTTATTTACACATTTTAATTCTTGTTTTCATTTATCTGTATACAGAAATATCATTCTTAATCACCTATTTCGCATACATAGACTTTGTTCATCTCAGTACAAAAACAAAAATGTTAACCATTTAATTAAAACTGCTACTGATATGGGTTGACCCAAGCGATTTATTTATTCTATCATATATCAATAAATGTCCACTGTCTCACAAAAAAAATGTTATAAAAAAAATATATATATATATATATATATATATATATATATATATATATATATATATAAAATAAAATAAAAAATGTGGAGGATGGGAGGGAAGATGTTTGATTAGGGTATAAGGGTGTTGTATGGCTGGTTGGTTGGTTGGGTTGATGAATTTAATTATTAAAAATTAAAAAAAATAGGAAGCATTGTATTATCGCAATTGCAGGTTGCATCCTCTTTTTCTGGTTGATATTATTTAAGTTTCAACTCTTCATACATTATATTTGTTTAATTATTCAAACTTAAGATTTCATTCTATGCATAATCACATTTGGTGTTTTCGTTAATTTTAATCAATTCTAAATAAAAAATAAAATAAAATAAAATAAAATAAAAAAAGTACAAAGTAATAAAAAAATACATTATAATATTTAAAATTAAAATATTTCACCAATAAATATAATCATAATGTTTAATCATCACTTGTTGCCCTTTTGATGAGATTGTTAAGAATACAAATTATACCACTGTAAAAATTGGAAGACAAATCGCACATTTTCTATAATTACTTAATAGTAACTCACTTTTTTCACGTAAGATGGCGCTAGCTCACGTTACGTTGAATGTTTAATCTAAACTGAAAATAGATAAGATTAACGTTATAATTAAATAACCTGTTAAATATCATCTTTTTAATAGTGTTTTTAGCTTTTAAATTTTAAAGATTAATAACTACCACTTAATGATTTCATTTATTTCATTTCAGAAGCAACTAGATTGATTAATAGTTTCTTTACTTTTAATCATTTCTTTTTAGTTTGTTCGTTTTGGCAACCTATTTATTTCTACTATTTATGTTTGAAATCGGTTACATGTGGACTTATCAAAAATACTTATTCCATTTTTCAATTCTGGTTGTGTTACTGTTTAATCTAATTTCTTTTTTTAATTTGTTTTGTTGCAAGATAGAAACTTGAGTTGTATATTGCTTGAATTAGCCTTACAGCGATCCGAAATCTTGCTTATGCTGACAGAGATGCAAGTTTCCTAATTGGTGATCATTTCGGGTTTTCAACATTTAAAATTCTATTTTTCGTTTCATGAATTCTCTTTTCTTTTAACAGATCCTTTTGGTTAATTTATCTCTTTCCATTTCTATTATTTGATGAAGATTTCTGTTGGATTAATGGATTGTGCAAATTCTCTCATCGTTAGGCTTATGAGTTATGTGTGTCATTTCTCTTCTGCATAAGTACTTTTACACGTTTTTACTACTCAGTGTAATTAAATTAAATTATCATCGTGACAATAATTTTATTCGAAATACATCTCATTTAAAATTTCATATGTTGGTATTTTCATCTATCTTTCATTTGCTGAGTGTTGTAAAGGAATTACATCATTCATATTATATATATACTTTTATTTCGTAATTTTATTTATTTATTTATTTTATTGTATAAGAAATGTAAATATAAGTAGGTTTTATAAAATTTGGTATTAATAAAATTTTTCGAGAGTAACTGGAAGCTGTTGGTGAATTTTATAAAATAGAATAAAGCGTTTTTCAAAATCTGAAATTTATTATTGTTCATGAATTTATTTTTTAGAAAAAAAAAAAAAAGATTTTTAAATGAATAGCTGAATATAAATAATAATTTTACATGTATAATCTATCAACATATTTCTTATGTATAAAAAAGATAAAGAAAACTGCAATAGCTCTTTGGAAAATATTACAAAGAAACATTAAATATATCAAACGTTGCTAATTAATGATAACATGAAGTTAATAAGATAAAAATAAGAAAAACAAATATTATACCCAGAATCTTAAATTTAAAACGTTCCCTTAAAATTCAAATTTGAAAATTTTGACATATATCAAGTACAACTGTTTATTTATAATATATTTTGAAAATCATTCCAGTTAATTCCGAGAAATATCAATTTTAGAATATCTTTGGTTACATAAACACTCTGATTTGCATCTCTTTATGTATTTCATAAATAATTTTTTAAATTTTAAAGCTTCCCTTTTCAAAAAAGAACATGAATAGTATTTTAAAAAACTTTTTCCATTGAAATCTGAAGCATCTAAATTAATTTTATCATTCTTTATTCAATTATTATGCATATTTCTTTGAATTCAATGGATAGCGATACATTCTTAATACACTGTTTAATGCTTGCGATAAAAATCTTATTATATTTGATAAATTTTGCATGTAATTTTATATATTTAAGAATTAATGAATCTTGAAAAATGTTACGCTATACTATGGTAGAAAATAATGTACTAGAATGTGCTATATATTATGTAATGTAATATAATATAGTATAAAAAATACATTATACGTATCCTTAACAATCAAGATAATTTTCTATTTACAACAATTTACAATAATAATAATAATAATAAGGTATTAAAAATCAGATATATCTTTTTAAAAATGCATGTAAAGAATAAATAGTATATCTAATTAGCAAATAAAAGTACGCTATTTAAAAAATGCGTTGAATTTGTTAGAAAAAAATCATCGATTTTTATTTAGTACTTTTTGCTTCACTGAAAATTAAAAATGATTTAAATAAAAACATGACTATAAAATAAATGATTGCCATATAAAATAATAATAAATATTGCTAAAACTAATATATCATAATGTTCTAAGAACATTAAGCTGCTAAAGCTTACTAGGAATTTTTATAATGAAAAACAAATTTTATTAATGAAAAATGGATTTTCATGTAGTGTGCTTGACAAAGGCCTGAGATTAATGATAGTGATTTAACCTTTACTATTTTTATAATAATTATAAAATCTAATTTCAAAATTTCAATTTTTAATTTTAATTTCTAGTTTATTTTGTCTCAAAATAATAATAAAATTTACTTGATTTTAAGAGATAGATTATATAGAACTAATATAATTATAAAAGAAAAAAAAAATAAATTTTGCTTTATTTTTTAGTAATACTTCACCATTTTACTGTTAATAAGGATTAATAAGAAGTTCACTGAAGTTTAAATTAAATATTCTGAAAATAAAGACAACAAAATAATATTCAAATATCCAAATTGATATTAATGATTTACAAAAAGGGGAAAAAATGCATCTTAATAGCTATATAATTTACAAAATTAATTATTTATTTGTACAATCATGAAAATACTGAACATAATAAAATTAATTTTAAAGCAAAATAAACAATTACTTGGGATGGAATATTTTTATTTTCTTCCATTTTCAGCAGAGGAAAGGTTTTAGATTCGTAGAAATTGTCGACTTACGATGTTCGATGGATTTACACGTTTTGAAGTGTCCTGAATGCTCTTTAAACTTTTAAGAAAATTCCTGCCTGTTTGTGAGAGAGAAAGAGAGAGACACAGAAGTCTCATGGTAACTCTAAATGAAGAAAATGCACCGAATTTCACAAAAAGGTTAATTTAGTTGCACCTTGACAGAAATTAGTACCTATCAAATTTTAGTGCATATTCTTGTAGCGCATGTATCCACTTTCCCTATCGAACTCCTTTATAATTAACATAGCTGTTTCGTACGATATTTGCGCAATAAGGATATTTTTAACCAACCATTGCAAAATCAATCTATCTCCCTCTCCCCTCCCCTCTCTCTCTCTCTCTGTATATGTACAACGAGGATAAAATATGTGTATATGTATCAATACAAAAAACCCTTAACGGGTTAAAAGTTTGTGACGCAGCATTGTACTTTATGGCTATAAGAATTAGAAATACGGGCCTTAAAAATAATGATATCAAATTTTCAGTGACGCTTTGATATTAATTAAATTATACATAGATTTTCTTATTTGAATTTGCTTTTTCCTTTTATTTATATTTACAATGTAAACGTTATTTTCAACATAAAATAATATATAGCATTTACTCATTGATACCTTTCCATTCACATCTCTTATACTATGAAAGCATGTGTTTTAAAAGAAATTATATGAAATTCCAGTAACGCAGTGGTGTTACATTAAGTGATTTGTTTTTAAATTTCTCTGCAATTATTTTGTTTTGCATATTAAAGTATATGTGCACATTGAAATATTGCTTTTAATTTTCAAATACGCTGTCAAATATATCACTTTCATTAAGCTTATATTATGTACTGAAATATATTTATTTCAATGAATTATTCTATCTTTTGCGTCACGCCATCCAAAACTGAAAAAAATTTCACAGTTTTTTTCTTTGCATCACGATATTTATTTGCATGCATTTTCAATTTATTTGGATGAAATGACACAAAGTAAACATTTCCATATATTTTACTTACAGTTTTGGATGGCGTGACGCAAAAGATAGAATAATTCATTGAAATAAATATATTTCAGTACATAATATAAGCTTAATGAAAGTGATATATTTGACAGCGTATTTGAAAATTAAAAGCAATATTTCAATGTGCACATATACTTTAATATGCAAAACAAAATAATTGCAGAGAAATTTAAAAACAAATCACTTAATGTAACACCACTGCGTTACTGGAATTTCATATAATTTCTTTTAAAACACATGCTTTCATAGTATAAGAGATGTGAATGGAAAGGTATCAATGAGTAAATGCTATATATTATTTTATGTTGAAAATAACGTTTACATTGTAAATATAAATAAAAGGAAAAAGCAAATTCAAATAAGAAAATCTATGTATAATTTAATTAATATCAAAGCGTCACTGAAAATTTGATATCATTATTTTTAAGGCCCGTATTTCTAATTCTTATAGCCATAAAGTACAATGCTGCGTCACAAACTTTTAACCCGTTAAGGGTTTTTTGTATTGATATCATTACTTTTTAGGGGTTAATGATCAAAACGCAAAAGTAAAGAAGCATGGTAATAACACTGTATTAAAAGTGTTGTTTTATAGGTCACACTCGAACAAAATAACAAACTAAATAAAATTTCAAAATTTTATAAAAAGTGATAAAAAAGATGGACACATGCAACATTACAAAGGCATAATATAGTACATTTTAAAAATGACAAAAATTTCTTATTTATATTTATTTCTTATTATAATGTTTTAGGTATAGATTTGATTTAAAAGAGAAAAATAAATAATAATAGAAAAATCTTTAAAAAGTGAAAATTTTATACTGGTAAATATTTAAGTAGTATAGTTTGTTATGAATTTAATTTAAAAAAAATCTTAATCTATTCAAAATTTTATTATAGCTTAACATTTTGTAATTTATATATTATATATATACTAGAAACTTAATGAGCAAATTAATTATTTTCAAATTCTGTTTTAAGAATTTTTTCAATCCGTAGTTTAAGTGATTTATCACCTAATTTTGAAAAAATTACAAATATTTGCATATGATTATCATATTATTTGTCATTTTTATGAAAATAAAGGAAACATTTTTTGTTGTTGCAATCACCTTTTAAAATAGAACCAATTTTGAAAGTTAACAACGTATCAGCATGAAAACAATGTAAATACAAAGAATATTTTTGATAAACAAATGTCATATAAAATACAAGTACCTAAATAAATAACTCATTTAATATATATATATTAAAAAAAGAAAAATATTTTTTATTTTATTTTTTGTGTTTATTTTTGACGCTCCCCGATAGATGGAGCCAAAACGATTATTTGATATTCCGTATTTCAGATGGAAGGGAAGACTGTATTCGTCCGCGAAACTGCCGCATCACGGTATTTTCGGAGTAAAAAATAGTTCGATTTTTAAACTGAGTTATAAAAAAAACAAGAGTTTTCCTAGGGAAAAGGGAGATGTCAGGCACATCAGATAAAAGCGATTAATATCATATATCAATTAAACTAAATTCGCTCGAGCCATATTCGAGAAAAATTTGTCCCTTACATACGCCGTCCATTTACAACTTAAATGAGCCAATTCATATCTCGAAATATATTGCACGCAGAAATGTAGGGATTTCAGGGTAGGATCGGACAGAAGGTGAAAGTCTATTTTGAAAATATCAGAACATAACCTCCCATATTTCCTGAGATATTAAGTGTCGGCTTTCAGCGGTTACTTTGATCTTTAAATTCGTGTATATATAAGTGTCGCAGTTTCGTTCGTTTTTCCGTTTCCGCTGAGTGTCGTGGCGTTCGTTTGTTTTTGCGCTTGCGTCACTAGAAAAACTGCCGTTTTTCATGATGAGCATCGCTTCCCCCTTCTCGGTTGGTTGGTTGGTTGTAGGGTTTAAGGCCTTAGGGTGCTATGGCTATAAATGGAATGCCCTCCATAGAAGTTTTTCTAAGGTGTCTTATCCCGTATTTACAGGAGTTGTGCAGAAAACCACGGAAAACTCCCAACAGCTAGGTCTATGAGTTGGACCTTGGATAGAACCCAGCACTTCTCATCTACCAGCTTTGAGTGCAGAACCGCTCGGCCGCTGGCGGGCCTCCGTTTTCTCGAAAAAGATGTAGATTTTCTTTTTCAAATCGCCGATTCCTTTAAGACGAATGGTTTTAAATGCATATGCGTGATTATTTGAAGCAAATGTAGCAATCATTTTCACCTTTTTTTAAATGCTTTTTTTAGATATTTCTCCATAAAGTATTTATAAAATCGGTACTCTTTTCGCATTTAGAGTTATACTTAGAGAGGAAAACCGTCTGGAGGATAATTTTAATAAGTAACATCTTTAACGATGTAAATTAATTTGTGTAGTAACATATAGAAGAAAGGTTTGTGATGGCCTCAACAAATGGTTTGAACGTGATACCTATAATGCGAAATTTGGTATCATTCCATGACTTGTACAGCTAAATAAGAAGTGATTCTGTAAAATTCACTAAGAGGAGAGGAGGGTGCAGAATAAGATTTTCATCTGTTTCATAATATAAGTCAAATAAAACAAAATAAATATCCATAAGAATATAATAAAATATAGCAAATTTCTTTTATTTTTTTTATTATTATTTTTTTTTTTTAATTAAAAATATTAAATTACATATAACATTTATCAATATTTATATTTACATCAAGAAAATTAATACATATACAATTTTTTTCTGTGTCTGTGTGTGTTTATGCGAATTAAACAATTCCATATACAATTCATTAAAACTGCTAACATTAATTCTTAATTGTTTACGCGAATTCCAGCAACAATATCAGAGACATCTGAGATCTGGAGAAATATGACATTCTTCCAAGCTGTAACGTTTAATTATAATTAAAATTAATATTATTCTATAATTATGTAAATATTAATTAACTTACTTAAATGTTTATTAATATTATTCATACTTCTTAATTTAAACCATTTTAGCCGCAGTTCTTGTCACATATATATACATATCCGTATGTGAAATAAATTTTTCATGAATTAATTTTCATAGAACCTACATTAACAATTTTAAAGCAAAACACATAGACTACGTCTCGAATTAATTAAGAGTAATAAATTTAAATGCTCAAAATTGTTTAACTACTAAATACAAATAGGAAAATACAAATTAATAAATAATGCATTCTAGAAATTTTCGAAACGTAAGCTTCAAGATTTAACACCGAAAAATCCTTTAAGAGAAACAGAATTAAATCCAGATTTCACATTCCGTTGCATTACTTTAAAGTCGAAGGCAACACTATTTGATAAGCTAAGCTTTGGAAAATTTTAAGTCCTAGCATGCACGCGCCATAGAATGTTTCGGGAAGAAGTAAATAAATTGCCTGTCACATATAATGCCCAGGATGGAACTGAAAAATGCAAGACTCAAAGTTCGAAAAGAGATTCAAAATATGAGAAAAGAAAAAACAAGTCTAAAGCAGAGCTTGTATTAAAGAATGAGAAAGCATGTAGAAAAATAGCATTGACGTAAACTTTTAGAATGTTGTATTTCAACTAGTTATTTAAATGGAAACTGCTTTATCTTATAACGTTAAACTATAAGATAGTTGAAAAATTTATATATAGGTTTTCTGAATAAAAATAAAATTGTTTAAAATGCAGTGCGTTTTGAAAAATAAAAATGTTTCTTTAGATATTGAGGTAGTGAATAAGGTAGAATAATCTAAATTTTTCTCAATAAAATGAAGAATGTTTTCAAGTAATATTAAATATTTTTTTACTACAAAATATACTAACAGATATTGGATTGAAATAATTTATTAGAATACATAGTAAATTCTTCCTGAATGTTATTTTAAATGTAGATTTATATATTATTTATTAAAAGAGTATTTAATTTTTTTTTTTTTTAAATGGACATTATTTATTAAAAGGATATTTGTTATGTTTAAAAAAAAAATGCATTATCTTACCAATTAAATAAAAAATAAAACATAACAGTAAATAAATTTTTTTCTCACAAATGGACACAACTCCTTTTTTTAACCTTTTGATGAACAAAATTAAATGCGGATATGTTTGCACAAAAAAGTTTATATTTAATTTTTTTCTATAAAGCTGGAGGAGATGGGTGGATTGCCGCCAAATTCGGTGTCTATGCGATTCAAGAGATGCGCTCAAGAAATTTTTAAAAATTATTCAGAAATTACTGATCGGTAACGCATTACATGATAAAACATAAATTATAAGAAAATTCTGAGTGACTCATACAAATGACTCGTACGAAAGAAATTATTCATATACAATGCATAAATTCCTTTGAATATAATACTAAATATATTTCCATGCCTAAATGCATTTTCTGAAACATACATATGCCAACTTTTGTGTCAATTCGCTCATCCGTTTCGGCTCCTGAGGCAGTTTGTAGCGGAAGATCCTAATGTAAATAATTGAAATTTTGCTACCAAACTTCACCTGAAAATTTTACACTGAGAAAAAAAAAAAAAAATATATATATATATATATATATATGTATGTATGTATGTATGTATGTATGTATACCGCCTTCTTCTAGAATGAATAAGTGGCCATTTTCTAAAACCCTTAACTAGAAACATAGATTTCGGAACTATGCGCATAAGGCACGCCAATAAACTGAATAGACGAAATGGTCGAGAATTTCTTGTTTACCCATCTCTAGATGGTGAAACAATATTCTGAATATTCCGAATATTCTGAATCTTTTGTATTGCAAGAAATTCTCGCTTGATTTTCTAGAATTGGGTCATACACCAAGATTATAGTTGCTGAAACACGCTTCTTGTAGTCTCATTTATTTGCAGAGATTTTTAAATAACTTTGCCTTATAGAATATAGGCAAACGCTCTAGAACTCTAATAGGGGCTTCTAGAACTCGCTTTTCAATGGGACTAGAATTTATAAAGATGACATGGAACTATTTTTCCTAGAGTCACAATTTAGATTCTACATGTCAGTTACAGAATTTTTTTTCAGTGTACGTAATTGATTATTGTTATTTTAATTTAGATGATTTGTAATTAAATTTTACTACTCATCGTAAAATTTATAGAAAATAAACAGTAAATTACGACAAATACAATAAATAAAGTATAAAAAGTACAGTTCAATTTTAAAATTTACTGGTGAAGTTTGGCAGCGAAGTTTAAATTTTTTTACAGTGTAATTATAATCAATTGATTTATTGGAAATTTAATAAAAAATCATGAATAAAGAATAAAAATTCTTTCACAACACTTTGAAATTAGTCTAGTAATATCCTCAGTAATATTTATTTTGCTTAGGTAAAATGACTTTTTCTTTCTTTTTTTCTTTTTTCTTTTTTTTTTTCATATTGTTTTCAGTTAATTAGTAATAGAAAAAAAATCCTTTTAATTTAAGGAATTTCCTTGGTAATGTTTATTTGTTGATTGTTCCAGATGCGCAATGAATGATGATTACACAGTCCTGCGAAATAGCACTTTATTTATTTATTTATTAGGACTTAGGACAATTAGTCTCAATCTGGGATTTTTGTTGCGTCATTTTTCGATATTTTGACATTTATCGAAATAATTTTTCGATAGTTGGACATTTATCAAAATCTAAAATTTATCGAAAATATAATTGAATAATTTGAAAGTGATGTTATAGTTTGGTAAAAAAAAAAAATAATAATAATAATAATAGTCCTCCGCCCTAAACTAAATTCTGCTTTTGCCAGAACTTCAGCAAAATATATATATATATATATTTTTTTTTTTTTTTGAAAGAAAAAGAAAAGAAAATTAATAATAATCAGTATCAAAACAAACACTATCTAAAAAGTTTTTTATTTATTTATTTATTTATTTATTTTTTTTTTTTTTTTTTGAGAATTAGGAAATAAAAAGTGTGTGTTCAAAATGAAAAAAAAAATGAATTTAATGATTTCATTTCTATATAAAATATGATCGCGTGATATCTTCAAAAGTAGATATAAAATTTAAAGTTTATGTGGTGCATGTGGCATCTATAAAAATTGTTTTAAGAAATAAAATAGAATAAAGAAAGCAACGATGTTGGTTGCATTTTGCTATATAGTTTGAATTTTTGAATTTTATAGAAGTAATATCTACCGTAGAAATAATTTCTTTTTTCTTTTTTTAATCTTATGACTTGTAACTAAATAAGTTAATTGTACACGTGTAAATGTTTCTTGAAATATTGTCTGCACCTATTTACTATAAAATGTACTTATTCGGTTCTTAATAACTATTTATTTATTTATTTATTTATTATTATTATAATTATTATAATTATAATTATAATTATTATTATTATTTACATTCCATTGGGTGTTTCTAATGTGTTTTGATGCGCTGAATTCGGAAATGATTGTCCTTTTTTGTTCCTATCACGTAAGGAATTATCACAAAGTAAGGATCACAAAGTAAGGATCACAAAGTAAGGATCACAAAGTAAGGATGAAGATCGGAAGGATTCACAGACAGATTATAAAAATTCAAACCAATTTATGTATAAAATACATTAAAATTGGCTATTATTTACACATTATCTTTTAAATGTGTTTCTTTACATCGAAGCTTCTTTTAAGGCATTTTACCTTGTGCACGGCTTGAAGGTCTTGTGAGGGGGGATTCTGTATGCAGCATCACCATATAATCTGTTCACATCTTATCACCCCATCGTCACTGAAACATTTTCTAAATTTCTTTGGTATCTTGGTGAAACAGCTCTCCTTGTTGTTCACACACGTCACCCAGATTTTCAGGGAAATAACTTAGATGTGAGTTGTAAAAGTGGATTTTAACGCTCATACAGTCCCATCTTTTGTCAAAACTGTACGTGATGGAAATTTTTGAATAGTTTTTCCTTAATCAGTATCAGTCTCCAAAAATATGTCACAAAAACATATAACCTTGAAGAAAAAAAAATCATAATCGGTCTGTGTTATATACGTTTAGGTGGTTGTAGCAATTTATGTAAAATGGAAAGCAGTGTGCCACAATTTCAGAATTGAAAACTTCTATCATGTCCCGCTGGAAAAAAAATATAGAGCAAATGTATTAAAATGTTTGGTCTGCTGCATTCCTGACCGCGTTTTTACATTAATTAAAAAATCTGGTGAATGCACTGGCCACTAATACATATTTGTGGTCCGTGTTCATATCATTATTCAACACCTGAAAAAGGAAAAATTCAGTTATATATATATATATATATATATATATATATATATATATATATATATATATATATATATAAATGCTTAATTAAATTATATTTTGTAGTAAAAATGGAAATATTTGCTCTATTTCTAACATAGTCATAGATTTTTTAAGTTTATTTTGCATTGTTTATTATTAAACATTGGTTTCATTTTTATGCTTGAAAAACTCTGTATTCATATCATTTTGAAACCCAGTGTGTGTGTATATATATATATAAAAATGTATATTGTTTTTATTCTTTTTTCTTATTTGTTTTTTGTTCAACTAATAGGACAATACATACTACTTTTACGATTTACACCCTTTCTCTCTAATAAAACATTGGAAATACAATTGCAGAAATTTATGATAGCATATTATTCAAAATGATAGTGTATTCAAAATTTTCTATCGACTTAAGTATATTTAATAAAATAGTAAAAAGGGTATAATGGTTTGCGTATAATTGTAAAAATGCATTCTTTTTAAATTGTTTTTTTTTTTCTGATTTTTCTTTGGTTAATGGGAAAAAGTATATTATGTAACTCTAATTAAAGTTTTTTTTTTTTTAAAGATAGCAATCCCACCTGGAGAAGATTAAAAGATTAAATAAAAACGCGATATTAAAAATGTTGAAAAAGTTGATTTCATAAGAAAGAAAGTAAATAGCTAATCTCTATTTGTAACTAAGATATAATCCTATTAATTTATAATCCTTATTAACTCGTAATTGTTACTGAGTGCAGATTAAGTGAGTGTTTCACAATCTCCATAAAGATATATAAAAAAAATAAAACATATTTAATTAGTATTTTAATAGATAACCGTTAGTTTAATAAAGAATCAATTTAGCTAACGCCATGTAAGATATGTTGCTAGCTGAACATTATTTAAAAATTATAATAAGAAATACTCTTTGTGATTTTTAACTATCCCTTAATTTTCTTTATTTTATATTTGGAAAGAAAATCATAGATAAAATTAATACTGAAAACAAATTATTAGTACATAAAATTATTTATGAAAATTTATATCTGTACCCCGGAGGTAAAGAACATCATGTCACTAAAATGTAATTTCTCAAGAGTGATGTTAACGATGCTATAATGACATATGTTTGTTATGAATAAACAAAATGGATATGGTTTTACTTTCTGTTACCCTATCTCCTTTATATCAACTGGACATTGTACTGAATGATTTTATATAAAGAAAAATATGCTCATCAAAGACATAATGCTAATTCTTTTCACAAAATGGGCATGGTGTCTTTTACCTCCAGCGTACAGATATTTCAAATATTTTATATTGTGAAAGGAATAAAATGAAATTCATATGATTTATAGAATATTTCCCTCTATAGAAAAATTTTATGACAAATTTAATTAACTAAATAAATCTAAGATGCATTTGCACACTGTAAAAGACGTATAAAGATCTATCTATCTATCTATCTATCTATCTATATATATATATATTGAAAACCCTTTCAAACATTGCATATTATAAAACCAAATATCACACAAAGAACTATCCATGTGACACTGTTAAAACATTGAATATTATGCAATGTTTGAAAGTGTTTTCAATACATTTTCATTCTGAATTATTACGTAGATATTGCACGAATCTTTTGGAATGATTTTTAATCATCATTCTGTATGCAAAATTCTGCATTTTCTGTTCTTTTTAGTGTGCCCTTGTTTGGCAATTTCTAATTAATTAATTTATATATATATACAGGGCTGCAGGGATTTGAAAAAAAACTAGTCGCCAGCAAAAATTTCTGGTAGCCAGTAAAATATATCCCCCCGCCCCTTTCTTTTTCTTTTTAAAAGAATTTAAAATTTATTTTAATATAGAAATTAATATTCTATGCATAAAAACCAAATATTTACTAGGCTGGAGTAATACACCTGGAAAACCTGTTTAAATTTAACGTCATGAAACTGGCTTTATTATTTTCACAAACACATATACTATTGGCATTGATACCTCATTACACATGGCCAACGATTTAGCACCAGGTTGCTAAGCCTGCATAAACAGGAGCAGTATAAAACGATTCCCTAAATCGGTGCACTATTTTAACACCGGGTTGTGAAACGTGCATGAAGAAAAGTGTTGTAGATGTAATAGTGTATTCACTCAACACAGTGTCTCAAAACATAGTGACAGGAGCAGGAATTAAAATGGCGAGAGTTAGAATATATCGAGAATGGAATAGGAGCTGATTCTGAAACTTTTTCACCAAAATATGGAAACTACGAAAAGTCGATATCTCCTTATATTATTAAAATCTGTACGCTTGTGTGTGTGTGTGTGTGTGTGTCTGAGAGAAACGGCTTGAAACAGAAAAAGCTCCGCCGCTAAAGGTCGAACGGACTTCGAACAGGTACCGTCGGACAGAGAATTTATCGCAGATCTGGGTTATCTAATTTGCTAAACGATGCGACCCTAATTAGCGGAGATATTAATTAAAATGTCGACCATTGTCTAACGAAGAAACGATTCGAATTCGGAGGCGACCGCCATTTTCGACCAGGACAGCTTACCTCGAAAGAAGAAAGAGAAAGAGGAAATTTCGTGGGTTTTTGTAAAGCGATCTCTTTCGATCTGTCGGAAATATCGAAAATACACCTGTACCACGAGAAAGAGCATTTATTACCGATTCTTACGGTACAATTTTTTTTTAAAAATACGGATTTTTTATATTTTTAAAAAAAGTTTTAAAAAGGGTCGAAAATTTCTCTTTTTCGCGATAGTCTTTTTTGAAACGCCCTGTACGACCGAGTAAATCTTCTATTTCTTAAAAACTGCTATATAAAGAAAGGACATTTAATCCTCTTTCGAACCATATAAACATTTTTACAAAATACTGATTAGCGATCCATATTTTTAGATTTTACGAAACATCGATTTTTTCACAAAACATTTTATAACTCAAAAGCGTTTAGAGATAATCTTTTTTTTTTTTTTTTTTTTTTTTTTTTTTTTTTTTTTTTTTTTGTATATAGATCTCGCTTTCATAATTTAATTCCCAAAAGATTGAGAGAAAATTTCAAAAACTGAATGATTTATAAATTTTTTAATTTTAGCCATTGAAGCATTCATTTGAATAATTATGATTAAATTATTTTTAATACATCATTCGAAAGATATTTTAAAGTACTTTTATATTATCGAAAGTTTCCACCAGATTTACACGTTTTGAGGTGTCCTGATTACGTTTTCTTTTGCATCTCAGCCAATTTAGTTAGATCGTGCAAAATTGGTATACGTAGGTTAATTAAGAGGGCATGAAAGGGTGGGGGAAGAAATAGGCGTGCACCGCGCGCGCAGAACGCACGGGACTGCGCTGCCAAAGGCAGTGGGGACCCGGTCCGAATTTGTACCCGATGAGAAATGATTTTCTAAATTTTCTTAAGAATAATATTTTGACTTGAGAAGGAATATGTGCGCGCAGCGCACGTATACCTTCACACGTGCGCGCGCAGCGCGCATGGGTCTGCGCTGCCGGAGGCAGTGGGGACCCGGTGGGAGTTTTTACCCGATCAGAATTTTTTTTTTTCAGGCACGAAGGGTCGGGGAAGGAATAGGCGCGCGCAGCGCGCACGGGACTGCGATGCCGAAGCCAGTGGGGACCCGTTCCGACTTTGTACCCGATGAGAAATGATTTTTTAAATTTTCTTTTCTTAAGAATAAAAATTTGACTTGAGAAGGAATATGTGCGCGCAGCGCACGTATACCTTAACATGTGCGCGCGCAGCGCGCATGGGTTTGCGCTGCCGAAGGCAGTGGAGACCCGGTGTGAGTTTTTACCGATCAGAAATGATTTTTTTTTGGGAAGCAGGAAGGGTCAGGGAAGGAATACGCGCTCGCATCGCGTGTATCCCGTAAGTTGTGCGCGCGCAGCGCGCACGGGACTGCTCTGCCGAAGGCAGTGGGGATCCGGACCGACTTTTTACCCAATCAGAAATGATTTTTTTGAAACTTTGTTTTCTTAACACTAAAAGTTACTGTTAGTGATTCATTAATTATAGTGATTGAGAGATTTTGAGAATTCAGTCATTATAGTGATTCATTTAAAAATACTGACCCGCTAGCGGGCGAAGCTCGCTAGTATATTTTTTAAAAGTTGAAAGCAAATTCACCAGTTAAAATATATCGACCGTATTTCACGAGCCCTGTATATACATATATATATATATATATATATGTACACACACACATATATACATATATGTTAACCAATCTGAGATATTATGAAACTATCAAAGCTTAAAAAAAGTTAACAGATGAAGGGTTTCAAAATAGATTAGAACGCTAATTAATTCTTTATCCGTTAGTGATAAGTAATCAATGTAAATTTGTATAAAAGTTGCAAAGGAAAGTATAAAACAACACAACATGAACAAAAATGTCACCAATTAATTTTCAAAAACATACATATTTTAAATTTGTATTTGACGTAAATTTTAACAACTAGAAATTTTTAATTTCCCATCGAAAAAGACCATTATAAAGTACTGCATAGCTCAGTATTTGAAATCTACTGAATTCCCCACATATTCTTGAATTTCCTATTACTTTTTGCATAGCTTTCTATATCCCAATTTCCTATTGGCTTACCTCTCCAATTTCTAAATATTTATTGGTTGCTATTCTGACTCTAGTATCCGCTTCCCTATATACAGATAAGAGCAATAATCCGTCTTGTCATTCTGCACTGTCAACGATACGATTAAAGCTACCAAATCTGCAGTTTGCTTTTTTAATATTTTTTACATTGGCGTTTTCAAAGTTGTGTAAAGATTCATTTTATAATGTGGAATAATTATGTAAAGAAGTATGGAATGCTCATTTCCTTAAAGGATAATATGGAATGGGGTAGTATTTTTTTTTACAGAAAATCATGCATAATTGCAATTTAAACATTTTATTTTGAAACCATTATTAAGAATAAATAATATTGAAAAAAAAAATAATAATCAACATTCAAGTTTACAAAAATTGCAAATAATATGGAATAGTTTGTATTTCATATTAGGTGAATCGTCATGTTGGAGAATAAATCCACTTCAACCACCTACTGGTAGAAATAAGTTCATGGGAATCCGGCTACTAACGAACTGAACTCCCCTACAGAAAACGACACTAGGTTTCCACTCATTTTACAGCTTCGTAAATAAATTACAGAATTCGTAATACTTACCTCCTAAAAATTCTTAATCTAGATAAACTAAAGGAATGTAACACAAAAACTGCTCTACTGCCTGACACAAGGTGAACTACCGTTGTTATCGGAGGACCTGTAGAAGTGTGACGTGCTTTCGATAGCTTTCACAACCGTACAGGGAAGATATAACGGTATTCCGTTTTATCCGACTAATCTATATTACCTACCGTTTCCCTACATAATCCCTATCGATATGTGACTTGGTCGCGAATCTACGCAAAACGGGGTATAGTGTAAATACTAATATTAATGGAACTACAATTTAACTTTTTGAAATATATCACAAACTTACATTTTCTTTAACATTTTGTTGTGCTTTATATGACATACCTTCAATTTTCAATTAAATAATTTCAGCCAATTTTAAAAATACATATATACGGTTTTTGGTAATGATGTTGTTGAATTAAAAATAAAAATCTTATTTAACAAATGTATCTAGATATATTGTATAAAAATTAAATATATGTATATAACGTGTTATAAATTTACATCGTCTTTCGTATCTTATTTTAAGTTTTTCGCAATTCATTCATGACTTATCTGTAATATATAAAAAATCCCACTTTAATTTTTGGGGGGACACTACGATTAATATCATAAATAGATTTTTTTTTATATATATTTTTTAACCCATGTTTATATTCAAGGGGATATGGCTTTTATTTCTGAACTCACAGAAAATAAAATTTTCTTAATCAAATTAGGGTGTTATGGATTACTTGCAATTTTTCTAAAACTTCGTTTTGTGTTATACATTGCCTCTTCTGTATACCATTTTTGACGCTGTGCATAAATTATTTATTTGTATATTTTCAAAAGCCATATCTGTGTTATTCTTAAACAAGAAAAAAATAAAATAAAATGCGGTTTGTAAAAATTAATTCTTTCTAAATGCACGTATCTATTGCATCATTTTACTTTTGCCTCTGTGATGAAAAACTAAAAATAAATAAATAAAATAAAATAAAATATATTTACGAAAAAACTCGTAAAAATATTTTTTTTATACATTTATCTTTATTTCAAAGAAAACCAATATAATCAGTTGCTTTTGTGTAGAGGTTATGTAATGATTCCCTTTGCAGTATATTGCCTGAAAGAAGCGAGTCTACAACAGTATATATATATCTTTTTAGCAATGCGGTAAAATGTCTCACAAAAGTATCTTTAGCTTTATTTCTAGAGAGAAAGCGCTTAAAATATTGTTTTTATGTAGCCTTATATATTGTTTAAGCTTCACACATGTACAAGGAGTAGCATGTAGCGTCACACATGTAGCGTCTATTAAAAAATTGTCACATAACTGAAAATTTAGATTAAACTATTTAACCCTATATCTTGTAATGAAACATAGCAACTTTATCGGGCCCTATGCACCAATCATTTACGTTAATCCTACCTTTTACTTTAAGGGAAATGTTTCTGTATATCTCAAATATATATATTAATTTCATTATGCTGTGTTTAATATACATATACTTAAATATGCTTTAAAAATATATTTCCCACAGACCCTAATACATCCCAAATCTTTCGCTAGTCCCCGTATTCAAGCTAATTGCATTGTTTTCAACAAAGACTACTTTAATATTTAAACATACCATTAATGAATTTGAATAACATAAATAAATTTCAAAACATTCTATAAATATTATCGGATATTAGGTTGGTTGGTTGGATTGGTTGGATGAGTTCTACGTCGCACTAGTGCTATGCAATGGCAATTGGCGACGGTCTGGGACTAACCCCTAGAGGTGGTCCGGAGACATGCCATCACACTTTTGATCCTCCATGGAAGAGACGGCTCTCCCATTTCGGTGACCCCCAGACGTATAATGTTTGATATATCGGATATTAGGACAGACAGAGAAAATTTTCAGCGTCATAATCACTCGTAAACATTTTTCTAAAGAGATAAAAACGTCTAACATAAAGAAAAATACAACTATGGAATCCCCCATAATAGCCCTTAAAGTATTGGAATACTTTTATGGGGTTTTGTAAACATTAATGCAATCACACAACATTAAAAAAGATTTTTTTTTTTCATATGAATGTAAAATGTCAATTTTCTTAAGATTTGTGCAGTAATTAAATATGATTTATATAAAATCCTGTAATGGAACGCAGTACATTGGCATGCATTTGAGTGTAACCCTATACAAACTACTTGTGCTATATATACCATTTCTTATAGGGATCATACTATAATAAACTTTAATAACATAAGTAAATTTGAAAAAAAAAAATTGAAAATATTTACTTACACTAGAGAGCGTACAGAAAAAAAAAAAAGACTGACATAGATGCAAACCGCAAAGTCACAAGGAACCCCCCCCCCCTTATTTTTAAGTATTAAAATTGTAGGTTTGAAAAATTATCAGCATGGAAAATGAATTTAACGTACAATACGTGTAAAAGTCATTTAAGGTGACGTTTCAGGAATAGGGCGAATATTTCACCTGAAAATATTGTAAAATTAATAACTTTTATATGAATCACTAGCAGACCCGGCCACGCGTTGCTGTGACTGAGTTATACGTTGAATTATACGGCTGTAAACTATTTAGTACAGTCAAATTATTATTTACGAACAAAGAAGAAACGTTGTAGCCGATGTAAAAACCCACAGGGTTAAGATTTGAAACTTAGGTCAAAATTTGGAAGCGATTGATAAAAATTTTCCTAGTGTTGATATTAAGCACAAATTAATTTTATTGTAGGGTCCTATAAATTGTAATGGAGAAGTGATATATATTATTTCTAATGCTACTTTGGATAAAATTGCTAAAATGACTAATATATAAATTAAATTCTATTAAAATTCTATTAAAATAAAAGTATAAAAGAAACAGACGATTTTAAAATCAATTTTTATGGAGGAGTAAAATATAATATATGCTATAATGCAATACATACTAATATTTTAGCAAATAAAATTTATGAATAATTTATTTGCTAAAGGGGAATGGAAGACTCCAGATACAGTTTCAAATTCATATTTCTTTCTTTCTTTCTTTTTTTTTTTTCAATACCACTTAATGGCTGTTTCCAAAGCTTTTATTTATTTTTTTTTTTCGGCATCAAAAATCTTTGTACGATAACATGGGGATGAGAGATCTATATATATTACTATATCTATGATAGAACTACATTAGCACTTTATCAATGTGTATAAAATCTTTAAATTGATTATGACGTCAATTTTCGTGAGATGCATAATTTAACTTTTTATAATTTTTTAACGTTCACGTTTGATTAAATGTATTTATTTTTATGTCAAAAGAAAATGAACTCGAATTATTTTTTTTTTTTTTTTTTTTTTTTTTTTTTTTGGCAACAATTAAATTAATGGAACTCACAGATATTTTGGAGCAACTTTAATAAAGGTCTATAATTAACAAATAATTGCAATAAAACAATATTGTGACAATAAATTGAGATAAAAACTATCCTATCTCTCAAGTTGGACCAAACTGCACACAGTGTGCAAAATTTCATTAAAATCGGTTCCTTAGTTTAGGAGTTTACCCCGGACAAACATCGTGACACGTAATTTATATATATATACAGATTGTGTGGTCCTAGGTCCCATTGGTAGACAATTGGTTTTAACATGTTCCTCAACACCAACTAAAGTGTATTGTTAGGGTTTCCTTGCTGAACACAGAGTATATGTATGTGCTTCATTTCTCTGTATATTAAAAAAAAAAGCTTCTGTCGCTGGCGTCATTTTTTGTTGTTGTTGTTGTTTGTTTGCGACAGCAACTTGTCGTGGAGGGCAGGGTTCTCCGCGTTATGAGATATATCAGTGTATTCCGACTACTTCAAGGAAGGCATTTCAGCTAATACTTAGAAATTTCTATCATTTTAATTAGCGTAGTTATTAACAAAAAACGTCTGATTTATAAAGGTACGCTATTTGCCAACGTAGGAAAAGTTTCTCTTATAACGTTATTTTTCTGTCAGGACATTATTTCCCACAGGGAAATTAAAATGTGATCTATGGTGTAAAAAATAACAAAATAAATGTCATTGTTGCTGTCAAGAAAAATATTTCTATTACTGCAAATTTCTTAATTGTTTATCAATTTATATATATATATATATATTATATTATATTATATATATATATATGTGTGTGTGTGTGTGTGTGTGTATTTATATGTATGTGTGTATATATATATATATATATATGTGTATATTTGAATAATGGTTATGAAATATGGATTTGGAAATCTGGTTTATGTAATCGTATTTTCTCGGTAACTATAGATGATTTAAATGGTTTAAATATACGGGAAGAACATATATCTATATATATAAAAGAGTAAACTGACTGATTCACTGACTGATTCACTGATTCACTGACTCAACACGGTTGTGGCGATCCTATGGGAGATAGAGTCACAATTTTTGGTGAGCAGGTTGATTTTAGGACCCTGATGCTCACTAAGACGGGATTTTGCGAAATACCCTCCCGTTCCCCCCCCGGGGGGGGCAAAAGGCAAAAACCACCTTTATAAGCATAACTCGGCTCCATATAGCTTCACGGTGAAGAAATTGCAGATGAGGAGACTAGACTTGAATACAAAAAAATCATTTTCTGCGATTTTGGAATTTTTGATTTTTAAGGGGGGAAGGGAGTAAAAATGAGATTTTCGGGGGCGCATCAGGCAAAATCACATTTATAAGTATAACTCGGCACCAAATTACTTCACAGTGAAGAAATTGCAGATGGGGAGACTAGAATTGAATACAAAAAAATCATTTTCTGCGATTTTGGATTTTTGGATTTTTAAGGGGAAAAAGGGGTGAAAATGATTTTCGGAGGCGCTGGAGGCAAAAACACCTTTATAAGCATAACTCGGCTCCAAATTACTTCACGATGAAAAAATTGCAGATGGGGAGACTAGACTTAAGTACAAAAAAATCATTTTCTGCGATTTTGGAATTTTGGATTTTTAAGGGGGGAGAGGGGCTGAAAAAGATTTTCGAAGGTGCAGAAGGCAAAAACCACCTTTATAAGCACAACTCGGCTCCAAATTGCTTCAAGGTGAAGAAATTGCAGAGGGAGAGACTAAACTTGAAAACAAAAAAATCATTTTCTGCGATTTTGGAATTTTGGATTTTTAAGGGGGGAAGGGGGTATAAATGATTTTCGGGGGCGCATAAGGCAAAAACACATTTATACGTATAACTCGGCTCCAAATAACTTCACAGTGAAGAAATTGCAGATGGGGAGACTAGACTTGAATACGAAAAAATCATTTCCTGCGATTTTGGAATTTTGGATTTTTAACGGGAAAAGGGGTATAAATGATTTAGAAAAATACGGATTTTCGAGTAAAATTAATAGCTCAAAGATGTAAAAAAAAAAAAAAAAAAAATCGCCAAGTGTCTTCTTGAAAATATTTCCAAAAACTCATTTTTTGATTTTTTCCTTTTTTTTTTTTTTTTTTTTTTTTTTTTTGGGGGGGGGGAGGGGGGGGGGCAAAAAAATAAAAATAGTGTCAGATCGTTCAAAATTGGTACATAGAGGTTTTAGATACTTACAAATCGATTGCGGATATTTTCGAACTTGTAAAATTATTAGAAGGGGTGGGAAAGGGGGGCAGTATGGGGGGCTATGGGCAAAAACAAATAGAAATACAGTTAGGCCGTTCAAAAATTGGTACAGATAGGTTTTAAAGGGCTGCAAGTCGAATGGGGATATTTTCGAAAGTGTAAAGTTATTAGGATGGGCGAGAAGGGGGGAGGGGAGAGGAGGGGCAAAAAATTAAAAATAGAGTTAGATCGTTCAAAATTGGTATATAGAGGTTTTTGATACTTACGAATCGATTGCGGATATTTTCGAATTTTTAAAATTATTAGGAGGGGTGGGAAGGGGGGGTGTGGGCAAAAACAAATAGAAATACAGTTAGGCCGTTCAAAATTGGTACAGATAGGTTTTAGAGGCCAGCAAGTCGAATGGGGATATTTTCGAAAGTGTATAGTTATTAGGAGAGCCGGGAAGGAGGGCCGGAGGGGCAAAAAAATAGAATAGAGTTACAGCATTCAAAATTGGTATATAGAGGTTTTCGATACCTACAAATCGATTGCGGATATTTTCGAATTTTTAAAATTTTTAGGATAGACGGGAGGGGAGGCGAAGGGGGAAAATAATAGAAATAAGAGTTAGAGCATTTGGGGAATTTTTACCGAAGGCAGTGAGAACCCGGTGCGACATTTTTCCCAATAAGATTTTTTTTCTGTTTTTTTTTTTTTCACGTGATAAAAATTAATGCAATTTTGAGAATTAAGTAATTATAGCGATTCATTTAAAAATAGGGACCAGCGAAGCGGGCGTTGCCTGCTAGTATATTATATATTTATACATACTGATGATCCTTGTTATTTTTTCATGCAAAGTAAAGAAAGTTGATTTTAAATATTTTTTTTTATTAATATTAAAAATAGGCTTAATTTATTTAATTATATTACAAAACAGAAGAATTTTGAAAAACGCATTTGCGTTTTGAACTCATGGCAACAACTGCATTTCGCCGTAATCACCAAAAGAAAAATCGCTAAATAGAGTTGTTGACCAACCTGCAAGTTGTTTCAAATTGAGTCAAGATTAAACTCATTTATAAATCCTGTAATTTCTAACTGATATTTTTTTTTTAATTACAGAATCACACATTTGTGGGACATATTTCATTTTTTTATTATATCCAGAAAAAAAAAAAAAAAAAAAAAAAAAAAATCATCACCATAAGATTATAGACATTAGAAGAAAGTACAGGAGTTAGGAAAACGTACAGTCTTTAGATTATAAGTACTAGATTTCTTTTCTTTTCTTTTTTTTTTAACAAGCAATTACACCAAAACATTCATCGCTAAGAAATGACAAAATTTAAAAAATGACAAGGGGATCATATACTAAAGTTGAAACACAAAATAGTCTAGGTATTATGAATTTCTTTCTATTCTATATTTAAAAAAATGCATAATTTTAAGCATAACATTTCATTTAAAAAGAAAAAAAAAATGAATATTTAATACCACATTTTTTTTTTCTTTTTAAATAAATTATGAAATTTTTTATGAAATTATGAAAATTATGAAACATATTAAATTATGAATGTATGAAATTTTTTACGAATAGAATATAAATTCTTAAATGAATAGAAATTCCCATATTTAATGTCAAACTGAAATACATGATATTTATGTATTTCAATTTGACATTAAAAATGGGAATTTCTATAACATTTTTCTACTTTTGTCTTGTGATAAACACTATTAATATTCCTGTTCAGTGAAAAGCCTCTCAGAGGTTAATAAGTGACGCGAACCGAGCTGGTTGGTGAGCAGAGCGAGCAGGAGGCAGAGCCCCCTAGTTGCATAAAAAAATTTCGAGATTAAACAATGTCACGATTGGAATTCAGGATTTGTGTTCTCGCGAGTAACTCTATAAATAAAATTTCCTGCTAGAGTGATTTTTTGGTGTAAAAGTATCTTTGCTAAACAAAGAATATTTGTCTGTGTTATTTTTTCTTTTGGGATAAAATGTACTGTTTGACCTGAAGATGTCATGTAACTCATAACGAAAAGCTTTGTTCTTTAGATATTGTAAATTTGATTTTAAAAAATTAATGGCGTGTTTTAAAGTGTGCTTTTTTAGATTTTACTGTTTTTTATTTTTTCTTCTAGACCGTCTATCCATTAAACAATCGAGTTTCTCACACTGCTTTTCGCATTGAATCCAAATAATTTGTAAAAGCTATTCGAAAGAATGGATTCTGGATATATATTTTTCCAAATATCCATCTAAAAGCTAGAAATTTAGATTCTTTTGCATTTTTTATTATAACTGTTAGTTCTACAGTGGACCTTATATATATATATATATATATATATATATATATATATATATATACTATGTAACTAAACAAGCGGTCTTTGAAAGAAGCGAGCCCTTTGAAAGAAGTGAGTTACGATGTTGTCCAATACGCGCGAAAATTTGCATAATGTACTTTCGTTGTGCAAATTCCCTAATAGGGGAAAACAAAAGCATCAAAAACACTTTTTTTTTTCTTCTTTGATAATTTCATTTTGAAGTAATGAAAGTATTTTTTTCTCCGCATATTTTATTATAAATTTGAAAATGGATTTAATTTCAGTTGTTTAATTCATTTTTTGGGTGTAAATGCATTCAAATTAGAAATATTCTTTTATTTCCCCAACGTATTTTAACGCAAATTATTGGAATATCTATTGCATTGTTGACCATTTTTTAGTATGTCCCCCCCCCCCAAAAAAAAAAAAAAAGGCATTTTTATAAGGCTTTTTAGAACAAAAACTATAAAAAAAAAAAAAAAAAAAAAAAAAAAAAAACTATTTTACAATCTTTATTTCAAATATAAAAATGTTAAATAACATTTTAAGTAAGCCACGAACTGCCTTTTTTCTTTCAAACATTCATCTGAAACATGCTTACGAAAATAATAATGATGTTCTTTACTGATATATAAGAAATAACTATTAATGGTTTTTCGTTTTCTTTTTTTAATGGCATATTTTTGTATTATATTTTAAACGCTTCAAGTATAAACATAGCAATTCTTAAGTAAAACCAATTCTTTATTTTTTTTTCTCATTAATATAAAAAACACATCATTAATACATATTTAATATGATTCTCTAAAAATGTTTATAGAAAAAAAAATGCAACTCCAGGGCATGCATAAACTACCTTTTTTTCGATTTCTTAAAAAAAAAAAAAAAAAGAAAGAAAAAACACGGAATAAGTGCGCATATGAAAGTTTTCACAACATTAGTAAGTTTTTGAAGTTTTGCAGGCTACAAAAAAAAAAAAAAAAAAAAAAAAAAAGTTTATTTATGAGGGTGAGATGGCAGTAATAAAAAAAATGAATTATTTCAGAAAGATACGTTAGAAAAAAAATATTTTTTTCTTCTCACAAATTTCGTATATTCTTTGTGTTTTTTGCACTTAGCTCGCTTGAGCGTTTCTATTTAACACTTGAAATTGAACATATTTGTATTTTGTGAAACAATAACTTTTCTCTTGGTACAAGTAATTCAGTAAAATAATTGCCATTGCGCTTGATAATATTATAAGAATAGAGAGGTATGGAATATAACTTCTATTGCGGATATCTATCTTCATTTAGTCTTAATATGTTAAAGTATTTGATATATATTCATTTTAAAATAAAATTTTAAAAGTAAATAAATTTAAATGTAAGACGATCGAATATATAATTTTTTTTTATTTCAAAGATGCTTCCTAAATAGATTGAAAGTTTGCTTTTTTAATGTCCCCATATCTTATTCCCAGATTTCTTTTACTGGGTTGAAAGGGATTATTCATAACTTTAATATTATTAAATAACCTTGCATAACTATTTTATTTATGTATCGTTTTCTGTTTTATTTTTTACTTAATGTTATATATATATACTAAATCCTTCAATATATATACATACATATATATATATATATATATATATATATATATATATATATATATATATATGTACTAGCAGGTTTTGCCCGCTTCTCTGGGCACTATATTTAAAGGATTTCTTTTTAGTTGAGTAATTGAAACGTTTAAATAAATATATTTCGATTGGCGACTATTTTCTTCACAGTTTTAGTATGGGATCTCATTTGACAATATCAAAATTTTTTTGAATTTCTCGAATCTGTGCAACAGAACTATTAATTAAACGAATATTCTCGAAAACAGTCAAAGAGAAATGTTAATTCTTCGAATATTCTGGAAACAGTTGAAGCTGTTACTTGTATAGTAAAAGTCACTATTCGATGAATGGTCGAATCAGAGAACGCACGTAAGTCGTTTTCGCAGCAATCACTATAACGCGCGTATGTACGCTTCACGCACATAAAAACAACAACAAAAAAAAAATATCACTGGAAAGCCCTACACCGCTGTGCATGAATCTCTGAACACACGAAACTCGGTTCCGCGGCAATCACTCTCATGCATGTTAGAAAAAAAAAAAAAAAAAAAAAAAAATCCCTGGACACCCCTACCTCGCTGTGCATAAATCTGAAAACGCACGTAACTCGGTTCCGCGGCAATCCACACATGTTAAAAAAAAAAAAAAAAAAAAAAAAAAAAATCACTGGGCACTCCTACCTCAATGAAAATCAAATAAACCAATCAAATCTCTCGTAATTCCTCATAAGGTAGCTCTGGTTCAACGTAAAATACACTCAAATCAATGAAAATCAAATAAACCAATCAAATCTCTCGTAATTTCTCAAAACGTAGATCTAGTTCACCGTAAAATACACTCAAATCAATGAAAATCAAATAAACCAATCAAATATTTTGTAATTTCTCATAAGGCAGCTCTAGTTCAACGTAAAATACACTCAAATCATTGAAAATCAAATAAACGAATCAAATCACTTGTAATTCCTCATAACGTAGCTGTGGTTCAATGTACAATACACTCAAATCAATGAAAAAGAAATAAACCAATCAAATCTCCCCTAATATTCTCCATTCTGCGTCATTATAGAAATGGGAAGTTTCATTTTCATATTTTTATTAATTAAAAGAAAACTAATCAAAAATTCGAAAATCTGACTTCGATGTGCACAATGACCCTTCGGAGGGCACCTTTGTGTTAAATCACATGACTGTCCGAGCTACCGTTTTCGAGAACAGTGAAATATACACATATATATATATATATATATACAAATATTGTTCACTTAATAGTATAAGATATATATATACAATAAAGAGCTGAATATTTTTGTAACATGCTGGTGAAAACAAAGGTATAACATGTATGCTAGTACGCATTGCAAATAGAGTCAGGACACATACTATGTTACACAAAATCACACGTATTTAAAAAAAAAAAAAAAAAAAAAAAAAAAAAAAAAAAAAAATATTTTCTAGATGAACATAATAATGATATCGCTTTTCAATAAAGCTTTAGTTGAAAATTTTAAAAATGTGTGTGAAGGACTGTAGGATATTTTTCCTTTAATATAATATATCATCATCATCATCATCATCATCATCATCATTACATCAATTTCAGTCCATACCAATCCACTGCAGGATGAAACCCCTAAGTGAATCCAATCTGCCCTGTTTTCTGCAATTCTTCTCCTTTCTGCTCTTAAAAATTTCACAGTTTCATCTCTTTAATGACACAGTGGTCTCTTCCTCGGTCTTTTCTTATCTTTTGGTATTTAGAAGAGGACTTTGGTGGTCCATCTATCATCATTTCTTCTCTGATTTCAGCGTATTTTACATTGAATTACAGCTACGTGATGAGGAATTACAAGAGATTTGAATGGTTTATTTGATTTTCATTTATTTGAGTGGTTGGTTGGTTGGGTTTTACGTCGCACTAGTGCTGCGCAGATAGGAAATTGGCGGCGGTCTGGGACTTACCCCTACAGATGGTCGGGAGACATACCATTTCAATTTTGATCCTCCATGGAAGGGATGGTTCTCCCGCTTCGGTGACCCCCAGAGGTATAATTTTTTATGGGAATATCATTTATTTGAGTGTATTTTACGTTGATCTAGAGCTACGTTATGAGGAATTACGAGAGATTTGATTGGTTTGAGCGTATTTTACGTTGAACTAGAGCTACGTTATGAGGAATTACGAGAGATTTGATTGGTTTATTTGATTTTCATTGATTTGAGTGTAATTTACGTTGAACTAGAACTACGTTTAGATTTTATTTAAAAATATTTGAATTTTTAATATTTTAATATTATGCGACTTTTACAGAGAACAAATTACGATTGGCGCCGCAGGCGTCCGAGAGCATGTTTTTTGGTAAAAATTTTCATGGGTCTCTGGCCAGCTAGCTGATGAAGCCAGCTAGTATATATATATATCTGTGTGATATCTGTTGATCAAATATTTAAAACAGTACATATATATCTGTTGATATATGTACTATTCTGAATATTTTGTTGATTCATTTATGCTTCTGCACTGTTTGGTGCAAAAGTTTGTAATTGATTTTAAGATTAAACTTCATTGGATTGTTGAAAATTAAATCTAAATTTCTAAAAATTGCTTTTTTGCTGCTATCCGCAATATTTTAGAAAAACTCCTTCACCTGTAGGTTTAAAACCTTACTCATACATTTATTAAAAAATATATATATAGTTATAAAATGAAGGAAAGATTTGGAGTTACTGCAATGTTTTCTATTTTTATAAATATGTAAAGTTTAAAAAGTTTAAAAAGTTTAAACAGTTTTTCCAAAACAATTTAACTAAATGGAGTTACCCATGCTTACTTCACTTTTTTTTTTTTTTTTTTACCGTACATTGCCGTTTTGTTTGCAGCACTCGTGCCTACTTTGTTCGCCTAACGAAGATTCGTGTCTTGTTTCGAACCGAAACAATTGTTGTGAGTTCTTGCATTTTATAGCGTTTATTCAAAGTTTTGAACTTTTTAAATGGATTTAGTTTAGTTTATTATTAATTCAGTTTGCCAATATATATTTTATAAATGAAAACATTTACATTAGATGTATGTCTCTATTGTCATGCTGCTCATTGAATGTGATCAATTCGAAAATACAGAAACACCGAGACAATCATGAAATAATGTTGATATTTATAGTATAAATTTAGTGTTCTAAAAATATTTTTAGTTACATTATATTTGAAATAAAGAAATAATTAAATATGATAAAAGACAACTAGAGATATTAAATTCACACACAAAAAATTATAAACATAAGGTGGTGCCTTTAATAAATCATTGTTAGGTATTTTTAAATAATTCATAGTTACTTTTATGTAAATTTATTCAAAGAGGCTTAGTCAAGTGATAAAATGTTAATTTTTAGCATTTATAGCATGCTTTTGCGGTAAAATAACTCATTTCCCGTAAAAAAAAACGCGTTGAAAAACCTTTTTAAGGCAGGTAATGGCTTTGACGCCAAATGTGGCGATTTTTTCGCTTTTTGGCGACTTTTTCAGACGACCTTTTCGAGAAAATCCGTATTATCGATATACCAAATAAGGAAGCTCTAACTTGAATGGCTTCGAAGTTTTGGAAGTTTCCACATTTTTCTATGCGGGTTAATTTAAGGAATTGCTTCGCGCCAAACCATTCAGTCTCAGTTAGTTTTCGCCAATACTTTCATTGATACTGAGATAGCGCTGAGCCTCTTTGGATTGCAGACGATTACTGTATATTAATGCTCTGATACAGTTTGTACTGTGAATTTGCTGTTGACAGCTGTTATTAAAGCTGTGTTTACATTTCAATGAAGTTGGTACTTGGTTTATAAACCTGTAAGTAATCTTCTTGAATTTTCTGTAAATAAAGTTTCCAACCTCTGCAAGATTCGTCTTTCATTCTCGGACAACGTACAAACCCTCAAGTACGCAACTATTCTGGTGTCAGAAGTGGAATTGCCTGTAAATGATGATAACTAGAGGTACGGAGCAAGAAATGAAAAAACTTCTCAAAGGGTTAGCTGCCCAGATAAGTGAAATTAAAGAAGAGAAAAGAGAAATGAGAGAAGGGCAAAGAGAGAATGAAAGATAGTTTAAGAGAAGAAATGAAAAAAATGAAAGACAGTTTGGGTGAAGAAATTAAAGAAATTAAAGCAGTACAGGAAAAGATGATAACCTGGTTGGAATCTTAGTGGAATCTAAGTGGAATCTTATCAAGATGAGATGAAGAAAGAACTTTTAGCAGTGAAAGAAGTAATAGACAGTAAATTATCAGATATGGTAAATAGAATAGATGGAATAGAAGAGAAACTTATGGAGATAGAAGAGAAATTTGAAGAGAAAGTTAAAGAAAATTTTGATAAAAAGCTGAAAGAAAGGTTTTCAGAGATAGAAAGAAAATTAAAGAGAATAGAGGAAGATCGTGGGAGAAAAATAGTAGAAAAATGCATGAGGGAACTGGTAGTATAATTTGAGGAGAAATTCGAAGAAAGATTGGGAAATGAGTTGTGAAAAAAGATCCGAAGTCTGGAAGAAGAGTTAATATCGATGCCTCAGGAATGTGAAAGAAATGATGAAAGAATACCGATTTGAGAAGCAATAAATATTTCCACATATGACGGCAGATCATACTGGCAAGCATTCAAGACACAGTTTTCCATCGTAGCTCAGGCTAACGGTTGACACCTAACTGCCAAGACAGATCATCTGGTAGCATCGTTACGGGACGACGCAGCTGGTACCCTGGAAACTCTACCAAAGGAACAGCGAAAAGATTTCGAGACTTTGAACAGAGCACTGGATCTTAGTTTTGGAGGAAAATGGTCTCAAGAATATAGTCGTTTACAGTTAAAGTACCGCCATCAGAAACAGAGCTCGAAATTAGCGGTCGTTAGTTGTATTTTGCAACTAAATATTTTGTTTTGGTGACCACAATTTTATATCTAGTCGTCACTTTGACGCATAACATTTTTTCCACCTTCAGTGTGCAGTTATAATAGGCGATGAAATATAGGCACTAGCAACAAAGTAGTAGAATCAAATTCCTAGCTTTCTTGTAAAAATATTAGCTCTAACACATTTTCAAAATGCAAAAAAACTAACTAAATAATGTATGAGTATTTTAAATAATTGCAGTTTATGTGTAACGTTTACGCATATGTTTCTGTGTGTAAATAACAGATTTAAAATGGCACCTATGTACAACATCATAATTGTATCTAAGAAAACAATATTAGTTGCCATTTGGCACCCAACTTGTTGATTCTGATTTCGACCCCTTATCAGAATCTAGGGGAAAGTTTACAAGAATTGGCGTCAAATATTCAAAGGCTTTCACACCTAGCTTTCTCGAACTGTCACCCTGAAATTCGTTATGATTTGGTCCTGGAATACTTCATCTATGCTGTGCGAGATCCATAGATTAAAAAAGCACTTATACTCTCCAACGTCAAGGATTTCGAATCAAATGTTATAAATTTGACTTCGGTAACCAGGAAGCCTCAAAAAGTGTAAATATACAAAAAACAAGCGATGAATATTTAGCTTTAAAACATATATCATTTACCATACGTCTATGAGGAATTCATTTCAATTCTTGAGCAGCTTTCCAGGACATGATAAAATATTATAGTAAAGCACTTCCACTAACAATTAAAATGAAAACTATCGCTTAAATATTAGTAGCCATGCATATATGTTGAAAATTATGCACAGAACACATGGTGCACCTAAATATAATCCTATAGTAATAACACACGTCACAACCTGAAATACACTTTCATTAATTTTCAGCTATTGTCACACTATAACCTAGTTCTTTTGTGCAGCCCTGTAAATGAACAGTGAATAATTTCCCAACCATATTCTACATGAGACATGTTTTTACGCATATAAAAAATACATATTCATTTCACTTGTTTTAGTGCAGTCTATAGCTGTTAAAATCTTCTTACCTGCAATTTCCCCCATAGACGTAATGTATTTGAATTCTCTTGGGTGTCCCTGTACACGAACCATTTGCTCCATCTCAACGATTTTGTGTAGTATCCCTATATCATACACATTTAGAACATCAAGTTTGGACTTTCTGCTACCATTTGTCCTTGAGATATGGTGATAACACACAAACACACAAAACAACCGCTAAAAACATAATATTTGAATTCAGGAGACCCGAAAACGTGTAAATATATATAACAAAAACTCGTTTTCGAAAATTTGACCCAAAAACAATACTTTCTCTTCTTTCTGGGTAAGAGAAAGTAAAAAGTTACTTGGATATCTTAAATATTTATGTTTTATCGTTTCCGTTCTCTCGTGTTAATTCCAATCTACTTAAATCTCAGTGACAAGAACAAACAAAAACGTACCTAAAACTTAAAGGAAAATTTCTTTTCGTGCCATCAATATAAATTGCACACGATTAATGTTACTTTAATGAAATCCGTTATAGAAAAAATAATAAAAGGAAAAAATGCAGCTTGAGGGTATGCATAAACTAGATTTTTATTTATTTATTTATTTATTTTAGTAAAAAAAACTAATAAAAGGCCGCATATGAAACTTTTCACTGTATAAGCAAGTTTTTGAAGCTTTGCAGGCTACAAAAAATAAGTATTTATGGCAGAGACATTGCAGTAGTAAAAAAAATATTTTATTTATTTATTTATTTATTTTTGAGAGGGTGTACTCTAAGAAACTTTTGTTTCTTCCGCTCAAATTTCGTAATTTTTTTTTTTTTTTTTTTTTTTCGTACATATGGGAATTACTTTATTTAAGTTCCAAAACAATGTTTTTCATTCACTTTTTTTCTCTACATATAAAACTATAAACTCTGTCTTAGGTGACGAGAAGTACTTTAATGTTGAATAAATTAATCGGTGTCGAATATAAATAATTATAAGATAAATATATATATGTATATAAATATATAGTTTTAAATTTTCTGATGAATCATAGAGCTCTTATCAATATGCATAAAATTTTTAAAGTGATAATGACGTCAATTTTCGTGAGTTGCATAATTTAACTTTTTATAATTTTTTAATATTCACGTTTAATTAAATTTATTTTTATGTCGAAAGAAAATGAACTCGTAATTTTTTTGGCAACAATTAATTTATAGCTAATATTTTAATGGCTATTTTAACGCTATTAGGATGTTATTATTTTCATATTTTAATTAATTGTAAGAAAACTAATCAAAAATTTGAAAACCGGACTTCGAAGTATTGTGTTGTCACCGGGTTCTGAGCTACTGTGAAAGTTTCAAATGTCTAGCTAGTAGGGAAGTTAGTTAAAATTCGATTGCAAGATTCGCACCGGACAAGCAAACAAACAAACAAACAAACAGACAAACAAACAAGAATAGAACTTAATAAAAACATGGTAAAATGTATGAAAAGTTAGGTAGTTGAACTATTTTTTAACCGATTTTCTCTTACCAATATCTATGTCTAGAAATAACACCATAAAAAATATAATTATATATTTAAAAATTAGATTTCTATTTCATTATTTTTAAATCAAATTAGCTGAAAGAAATCGAGGAAAATTTTAAATCTTGTTTATTAGTAAGAAAAAATATTTGAGGGGGGAAAAAAGATGAACTTTTAATTGTGGATGTATGGTATTACCGATGATAAAGTTTAGAGTTTGCAATATTTTTATATTTTTTTCATCGTAAGTTATATAACTCCTATATTTTTTAAAATACTCAAGTTATAAATACGAAAATAGTTAACCTTTGGCGAGATATTACTTACAAACTTTGAATAGTGCGTTGCTGCTTTGACTGCAGCACTCGTGCTTACTTTATTCGCCTGATGAAGGGTCGTGCGTTTTTTCGACCCGAAGCAATTGTTGCGAGTTTATTGCATTTTATGGTGTTTATTCAAAGTTTGTAAGTAATATTTTTTACAACGCCAGTTTTGTGGTGCTTTTTTATTAACTTTGGCGAGATGTTTAATAATAGTAGTAAAATTTACAAAATTAAAATATATTTATATAATGTTATTTTGTCATGTTTTATGAAAATATTTGCTGTTTTTTACTTATTTTTCTAACAAAATATTTAAAAAAAGTGGTTGGTTGATGGGTTGTGAAGCTCAAGGCTGATTGACTACTCTAGGGTTATGTGCCTATTGGTGAGATGAACTTCATGAGGTCTTTCTAATTAAAAAAAAAAATCAATTGTAATAAAAAAAAAATGTTTTTAAAATATTTTCTATTTTAATATATTATGCATAAAACATGTTATTAAAAAATTGCGAAGGTATACGTTTACTTTAAAAAAGAATTTGTTTTATTGTTTCTGTTCGCACGTGTTAATTTCAGTGTACTGAAATTGCCAAAACATGAACAAACGAAAACTTATTTAAAACTTAAAGGAAATTTCTTTTTCTGCCATCAATATAAAATGGGCACCATTAATATTACTTTAATGAAATCCGTAACAGAAAAAATTGGAAGGAAAAAATGCAGCTCGAGGGTATGCATAAACTAGAACATTTTTTTGTTTTCCTTTTCCTTTTCTTTTTTTTTTTTTTTTCTCCGGAGTGAAAACTAAGAAAGGAGCGCATATGAAAGTTTTCTCTGTATAAGTAAGTTTTTGAAGTTTTACAGGCTACAAAAAATAAGTATTTATTTCAGCGACATTGTGTGAAAAAAAGTAGATTGCATGAGAGGAGATGCTCTAAAAAACTTTTGTTTCTTTCGCTCAAATTTCGTAAGTTTTTTCTTTTCTTTTCTTTTCTTCATATGGGAATTGCTTTTTTAAGATTCGAAACAAAGTTTTTTTTATTTTTTTATATATATACATTTTTTTTTATTATGTATAAAAGAATAAGCATTCTCCTGGGTAAGCAAAATACTTTAATGTTAAATAAATTAATCAGTGTCGAATATAAAAATGTAGGAAAAAGTAAGGTAATGGAGCTCCTTTTTTTTTTTTTTTTTTTTTTTTGTTAAGAATTTCCTTTACCTCTATTTATGTGTAAAGAATGCTAACATTAAAAAATAAATGCAATTATGTATTTAAAAATGCAAGTTTCATTTCACTATTTTTTAAATATTAACTGAAAGCAACAGAAAAAAATAAATCTCATTTATAAGCATGAGATAAGAAATTGGCTGTTTTATTTAATTGCATTGGGAACTATTAATATACGTACAGCATTTTAAACTTTTTTTTTTTAAAATATACAATAAAATTAAACACATATGTCATTTTAATTGATCTATTTATTTTTTAATTGAATTATAAAATGTCGCTAATATTTAATAGTTTTGCATTTTATCAATTACAATAAATATTTCTATTCCGATTTTAAATTAAGCGCGCATAACTGCTTGAAAATCAAAATAATTCAAATTGTAGAAATTGGTTCAATAGAAAATTTAATATTATTCATTAGAAAACATATTAGGAATAAAAATATCCGTGTTATAGACATCTGATATAGAAAATTTTAGATTTATCTGAGTGATTTAGATTTAAAAAGTAATTGTTGAATTGAAACCAGATTTTTATTGTAAAAAAAAGTACATTTTTTAGATAAGTTTATGAGATACAACAAAAATTCTTCTTTGTTTTTATTATAATAATTGCATAAAACTTTAACTACTAATTAAAAAAACAAAATAATAATAATAATAATAATTTTTTCTCTTCGTTGCTTATATTATTTAATGTTAGTACATGTAGATTATTTATGTGGATTATTTTGCAAGATTAAACTAGTAAATGTTAACAAAAACATTGCTTAAATATAATATATATTGTGTTTTCAAGTATGTATTGCTGCCATTGTATACATTCCAACAAGCAGCTATGAAATTCTGTTCTTAAATGTGGTAGACTACGGATACCATGCTCAAATCCATGTCATGTTCGTCAGCTCAGATGTTCAGAGTTTTCTGTGGATTCCTCGAAACCCTCGTGTAATTACAGTTTAAGAGCTTAAGGAACACTAAAATAGAGGGCAATGCAGTCAGATTTGGTTTGGTTTAAGGTGTCGCTCTGTGGTAATATTTTGCACATTAAAGCTGATTAGACCCGGATCTACAGTTTAAAGTGCAGTAAAAACCACTATGACCATTCATGATTAAATGAAAATATAGTGTATGTTGATTCCAAATCAAAATATAGGTAAAATCCCTTTATATTTGTCTTCACATTCATATTCAATAATTTATACTGACGATATCTTCCAAAATTTTTATGATTTTTTTTTTTTTTTTTTTTTTTTGGGGGGGGGGGGATGCGCATGCGAAAAAAAAAGTCTAGTAAAAATGTTCATATCTCATCAATTATTTAATATTTTTTTTATCCTTGCAGTATTTTGCGATAGTGTGAGGATACTACATTCGTTTGGAAACCATACATGCTATAAATTAAATAATAATAATAATAATAATAATAATAAATAAATAAAGGGAATTTAAAGAATGTTAAATTTTGATCGAGAAACATTTTTTATGTCACTGAATGTATGCAAAATGGACGTACAGTCGGGGGAAAAAAACGCAGCACACGACGTAACTTTGTTGCTAATAGATGTAGAAAAATGTAATAGGTGTCATTCGACGGGGAACTGTGAGTAGTTTCAGAAAATGAACTGAAATTTTGAATTGGGGGTCGTCAACATATTAAAACGCGCCCCATCTTTGATTTTTTTCAATGGTAATGCCCCATTTTTATTTTATATTTGAATTTCTGGGATCGCGACAACGCGAAAAAGTATATTGGTTGTATATTTTACTTATTTTCTCACAGACTTATAACCGTTCAAAGTTTGAAGGTGCTAACATTAAATTCATATTTCAAACTTTTATTAATATCTTTACAAAAAATAACTTGATCGATATTTTTTTTTTTTTTTTTTTTTTTTTTTTTACGAGATACAGTGAAGAAACCCAAACATAATCCATCGTTACTTTTGATTCTGAGAAATATTTTTAATTTTAAAAAATATTAATAAATTCATATTCATAAAAATTATGAATTACGACCTATATTAATTTTTACATAAAACCAATTCTAATGCTGAAAAATATGGGTGTGCAAATTTGCAGCTCATTCCAGTTATTAGTTTTCGAGATATAAATAAATCTTTCTTTTGGGGTGGTTTAGGGGGCCGTCTCTCATAAAGTTTTGCATGAGATAACTAATCAAATCTTAAAAAATAACAAAGAAAATTAAACAAAATATGTTTATTTTTTATTTACGGGTCAAAATATATAACAAATACGTCAAACGCAAAGAAAGGAAACAAAAATGGTGATTTTTAGACATTAGTGTTAGCATCAAGAATTCCTGCTTTCTAAAGAAGATCAGCTCCGCCTTCATCCTTCTTCAAAACAAAACAATACAGAAAAGAAAAGTAAATGTGACATTGAGTATTCGTGTTAAACCCCTTATTTTATGTTGACAAAAATACGCACAAGTGGTATATGCTTCATCGATTACTGGTGATTAATTTTGAGTCTTTTAAACGAACACTAGAAGAAAAAAATATCTAAATAGGCGGGGTTTACTGTTTTAAATAGAAAAATATGTTAAATATAAAAACTGTCAATTAAAAAAAGCGAATGTAATTGGAATGCAAGACAGACTTGTAAAATAGTTTCTTAACTACCGTCATAGTTAAAGGCTTAATCATTTGCTTCATATATTGCTTTATTTTTATTTATTTTCTAGGGGGAAGGATTATTATTTTAAGGATACTTTAGTCTTTAAAATTTTATTAATATATTTTAACTTTATATATTTTTTAATATATACTTATACTTTTATAAATATATTTTAACATTTTTTGCGACCGCAGGATTTTGTCTTTTTGACAGTAAGATCCGCCTACGGGCGGTATTCTCTCAAAATAAAATATTTCAGAACAAATTTTCTGTATTCCCAATTATATTACAAATGGATATACATAAAAACTATATTCTTTCTAATCAACATATTTCTATCCATAGTATATTTTGTATGATTAATTAGAATGTTAATAACGAATCAAGAATGCTAACCTGTATAAAAAACATTTTTCTAAAACGAAACTAATTTTTAGCATGCATAATATTAAGTGAAATCTAACTGATCTCTCTCCTGCATTTCCTGGATGCTTGAAGTAAAATTTAGGCCACACATGAATAAAGATTCAAATTCACATTACTGATATACTTGAATTTAATGACAGACTTTGCAGAGTATCTATAAAAACATATGATCCTCATGACATGGAATATGAGATCAACAAATATCTTAAACACATTTTTCTCTTGATTTAACGAATTATAAGACAGATGACGACTTTTTCTGAAGAGTTGTGGAAACAAAAACACATAATATTATTACACAGAATTAATCGACTCACATTTAAAGAATTTCGATTGGGACTTTAAATTATGGTAATTTTTTTTTTTTTTGTACGTGGAAGGAAGTATATCAAATAACGAATAATGTTCATATTTCACATAGAATCAGATTTATATATTAGGAATGTATTTTATAACTTGAATGAATTGTCACAAAGTAGAAGAATAAATGTTTCACTGAGAATAGTTCATGATTGCAACATGGTTTAGAATCGACTACAAATTAAAACAAAAGTTTGACTTGATTTCACGAATATGTTCATAAAACAATAATAATGATTAACGAATAGAAATCCAATTAGAATGATCAGGCATGATTTCACTAAATTATGAATAACCCGAACGGTTTGACTTGACTGAACGAATATGTTCCGAGAGAAACAAAAAATAATAATAATAAAAAGAAGTTATCTTTCATCACGTGACAGTCTTGTTTCTTCTATTGGCGCCCACGCTCCGAATGCCTCAACAATTTTAATGCAAAAATATGAACACTGGGTTACACACTTAAGAAATATATAACACACAAATTACGAATGAAACGCCCACTGAGAGAGTTACAGAATTTCAAATGACGTGAATCTACGTCAGCAGTCGCGAAAGGGTTAATTAAAAAATTACATTTTCATAGAAATTATAAAACGAATAGTACAGTTCCAAAGAGTTTAACTGACCCAAAACTGGTAAGTACGATTAAAATTGAACCCTTTTAATAATTTATCCGAAAAGATTTAGTTTATGCGTTGTTGTATATATATATATCTATTATTTCATTTCGTATATTATGTTACACCTATGAAGAAAATTTAAGCTTTATTGGTGATCAGTACAGCCATAATAGACAGTTTTACTTGAAAAATATTGCACTTTTTTCAAAGAGTACAGTCTGGACAATTCGCAAGTGTAATGTATTTAAATTGACCTAAAATTATCTAAAAAAGTACTGAAGTATGTACAAATCTAAGAAACTAAATTCAGGATAATTAAGGAACTGGAAAAGGGTCAATGTTTTATTAATTTTTATAATTATTTTTTTCCTGAAAGATTTCCGGTGTAAAACATTAAAATTTTGTTTATTTCTCATAGGATCTTAATTTTATTTTTCAACATTTACAGATAACCCCCTAACACATTTTTGATTATAACTCTAAAAATACTAAACATAAAATATACAAACAGTATACTTTTCCGCACTGCCAGACTCTCAGAAATTCGAATATGAAGCCAAATTGGGTGTTGCTATTGAAAAAATCATTTCAATATGTAGATAACCCCTAATTAAATATTCGACAAAATTTTCAAAAAGTGCATTTAAGTTCCTGTTGAATGGTGTCTATTAAATTTTTCTGCGTCATTTAATAATGAAATTACAGAGAGTGCTGCGATTGTTTCCCCCGACTGTACAAAGGAATACAAATGATTAAAGAAGCTGTATAATCACATACTACAACTGTACTTCAGGCATTATTTTCACAGCATTATTTTACATAATTATATTTTATTTAATTTGTTGCAGGGCCGCTTTTTGCCTTCAGAATAAAACCTTTATTCTTTACGCTTAAATTTCTCAGATAATCCACCAAGGATTTCTTTAGATATTCGTAGAAACATATAAATTCAAAGGTGTTTATTTTGTTTTGTCATCTGTTTGTTTATATATATATATATAGGGGAGACCCGTGTACCTAGGGCCATCATGTACCTAGGGCCACCTCACTTTATTTGAATAATATTTAATTTTAAGTTTTAATACTCAATTGGGCGAGTAACAACACCAATTACTACTTTTAAAACTACTTTGGAATTTTTGAGGAGAAAGTTCTGACAAGTTACATGCAGAAAACGAATTTACATGGTCTGAAAAAAAATTGGCAGATAATGTCTTTTGCTATTTTACAAAAGCAAGTCAAATATTTTTTTATTCATTTTTAGTGTATACTTTTGCTTGTTATATTGAGTAATAAATGAGATATTTAATTAGTCCTATCTGCATGTGGATTTTTTAGTGGAAGGCATTTTGAATGAAGTTACCAAAAATTGTACCTAGGGCCACATATCTGTCTTGTACCTAGAGCCAGTGTGTTTTGACCTTTTAACACTTTCGCGACCGCATGGTTTGTCTTTTTGACAGTAAGGACAGCCTGTGGGCTTTTTTCTCATAAATTACAATTTTTCAAAACAAAATTTTCCGTATTCACGTTTATATTACAAATGGATATGCATTATAATCACACTCTGTCTAATCAAAGTATTTGCATCCATAGTATACTGATTGTACAAATATGAATATTTTGTATATTTTTTAGAAACAAATAACATACAAATTGCAAAAGAAACGTCCACTGGTGGAGTTTCATATTTTCAAATGACGTGAATCTACGTCAGCGGTTGCGAAAGTGTTAGGAAACACAGTGCAGCCTATAGTAATTGGATGCTGGCAAACCCTGATAAACCAATCACTATATAAGACGTTGCTGAAAATGTTGGCAAGTCCTATCCGTCGGCCTTTACTCCTGTAAACATTCTATCAGGCTTTCGTGTATCTGGCATATGGCCAATGAATCAAAACACATTCACTGAGGATGAATATTTAAGTTCAAATGTGACTGAAAGACAAGATACCTCCATAAATTAAAAAAAAAAAAAAAAAAAAAGATTTTCTAGGAAGAAAGTGAATGTTTTTGTTTCGTGTCCTGTTGAAAATTCGAAACCTTCAACATCTAACATCTTTTCGTGTGTCATGCTTTAACAGGTACGAACCTAAGCAAAACCTTAACCTAAAGCAAAACCTCCCACATCAAAGAAAAGATGTGACCGAAAACAGGAGAGATCTAGAAATCCAAGAGACACTCCAGAAAAATAAAAAAAGAAATTGAAGAAAAAAAATCATTCTGTTAGAATATTCCAAAGAAAAAAAAAAGAAAGAAAGAAAGAAAGAAAAGTGAAAAATTTCGTGTTTCAAATTAAGGCAACAACATTGTTTCTTTTATAAAATACATGTTTATATGCTTATTTTCTATTCATTACAAAGTGAAATCTAAATTTCAGAGAATGGCCCTAGGTACAATGAGGGTGTTGTATCTAGGGCCACAAATGAAGTTTTTTTTAAAACCTTCTATTTGTCGGAATTTATTATTTTAGGTATTTATATTAATCCCAATTGGAAGTAATTAGTCCTAAAGATATGTACATATCAGTTTGATAATTTGAAACAGGTCAAGAGCTCTGCTTTTGGGCATCGAAAAAAAGCGGCCCTAGGTACACGAGTCTCCCCTATATATACAGGGCGCGAAACTTCCGCTCGCCAGCTCGCCATTGGCGAGTGGAAATTTTACTGTGGCGAGTAAAATTTTGGTCTAAATGTAGATGGAATTCTTATAGTATACGGTGCTACCACAAAAAAAAAAAAAAAAAAAAAAAGTTTTTGAAACGTAAATCCATGCTAATCTTAGGTAAGGTGACCAGGCATCCTTTTTTTAAGAGGACAGTCTTCTTTTACAACGTTCTGCCCTCTTAAACGAAAAAAAAAAAATACATTACAGGACTAAAAAATTCTCTTTTTTATGTTTTTCGTCCTCTATCCTCTTTTTCAAATGAAAAGGATTTAGTCCTTAATTTCAAAAATTTCGCAAAACTGGGAAGCTCAATCGGCTGATCGGCTCAATCGGCTCAATTGGCTGTATCGAACGGTGAACACTAACTTTTTTCTGCGTTAGGTTCACAAAAGAACAACTTTCTAATAAACTTGCCAAAGTATAATATGATTTATGTCTATTCAGATTCTTCGAATCTCAAAGAAATAAAAATATTCCCTATATTTGTTCGGTTCTTTGATCCAGAACTCGAAATCACTATTGATAATGTCATGAAATCATTTAAGAAGGTGGTGCTCCGGTTGATACGCGGTAGGTTGACGTGTGTTCTCACTTTTGCATGAATAATAATCCTCATAAAAATAGGCCCACCAGTGACCGAGAGATTCTGTTATCGAAGCTGGTATACGTGAGGCGCTGGGTTCGATACCCAGTAGCACTCGATGGCTTAACCGTTAGGAGTTTTCCGTGATTTTCTCCGAAACTAGTGTAATTATGGACTACGACCTCTTAGAAAGACCCCAGAGAGTACTCTCTTACTCAGGCCTAGAGCTCCAGTGCAGACAATTGGCCTTAATGATAACACTACCACCACTTCACAAAAATATGCAAAAGTAAGTTGAATTCATTTTATGTCTTCCTACAAAAACGATCCCACAAAACTACTGTTTTGTTCAATGAATAAAATGTAGACATGTGAAAAAAATCTACTGTATATATCTATTTTGAAAAAATATTTATTACTAAGACTAATTTAGGTTATACTTGTGAAAATTTTATAAAATGTTGATAAAGAATGACTGTTCGTTAAAGCAAATCGTTTCGTCAGAAGAATATTAATTTTATTTTTTCATTTGCCAATTTTATTTTTCTTTTATGCTTATGATTTTAATAAAAAAATGTCTATCAACTTTTTTTTTAACTAACTGCATAAAGTCTTTCTATAGCAAAAATTAATATTTAATATATATATATATATATATACATATTGTCCAGTGGCACCTATAAAAATTAGGGATTTTTCCTCTCGTATCCGTATATTATTAATTTAAATTAAGGTGTACTGATCCAAGTTCATCATTTGAGATAAAAATATTTCCACCACTTGTGTAAAGTAGCTTTTGAATCGGTTTTTATAATAATTTTCATTGAATTTTGTGTTCTCTAAAATGACCACTTTTTCAAAATTGAATGTCTTCTATTTTCTTATAAAATAAACATTGTGTAATGAATTTAATAAGTTACCTTATCTTGCTTCATTCTTTCCGTGAGCAGCTTTCGGCTCGGGGCCCCGAACCTTCATCAGACGTTGCTCGAGTGGCAAGTGGTCGCTCCTCTTGATCTCCGTCTTCACCTGTAATTAGGCGGCGCCACTGTGTATCAATTCCGATCCTCGATTCATGGTCATTAATCGAATTGCGCTCTTTAATGATTTCTATGGTTTCGCGATAGTAGGCATAAGTAGAGTTTTCATAGTTTGCTAATTTTATAACGTCATTGAATTGGATATTTATTTCATTTTCCCGGTAGCTTTTTGATAACGCGGTGGTGTTTCTGTCATATTTTAAATCGTTCTGGTGTTCTTTAATTCGTGTACTTATTTTTCTTTTTGTTACTCCTACATAACAACCTGTTTCTCCATTATTATGTTTAAGTGGGATTTTGTAAATTCCGGCTGTTTCAATGGGGGATATATTATCTTTATCGTTCCTTATCATTTGAAAAACATTCTGATTCGGCTTGATTGGGATATTGACATTTAATTTCTTGGCAGCGTTTTTATTTTAATGGATGTTCCCTGGTTATATGGAATTGAATGGGTAAATTTCTTTGGTGAATTCTGATGGCTGGGTATATAATTTAATTGTTTAATTCGTTTTTTATTTTTCTACAATGTTCTTTGGATAGCCGGCTTCAGTGGTTAGTGTTTTTATAAAGTTTAGTTCTTTTTTCAAATCTGACTTATCTGTACAAATTAAAATTGCGCGGTTTATATAACTCCTGATTGCATTTATTTTATACTGGTATGGAGTTTTACTACGGTTATTGATTATTTCATTACTAGCTGTTGGTTTTCTGTATACTGTTTTTTTTTTTTTTTTTTTTTTTTTATCGCTTCTCGGCCTCTTGGCTGAGATCAAAGTGTAGTATACTGCGGTTTTTAAACTGTTATTTTCACGTGTTATTTTTACGTCTAAATAGTTAATCTGATTCTTATCTCACGTTCATAGGTAAATTTAATGTCCTTATCAAATTTATTAAGTTCGTTAAGTATTTCACTGACATCTTGATCTTTATGAATTACAGCGAAGACGTCATCCACGTACCTCACCCAGAAAAATATTTTATCGTTTAGGAGCTTTAAAATTTTATTTTCCATATTTCTTAATTTAAATTCAGCTATTATCCCGGATATCGGAGACCCCATGGGCACTCCCATATTTTGTTTATAGATGGTATTATTAAAACTAAAATAACTTTCGAGAAGTATTAAGTTACTTGTGGAAATTAAAGTATGGGCTATTTCTGTTTCATATTTTTCTTTAATTATGTCATTAATTGTTTCTGAAATTTCATTAATATTTATTGAGGGAAATAAGCTTTGATGTAGTAAATTTATTTCCCTCAATAAATATTAATGAAATTTCAGAAACAATTAATGACATAATTAAAGAAAAATATGAAACAGAAATAGCCCATACTTTAATTTCCACAAGTAACTTAATACTTCTCGAAAGTAATTTTAGTTTTAATAATACCATCTATAAACAAAATATGGGAGTGCCCATGGGGTCTCCGATATCCGGGATAATAGCTGAATTTAAATTAAGAAATATGGAAAATAAAATTTTAAAGCTCCTAAACGATAAAATATTTTTCTGGGTGAGGTACGTGGATGACGTCTTCGCTGTAATTCATAAAGATCAAGATGTCAGTGAAATACTTAACGAACTTAATAAATTAGATAAGGACATTAAATTTACCTGTGAACGTGAGATTAAGAATCAGATTAACTATTTAGACGTAAAAATAACACGTGAAAATAACAGTTTAAAAACCACAGTATACAGAAAACCAACAGCTAGTAATGAAATAATCAATAACCGTAGTAAAACTCCATACCAGTATAAAATAAATGCAATCAGGAGTTATATAAACCGCGCAATTTTAATTTGTACAGATAAGTCAGATTTGAAAAAAGAACTAAACTTTATAAAAACACTAACCACTGAAGCCGGCTATCCAAAGAACATTGTAGAAAAGTTATATAAAAAACGAATTAAACAATTAAATTATATACCCAGCCATCAGAATTCACCAAAGAAATTTACCCATTCAATTCCATATAACCAGGGAACATCCATTAAAATTAAAAACGCTGCCAAGAAATTAAATGTCAATATCCCAATCAAGCCAAATCAGAATGTTTTTCAAATGATAAGGAACGATAAAGATAATATATCCCCCATTGAAACAGCCGGAATTTACAAAATCCCACTTAAACATAATAATGGAGAAACAGGTTGTTATGTAGGAGTAACAAAAAGAAAAATAAGTACACGAATTAAAGAACACCAGAACGATTTAAAATATGACAGAAACACCACCGCGTTATCAAAAAGCTACCGGGAAAATGAAATAAATATCCAATTCAATGACGTTATAAAATTAGCAAACTATGAAAACTCTACTTATGCCTACTATCGCGAAACCATAGAAATCATTAAAGAGCGCAATTCGATTAATGACCATGAATCGAGGATCGGAATTGATACACTGTGGCGCCGCCTAATTACAGGTGAAGACGGAGATCAAGAGGAGCGACCACTTGCCACTCGAGCAACGTCTGATGAAGGTTCGGGGCCCCGAGCCGAAAGCTGCTCACGGAAAGAATGAAGCAAGATAAGGTAACTTATTAAATTCATTGAAATTATGCTTCGTTTTTAACAAGCTAAAGAAACATTGTGTAATTCCAGACATTGTGTAATTTCTGGTCACCTTATACGTTAAAAATAGAGTAAGTTAATCATATTTTGGGGCGAGTAACTTTTTTTTTCAGCGAGTGTAATCTAAGTTGAAATTTCCAGCCCTGTATATATATATAATTAATGTCTATTTTAATGTACGTAATAACATTAGAGTATGTTTTAATACTTTTTAGCCAAAAATTAGAGAGAAAAAAAAATCTGTTTTATTTACTATAGAGATACGATGGTAATTTTAGTGCTTTTCTAATCAAATTTATATATACCGGGTGTCCCATAAGTCTGTAGACATTTTAAATATTCATAAAACTTGAAAGAATTGGTAAAATCGAACGCAGTTTGCGAAAAGTTACTCGAGTAAAGGGAGAATTTTTGTAATAAAGGAAAAAAAAAGTAATTGTTAAATTTGTCATCGATAGAGGACGCTGTACGTGAGCAAATAACACATTTCCGTGAAAAACTATATTTATTAGCATGCAACTGTTTGCAGGCATATGAATGATATTCTATTTTTTTGCTGTCACCACAAATTACAGTTTGCAAACGAGTTACAATATCACTAACTGAAGGTTCAATCGGTTGTTCTTACCTGAAGGAAAACATCTTCACCTATAACGCTTTATCTACGAAGTCAACATCGCAATTAAAGCTTCATGTATGCGCAAATCGTAGGCAAAATAATAAGCTGTGTTAATCGTAAAAGCGTGCAATTTGTATAATTCTAATTTGCATATTTTTCATTACATATTCGTAAAGCGCCTTCTATCGACGAAAAAATTAACTTTTTATTTATTTATTTCTGTACCAAAAAATATCGCTCTTCACGAGAACATTCTTTTCGCAAACCGCATTCAATTCTACTAATTCCCTGAATTTTTATGAATTTTTAAAATGTCTACAGAATTACGAGACCGCCGGTATATTTAAAATTACATCGTAAGAAATCATCTGCATTTCATTTATTCCTTTAAATCTTTGATTTTTTTAATATATACACAGAGAATAATAATAATAAACAGGGAAATAAACCAAAGTATTACAGCGTCTATTTAATAAACAAATTTTCCTCTATTATTTAACACATTTATTCTCTTCTTCAATAACATAAACTTTTCTTATAAATCTAGAAATAAGCTATTAACACGTATATGTTTAAATATTTTAATAACATTTTGAAGCATATTATTCTTTCAATTGAGATTGAAGTTATAAAAATGTAACAAAATAAATATTCTTAATTGTTCAGAAGAAATTTTAAATTTTTGAATGTGTTTATAATTTGTTAATATATTAATATATATATTTTTTATTTTTTTATGTATCATTTTTCTTTATATAAGTGTAAAAAGCTATAAAATAACACCTAATTCTAATCTACTTTATTTAACTTAACTTAATTTAATTGTTAATTGGTCAATTAATTTAATTTATTAGTAGTAAATAATGTCTTTTTAAAGTACAAAAAAAAAAAAAGAGAGATAAACTAAATGAGTAAAATGAAAAACATTTAAAATTTTGTAAAACACTTACACAAGTAATAACTTACTTATAAAGATTACAGATTTTAAGAAATGAGATTATTTTCAGTTTAAAGTGATTTTTTCTTTCTTACGCTATAATAAATTAATTTTACAGTTGGCATACTTTTTAATAAATTTGTAATTAATTATATTAAAAAAAAAAAAAAAAAAAAAAAAAAGAGAAGCTTTAGTTTATAAAAATGCTAAATTGTGTATAAAATAATACACGCACACACACACACACACACACATATACATATATATATACTAAGGTTTATATTTTTCCTATTTTATATATCCGGGCATAGTACAAGATAAATCTTTTTCCATAAATATGCATGTATAACTTTGGTAAACAAAATCTTAGTTAAATACCTTAGATAAGCAAAATTTCATATATTGAATTTACGTGTATTGGTTTTATGTTACAATTATTTTCACTGTTCAATTACGTAAATGATACATTTATTTTATTCCTAAAAATTACTTTTTGTTAAAAGCCGAAATAATTACCAGTGAATATTTCAATAATTTGTACACTTATAGTAAATTTCAACTGTTACAGCTTTGTACACCCCCTCTCCCAAAAAAGATAAATAAAGTAAAGGGATAAATAGTAACCCTGACATGGTCCAACATGAGTCATGTGATATGAACCATTTATACGTTAGTTCCCTTGGTAACATCTTATTTTTAATAAATTTCTATGGCAACGGTTTGGAGATTGTACTTGACGAAAATCATAACCGCCAATGTTTTTGTTTACTTATGTAGTTTAATATTTTTTTGTTCTAAATCATTTTAGTTTTTATTTTACTTCTTTCTTATTTCGTGTAGTCGAAATCTAACCGACAGAATATATAAAAATAGTTTATAAATTACTATTTGTTGTTAAATTTAGCTCTTTTAAAAGTTTAACTTTTCTTTATAAACACTCTTAAACTTTGTTGGGAAATGATGAAAAAAGAAATATTTTATTATTTATTATGATGTGAAATATGTGAAAAATTATTTAAAAAAAATTTATTTCAGTTATAGGACTGCCGTGTTACATAATAATTATAATGATAATTTGCCGAACTGAAATTTTAAATGCCAAAATAGCGATAAAGGGCCAAACGTTGCAATCTATTAGTTCATGTCACATGATTCATCTTGAACCACGGAAAGCTAATCCTACATTCGTTGAATCAGCACTCTAATTTATTTATCTTGTATCCCCTCACCATAAAAATAAATAAATAAGTAATAATAATAATAATAATCTTATGAATTGCAAGTTTTACTGGAATTAATAAATAATTTCGTATCCAATCTTTTAAAATGAATACTTAAGGAATATAAAAATACTAGCAGTCATTTATTTATACATGTTAAATAAATTAAATTTAATAGAGAATCCAAATCAAACATTCCAGGAAACTAAATGATTTCATCGCTAAATCGCAGAGACGAATTTAACAAAAATGAAACAAAAATTCTTTAACAAGATTCTTTGTTGCTTGGAACGTATCTTTTTTTCCACCCTCTTCTTTATTGTTAGATTTTCTTTAAGATATTTCTACATCCATACTGCACTTGCATTGATTAAATTAAAACTTGCGAATAAATCTTTTAAATTGTTTTATTTGAAAAAAAAAAAAAAAAATCTTACAATGCCTCACGAGATGTTTTATTTCGTCTTTGATCTCGAAGCAATTAAAAGAACTAATTAAATTTTGTTTACCCAAAATAAATAATTATTCTATTATTATTTATTTTCAGTTTCTTGTTTCTCAGATTTTTTTTTCTGCTTTTATGAATTTCGGAGAGCTGTCTGTTAAATGTTAACGATAATTATAAATATTGAAGTACCTTGTTTTCCTTCAATTATAATTGCTTCCATAAAATAAACATTTACTAAAAAAAAAAAAAAAAAAAAAAAAAAAGTAATAATAAAAATAAAATAAAATAAAATATCTAAAGTCAACATATTTCGTTATTCACGTCAAGTGAATCATATGTAATAAATATTTTACAATAAATAAATAAATAAATAAAAAATTGCAATTTGGTCAAATTTTTCTGCTGATGCACGAATACTACAGCAGTCATTTAAGTATTAGAAACATTATATTCGGTCGAAAATTTGGTAAATTTTTTTCTCTTAATTTACATATTTTAATGTTTTCTAAATCCAAAAATGTTTTGAGTGAAAATTGATCCTATGTTTGCGTATGTGTGGTAGGGGAAGATATTTTTACTATCATATCTCCAAAACGAAAGAGGATAGAATAACAAAACTTCCTAATTAAAACAAGTGCGTAATATTTTATAAATATATAATACTAGTTATACTCTATACAACATTATCTATAAAATTAATAATAATAATAATTTAAAAAAAAAAAATTGACTCTCCCGAGGGCAATTCCGAGAGTATGCAATATATATATATATATATATATATATATATTATTTTATTTTATTTTATTTTATTTATTTATTTATTTATTTTTTTGCAGATGGCTTGTCTTATTACTAAGAAACAACATTTAAAGCTAATGCATATATTAAATGAAATATATACAATATCTATAAATGCAGTACATATTAAATTAAAAAAAAAAAAAAAACTTTAATACATTGAAAATTATTGAGAATGACATCATTGTTGACGTTTTAACGACCTTTCTGAAAATTTCATAATTTTGACGATAAATTACTTCTGTTAGAAAATTCCATTCGTAAAAGTCTTTGATTAACATGTATTAAGTTATCTACAAAACGGTAATGTGTTAGCTAATTCTTTTAATGTACTGGCATAAAATGAACTATATAAATGCGTAACTCATAACATTTATAATTTATTACGGAGCATTGTTAGTATTCACCCATTCTTCCTACCACTATTTTTCAAGAACATTTTTCTCCTTATATCATCGTAATTCCATATTGAAGAGAGGGTTTAACAGTACTCCCAAATAAATTATAAATTTCACTAGGTATGTAAATGGAGTTGGAATTTTATACCAATTATCTACACAAAGAACCTGGGAATGGGTGGAATTTTCTCATTGTGGGGGACTTTCTGAGGGTCCTTATTAGAGCTAGTTTAGGACAAAAACATGAAAAATTTCGAATATTTAAAATGAAAACATGATTTGGAATATAACTATAGGAAACTCCAACTCCAGTCTTCTAACTGCGACAGCATAACATCTTGGTCTCTGGTGGGGGGAATAAATAAATGTAAACCCATAAAAGTTACACTCATTCTTATTAACCCTTTGCCGGCTCTAATACTCTAAAGCCCTTTAAATGTAAACGTCTTCTTACCGCCTAAATGCTGTAAATTGTTAGTGTTCTGGTCTCGGTAAAACTATTAAAAGACGACTACCAGAAAATTTTAAGTGTTTTTTTTTTTTTTTTACTTGAGAAAGAGAAATAATTATAGCTCTATATGTAATAATTTAATTGTTATGAATTTCCCCCCCCAAAATAGAGCATACTTTCCGCTATAACAGCATGTACATTTAACAAATTGTATGAAGGACACGTATTTTTACATATCAGCACTCTTTCTGTCGTCTTTTCCCTACGATAATAATTAATTCTAAAAGTTAATTATGCATATAAATTTATACCTTATTTATCAGAGACACTGTAGTTGTATATGCATTTGTATCATGATACTACTTTGTGAATTAATTTATATCTTGGTCATAGTATATACATTGCTACAGAAGTTATTATAATTTAAAATAAGCGGAGCTTTGTCTTGTTATCGCTTAAACACTCCCTTGTAATGTGTTAATAATATAAATGCACTTAAATGAAAAGTACATTCAGATGTGAAATCTAAATTTGGTTTTTGTTAAGGAAGAGCGGAACTTTCAGGCTTAATATAATAATAATAATAATGCAGTTATTTCGACCCAGAGGTGTGTGCTTAAATAGATCTAGAGACACTGAAAACATTTTTGAGGAGATCTATTTCAATCAGTTTTTACCTCTGCTTGGAAATAATTTTCCTTTTACTGTCTGTTGAATACATGAATAGATTCTGCTAAAAAGTTTGTGCCGGTCGCTTGCCGTATAAAACAAGTCTCGTTCATTTTCGACAGAGGAAACCAGAAGATATACATCCACATTGGTGCCTGTTGGCGATGATATTATTATTATTATTATTATTAATATTATGAGTTAGCAAGAAACATTCTTATACTCGACAGGCGTTACATTACACTTATATATATATATTAGTTAATAAGAAATTTTAGTTGTTTTATGTTCCTGTATCTTAAGAAATTTTCTTCCGATAACTACTATGAGGTCTCAAGAAATGTTATTTAAGACACTTTTGGTTGCAGAACCACCCTATTCGGATCATGTACCGCATTTTATTATTTACTGGAACAACCATATAACAATATGTAAAATGAGGTAAAAGAATGTCACGTTTTATATAAGTTAAACTGTGAAGTATTTTGTGCATGACGAGTACCGATTTGTTATTCCTTTTATATTTTTTATGAAAACATATACTTTCAAATATGCATTTTAGAGAAGGTAGTATAGAATAATAGTGTGTACCTTAAGTAAAAATAAATAAAAAATAATTTCAACAATTTCAATGAAATATTTCGGAAAAATATTCATAAATAATAATTCTTCCGTAACACATTTGCATTAATGTCACTGCCCTGAAAAAAAAAAAAAATCGAGATATGATACCATTCTTGCTAATTCTTATGTAAAATGACCTCCTGAATCTGAATATGACTCCCCTTTTGCCCAGTCACCCACCGTTTTCTAGATGCATCACCCCCTCCCTCAATTTCTTTCCCTGTTTGATAATTTTATGACCATGAATTTGATTTGAAGAATGAAAAATAATTAATTTAACACCTAAAAACAAAAAATATATAAAGTTTAAAAAATAACATTAATAACAAATTAAAAAAAGCTATGTAATGCATAATATTAGTAACAACCCCCCCCCCCCCCCACCACCACCACCACCAAAGAAAAAAAAATCCCTTGTCGCAAAAATCCATATTTTAGAATTTTTAAACTCTGTAGCCCCTCAGAAGATATTTAACGGTTAAAATAATCCTCTCCCTCCTAAAAATAAAATTTATAGCTATAAATTCACCGAAAAATGATAAAAATAGGGGGGGGATTCCTGAAAAAACGGTGGGTGATAAGGCAAAATGGGCGTTATATTCGGAATCAGGAGGTCATTTCACATAAGAATATGCTGAAAGTGTGTCAGAGGCAATTTTCATTCCGAGCAGTTCGTTCAGAGCTGCCAACAGTTTTAATGTATTCTGCAGTGATTTTAGTACCTGCTTACTTTTCACACCACATTCTTTGTAAAGTAATTTTCTCCAATACGTGAATACTATTAAATAAGAAGAAAATTACTATTAAAAAAAATGGTCTGTAAAAAACTACTTAACAAAGAAACGAAGTAAGTCAGAAACGTTAACAGCTGCGTATCGGCAGAACAAATGAACGCTTCTTTCATCTGCAGAACAGATAATTTCATCTGTGAGACCGATAATTCAATCAAATTATGCCAATCAACTGTTGACCGTTTTACTCAGTGTTTAGAACACTGTAGCTGGCAACTCTGGTCTAATTTCCAATATGCTTACATTTTGTTTTCCCCAGAATTAGTTTGAGCCATGAAAGCAAATTTTGTAGCATATGTATTTCTTAAGAGTCAAAAAATAAAAATTTCAAATACGATATTATGATGTATCTATACGTTTTAAGGTTTTCTGACTTCATTTTTTGCCATTTTTACTGTTATTTAAGTACGTGTGCATATGTATGTGCATATGTCAGTGTGAGTGAGCAGTATAATATCTAAACACTTCGATCAATTGAGCTAAAAGTAGGTAGATACGTTACAGGTCATCTTCGCACGAATTGTATAGATGAATCTAGCACTTAATATTATTATTATTATTATCATTATTATTTTAACAAGAACACAAAGAAAATTCTTTATCATTAGCGAAAGGAACTTAAAACGTGTTTAATTGTACCCCGTACTGAGATTAATTACTACATATATATATATATATATATATATTTTACAAATTTTCAATATATATGTATATTTGATTTCAATTTTAGAGACATATAGTTAACAACAATGTATTTAAAAAAATCATTTTTAAATATAACAGCAAAGTAAAAAAAAAAAAAAAAAATCTATTATTTAACCTCAAAAATTTGAATGTTCTTAATTAAAAAGTTGTATCATTTTAATGTTATGTGTAGGAACCACCCAGATGTAGTAAAAAAAAATAATAAAATAAAAATTAGTAAAATATTTAAAGGGGACTAATGTGTAAGTTGTTCCTGACGGGACTAAAGTGAAAGTTGTACCTCAAGGGACTTAATGTGAAAGTTGTATCTCACGGGACTAATGTGCAAGTTGCACCGAACGAATAAACTATTTCTTTCAACGAAAATGCCTACTAACCCTGGACGATAGGTCTAATATATCGTATCATATTATATATCGTATTTATCGTAATATAACTCAATACTTATTTCGCTTCCTTCTTTGACTCGTTTTAATACGCATTTTTTATATGCATGAGCAGCCCCCGAAAAACAAAAACATTAAATCATTAAATTCATTTTTTTACTTATTTTTATTTCATATTATTTCACGCGCACTTTTTATTTCCTAATTCAAAATTATTAAAAACAACTTTTTCGATATCGCTTGTAACGATACTGATTATTATTAATTTTTTTTTTCTTTTTCTTTCAATAATAATAATAATAATAATTAAAAATATATATATATTGATGAATTTCTATTTAGTTTAGGACGGAGGACAATTAGTTTTTTTTTCTTCCCAATTATAACATCGCTTTCAAATTATTCATTTATATTTTCGATAAATTTTAGATTTCGACAAATGTCCAACTATTCAAATCGACAACTCAAAAATCCCAGATTGAGACTAATAAGCCCTCAGTCCTAATAAGAAACATATTATTTCTCTTTTTAAAAAATATTATGTCTTAAGTATATATTTGTATGCTATATGATATATTTATAAAATTTTATTTCTTAAAGTTGAAAATTACATCCATTGATATACGTTTTATAACAGTATAAATTTTATAATGCATTTATTCTGTCATTGTAACAGATACATTTTTCCGATGAGGTGAATATTTCAATTCTACTTCAGACATTCTACGTGGCAGGCAATTTATTTGCTTTAAAATCCCTTTTCATCACATGCAAGCCCCAACTTATATTTTAAATCATGTACTTTATCAAAAAAAGTATTGGGAATATTTCAGTGTGACTGGACGGACTGCTAAAATTGGATCTCCAAAGATATTTTTACTTTAATAAAATAACCTGCATTAAGATAAAAGACTTTTCTATATTCAAATATGATTGATCTGGATATTCTTATTTTTAATATATTATGAATTTCAAGTTTATAGCATTTTTTTTTTTTTTTTATATCAATTTAACTAAATACTTTGTCTTTCTTTCTAAGTTACATTTTCTTTTTGTTTCGCTTTCTTCACATATTTTTGATAAAAGTAATGTGGGTAAGAACATTTTGCATGTAAAGTGCATAATAATAAACTTAATGTATTGAAAATAATTGTATCATTGTTTTTAAATTAATGTAAGCGGTTCACATATCCCCAATAATTTAAGAACTCAGGGAAATATTAGAAATGACGAAATTTACTGAGCATTTTGTTTGTTGATTAAATTAAAAATCGATTAAATTCTCTGCATAATCTAATTCATTGATAAATTAATAAAAAATAAAAAATGCAAATTAAAAAAAAAATACTAAATCAAATGTAAAATGTAAAAAGGGTGTATGTTTTATGTTTTGGTTTACATAATATAAAACATTGTTTTTTCCAATCTAAAGTTTACAATTGCTAAAAGAGTAATTTAGGCTTACAAGAAATGATTCAAAAAGTAAAAGTAATAAGCTTACTATATGGTTTTCAAAAGTAATTTTGTTGTTCTTAGTTATTTAAGCACATATAAAATGTACTTTATTAAAAACTATATTAAATTAAATATCTCACACTTTCATAACAATAGAAAGAGACTTAGCCCTCGATAAAGAAACTGAAAAAAAAAAAAAAAAAAATATATATATATATATATATATATATATATACTGCAACTTATAAACAACGAGAAAAAATATATCTAAAGAGAAATATAACATAATTCTACGAACAGTTTAATAATCAATAGAATTTAAGTTATTCAAAGGGATTAATCAATAAAAAATTGAGGCATGTCTGTTGAAAAAAAATGAAGAGATTGATGATTAAACGTAATTCTTCTAATAATCAGACACAGATGGTAAAAGAAAACGGTAGATCACAAGTAACAATATTTTAAAGATTTTTATAAAGAAAAATTACTTGAAAAATCAAAGTCATATGTAGATTTATGCCTACATATTATTTTAGTTGTATCAAAGTTAAAATTATTGTTATTCTCCCAGAAAGGCTTAAAATGATTAACTTGTTTGATTCTTGTTTACAAAAATTATCGATAAGTTCCTTGAATTAACTACATTGGATTTGACCTATATTTGATAAAATGCACTGTAATTAAAAGACTTCGCGCTGATTTATTATCCTCAGATGAGAATTCTGGCCATATTTGAGCTAATGTTCGGTACTCCGAAAACAAGGAAATATTTTAAGGGAATTACAGGTAATCCTCGATTACGGCGATTAATTTTTTTTGTGATATTAACCTACACATAAAGGAAGCACGAATTTCAACCACTGTTACCAAATTTAAGAAATTATTTATTCAATATCCAGCACTAAATTTTAACTGTAACGGTTGACTAATCACTTCGAAATTTAACCTTTCTACCCTGTATGGGTCGATTCGACCCATTTTTAAAATTGATCTTTCGATATCTTCTACAGATTTTAACTTTGAATGTTCAAACTTTACGTATGCCTCAAAAATATGCATTCGTTTAATATATGATGTTTTCAGAGTCATTGGTTTGTTTTAAACCACCCCAAAAAAATATGTGACATGTTACCTGTCTGGGTCGATTTGACCCACATTATTAACATGCATAAATATGCTTAAAACAACAATTTTGTCTTTTGAGTAGACTTCATTTTTAGGAATAGTCAATAGATGGCGATAGTTGTTGGAAACGTAGATGTAAAATGAGCTCCATAGAAATTCTTTCTTAAGACTTAAATTCAATCTATACAAAGTGGGTCGATTCGACCCATACAGATAAAACGTAAAATTTTTTCAACAGGGTACGAAGGTTAATAGTATACACTCGGCGTCAAAATTATTGTAGCACTAGCAATAATTCCTCCTTGAAATATGAGCACCTAATAATATTTTGTTTAATAAATATTTGTCGATTCATGATATTAATCTTATATTGTTTCTAAAAAAGTAAGTTTATGATATAAATTAGCTATCAAAAAAAAAAAAAAAAAAAAAAAAAAAATCATTGTGTGAAACAACCAACACACTATCACACGCATTTTTGAGAAATGATATGATCAGAAAACATAAAAGGGATCTAAAGAAGTAGAAACCTAAAATTTTTCCAGTAAGAGAAATTTTATACACATATAAAGACATATAAAATAAAGCTAACATATAGTGAGGTAAAAAATAACAGAAAAAAAAATGGTAGAGTTATTTTTTGAAACACAAATTTTCGAGATCTACCTAAGCAGAATGACTGCTAAATTTCCTCTAATAACCCCGTAATACATGAGAAAGAAATGGATTTATATAACTATTTTCGAGAAAATCGTTAGAGCCGTTTTTGAGATATTAACTTTTACAAAAAATCAATTATTGACCGGAAATATATAATTATATACTAAAGGATATTTAAAAGTGAGTTAATATGGCAAGATTGAAAAAAATCCGTAGAGCCGTTTTTAAATTAACGCGCTTGCGAGACCGGAAATTGAGAATGCCTATCAATTTTCCAAAACTAACCAAGTATATCATTCGAAAGGACATCTAATAAAGTATTTATATAGAAAATTTGAAGAAAATCATTAGAGCTGGTTTTGAGATACTGACTTCTGGTTTCTGATGTCCCACTTCCTGTTTTTCGATTTTTACCAAAATATGGATAATTCATCAGTACACCAGACCTTTCTCAATTCTGAAGTTTTGTAGTTCTATGTTTACTAGTTCCGGAGATATGACATCCAGAAAATTCCACACATACATACACACACACACGTACATACACACACACTGCCAAAAACCGCTTTTTTTGATTTAGGGAACCTTAAAACGTGTAAATCAGGTGAAATCTTGATATCGAATTTTTGGACCAAATACAATACATCCATTACCGACGGTAGTATGGTAATGGAAGTAACGTATATGTATGAAAAGTGTAGATGTGTGCTTCAATAATTTTGTTGCCGACTGAATTATGTATATCAAATATTACTCCTTAAAATTACTGGCGAATATTGAATTAAAAAAGTCTTTAAATTTGGCATCACTGACTGCAACCATATTCTAGAATAAATTCTGCAACCTTTAGCAATACCACTTTCCATTAAAACCTAATATTCATAAATAAACTATATAGTAATGCAGTACAATATATTTTTAAATTTTATTGTTCAAAATTACTTATTACAGATCGATTTGAAACTTTTTAAAATATAGTTTATCTAATTTACAAGAATTAATATTAACATAACGAAAATAAAGAAACATGAAAAATTAAATTTAAGTTTAATTGCACATTACAACATTTTCTTTACATAAATAATTTCAATATTCTGATTATTAGCTTTATTGATACATTTTTACATAATAATGAAGCACATAGTAGTAATTTACGTACAAAGTTTTAAAAAAAGGAATCTCAATTTATAATACTTTTCAAAATTAACGAATATTTCATTTTTTAAGAGATCAACTTTAATACATAAAGGTAATAAATTAATTTTATTACGTTTTGCATTACACTTTTAAAAATCCGTCTTCCAATATTTCATTTCAAAAGAACACTTGCACGACGCTTTTAAGTCAAATAATTTTAAGATATTCTATAAAAAATAAAACTTAAATTTGGAAACATTCAATCTGTTTCAAGAAAGTTAAATTTTGTTTTACTTTTACGTAATGACATTTTAAACAACTTAAAACTTATTAAGCAAATTGATTTTCCATCTGGTTATAGTCACTCTATTTCTTCTTGTTACTTTTTTTTTTCACCTTCACTCTTTAAGTTAAATAAATTGCTTCATTTACGAAATTTTCGATGTTTAAGTATTTAAGGTAAAGCAATTTATTATCGATATTCATTATATAATGTAATCTTTGTCGTAAATCAAAAGCGAATAGCAACGTTTTTAAAATCGTTATATTTTAAAATGATTTCGTTATTTTTTAAAAAAGAAGAAAAAGTTCAAAGTTTTCCATTAGCTGTTTGAGACTAAAACTATTTTTTAAAAACACTCAAAAGCGCATTTCTCTCTTATTCGCTAAAGTGACCTAAAATTGTCTTTCCAGAAAAAGAAATCAGTTTAAAATAGCTTTATCGGAAAACATGAAGTTTATTGTTTTGATTTTAAAATACGCATTGTAGAAAAATCTGAAAAAAAGTAGGTAATAAGTTGGTTTCTAAAATAATAGGTCGGTCATTTTCAAATTTTGCGTACTTATTTGTCCAAAGATAAAATTAAGGATAAATTAATATTAACATATTATTTGCTGATCACGAAATGCACAATTAAAAAATAAAACAAAGAGCCCCGTTTTTAGCCGATCCTCTAAAAATATTTTTGTCCACCTTGTGATTTTAATATGAATAGTTCACAAATACAGCAAAACTTATCGGGTACGATTTTACAAGTTCTACACTGAAAACTTGCCATTTTGAACATGAAACTTTAACTATAAAACAGCACAATCATACTGTATGGAATATCTGTTAACTAGAATACGAAAAAAAAAAAAAAAAAAAAAAAAAAAAAAACAGATAAGGTACGAATACTGGGTTGTCAAAGTTGCCAGCAGAGAGGATGGCCAGGAGGCAGGGTTGATAGCACGAAAGGTTACCATGTGCGATACAGTCAGCAGCAAAAGTATCTGAGCACTAGCAATAATCCCTGTCTAAAAAAGTACACTTAATACTACTTTGTTAAATAAATCCTTGTTGAGTCATGTTCTTAATCAGTCTAAGAACATGATTCAACAAGGATTTATTTAACAAAATAATATTAAATGTACTTTTTTGACATCGGAATTATTGGCTAGAGCTCAGATAATTTTGCTGTTGACTGAATTGTAAAAATAACAAAAAAATAGTGAAATTTGCCATTTTCTGATACTTTAAAAAAACAAGAAAGAAAAATCATGCAGTACGCATTCATTAGTAACACTTTCCAACTGTACGTAATTGTTGTATCGAATAACTTTTAATATTCTTTGCCTACGTTATCACACAATAGACAGAAGGACTGAAAAATATACAGGTAGACTAATTGATTTTAAAATTACTCTTAGGCATTTGGGAAAGTGTTAAAAAAGCTTAACGCAAAAGAAAATGCAGCCATTAGATTATGATTACAGTTTTGTTCTCTCTGAATATTTTAGTGTAGCCCTGTAAATCAGAAAGTTAATCATATCATATTCTGTACAAATCATTATTTTAGAATATTAACAAAACATTTCAATATTTTTATGATTTTTTCAGCAGTAAGATTTTTAAATATAACTTTCAAAAAATTCTGTCCTAAAACGTAATGATTGGCTTTTTTTTTTTTTTTTTTTTTTGTGTGTGTGTGTGTGTGTCTCTGTAAACAAACTAGTCCTGTAAAAAACAGGACCTATTAATGTCATTTTAAATGGGGAACAATCTATAGGGAAAATATTTTTTTTTAAATAACACTCATAGAACACAATGCTTTCGAATGCTTTTGGGTGTCCCTGTACACAAACCAGAAGAGATATTCACTTCATTTTCAATATGGAACATTCGATAGTGAACTTCAATAAAATATAACAGTTTCGAGAAATTCCATAAATATTTACAGGAGTTAGAGCGAGGGCAGACAGACAGACAGACAGATGGACAAATACACAAACTTAAATCATATTCAAACTTAAAAATGTTACAAAGTGTTAAAAGCGCTTAATGTAAACGAAAGTACAGTTCTAGCAATTTTTAATTAATAGATCTTAATGTAAATGGATATTTTGTGTCACCCTGTAAATCTAATGCTAATCATGCTATATTCTATGCAAAGCATTTTTTTTTGTGCATATAAATAACATATTTCAATTCCCTAAATCTTTGTGGAAAGTAAAGTTATTAAAATGTGACTTATAGGAATATCTCTCATAGAACGCAATGCTTTGGAATACTTTTGAGTGTCCCTGTACATAAATCGGTAGTGGTATTTCCTCCATTTTATACATAAAACATCCGATAGTTAACTTGAATAACATATTTCAATTTCATTAAGATATGTCTACAGTAAAGGTATGAAAATATGGTTTATAGAAATGCCTCTCATAGAACACAATGCTTTGAAATACTTTCGGGTGTTCCTGTTTCCAAACGAGTTGGGATATAACCTCCATTTTCAATAGGAAACGTCCGATAGTAAACTTGAATAACATATTTCAAGTTCATTAAGATATGTCTACAGTAAAGGTATGAAAATAGGGTTTATAGAAATACCTCTCATAGAGCACAATGCTTTGAAATTCTTTCGGGTGTCCCTGCATACAATTTGGCCCCATAGGCCATAACGATAAAAAATTATTCTTTGTGTCCCTGTAAAAAAACTATAAGTGCTAGATTCTCCAAAATCTATACAGATTGAGTATCTGTAACTTATAATATGTGTATAAAATGTTTGCTCAATTGAATAAGGAGTTTAGATGCTATCGCACTTTTAAGATTTTGGTCCCATAGGCCATAATGATAAAGAATTTTTCTTTGTGTCCGTGTAAAAAAACTATAAGTGATAGATTCTCCAAAATCTATAGGGTTCATACTATTCTGACTTACAATATACGTACCAACTTTCAGCTTATTCGAACAAAGCGTTTAGACGCTAGAGTGTTCACTCACAGACGTACACACATACATACACACATACTCACACACATACATACACACATACATACACACACACACACACACACACATCATCTCAAAAATAGTGAAAACGAACTCAGGGGTGCTCGAAACGTATAGAAACATCAATATCTCAAATTCGGATTTTTGACGTGATTACAGTACTTTCCTCACTGTTCGGAAAGTAAAAAATTATATGTAATACGTATTACGTATATGTATAAAACCCGTCATCTGTGATAGAATCTTCATATATTTATTACATCCTTTTAGAATAACGAAAGTTTGTAATATAAAATCATAAGGTGTTTTTCATAAACAGAAAAAATACATGTGTTTTGATTCTAGTATATCAATAAGTGATATTGATTCATGCTCTAGATAATCAATCTCCCAATTCTAAGAAATATATTTTAACCCTTCAGGAACTTCAAATATTAAAAAAAATATATATATTTGTTGTGTCGAAAAATATATAATCCAAGTGGGATATTTTCCACGTCCTTCAGAGGAATTGGGAATTCCAATAACAGATTTCTTCAGAAGTTTCAAAAATAAATTTTTGTTTTCATACTTATGGTGACCCTCAAACTCTCGAGGAAAAAATATGGCAGAAGTTTGAAAAGGCCAAATGTCGGTGGAATGAAAAACTTGAGTTCAGGGAATGTGTCCAGATGATCAGAAAAATGGATGAAAGTTCTCGAACAAGTATTTTTTCAGTTATTTAGAATCTGTTACTATTGAACATGGTTAGGGTTAGAGTATATCAAATAGAATCATCTTTTGTTCCTGCGAAAGAATAAGAAATTTTTTCTATAAGAAATTTTTTCTCAAGTAAGAAGTGATATTTAAAGATGCTGTATGAGAAGTAGCTTCATGTTTATTAGAATATTAATATTTAACGACCCTTTTCCTTTATTATTAAATCACATGATAATTGTTAATAATTCTAGAGTGTTAAGATAATTAGTTATTATACTTTTTTTTCCTTAATGATATATATATATATATATATATATATATATATATGTATATGTATATAAAAGTCCACAGAATGTGTCTAGATGATATGAAAAATAGACGAAGGCTCTTGAATTTTTCGATTTTCAGTTATTTAAAATCTGTTACTGTTGAATAAATAATTAAGGTTAGAGTATATTAAACAGAATCTTTATTTATTTACAAGTCTTAATTACAAAGTCATTTTACTTACTTACTTACTTAATGAATTAATTTTATTTCTGTTATGTTATTATAAAGAATAATAAAGAATTATTATTATTATTATTATTATTATTGGGGAATTTCTGCTCAAGTGAGATTATGTGATGATAGTTAAGAATGCCGTATTTGAAATAAATTCTTGCCTTACTAGCCTTTCAAAAATTTTTTAGTTATCTACATTAACAAAGAGAAGTGTCTGTGTGTGTATGTGTGTCTGCGCGTTGGTGATCACACTACCGATCGCAGAGCTACAAAACTTGGCATACGTGTTTCTGGGACCCTATAGGTGTGCACCGCATCGAGATTGTTTCGAATTTCGAATTTGAATTTTTTAATTTTTTTTTTTTTTTTTTTTTTTTATATTGGCTTTTATGTTTCATTTTTCGTAAATTTATTCTTCAATTGTAATCGCCTATGTAACTCAGCAACGGCTATTACTTTATTTACTTTTTATTAAATACATGCATTTGAAGGCGAAATCTTTTTTCTCTCTTTAAATTATTATATTTATTGAAAATAAAATGGTAATGCAGTAGAAAAAATTAAGTAAATTAGATTTAAAATTAAAAATCTTATTTATACCAGTTACGTTTATGTATAGTTTTCATAGTATAACAACTTTCTATTTATATTTATTTAATTCTTAAAAAAAAAAATTCTTAATTCATAACATTTATCGAAAAAAAAATGGTAGTATATAGTAGAAAGGATTAAACTGATTAAAAATTATTTGTTTTTCATATATTTAATTCCTTTTAAAAGAAAATCTACTTCTTATTTTATTTTATTATATTGGTCGGAATCGAATAGTAATATAGTGTAAATAGCGGAGGCTATAAAATACATGGTTCAAAAACTAAAACATTTATTAGATGCTGAGATACAGTTACTTTTTAAATCGTAGTTCTTAAATAATAGCAGATCCACCTGTCGTCGATAAATACCCAAATTGAAGTGCTGAGGAAATACCTTTCTGCAGGCAGTGGGAACCTAGACACGATGCAGTGCGGGTAGAGAAAGGGCTGCTGTAGGCAGCGGGTACACGAAGCGAGATTTAGGGCGATTTCATTGTAATTTTATTAGTTTTTATTTTTAAAGTGATGTAAAAAAATAAATACTGATCCAATTCTTTTGAAAATTCATTTAAATATAGCGACCAACAAAGCGAGGCATAGCCTGCTTGTCTGTATAAATAATGAGAAGTGCCTGTGTGTGTGTGTGTGTGTGTGTCTGTCTGAACTCTGGTGATCACACTACCGATCAGCTGCACTACCGAGAGCTACAAAACTTGGCAGATGGGTGCGTGGTACCCTGCAGATGTGCACCTCATCGAGATTTTTTCGAATTCCGAATTTGAATTTTTTAAATTAATTTTTTGTCAATTTTAAATATTGGCTTTTATCACTTTTCGTAAATTTATTCTTCCATTGTAATCGCCTATGTAACTCAGCAACGGCTATTACGTTATTTACTTTTTATTGAATCCATACATTTGAAGGCGAAATCTTTTTTCTCTTTTTAAATTATTATATTTATTGAAAAAGAAATGGTAATGCAGTAGAAAAAATTAAGCAAATTAGATTTAAAATTAAAAATCTTATTTATAACAGTTATGATTATGTATAGTTTTCATAGTATAACAATTTTCTATTTATATTTATTTAATTCTTAAAAAAAAAAAAAAAAAAAAAAAAAAAAAAAAATCTTAGTTTATAACATTTATCGAAAAAAAAATATCTTAATTTATAACATTTATCGAAAAAAAAAAAAAAAAAAAAAAATGGTAGTATATAGTAGAAAGGATGAAACTGATTAAAAATTATTTGTTTTTCATGTATATAATTCCTTTTAAAAGAAAATCTATTTCTTATTTTATTTTATTATATTGGTCAGAATCGAATCTTAATAAAGTGTAAATAGCGGAGGCTGTAAAATACATGGGTCAAAAATTAAAATTTTTATTAGATGCTGAGATACAGTCATTTTTAAAATCGTAGCTCTTAAATAATAGCAGATCCACCTGTCGTCAATAAATACCCAAATTGAAGTGCCGAGGAAAGACCTTTCTGCAGGCAGTGGGAACCTAGACACGATGCAGTGCGGGTAGAGAAAGGGCTGCTGTAGGCAGCGGGTACCCGAAGCGAGATTTAGGGCGATTTCATTATAATTTTTTTAAATTTTTTATTTTTTAAGTGATGTAAAAAAATAAATACTGATCCAATTCTCTTGAAAATTCAATTAAATATAGCGACCAATGCCTGCTAGTTTGTATAAATAATGAGAAGTGCCTGTGTGTGTGTGTGTGTGTCTACAAAACTTGGCAGATGGGTACGTGGGACACCGCAGATGAGCACCTCATCGAGATTTTTTCGAATTTCGAATTTGAATTTTTTAAATCATTTTTTTTTTTTTTTTTTCGATTTTAAGTATTGGCTTCTACGTTTCATTTTTCATAAATTTGTTCTTCCATTGTAATTGTCTGCGTATCTTAGCAACAGCTATTACGCTATTTATTTTTTATTTAATATATTCATTTGAAGACGAAATCTTTTTTCTTTTAATTTATTATATTTATTAAAAATAAAATGGTAATGCAGTAGAAAAAATAAGAATATTAAATTTTAAGTTATATAAACGCATTTATGACAGTTATGTTTATGTATAATTTTCATAGCATAACAACTTTTTATTTTTCACATTTTTAATTATAGCTTTTAAAAGAAAAAAAATATTATTATTATTTTTATTCTTTGTATTTATAAGAAAAAATGGTTAAATTGGTTAAATTGATTAAAAGGATTAAATTGATTTAAAAGGATAATATAGATTAAAGTTTATTTGTGTTTTATGTATTTAATTCCTTTTAAATAAAAATCTTCTTTTTATTTTACTTTATTATATTGGTCGGAATCAAATCGTAATGTAGCGTAAATAGCGGGGGCTATAAAATGCACAGTTGAAAAGTAAAATATTTAATAGATTCTGAGATACAGCCATCTTTAAAATCGTAGTTCTTAAATAATAGCAGATCCTCCTGTTGATAAATACCCAAATTGAAGTGCCCGGGAAAGACATTTCTGCAGGCAGTGGAAACCTACACCCGATGCAGCCGAAGCGAGGTTTGGAGCAACTTCAATATATTTTTTTTTAGTTTTTATTTATAATGGGATATACAAAACGAATACTGGTCCAATTCTTTTCAAAACTGGTTTAAATACAACGACTAGTGAAGCGGGCGTAGCCTGCTAGAAATTTAATAACCTGATAATTATTAACACATTCTTCGTTGAGAAATAATATATACCACAATCATCTGGAACGGATAAGTAATCTTTATCTGACTCCCTAAATTAGAAATATAGATTTATTAGTTATCCGTATAGGGTAAACAAATAAACTGAACGGACGAAATGATATCGACATTTTCTGCTCTGTGTTTTTCTAGATGGTGAAACAATATTATGAATATTGCCAATTATTTATACTGCGGAAAATTCTCGCCTAATTTTCTAAAATTGTGTTATCAACCAAAATTATAGTTACTAAAACTGAGTTATTGTGCTCACATTTATTTTCTGTGATTTTAAAATAAGTTTGACCACGATGATATAGAAAAAAAAAATCTCTAGATTTCTATTAGCGGTCACTAAAACTCGTTAGAAAAGTGAACTAAAACTTATAAGAATGACATGAAACTAATTTATTAAATCTACAACAATTTTCTAGATATGAGTCATATTTTTTTTTCAATTCCCCCACCCTCATGTGGGTATATTTCATCGGTCATTGACGCGTGTAAGGAACATTTTTTTCGCGATTAACTCTAAAAAGGTGGGACTTACTATTTAAAGTAGGAAAATACGCTTAGAACATAGTAAAGTAGGCGGGGCTTGTTTATTTAAAAATGTGCTTTTACGTACCGGTGTATAAGTAGCGGACTTCAAAAATCATAAAAATGAGTTCCTCGCAGCGTGTTAATAATGTTCAAGGGTGTAAAGTTTCCAGGATAAAGACAGAATTCTTATATCACTCTTTTATGAACAATTTCTATTATATTCAGTCTTAAAAGGTTATTATACAAATATGATATAAAATATTGATAAAATGTGAGTCAAGGAAATTTGTATAAATGATAAAAAAGTAGATGAAAGTTGTTGAACAAGTCTTTTTTTAATTTTTTAGAACGTTTGATATGGTTGGTGTTAGAGACTATTGAATAGAATTACTTCTTGTTATAGCAAGTATTTATTTATTATTATTATTATTTTATTGACATGTTATTATATTTTTCAGATATTATTTAAACTACATATAACTTTAAAATATTGCTTGTCTGTGAAGATATCCAGAACAATTAATCAAATTTATTAATTTTGCATTTTTTAGTATTAATAATTGTATGTTAGTATTGAACATTGTTAGTATTAGAATACAGTATGAAGAATAAATTTAATTTTGATCTAACTTATTTTAATCAAGGAATTTCTGTTATTATTAATACTTAATAATATTATATATTTAAGGATATTTTAAGAAAAATAGATATGTGTCTATTAAAATTTGAGATTTTTTTTTTTCATGTTGTATTAATAATTTAATTACATAATAAATGTTAATAATGCTAGACTAAGAATAAAATGAGAGAAATTTTTGAAAGTTGTTAAACCTCATTTTTTGAAAAAATTAATTTTGTGTAGATGAAAAGGGAAATGAAAAATGTTTCTTATGAATGATGTTTCTTATACAAATAAGCTCTATTGAATGTCGTTAGGAATAAACAGGTATCAAGGAGTTTTTTTTTTTTTTTTCCAACAGTATTGTACTATAAAAATTTATAACCTATAAAATCGCAAAAAAAAAAAAAAAAAAAAAAAAAACTGTATAAAGTATGATAAAAATTTCTGTATAGAAATATTGGTGAATACAGAAAAAGTGGAGCTCTTTCATCCATGAATATTTAATTTTTGTTCCAGAGATTGAATGATTATATGTTAGGAAGTTTATGATCATAGGTGAGGATATTTAATTTTTAAATCTATTTTATTAGAAATAAATTTATGCTTATTATTATTTTCTCATATATTACAGATTATAATTAATATGATATAATAATTGCAAAGATTTAAATTAAATCATCATTTATTTAATTCTTCAGCAATACAAAAATGTTTTCAAATATAATATACTTTTATTTTATGCCAACTTCAATTATGTGTTTATTAATTAACACAAAATATTGATCTAAAATATTGATGAATTTAAAAAGAATAATAAAATTTACGCATCAAATCAAAAAGTAAATATTAATAAACTATTCAAGATTGTCTTTTTAATTTTAGAAAAATATATGAATAAATAGAATATTCTGTTTTTAAATTATTTAATACTTTTCTATACTTTCATAGAATTGCATTAATTTAAATTGAATGTTACATGTAAATCTGAATTTTCTTTAAAAGTCTTACACTGTCTCCTGAGATATTCTTTTTAGTATTCAAGTCGCATCAATTAAAAGCACTAATTAAATTTAATTCACTAAAATCGAAACGTTTCTTTCCATTTATTTGCCAATTTAAAACGTATTTTAAATTAAGTTAGTTGTTAATGTAATTTGTATATATAATTTTTTTTTAATCATTTAAAAATTTTGGGATAATTATTTACATGTGCTTTAAATTGTTTCAGCAATATAATTTAGAAATTTTATTTATTTCTGAATTTTGTTGATGCATAAAAAGAAATAAATGTGTGAATACTATACTTAAATTAATGTAATTAAATTAAAATTAATCAAATTTATTTAGTTTTCAAAACATAGAACTCTTAGATTAAAAAAAAAGAAAAAAGAAAAAAGAAAAAAGAAAAAAAAGAAAAGACACAACGAGATGTATCCCACATCATGAATGTTTTCGATGTTTTTACGCTTTAATAAGTTTAAAGAATCCGAAAATCACTAAATCGATACATGGCGTCCATGTGTACGTTAGTCAGTTTGTTAGTTTGCATGTTAAGAATTAAAAATAAATAAATAAATAAATAAAATAAAAGCTGGAGACACTTTGAAACACGTTCATTTTTATTAAAATTAAATTTACAAATTAAGCTTTTCGCCATGAGTTTTGATGGCATCTTCAGGTCATACACTGCTGTAAAAAAAATTTCTAAAATAGGTAAAAATTTGTAAGATATTTGGGTAAAGCAATGTTCCAAATTATAAAGTTTTGTTTATAACCCAAAATGGGTCAGAAAATTTATCTGTTTTGAGTTTATAAACGTGTTATGTATGGTTCACTATCTTATTTTCTATTTTTGTCTATAATAAATAAAGACGCTGTAGAAAATACTGTATCACTCACCTCTTATTTAAAAAAAAAAAAAAATCTAACATGCGCAGATGATCTAAACAAAATGTAAACATTTCGTATGTATACGTATGTACACTGCAAAAAATAAACCCCAAAACAGTTCTATCCAGAATTGGTCTCGTATCCAATTTAGGTTGAAAATTTGAGTTATAAACAGGACTTTACAATTTGGAACATTGCTTTACCCAAATATCTCAAAAAATTTTATCTATTTTAGATTTCTTTTTTTTTTTTTTTTTTTTTTAGTGTATTAGAGATAATGAGAACATGCAGCAAATATATATCGTAAGTCCAGATGGTGGTTATAGTTGTTAGAAACTTGACAAAAAGATTACGTATATCAAGAGGAATTCAATCCCATAATTCCTAATATGATTCGAAGATGCCATGAAAACTCGTGGCTAAAAGCTTTGTGCCTTTTAGTTTCTAAATTTAATTTTAATAATTGTAACGTGCTTTAAATTGTCTCTAGCTTTTAATTCTTTTTTAATTATTAATATGTACACGTGTTTCTAGAAAAATCTCAATTTATAAGGTTATTTTTTTACAATTAGTGTGTTATTTTGTCTTTGTAGACATTATTTCAAGAACAAATGAACATTACTTGATTAAACCAGCAAAAAGGTTTTATATAATAATAACAACTTTACAGTTAATTTATTTTACATTTATTTATTTGTGTCTTTCTTCATATACCTTTCCGTTTGTATCCGTTCAAAATACAAATATTGTGAAAATGGGTATAATGGGTTATTTTTCACTGATTTCATTCAAGTGAAAGTATTATCTTTATTCCTAGTTTAATGAAATTTTTATTGTATTATTGACTATTGTAATTGACTATTGTAATCTTTTGAAGTAAATGCTTTTACTTACGGATATTGCGTGTTTTAAGTTGAAATTTGCACGTTATATTGTTATAAATTAACAATTTTCATATTCATTCCTTTTTTCTTCATTTTTCAGGTATGTTTTATTCATAATCTGAAACTACACCGATATAAAATGGTAATTATGTTATTATATTAGAATATTTTTATTAGATTCATATACTTTTGAAATTGTTATTTTATTTTATTTTTATTTATTTATTTATTTTTTTTTTACCGCCATGTTTAGATTATTTAACTTAATAAATCATATTTATGTTTCATTAAAATATATATATATATATATATTATTTTTCTGTTCTGAGCTAAAATTAAGATCACATTTCACATTTTTAATGGGATTGATATGATGCAGAAAGTAAGTTTAGATAAGAAGGTAAGTTTTGAGACAATTTAACATAAATATAGAGCCATCATTTTTGGTTAATAGCCTGTGTATGAAAAAGGGGACTCAACATTTCAATGACATTGATAACATCTTACAACGGTAAATCTACTCAGATAGTACATCACTGGTGTCAAAATCTCACGTTGTTTCAAACTTATTACTGGATTGTTTAAAACTGTGAAAGTATTGTACATTAAAATTTAATGAACTAATTTAAAAGCCATTATTAAGTTCTGCCAGCGCATAGATTCATATCGGCTGCTGAATTCTCACCCAAATACAATGCATTTTCAAATATTTTCTTTTATACATTGAATCGGATTCTGATAAATAATAAACCCGAAATAAGCATTATTTCCGTTTGTCATCATTGTATGTTAATTTCATACCAATGTGCTTGTGAATAAAACTTTTCGATTGAATAGTGGAGTAATATCAACTTATATCAGTCGTTTACAATTACTGGTATAAATGCCGGTGGTACCTTCCTCACGCTTTAAGCAACTTTAATAATTTTAATTATTTTATCGTTAATTATTGTAAAACAAACTTATAACTACCGTATTTTGAAACGTAACTATAGACATTATTATTATTATCATTATTATCATTGTAATTATCATTATCATTATTATCATCATCATCATTATATTATTATCATTATTATTATTTAATATTTGTCTTCTCTAGACCGAAGAAGTCTAGAGAAGACCGATTTACCTTCTCTAGACCGACTAATCTGTCGATTAGTGTAGCATTTCTTGTCACACAAGCTAAAAACGTTTAACAAAATGCAGGTTGTTTTGTTATACTGTCTTGCAGCAACCAATATATTATTAATCTTAGAAAATTGAACACTCTCTTTATAATCTGATACCGAAGCACTTAATAAGATCATCTAAATTTATTTTACAGTGCGTTTTTGCGGATTTTACCAAATTTGAATAAAAAAATTATTAAGATGGTTATTATAATGTTTGACTATTTGCACATATTTATAATTGTTCTAATTGTTTAAAAACTACAATTTTCTGAAAGGAATTTAGGTAATTAAATAAATTTGAAATAGTTGGGTTTAATGATCAGATGGAATAGCTCAAATCCATGTACAGAATGTGTTCTGGCAATCTCGCCCCCAACATCTTACCTCCTGCATTTTATTTCCTGAGTTATTTAGCTCCCCAAGATTTCGCCCTCGAACTTAACTTCCCAAGTAAAGTCGGAACTAGTTAAACAGTTAAATAATTTTATAACTAAAAATATAATTAAACACGCAATCGACATTGTTTTATTATTTATTCATGTGATTGTCTTTTTAAATTTAATATTAAACAACTGAACGCAAAAACGGTTTTTCACAGAATAATTTATTGAATTCAGGGTTTATCGTTGTAATTTGAATGAAGTTTTGAGAGTAAAATCTGTCTATGTATATATTTACTAATAAATAAGCAAATAATACTAGATAATCATTAAACTACATTGCCTGACTTATAAAATGTAATATCAGGAAAGTGTGGGTCTAATGTGGTGAAATTTTATATACAAATAGCTGATGAATATTTATAAATAAGTGATGCTATTTACAAAAAGATAATTTTCGATACAAATTCGCACTACAGGATAATCAGTGGAAAGTGAGAATCTCTGTCGCGGCGATAAAGCAGCAACCGTACCAGATACATACTTATTTAGCATGCGGATATTATCCTAAGGAATGGAAGCCCTTATGTTTTCAACACTACTCTATGGTTCGTTCTCCTATCGAGACTGAAGCCGGGTAGACAAATTATGGCTAACCACATCCTACAGATTTTCTATTGGGAAGAGATTAGGAGACCTTGAAGGCCAAGGAAGAAATGGGCATGCTGCAAAGCTTGTCTGCTAATGAGTGCAGAGTGCGGCCTTGTGTTTTCTTTCGGTTAATATATATATATATATATATATACTACTATATATACTACTATATATACTATATATATATATATATATATATATACTACTACTACTAAATAACCGATGCCATTTACAAAAAGATGAATTTAGATAGAACAGCGCAATATGAGGTAATCTCAGTGATGACTGTCAGTCATTTTTTGTCGAATGATAATCCTTTAGTGAGAGTCTGGAAAAGTGAGGAAGATAGAGGAAATCCGAATGCTATTATTCAAAGCCATACCGCTCGTCAAAGTGGCATATTGACTTGGGGTGACATATATATATATATATATATATTGTAGCCGCTGAATGTATGGAAAATTACTCCGTGCCTCTCATGCGCATCAGGGGCGACCTGCTATCTAGAATGATGTCACCCCAAGTCAATATGCCGCTTTGACGAGCGGTATGGCTTTGAATAATAGCGTTCGGATTTCCTCTATCTTCCTCACTTTTCCAGACTCTCACTAAAGGATTATCATTCGACAAAAAATGACTGACGGTCATCACTGAGATTACCTCCTATTGCGCTGTTCTATCTAAATTCATCTTTTTGTAAATGGCATCGGTTATTTAGTAGTAGTCAAATATTGATTTTTTCCCAACCCAACATTTATTAATTCACCCAACGGATCACCCTTTAAAGATAAAATGATGAAACTCTGTGTGAGTTGGATGGGTATCCTCTAACATAGTACATTTTGAAGTCATTCCTACTATTTTTTGAGCCTTTCATACCATGTTACTTCCAAAATCTGTCTATTTGACCGCAACGCGACCAGTAACGTTGATTCAGTGTTTTAAGATTGTAGCTGGCATAGGTGGACTCTGCTCAGTTCCCCACCAAATGTATGTTATCATAAATATCTAGTACAAGACATATTTTATTCATTTTAAGAGAAATGGACTTGACCAAAGACTTGACACAGTGATTGAATGAAATCCCCGCTTTATAGGCTACCCACCGTTCAGTTCAATTTATTTTTCTTATTCCTAATCTATTAATTTGTTTTGTTGGAGTCAATTTCGTAGTTTAGTTTTCATTCCACTATTTCCAATGCAAAAATCTCCAAAATGCATATTTATATGGAATATCGCCCAATTTTGCTATGATGACAAAATCTTAAATTTCGAACAACATACGAAATTTTTCTATTGGAAAATTTGTACTCAATGATGTTCAAGCAAGTATCATAAATGTTATTTTGAAGTTGCCTGATACATTTATGACCCTCAAAATGGAAATTTATGCTCAGTTTTTCCCTATTCCACAATGTTAGTAAATCGTAAATTCCAAATAACTTACGAAATTTTTAAATAAAAAATTTCGCAGTCAGGGATGTTCATGCCAGTATCCTACATGATATTTTAAAAGTGTTCTGACATCTTTACAATGATAATGTCCCTCAAAATGGACGTTTATGCGAAATTTTGCTCTATTCTGCTATATTAAGCAAATCGTAAATTTCCAAAAAAGGGACATGGAAATCTCGATATTGAAATACTGAAATATATTTGAAAAACTTTAAATTTAGTATTTTAAAACTTGTCCTGTATCCACAACAATTTATATTTATTAATTAATGTAGGAAAGTGCTCAAATTAGAAACATCTAAACATACTGTTATGTGTTCTTTATACAAACTTTGACCATAAGTACAAGCGCAGCTTTAAAGTTTTTATAAATTAGGACAATTTTAATCTTTCATGTCAAAAAAAAAGAAAAAAGAAATGAATAAAAAGTTGCGAAATTTTTTATTAAAGAAAAAGTATTGCATACCGAAATACTGGTTTGCGCATAATATTTTTCTAAAGGAAAATAATTTTCTTATTAATAACTCAGGAAAGGAAAAAACATGTCCTTCCGTCACATTCGGAAGGGTTGCTTGATTTCTTTTTTTCTTATCAAGTAGCCGCAATTCTGGAACAAAATGTCTGTCACAAATTAACAATGAACCTGATAGAAATATTGATGTAGGCTATATACACATGGAGTTTTAGGCAAATTGGTTCATAAATACCTTTTTATGTGAATTTAAAATTTTCAAGTGGCCGGCACTTGGAAACAAAACGGTAGACCAAGCTGACAAAGAAATATATCAAATGAACATCTGAGGTAAGTCTACTGCTCAAATTTAGTTTTAATTAATTCAGAATCGCAAAAGTCCTCGTGTTGAAAAATGAAGTGGGCGCCAATTGGATCAAAATGACGCAGCAAGTTGATCAGTGAACTAATCCAAGATATTTGAAAGATACGTCCACTGTCCAACTTTGGTTCGAATAAATTCAGTATTTCAAAAGCTATCGTGATAACAAAGTCTCCAGTGGCAGCGTTAAAATGGATGCAGCATGGAAACAAAATTAAGGAGAAAATTGCACACCGAAATGATAGATATTTGAATGATAAATCCATTCTCCAACTTTGGTTTGAATTGATTAAATATTTCAAATTTATTGTGATAACAAATTTTAAATGACCGCCACTTGGAAATAATAAAACGGAGGCTAGAAAACAGAAGACCAGAAAACTCGCTTAGTTTATAACATCCCCACTTTCTTAAAAATGACGGATAAATTTCATTAATAAACTTGATTGAGACCCTTATGTGGTTTATATCTACATAACAATTCAAAAAAATTCGGAATACGCTTTTTACAATGTGAATTTGAAATTTTGAACTGACCTCCACTTGAAAAAAAAAAAAAAATGGCAGAGCCACTTGGTTAAAAAAATGATCCAAGATATTTGTAAGATAAGTTTACTGTCCAAATTTGGTTTGATCTGGAGCATTAATTCGGAAGTTATCGTGATTTTAAATTTTCAAGTGGTCCCGTTCAATTTGAGACATCCGCCACTTTGTTAAAAATGTTGGATAATGCTCATTAATAAACTTGGTTGAGACCCTTATGTGGTAAATATTTGCATCAAAATTGAGCAAATCCGGGCTTAAATACGCTTTTCTAGAATGTGGACTTTAAATTTTCAGGTGTCTGACACTTAAAAACAAAATGACGGTGCAACTTGGTTAACATACTTATCCAAGATATTTATAAGACATGTTCGCTGTCCAAATTTGGTTCGATTTGAAGCACTATTTCGGAAGTTATCGTGATTTTAAATTTTTAAGTGGTAGCCTGATTTCAAGTGGCCTCACTTAATTTAAGATATCTTCCACTTTGCTAAAAATGGCGAATAAAGTTCATTTGTAATTGAGATCCATGGGGGGGGGGTCTATATTTACATCGGTTTTCAAGAATATCCATATTTAAATACGATTTTTACAATGTGGATTTGTAAGACAATGTGTTTGTCTCTTTTACAATGTGTTTTTACAACGTGTTTGTCTTTTCTAAGATATTTATAAGATAAGTTCGCTGTCCAAATTTGGTTCGGTTTGGAGTATTATTTCGGGAGTTATCGTGATGACAATATTTCCATTACATATAGATAAATGGATGGATGTATATAGATATAGATAAATAAAATGATTGCAATAGGTCGATTTCTAAAGAAATCAACCCAATAATACAATAGAGTTTCCATTTATAATTTAATATTTATTTAAATGAAAAAATATGTGTATAAATTTAAATTTTTATACGTAATTTTACTATTTTTATTAAAGTAAAAAAATTAATTGTTTCGTGTTTAGTAAGATAACTATTTATGATCTATTATGGTATTTATAACTATATAATTACTTATAAAATGCTATGCAAAAACCCGTTTGAAACTTCTTCTTAAAAATTAACATTTAAGAGTCTCTTAAAAAAATACTTTTAAGTGGTTTTATTCTCCTCTGGTAGGCATTACAGCTTGGAACTGAGTACATTTTTTTTTTTTTTTTTTTTTTTAAATAAATATAAAATGTTTGCTTATATCCTAAGTCTTTTTATACCATAATACTACCTTGTACTATTATCATTAGTATATCTATCCATTAGTAACATAAATCTGTCTGATATCTTATTTTTTTGTACTTCCTAAAATTCCATGAAACTGAATATTAAGCCACTAATCTGCCCTACTGTAAATAATATACATATATTTTTTAAACAATCATAAAGCTTTTTTTTTTTTTTTTTTTTTTTTTTTTTTTTTAATTTTAGAGTTACTCCTATCTCTCTTTGAATGAACTTGTTAATCGACAGTGTTTGTCAAGAGCTTGTTTTAACGTGAGTACTAATCTCCGATTTCACACATTTATATTAAAAAAAAGAGTTATCTCATATCTTAAAAGCTTTGGATATAATAAAATAGATTTCATATAATAGTTGAATATCCACAAATAAAACGAAACCCATGAAAATACAATAAAATGCAAAGTGCGCCGGATGAAACAAATTTAGCAAACTATTTTCTATCTCTGGTCCATTGTTTTTCGAAACCCATTTAGAGAATAGCGGAATTTGCATTTTATTATAGGTTCAGGTATTTAATATGGGGCGCTTTTTATTATCTTTTTACCCCTTACAGTGCGCTAACTCTGCACCCTCCCGCAATATATATATTTTTTTATCTATGCACTTTGCGCCTTCAAAATCCGGATGTAACTTGGCTAGCAAAGCGCGATTTGTGCTTTTCATTTTTATGACATTAACATGATGAATTTGCATATAATTGTCTTTCCAATATCTTCTAATGCATTTTTAATTCCGCCTTTTTCAATGAACGTTGCGTTGGCTGAGAGCCAAGCGGTAGATTTTTAGACAACATTGAATACTTTCTGGGTAAAATAAAGAGTTGTAAGGGGGAGGGGGGTAACTGCTTTTACCTTTTCTTTATAAATACGCTTTATAGCTGAAAAGATAAGCTGCTAAGCCCCATTTGCAGCAACCATCATTTAGAAGAAAAGGCAGTGAGATTAAAAGCGTTGTGGGAGGGGGGTAGGGGGTTAAAAGAAGAAACAGCTAAGTAAAATGCTATTACGTTACTTCAAATTTAATGCTGCAAGATGCTAATCTTAATTGATATATAAATAAGTACATCTTTTGAATTTCATACGGATTAAAATATATTTTATTATTTAAAAAATATATATATTTATTTAACATACGAGAGTAATTTTGGCGAAACATATGGTGAATAATATGAATAAAAAGTCATTCATAATCATTATTTTTGAATTATCGCAAAATGTTTTATAAAATTTTACTATGCATAAATATGTGCTTAGATAGTTTACTGGTGATATGTTAAAGACAGAGTTTTATAAGTTTCAATATTTTGACTTTTAAACGCGTAATTTATTAAAAGCTCTTTTTTTTTTTTTTTCCTTGTTAATATCATTGTCATGAAGCAATTAATTTGCTTTGAAGAAATCATATTAATCATTTGTTGTTTAATTTATACATTTCGAAAATTTAATACTTAACAAAGCTTGAAATATATCTTTTAGTAGGATGTGGGTGATGGTGGAATCCCTTTATGGGGGTAGAATATTGATATAGGGGTAAACACAATTGAATGACTATACCGTGGTGCCTAAGACTGGGTGATGCCCTCGTGGGAATCTTTTTAAAAGATCTTAGCCCATATTCACGCAAGTTTCGAATAAAATCACGAAAAACTGAGAATGACTGGGCCGATGAGTGCGAACTGGTTTCGAGTCTGACACTCCCCGTCTATCAGCTTCGAAAGTAGAGCTTCAAGATGACAGGTATAATTTAAAAAAGGTGAAAAAATAAACTTTTATTCACGGTATATTTTTTTATTTTTATCTTACTGCACATGTATTTACGATTATGACAACTATTTCTAAATATGTTTAAGAAAAAGACAACAATGGGCGGAAATATTATTATTATTTTACATGAAGATGTTTGGAAAAAGTATTCGGCTTGCTTAGAGTTTCTACCGTACATAATAATTGTTATTTTAGGAAATAAAATAACTATGAATCGCCTCTTTTTTTTTTTTTTTTTTCATAATTAGATTTTTAGCATTTGAGAAAAGATAAAAGGAAAAAAAAAATGCTATTTCTCAATAATGTTATTATATGTAATGAAACTTCCTCATTTAGTTTTAATCATACAATTTACTTCCACTTTGCACACAACGATGCCTAAAATATATAGAACTTATGCAATACTTTATGAGCAGATTAGCTTTTCCGATAAAAAGTAACAAAATTCGTATCTAGTTATAAAAGGATAAAAATATTCCATTGCCAATGGGGAGTTTTACACTGTAGCTAATTTCTACAAATAAGGGGAAAAAATATTTTTCTTTTTACCACATTTTTTTAACTAATTAGATTTATCTCTAGGGTTAAGGAAATTAAATTTTTAGCCCAACAAATCTCATTTGCAATTATAAATTAATGGATTAATGAATATTAAATGCATTAATGCAATTTCGAATAATGTGTTAATTATGGTATACTGAAGATTAGTGAAATTAAATTTGTTGCAATAACTGCAAGTTTGAAACTTTTACGGAAATATCTGTAGCGAGTGTACAAAGAAGTACAAACACACACACAAACAAAGCATATACATACATATATATTTATATAAGTCTTTAAAATTCATTTGCAATTTAGAAACGAAAAAAAAATCTGCTCAAAACAGAATTTAATTTAGTACGACAGGAAATATTTGATCATGCCAAATTTCAAATATCGCCAAGGGGTTGCATACTCTTTAGCACGTATATTTTAAATTTTATTTTAATTATTTTGAAAAAAAAAAAAAAAAAAAAATTGCACATTCATTTGTTTTATACGGCATAAAAATAAATATATTTACTTATTTATTTATTCATTTTGTCATTTTTTTTTTCTTTTTAATAAAATAAATTTAGAATGGTGTTTTCATTTAATATCTTGTAAATCAATTATTCTACTGAACTGAAAAATCGCCTGTTGCTAGAATCCTTGATAATATCTAATAATCCGAAAATCCGGATAGATAGAGTGGGAAACTTTCAGCTTTATATATTTAGTATAAAGCAAAAAAAAAAAAACGTTTGCACGTTCATTCAAGATGATAGATAAAACGACAGCAAAATCACTGTTTGAAAGAAGTAGTACAAACCATTGTACTAAAAAAAAAAAAAAAAGAAAAAGAAAAAGAAAACAGTATTTTGTTTTCTAAAATAAAGCGTATGGATTTAATTTGATGCATATAATTTTGAGGTTAACAGATACTAAGACTATTGTTTGGAATTATCCCTAAATAATATTTCAGTACATACAATGCACAATTTTATTACAGTTTAGTTTTTATAGAACGGATAGTACAGGATTTACATCAGGAAGAACTTGAAGACTTACAGCCAATAAACTTTAATTTGGAATCTTCAGCAAAATATTTTAGCGTTGCGGCATCATGATTTGTAGAGTGTCGAACTCGTAATCGGAGGATTACGTGTTCGATTCCCGACTTGGACAAAGAGTATCGTATATATTAATGATGGCTCGTTTATGTAAAATCCGTCGTGGTAGAATGTCCTCTATTTTAAGTAAAAATGTAATAACCTACGGGACTTTATCGAAATGGTGGAAGCATTTCTGTACAGGATAAGTATTGTTAAGGCACCTTTCCGGACTATCCGTAGGGTTGAATCCCAGACCTTCTAATATAGCCCACTAAGGCAGCTAAACGGCAACATTACTTAACTCTATTGGAAGAATTCATTTAATGAATTATTTATTTACAGTGACATTATTCTTTCAAGTGTGTTAGGTATACAGTCGACACCAAAATCATTCGAGCGCTAGCAATAACTCCTATATTTAAAAAAAGTACACTTAGTACTGCTTTGTTATATAAATCCTTGTTGAATCATTTTCTTAGACTAATTAAGAACATGATTCGACAAGGATTTATTTAACAAAACAGTATAGTATATATATATATAAAGGGATTATAGCTTGCTGTCGACTGTGTGTAGTCTCCTCTCCATTCATCGTTTATTCAAGAAATGAAATGAAAATTAAAAAATTTTCTTTTGCAAATTGGAAATATCCACGTTTCTGCTCATACATATATTTTAGATAACGAAATTACACATAGCCATGGGAGGGAAGCGAACAAAACGTACTGAAACACACACATTTTGCATGCGTCTTCCTCAATTATACTAGAAAAGAGCAGATGACACAAGTACTCGACGACTAATTTCAAGGACTTTATATACATGAAATCATTCCACATATTTTTACAACATGAATACCTGAATACATAAAAGATCATTTTTTTTTTCAAGGCTTATCTGTGTAAACTCAATAGCATAGCTGCCAACATTATAAATTTTTAAATGAGATTTACCACCAGTATTTTTCAAAAAGGAATCATTGCATGTATTTTAGACGAGTAAAAAAAAAAGGTAAACAAAAGGAAAATATTTATGAAAAATTTCCGGTACGAAATCTCCGTTGAAAATAACGGAGACTTGGCACATATCAATAACGATATATGCAAATGGGGATGAAATTGCCAGTGTCACACATTGGGATATTAAACGCGCATCTAATCCGAACAAATGCTGGTTGTTTAATATTCTCAAAATACGATCTCTGTATACCAATGTGTTCAATATTTTTAACTTTTGTAACTTCTTAAGCTATCTCAATTATTTCCTATGATTTCCGGATTATATAATGGGTGATCCAAAAGTCCCAAAAATATGTAAAAAATTCTAGTTCATATTCAAAATTCATATTCTAGGCGCAGTACTACAGTGCCTAGAATATGCTGTGTGGATCGAATATGATCAAATGCTTAAAATACTACTAAAAAAATTTAGCTTCCTAGATGGTGCTTCGAACTATTTTTTTGCTCAAATAGAAGAGCTGATTGGCTTTTCGCAGTTTCGTCTGCTCAGTGACGTGATCTAGGAACATAATTAACCAATAGGGAGTCTCAGTTTTGATTTCGTGATTAGCTTCGATTACAGTGACATCTGGTCAGAGGCTTAATTTTTTTTCAGTGCAATTTTATTTGCCACTTCCCATACTGTTTACTCTAGACGCTGTAGCAGTACATTCAACAATGCAAACTAGGACTATACAAGCTCAATGTGGCGGCCGTCATTCATTAGAATGACCGTCAAAGATCGTGCATTAGAAATTCTCCTAAAAAAAGCTTCAGTATTCGCAGTATGGCGTTATATAATCAGGCAGATCTGTTTAAACTGTGAGAGAATACTGCGAATACAACGCGATATATTGGTGAAAAATGTAATTAATATTTTTTCTTATATACATATAAATCCCACTATTTTCTGTGCATTTTGGAGAAAACCGCATAGATCTACAGTCAGTACTTTTTGAATAATATATATATTATTTTTTTTCTGTAACTTTTGGATCACCCTGTATATATATAGATATATGTAGATAGATAGATAATCAGAACATACAGTAGAAATATAATATTATCAGCATATACAGTTGGAATTTAAAGAGGATTTAATATCAGTTTTTAACCAATTAATATGATCAAAAACAAAGACCACCCAACTCAAACCAAAAAAGAAATAAAGTCAAATATAAATGAATTAAAGCAAGTTGGAATAAGAAAACAGCATTATTTGCCCTCTAACGTTATCAAGAGCCTGGTAGAATGCAAACATGCTAAATAAATGAATGTTTTTATGTCAGAAAGATAGCAAAAGCTAAGTATTTCTTTGTGCACAGGCCCGAAACATCCATTTGAAATAAAATAAGAAAGAACGTATTTCAAAACAAACTCACTACAACATATGAGAAACCAATATATTAGTAAAAAAAAAAAAATATGAGTGATAAAACACCAATAATATTTGTAATCGCAAATAAAATAATCAAGAAATAAGCAACATAAAAACGTATGAAATGTATGTCACATGTAAAGTTTAATACCCAGATAGCCGTTAAAAGTACAGTTAATGTCATTATAATAATAGTAAAAAAACATGGAGTAAAAATAGAGATATTTGGTAAAAATAGAGATTTGTGTAAAATTTAATTGTTTTTTTTTTATTTACTTTAATTAATTAGATTTATTAATCGCTTCTTGGACGTGAGGACACCACAACACGAACACCTGCGAGTCAGTAAAACAAAGAGTGAAATTAGTTCAGTATAACGCAGTTAGATAATATTGCTCGTAAGACATTTCTGTAAATAAAAAATAAGTACTGTAAGAGAGTAAAAATTTAAAACTGTTTCCTTCTCTAAAAACTATTTTTATTAATATACAATTTGCTTATTTATCTTGCAACAAAACAACTAAAAATTCCATTAATATTTTTATGCATTTACTTATAACTAATTCTTATCTTTTAATTTCGAGGGAAAAAAAATCGCCAAGAACAAATTCACTCTTGTTAGAAAACAGTAAAATAAAAATTACAACAACAAAGTTTTTGATACAAATTATATAAAAAACAAATTTTATTTTAAAAATGATTAAATAAAATGTCCTTTTAAAAAATAAACACGAGAATCTTATAACGTACTTTCAATATCTGAAAAAAAAAAAAAAAAAAAAAAAAAAAAAATGTCCGTGTAACTAAATTATTTTCCAGGCTAAACTCTATAATTCGATTAACGGAACTTTTTTTTTTTTAATACTTTTTACGTATAAAATGTTAAAAGTGGTTCATTAATTAAAAAAGAAATAAAACCGTTAAAGGGTTGTTCATAAAATAATTCTTCTGAAAGTCATGTTTTTTTTAATCTATTTTTCTTAAGAAACTCATTTAAGTCATTTAAAGGGAAAAAAGTAGGGATTACTTTTTCATTTTCCCCATGATTCCCTAATATGGTCTATGACTGTAGCATGTCATTAGTTGCCTAAGCGATCTGTTCCCCTTGATACTCATTAGTGAGCATATTTTCCCACGTGTCAACCCCTCTTTATTACCCTGTCTTATCACTTTTACTCGCTCTCTTATCCTTTTTTTTTTTTTTTTGTCCGGAGCTTTTTATTAAGCAAAGTGGATCTAAAGCAAGGAAAATGACTTCTTTATTATTTATTTAGCAGCTATTCTAATACCACTGAAACACGTTACTCTTTTTATACATTTTTTTCCCTTACAGTTCAAAATATCTGAAATATTTTATGCTCTGTTTATTTGCATGACCAAAATAAACTAATGTTGCTTATGAGAAAGAAAGAAAAAAAAAAAAAAAAAAAAAAAACGTATTTTTTTTTTTTTTTTTTTTTTTTTTTTTAACATGTTCCAACATATATATACATTGAGGCTAATTATTATATTTTACACTTACTACTTTACTATATATATATAATTAGAAAGTACTTGATTCTTGAAAATTTTCGACCTTCGGTTTTCGATGAATTGACACACTTAGAGATGTCCCGAACACAATTTAATTAAATTTAGTAACTGATTGCCTGTGCGTCTGTGTGTATCAAAAATTTTGTATATCATGATACATTGGATGAATTTTAAACAAACCTCTTATATATAGTCCCAAAAATTTCATCCATCATATTTTGCTTGACCTTTCACCAATTACGGAAAAACTGCTGAAGTATTAACTTGTATATCGTTTACAGCAGTATAAAGGAACTGGTTTCGATAAGAAAAATGAAATATCGAAAAGTATATTGATATAAATTATTCTATCATATATATCATAAATAACTGTGAAATATTATGTTCAAAATATTATTATGTCTAATAAAGAGCAAAAATTTTTGTGCACATGTCAACTGAGTGTATTTTGGATAAAATTTCTGAATATGAATAGTTGCCAAATTTGACGCTTTTAGATACAGTAAAATTTTAATAGATATTATATATACATTTCTGTAACAGATTTCACCGATTAAATAAAATAAAAATTTCTATTAAAATTTAATGGTAACCATAAAGCATAAAATTTGGTAACAATGCAACATGTAATTTTCAGTTTATTAAGTTTGGAGTTCTTCCTCTAAATGAAATATTGAGGTTCATTTTGTTTTATATAGTACGATTAACTGACAAAATTTAATTAAATTGAAATCTTATTTAATTTTCATGCGGTTTAGTTTTGAAGTATTCATAAATGTATATAAATATATATATATATGTGGGAAGTTCCTTGCAGAGCCAACAGATGGCGCTGTCTCTGATGCGTATCATTGAACGAGATGACAAACGGAGGAGTTGAGATCTGGCTGCAGTGGAGATCGGTTGAGACCTTCAGCGCGTAGGCTGACAGGCTCATTTTTCTGCTAATTAGAGCTTGTTGTGCTCTGTATAAGTGTGTAGAGCCATGGAGAGCTCTATACCATAATCTCACTTATTAGAAATAGTACGCGTAGGTACTAATGTGAATTGTAGAGCGAGTCAGTGCTCATATATGTTACTTTCTGTTAGTCCTAGTAATGAAGAGAGCTTGTTATGTGTATTAGGCCTCGAAACCAACAAATGTTATTGATGGAAACCCTGCTAATATTATCATTTTATCTTTGTGTAAACTGTGTTGTGTACGTAATAAATGTTTTTAGTTATCTTAATCGCACCTCTTCATTGCCCCACCCCTAGACGCCCAGCTCATATACTACAAGTGGGGACTCTGCCGCGATATTACCACCAACAAGTTAAAAAAGGTAACTGTTATTGTTATATATTTATCATTGTGTTTGATAATACATAATAATGATTAATGCATTGAGCAAAAAGAGTTTGAGTTACTATTTTGAATTAGAAATTAATGGTGAAATACTTTTGAGAACACTTTTGGTTTCACTGTGTGATGAAATTAAATAAATATATTACTTGAGAAGAATGAATAGAAATAAGAATTATGATTGAAAAAATATTCTGAGTAATCTTTTATAATTTTGCTTATTACTGTTTGCAATAATATTTTAACAATATTATAACAATATTATTTTAAAACGAAAGTGAAAATAATAATTAAAGAAAGAATAATGATAATGGTGATATTATATGAAATATGTGTATATAGCAATAATTAAGAAATATATAAGTTGTTCTAAATATTCTATTAAATGGTATAAATTGTTCTGAATGTGTTTATTTAAAAATCATGATAATTTTGATTTGAGAACAAAAAGCATAGAATCATTTTTAAGAAATATGTTCTCATATTATTTTGTTCCTATTTAAGTATGATATTAATTTGGTAGAAGTATTGAAATATTTTTTGGTATAAATAATTATTTAGAGTTATAATGGCCCAAAACGTGTTGCAAGGTATTAGAAAAGCAGATTTAAGAACAATTGCTGAAGAATTAGGCCTAACTGTTCCGGCGGAAGCTAAGGTACTTGAAATCAAAACTTTAATTGAGAGTTCTGATATTTATAAAAATGATTTAGAATTTGTTAGAGGTGTTATTAAAATGTTACTAGAAGAACAAAAGTTGAAATCTGTAGAAGAACAAACCAAAATTGAGATAGAAAGAATTAAATTATCCCAGTTAGAAAAAGAAATAGAGTTACAGAATTTAAAGTTACAGGCTGCAGCAAATAATTCTAGTAATAATGTTGAGCAATCAAATTCAGAAACTACTTCACAATCATTAGAAAATTTAATTAGAAGTATTCGAACTTTAACCATTTCAGTACCTGAGAAACCGGAAGCTTTGCACTTATTTTTTCAATCCCTTGAAAAAGCATTCGTTTCTAAAAATGTACCCCCTAAATTTAAATCGGAAATATTGATTAATTTATTGGGAGATAAATGTAATCAGGTTCTTGCGTACGTAACCACCGAAGAAATTAACGATTATGAAAAAGTTAAGGAATTAATTTTAAGACAATTTCAACCAACGCCGCGTGAATGTTTAAGTAATTTTAAAAATGCGTTCCGTAATCCTTCAGAATCTCATGTCCAATTCGCTTCACGTCTAAGCGCTTCTTTTGATTACTATTGTAGATTGAGAGGGGTGAACGATGTTAAACAATTGTGTGATCTTATAGTTTCTGATAAATTATATGAAACGTTGGATTCTAGAACTAAGGAACATATTAGTGTTCGAGAAGGTCAAAATTGGTTTAAACCCAACGAATTAGGTCGGGAGTGTGATTTATTCTACTCTTCTAGAGGCAAATCGTTAATTGAAACTAATAATAATACGCGAAACGAAAGTTCAGAGAATAAGCGGTTTGTAAACAAAACTCCTTTTAGAAAGACACATTATAATAATAAAGATCCCATAGTACGTAATTCGGTATCTAATCAAACTCACGAAAAGCATGAAAGAATGTGTTATATTTGTGGTGCAAAAGGGAAAACATTTCATTTCGCGCGAGTGTGTCCTAAACGTATTGCTGAGAAAAAAGAATTCCGTGAAAATCTTCCAACAAATTCAGTAGTTCAATCCGAAACAAGTCCGATTAACCTAATTGTTAATGAGCTCGAATATGTTGATATTTTAGTGGATGATATTCCACTTAAAGGGTTAAAAGATTCTGGTTCTTCGATTCTAATTGTAAATAAAAATAGCATTCCACAGACTAAAAATGTTATTTCTTCAACCACTCTAGTTAGCTGCTTTAATGAAAAGAAAGATGCAAATCTGACTGAATTTAAAATATCTTTACCTAATCATGATTCAATAAACATAATCGGTGCTTTATGCAACAATTTGACATGCGACGTAATTCTGCCTAATAATATCTTTCATATTTTGAAACAACAAAATAAAGAGGAAACACATGTTTCGAATTCCAGCGACGTAGCAGGGGGGAAAGAAAATTTTTCGCGTTCGGGGGAAAGAAATTTCGATGAAGCAAATGAGTGTTCTTTTCCTGTATTCGATCGAAAGGAAAATGAGATAGATTCTTTTTTTTCAAGTATGTGCAATTTTTCAGAAGAAGAAAAATTCGATGTCAGTTATATTTTAGATAAGTCGTTAAAAGAGAAATTAAGCGAATTAATAAAAAGTTATAAGCCAGTTAAAACAAAAAGTACTGATTTAAAAATGTCCATTATTTTATCTGATGATATACCAGTGTGTTCACGCTCTCGCAGATTATCATTTGTAGAGAAATCAGAGGTGGACAGACAAATTGACCAGTGGTTAAAGGATGGTATAATTAGAGAAAGTACATCAAATTATGCTTCGCCAATAGTGGTGTGTAGGAAAAAAGATGGAGGAATAAGGTTATGCTGTGATTATCGTGCTTTAAATAAGAAAATAATTAAAGATAAATACCCGTTGCCAAATATTGAAGATTTATTTGATAGATTAGGGGAGGGTAAAGTTTTTTCGACACTAGATTTAAAGAATGCGTTTTTACAAGTTGATGTAGAGGAAAAAAGTAGGAAATATACAGCTTTTGTGACCGATAATGCCCAGTATGAGTTTCTAAAAGTTCCCTATGGATTATGTAATAGTCCCTTAGTATTTCAAAGATATGTAAATTATGTGTTTAAAGACTTATTAAAAGATGGTACTGTAATTATTTATTTAGATGATATAATTATTCCATCTAAAGATGAGAATGAATAAATTAAAACGTGTGTTAGAAACGGCATCAAAATTTGGTCTAGAGTTAAATTTAAAGAAATGTCAGTTTTTGAAACGTAAGATCGATTTCTTAGGTCACATAATTGAGAATGGCACGATTAAACCCTCAGTAGAAAAAACTCTTGCAGTACAAAATTTCCCAGAACCCCGTAATGCTAGGGAAGTGCAGAGTTTCTTAGGTTTAACGGGTTACTTTAGAAAATTTATTCGTTCATATGCCAACATAGCAAGACCACTCAGTGACTTATTACGTGCTTCCACTCCATTTAAATTCGAGCAAGAGCAGAAATTAGCTTTTCAAAAGCTTAAAGACATTTTATCTAATGCACCTGTCTTACACCTTTTTAAGCAAGGCTATAAGTTAGAAGCTCATACAGATGCATCTAAATTAGGATTCGGTGCAATCCTATTACAACAAGATGACGATGGACAGTACTATCCAATCCATTATATGAGTAAAAAGACCTCTGTACAAGAAGAAAAATACTGTAGTTATGAGTTAGAAGTATTAGCGATAGTAGAAGCCCTTAAAAAATTTAGGAACTATTTGTTAGGTAGTAAATTTAAAATTTATACTGACTGTCAAGCGTTCACTAAAACTTTAGATAAACGTGAATTGACACCTAAGGTAGCCAGGTGGTCTTTCCTGCTACAGGAATTCGACTACGAAGTAGAACATCGACCTGGTAAACAAATGCAGCATGTTGACGCTCTTAGCCGACACCCTGTAATGGCTGTAAATACTGATACCCTTACTCATCGTATTGCTACTGCTCAAGAAAATGATGAGTTTATCAATACTGTGAAATCTCTTTTACAACAAAACCAAAATGACGAATATGTGTTGAAAAATAATGTTTTATATAAAGTGTTAAATGATAGGGATGTACTAATTGTCCCAGAGATCATGCAACTTGAGGTCGTAAAGAAATGTCATGCCTTAGGACATTTTTCGGCTAATAAAACTGAAGAGTTAGTAAAAAGAGACTACTATTTTTCTAATATGAAAAAATGCGTAGATAACGTTGTAAAAAGTTGCGTAGAATGTATTCTCGTAAATAAGAAACAGGAAAAAGGAGAAGGTTTTTTGAACCCTATCCCTAAAGGGGATATACCATTATCAACGTATCACATCGATTTTGTGGGTCCATTACCAACCACTAACAAAAACTACAATCACATTTTTACCGTCATCGACGGATTTAGTAAATTTTCGTGGCTATATCCAGTCAAATCAACTTCTTCAGCAGACGCCTTGCAAAAATTAAAACAGCAAGCTGCTATTTTTGGTAACCCCGCAAGAATAATATCTGATCGTGGACCTGCGTTCATATCTAAGGAATTTGCAGATTACTGTAAATCAGAGGGAATTGAACATGACACCATCACAACTGGAATCCCACGAGGGAATGGTCAAATTGAGAGACTTCATCGAACAATCATTCCTGTATTATCCAAGTTATGTATAAATGACCCTAACAAGTGGTACAAGTTTGTTGAGGCTGTTCAGAGAACTATTAATTCCACCACATCGAGAAGTACCAAAAGAACTCCTTTTGAACTACTCACTGGAGTAACAATGAGAAAGAAAGAAGATAAGAGAATACTAGAACTTCTCGAAGAGGAAAGGATAAATTCCATGCTTGATAATCTTCACACCATTCGTGAAGAAGCAAGAAAAAATATTCTTAAGATTCAAGAAGAAAATCGCCGATGTTACAACAAGAAGAGAAAGAAAGCCCATGTATATAAAATTAATGATCTAGTTGCCATCCAGCGAACTCAGTTTGGAACCGGCATGAAACTAAGACCAAAATTCTTAGGTCCTTATAAAGTTGTGCGAGTAAAGTCCAAAGACAGATATGAAGTCGAGAAGATAGGTGATCACGAAGGACCTATACATACTAGTACTTCCGCAGACCATATGAAATTATGGTCCACAAACTAAATAGACTGAACTAAATGGACTGATAAACATTACAGAAAAAGTTAACTGTGAATTTTTATGTACATAATTTTTTTAATGTCTGTTTCTCTTTTTTGTTTTTTTTTTTTCTTTTAATTGTATTTTGCAGATATCCTTTAGTATCCCAGGTTGGTTTACGGTGAGGTCACCGCAACATCAGAATGGCAGAGCGTTGTGGGAAGTTCCTTGCAGAGCCAACAGATGGCGCTGTCTCTGATGCGTATCATTGAACGAGATGACAAACGGAGGAGTTGAGATCTGGCTGCAGTGGAGATCGGTTGAGACCTTCAGCGCGTAGGCTGACAGGCTCATTTTTCTGCTAATTAGAGCTTGTTGTGCTCTGTATAAGTGTGTAGAGCCATGGAGGGCTCTATACCATAATCTCACTTATTAGAAATAGTACGCGTAGGTACTAATGTGAATTGTAGAGCGAGTCAGTGCTCATATATGTTACTTTCTGTTAGTCCTAGTAATGAAGAGAGCTTGTTATGTGTATTAGGCCTCGAAACCAACAAATGTTATTGATGGAAACCCTGCTAATATTATCATTTTATCTTTGTGTAAACTGTGTTGTGTACGTAATAAATGTTTTTAGTTATCTTAATCGCACCTCTTCATTGCCCCACCCCTAGACGCCCAGCCAAGATTCTACATATATATATATATTAAATAACTAGCTTTACAATTATTAGTCGAATTGCAAGAGTACCATAATTCTATTCCACCACAAAAATAAATAAATAAATAAAAATAAAAATAATTGTGTAAGACAGAATTGGCTTGAAATGCAATTTGTAACCTTATTAAGTTTGAATATCTCTTGGTTTGTGTCACAGATGTTTCAAAGCAGCATGCATACTTTTGTATTTCGAAATTTTATGTACCAATCGAATTTATTCATGTAAAACTCTATTAGTAGGCACATTGTCGTGTTTTCTTAGGCACGTGCTTTTAAGTTGCACCGATGACCATGGGATTTATTCGAAATAAGTTATGCTCATTAATATATTTTATCGTAACATTATCGGTGAGTGTTCTGAAGTTGCTTGATTTAGTATCGGCTGCATAACTCAAATAAACTTATTTTACCGGCATCTCATCGTATTCTGATTGGAAAGTCATCCGTAAACGATACCTTTATGTCCTACCTTTGAAGAGACATTTTCAACGAGTTTTTCATGAGAATTCATCCACTAACGCCAACTATCCTTCATCAGCCATTCCTTAGATCATGGACCTTGATTTAAACTAGCGCTGAGTATATTTAGGTAGGGTTCAAAAATAACTGTGTAGATTTATTTTGGAAAAGTTTCTGTTCTAACATACTTTTGATTATGATTTTTTCTTTTTTTTGAACAGTTTATCCAAGAATTTTTATGATAGATATTTTATAATAAAGTTCTTTCAAAAACGTTTACGGTAGACATTTTAAGCTTACACAAACAGTACACGGATACTCAACTGCGGAAGTGAATGCTGAACGTGTATGTTTCCCTTTAAAATATGTTGAAAACGACAACAGGTATAAATTAAGTTATATGATGTTGCAACCAATATTGTTGTTAAAATTAAATCAATTTTTTTGTTGAAATTTTTGGAAAATTAATATAATTTGATTTATTATATAAATACAATTAAAAAATAATCGTTATTTTGATTGATTTCTTTATGTCTTTATATTTAATTATCTAAATAATAATTAAATAATAATTATCTCTTAAATATCTAATTTTATGTAATTTAATATTAGCAAATTAATACCTTTTCTATCGAAATTTGGAATTTATGTTAATTTTTTAAGTACTAAATAAAAATTTGATTCACTTTCTATTCGTTCATTTCTTTGAAATTTTATTTACTTATGAATATCCCGTTTCTGCGAGTGTTTGTGTATGCAGCAAAATGTTTTTGTAAATAAATAAAACAAAAAATTGTAAATAATACTGTATTATAAAGATTCCTGAAGTCAAAAGCCAAGAAATCGACTCCTTCTGCCACCCCCCCCCCCCCCAAAAAAAAAAAAAAAAATATCCTAAATATAATAAACAAACATTTGAAGTAAAAAATTGACTAATAAAGTTAGTTGATGTAGTTAAGTATTTTATTGTATAACTTTTCATTTATTTATTTGTTCACTTATTTATTTTTATAAAATTAAGATAATTCCTTTTACTAAGCTAAATATATTTTGAGAATTTTTCAACCAAGTTTGGTACATTAAGAGAAATAAAACAGACACTTAAATCGAAAATAAACAAATTAATTAATAAAATAAAAATAAATGCAAAAAGTTTTCTGCTTTAAGTGGGTGTCTATAAAACACTGCAGTAATATGCCACTGAAACCTCTGTCTCCTGAGATTTCTCTCACACGTCAAATTCTAAGACATTAAGTTTCTAAACTCATAGATGAGAAATTCTTCAGTTATCAGAACTTTTATAAAAAAGGTTTGGTATGTACTTATATTTTCAAAAATTTTACGAAAAAGTTCTTTTGATATAAGTTCTTAAGGAACTTTTCATAAAAAAAAAAAAAATAAAGAAAAAAAAATAAAGAAATAAATAAAATAAAATCATAAAAGTTCTTTTTTAACTTTTATGCTAGAACTTTAATTATAAAAGTTTTGTGAACCAGTTAAACAGGAACTTTTTGAAAAAGTTCATTAACTATTTCGAACTCGGCCTTTAGGTGTCAGCCACTCAACGGGCGGGGTAGGGGGGGGGGGGCGCTGACACCCCATTTTCTTTTTAATTTTTTTTATGGCAATATAGAATAAAATTTTGCATAAATAATAATTATACTTATTTTTAACTTTTCAATGTGAAATTAAATATATATATATATATATATATATATTATTACAATAGTAATAACCAAGCAGAAAAAAAAAAATATATATATATTTTTTTTCAATATGGATTAAAAAACCGCAATAATATTTTTAAACGAATCGTCGAAACAATGATCTCTTATAATTTGAAATAAATTTAAAAGCATTTGCATTTCTAATAATAATAATAATAATAATGAACTGTAGAAAAAATAAGTATTTTTTTCATATACAACAATGCCATAATTGCATATCAAGAATTTTGTTTTCTTTGATATTTAGTGTTATACTTCTTTCAGAGATGAAAACATTCAATTTTGTAGATTCAATTCTAATACAAGTCAATTTATTCTAATTTCGTAGATTCAATCCCAATACATGCTAAATATAATAGATATGGACTAAAAGTTCTTTACATATTTTATATGTTCTTCTTATTACCTTTTGTCTAATTTTTCATTATAAAAATACGTTTTAATACATTTCTTATAGTTTTATCCATTTCGCTGTAAAAAAAAAAAAAAAAAAAAAAAAAAAAAAGAATGAATGAATGAAATCACTAATAATTAATGTGTAATATAGGTAATAGTTTGAAAGAAACACTTTTTTACTCACAATAAATAAATTAACAAAATTCATCAAAAATTTCGCCAGAAATATCCCATGTAAATAATGTACAATATCTTGCAATGTACTGAAAATATTTCTGTCACTGACATCTAGAAAATAAATTGTGGCTCTAGTAAAAATAGTTCCATGACATCCTTATAATTTCTAGTTCCTTTGCTAGCGAGTTCTAGAACTTCTATTAGAACTCTAGAAAGCCTTTCTATATTATCGTGAGTTCTAACATTTAAAATTCTCTGGATATAAATGGAAACGCATGAGGCGAATTTTAGTAACTATAATTTTAGTTTATGATTCAATTCTAGGAAATTCAAGCGAGAATCTTTCGCAATACAAAGGATTCATAATATTTATAATATTGTTTTATCATCTAGAAAATTATGGATTAGAAATAATCGATATTTCGTGTATTCTGTCAATTTGTTTATCTTATACGCTTAGCTGGGAAATCTGTATTTCTTGTATAGGGATTCATAAAATCACTATTTATTCTTTCTGGATGAAGGTGGTATATTTTTTTTTTACTTAGTGTGATATCTGTAAATAGTTTTAAAGAATGGTTTACATAAAATTAAATTTTAAAATGTCTTTTAAATTATGTTTAAAAGTTTTTTTTTTTATTTTTATTTTTATTTTTTTTTTATTTTATGACATTATTATAATTGGTGAAATATCATGACTAACTAGCCCATTAGCTATAAACTTTGAAGCCACAATAGTTATAGAAGAGACATTTTTGCAAAATGACTTGGCGTGGTCAATTGATTCTAGTTAATGACTTTACGTCAATTAGAATGTGATCGTCGTGATTCATTTTATCACTGAAACGCACAAATTAGTTGATGACATAAGTATGTAATATACATCTATTAAAAAAGCACAAACACTAAGAAAAAAGTTTCAAATTTTCACTGCCTCTGAAGGAACTTCTTTTTTCAACACTTATTGATCTTAAAAATAAACTTTCAGATATTTCTCACTACATTCCTTAGTATCGCATTTTTTACATTCATAGTGGTATTATTCATTTTGTAATGAATTTAATATTTATTTATAAACTACATAAAAACTTTGTTACGCAACGTATGTATGCTTATATATGCTTTTTTATAAATTGAAAATCTAGTAACGTAATGAATATAGAATAACTATTCATATTTTCCAAACTTTTCCATTTCCTTTATGAGAATTGTAACTATATTAATTTATCTTTAAATTTTGCAATAAAATATTCAAATGCATTTCATATAGTTTAAAGCAGCTAAAACAAACCAAAAACAGAATATTTTCATTTAATATTCTTTAAAATAACTAGACTATAGAACTGCATCTATATTTTAATGTTGTGCAGAGTGTAATTCAAATTCAGTAAGGTGTAAGCCCTTTTTGTCTATGAAAAATGACATTCATGAATATGGAACTTAAAAACAAACGTATTTATGAATACCTCATGCATAAGATACAGACGTTTGTTTATGAATATTGTTCATGCGTGAAATACGCAAGCACATTTATGAATATTTCATGGGTATTTATAAATTGCTTTTGCAAATAATTCATCCAGAAATGTAATATTAAATTATGTATTATTGCTGTAAACTATCAAAAAAGGAAATATATCGATAGCTCAACTTTATCTAATAAGAAATACAAAGTGAATGAAAATGAGACTTCAAGAAAAGTAATATATATATATATTCATTTCATGAATCTTATTAGCCTTATGTTATGATAGAATTATCCTTAGAAAATCTTTTTACACAAAATAATAAAATTTAATTATTAAGTATTATATAAGGTCGTTATAATTTATTTTTCGCTCTAAATGGTGGTGCATCCAGGAATTTTTTCTATAAAGGGAATTTTTTCTATATAAAATTTTTTCTATTTTTTCTATAAACTTAAAATTGCAAATGTCAGGATACATTTTATAACTTTAAGTTCTATTCATATGGTTGGTTAATTGGTTAAGGTAATTAAACAAGCAATTTACTACAAAGAATTTACTACAACAAATTTTTAAACGTGAAATTTAAACAAAAAATAATTTTATTGCAGAAATTATACCGCTATTTTCAAAGCAACTCAAAACCAAAAAGTTTATAGTCAAGTTCACCTGAAATCTATTTGTAGAACAAAATAAATAAATAAATAAATAAAATGAAATAAATTAGAGCTAACCTGACACCCGAGTCCCGTCAGTTAGGCTCTGAGTGGCTGTGTGTTGTAATATTTATGTGGTAATTTAGATAATCGCCGAAACTCCAATTACATAGTATTAAAACGTTAAGGGGACTTCGCACCTTTGTTTTGGCTCTATCGAAGGTTTAACATAAAAGCTTACGTTTTCCTTTGATATTTATAAAATGAACTATTTTAAGTTTTGTTCGATAAAATATATATTCAGGAAACAGCTCTAATGATTTTTGATATATATGATATGTTTTGCAGATTTGAAATCTTTGAATTGCTGCATTTTTTTCATGATTTTATCATCTTCGAAATGCTTAAATTTTTACAGATTATTAAGAAAAGATTAAATATTTGTTTAGATGAATATTAGAATCTACTTAAATATATCTGTACTGATAAGTATAAAGGATTTAAGTCCATATTCCTGATTTTTCAGGAGACGAAAAATAAAGTTATACTAACTAAAAACAAAGCAGAAGAATCTATTAGGAAAAAGGGATTTCGTTGACTTATACCCTTTATACCATTCAGTGGTTGTCAACCTTCATTTAACAACGGGAAAAAATTGAATTAAATATTTTATACCATACATTGATGGTAAATTTCTGACTTGAACCTTTTTTTACCAATGGATTTTCTCAAAGACTAAATGGCATAGACTTAAATCCTTTATACTAATCGATTGAGAATTTTTTCTGAGTCTGACTATGTACTTAACTCAAAATCGACATTTTTGGACTTAAATCCTTTATACTTATCAGTACAGATATTAAGGATGGATTTTGCAATATTTTTAAAAGAAATATATATATATATATATATATATATAACAAAAATTACATATATTGCACATTTTTACTTAGACATGTACTTTTTTTTTTCCAGAGAAACTAATTAATATATTTCAAAATACATCAATTATTCTTTCAAGTAGGCTTTATTACATATTAAATAAATAAATAAATAAAAGTGTTTTCTTGAGTATCTGTAAAGTTTTTTGAAGAGCATGATTTCATGCAAAAATACAAAGTCTGAAAACGGAATTTAAAGATTTTATATGTGAAAAAAATGTATTAGAAATCATTAGAAATGTTTCTTGAAAATTTATTTTATCAAACAAAACCTAATATAATTCAATATTTAAATATTAAATGAAAATATAAGCTTTTATATGAAACCTTTAATAGAGCCAAACCCTCAAACAATAATAATAATAATGTTGAAAATACAGTGATTAGAATTTTTCAGGATAAGGCACCTTTCCTATTACTACAACAACGTCCTCAAGCTAAAAAGGGCTAGTGGATTCGCACTAAAATTGGATTGTAGACGATCCACGAAACGCACCAAACTGATTAAAAAAAATAATGGTTAAAAATATCCACAAGGTAAGTCTGTATGGAAAAACGAAAAATTTAACAAAGAAAATAATTCAGAAAACATAAACAATCATTTATTGCATATTTTTTTTTATTTCGTGTTGATCGTTCGATTTTTTTTAATTTTACAATTTTAAAGACCAAGTACTTCCTGTTTAACTTTCTTTTTTTTTTTAAGTAGACATTATTTTTTTTTTTTAGTTTCTTGAGTGCATGTTATCCACATAACAAATTTTGTGCAATCTTCTTGATTGTTTAAATTGTAAGATGCTGTCAATAGCAAAAATTTAATACCAACCTGGTTATTAAATGTATGTACATTAAATATTTTATATATATATAAATCACGTTTTAAATATATTATCTTTAAAAGAACTAACATTAGAAGCATTAAAATGTTTTAATGCTTTCTTTTGTCTTTTATTGCTTACTAGACGGTGGAAAAACAAATACGAGTTATACATAAATATATGTGACTGTGTTATGGATATCGTTTAATTATTATTTAAAAAATTTCGAAATGTAGAAGTTGTTTGATAAGATAAACAATCCCTTATTATTATTATTATTATTTTTAGTATTATTATTATTATTTTACGGTTGAATACACTTGTCATTTATATTTTGGTTATTAAGAATAATAGTTAATTAATAAATGAAAAATAATAGAATAACGAAAAGAAATGAAAATGTGTAAAAGAAATGAAAATGTGTAAGATTAAAGTAAACACCGACAAATTCAGTAATTAACAACAGCACGCCTATGCACATTTTAATTTTCCTCAATGCCGGAATAATCAACAAAGACAATGGTAAAATCGATGAAGATGAAGAGGTAGAAATAGAGATCGCTAAATTATAACGAAGAGACACAAAAGGTAACATTCAAATTTAAGCTATGTCTGATTTAAATTTATACTATGTAAAGATATTATAAATAGTTTTATCGTTTTGAACAGAATTTAAAGTCGTGAGTACTAATGCCTAATGTCCACATCAAAGTACAAATGTACATCATCAAATTAGTTTAAATACATGTTATATATAAATATAGGAAATTTATAATTAATTTTCTAAATAATTTACTAATAATCAATAGTTTCTCATTTTGTGTAATTGTATATAGAATGAAATATTATATAAATTAAACATAAAATTTAGCTGAAATTTAAAAAAGGAGACTGTTATTTCTAAAAATATAATTGTACTACTTTCTTTCAAAGTATTTTACGAGGAAGAATTGTAATCAACCGAGTGACGTTGACTACAATTCTTCCTCACGAGTCTCTTTCTATATGTATGTATTTGTTATATATATTATCAATATATTTCTGTGCGCGTATTTAAAAAGAAATACATTACAACGACGAAACTTGGCATGCAAACGTGTCTGCATATCTAATTAAGCAACTGATCAATCGTAAAGCATTATTGAACATTGTAGAGGCATGAACAGCTACAAAGGTACAATTTTAAAAAAGCTGATGTGCTGCATTAGGAACATTTACAACTGAATTGATAGTTTCAATACACGTTATCAACCTTTAAGAACACGGGCGACGTACTGTGTACGCCAGTCAGTGAAATGACAGCTGCGAATTCCATAATAATTACGTGATTAACACCTGAATTTTATTTACCCTTTTTTCGAAGTCCATTCAATGAGGAATAAGTGTTTCAAGTTGAAAATCACATTTTTCTTTGTTCTTTTTCTCTACTTTTTACTCAGAAGTCTCATCTATCGAAGAGAATACACCGTCCGTGTTTTTATGTAAGTTCTTTCAATAATATGTCCTAATTTGTTTCTTTGAGTTTAAACACTTTGTTTTTGCTATAAATTCTTTATTTATCAAAAAACAACATTTTCCATTAGTTAGCTTCTCTTTACAATTTTGTTGTTGTTGTTGTTGTTGTTGTTTGTTTTAGGGCCGCAAGGAAAAGAAATATCGTTCACCCAGATGATTTATTTTTCTTCCAATGCTTTTTATATTTTATTTTATTTTATTTTTATTTTAGTTATATAAAATTATCAGACATTGTATGAGACATAAATATTACTAAAAAATTATATCGAGGCATTAAAATGCGCTGGCGTACACAGTACGCCATCCGTGTTCTTATGTTACTCAAGAACATTCGTGTTCTTAAAGGTTAATGTTTCAGATGAATTAGAGACGTTCTCAATGGCGCGACATTACTAGAGTTCGACGCAGAGAGGTGTCGCATCGTAAATCAGAAAGAGGTCGATTGGTACAACACAAAGATCGCCTGGCATGTTGAACAAAGAAATGTGCTATTTGATTGGTGTTGGAAGTGGAGATTCAGACAAGATACAAGCGGCCATCATATTGGTTCAGAACTTTACGTCTCACCAACACGCAAAGCTTGCTCAATAAAAATAAAAGTTACTTCCGCGTAAACTAGTCAATCAATAAATCAACGGCATATGACAACTAGTACAGTTATTAAGGAATACCATTTCAAAGTGATGAATAATAGATAATCATTGCAGTGACTGTCACCGACACTTCTCCACTTTGTATATTTAATGCCGTTTACCCTCAAATGGAACTCCGTCTAAATCGAGAAAATCATATTTAGTGACAAATCACAATTTTTGCTTGATACTGATGTCCACCGTATGTAAGTGAACATAAAAGAAGTTGCACTGTAAAATATTTGCACAATAGATTATGATCAAAGTCCGACAAAAGTTCCAGTCATTGACAGTAAAAATAAAGCCATGCCAGTAAATATGTCGTAAAATTTTCTCGTTGCAAATAAGTGGCTTTTGTAAAAGGGTCAATATTCTAAACAGTAATTTTTTGCAAATACGATTAACAGCATACGACTTTTTTCAACAGAAGGGCCAACTCTTCAAAATTTAGGGAAATTCGTACATTGTAGGTCGGGCCATATTCAACATTCGATACAAAGAGTCATAGGACCTTTACATTTGCTTTGATAGTGAGATAATTAATTATCTGCAATGGTCAACTTAAGTTGTGAAATGAGGTATTACTTTCACCCTCTGAGTCGGACCTTAGACGATATTTTGCAGCCTGTTGTGCTGTCAGTGGTAACTGCTTTACCAAATCCTAATTTCGACAAGTAAAACGCTCCATAAAGTACTGATCCATTGTTGCCATAAGGTGTTTGAAACATTTATATAATCAATCAAAATGTACTCAGTACTAATATACTCAAATGGTCTTCTCGGTATCTTTCGTCAGCCGTCACGGAATATTGGTTACATTCTCCATAAACTCGTAATTGAAATTTCGTACGTAATACGGCAATTCCATGCATCATTTCGAAAAAAGGCAATTCTAACAAAATGCGGATAACATTCCATATGAACACACCGATGCATTCCCATCTGATTATAAGTGAAATGAATTTGCGTTCCGTTTCGCATTCCGAATGTGTGACAGTACCCTAAATTAGTAATCTAAAACAATCGGGCATCGGCTATTTATTAGACTCGCACCTTTTCAATCTGCTTATATTGTCATCAGGGATCATTATCTCACCTGACGAAGAGCGCATTATTTGTATTGTTGCACGTTAAAAAAAATGGTATTTTGCTACAATATGTTAATCCTCTGATCACCTACGTGACCACCATACAATAGCCAAATTTCGTAGTTGTAGCTCATTTTTTTTTTCTGGGTGCGTATATATATAACGTTACAAGATTGTATAATGCAAGAGAAACATAGTATTAAGTGTCAAAGTTTATCACAAGGACCAAAATAGATGTAACCAAGAATATTTAAAAGAAATATGAAGACAACCACAATAATTACGCTGTAATGAACCTTAAATACCCTTATTCGCCAATAAAGAGCACAACAAAATCAAACTGACGACAAAAAAGATTATTCATTCATAACAAAAACTTTAAAACAAAAATAATCAGTAATCGGTTTTATAAAAATTTGAAAACATGATCGCAAATTGAAGAACATTTCATGAGGGATCTACATTTTTCATAAAGCAAAAATATCGAATGATTTCGATAGCTATAGTAGCTAAATTAAACCAGATGTTTATTGTATGTCCTATCTTTCAATATAATTTAAAAGACTGAAAGAGATATATATAAAAAAAAAAATGAATAAAACACCAAAAAGAAATTTTCATAAAAAGTTATAACCCACATGTCGTATGTAAGTGAAAGCGACAGTCATTGTACTGAGAGTTGAGAGGTAGCCAGAAATTACGTAATGCATATTGCAACAGCGTGTATATATACATACAATTTCGCATTTAAGTATGACTTTTTGAGGATTTATTGCAACTTCTGTTCAAAGTTGGACTAAAAGTATTTTAGGTATGTATTTATGATTGAATGTATCTGCGTTTGTTGATTTATAATTTCTTTTACTCGTTTTTAAAATTTACTTTAATGAATTTTATTATAATATACCACATGACCTGGTACAAAAACACAAAATGCTTCGAATTAAATTATTCCAGTAGCACTAAGCATAAAGAAAAAAAAAAATAAAAATTCAATATACGAAATGAAAAAAGTGTATATCCATATGTTAAAACAACAATAAAAATTAATTTATGCTAAAATGTATTTAAGTTAACATTCATTATTTAAAAAATATTTTATATTTAAAACTTAAAATTAGATGCAAATGAAAAATATTCATAATTATATTTGGTGTACATAAAACTGGTGCAGTCGGAAAATTTAGAATGGAAAATAATTAAAGAAAATAGGAATGAAACTTATAATAATAAAAAAAAAAATGACATAGAACATACACTTTTTTCTTTTTTGTGTACTTCTTAATAATTTTTAACAAAATGTTTACATTTTTAATTAATTTTGCATGCTTTAAATTATTTGGATAAATATAATTCTTTCTTAGTATTTTTAACTTACAGGGGGAAAATGCATATATATTCTTTTTTAAATAAACTTTGAATAGAAAAATTATATTTCACTGAACTTAAAATACATGCAATAATTTAAAAACATTTTTAATTACACTTTTTGAATAAGCGTTTGAAAATAAAGAAGGAACTATAACAACAACAATATATTGATTAAAAATAAGCACTAAAATTTTTTTAAATATATATATGTATATATATATATATATGTATGTATATATATATATATATATATATATATATATATATATATATATATATATATATATATATGTATATATATATATAAAATAGAAATTGTTTAAATATTTCTTTCCATTTTTCACCAAAATATAAGCAAAAATATATCGGCTTTTGCTTATATTTTGTTTCTCCTTCAATTTCTCTACGCGGCACAAAAGTTAAATAATGATGTCCAGAGTCCAATTGCGTTTGAAAATCAAATAAATATTCGGAATTCGCTTAGTATTTGTTTTAGTTTTCCTAGAGGATAATTTTTTTTTCTTTTACTTTTTCTATTTTCAAACTTATCTTCGAATAGTAAAAAAAAAAGGGGGGGGGGACGAAAGGATAATAAATGTTGAACGGACATTTTGTGGGAATAAAACTACACTGAATAATAAATGATTTTTCTTTTTTTTTTCTCAACAAAATAAATAAGTTTTGATATTTCAGATCGAAAATTCTCAATATTCGGTGTTTTAAACGCAACGAGTACAAAAAATCTTTCAAATAAATTCTTTAACAAATGGCGATGAATAAAAGAAAAAATATAATACTAAAAAATTATTATCTAAATATTTCTGTTTAAAAGCATTGGATAATAAACGTAATACATTTCTCAACTAAAGAAATTACATTTATCATTTCTGATTAATAATACTCCATCTTCAATGTTTTAAACATCTATTCTAAATCATTTCATCACTAGAATATGGTCAGTTGCTGGCAAAAAGTATTTCAATAACAGGTCAATCACATGTCGTTAAGTTATGTCCGTTAAAGTTACGTTATTTTTCACGAAGACAAAAAGTCCATAAATTTAGCTGTCATAAAAATGAGTGTTAATTAAAGACTCACTACCAATTGCATATTTCTAGAAGCGAACTGAATTTTTTAATAAACGGCGAACAATCTAAAATTTACAGCCATTTGTTGCAAATACGGTTACAAAAGAATGCTTTCTCGAAGAAAGGGGCAAAAAAATATCATATGAATATTTCTGTCTCAAAATATCAATGCAAAATATACTGGGCGTAGTAATAATGGGTATAGAAAAATGCGTTGGTTGTAGTCGTTCGACTTCCAGAAAAATGAATGTATAATTGATGTCTGAGAATTGTACCTCTATTCACCAAAATATTCTCCATCCTTACCTAACTATTTCCTTTATCGTTAGGGCAGTTGACGGATGCGAGCAGTCTAGAAGGATTCGTCTTTTAACCTAACGAAATTGTGAACCTATTTTCATTCTGCTTCCACTATCTGGAAATGTACAGGAAACAAGGCACTCTATATCGTCCGAAACAAATAATAGTTCGAAAAGACTATTTTAAGTCTATACGCCGGGGGTTCCTAAACATTCCAGAAATATGTAACTAACATTTCCTAGATTGTTTGTAAAACTGCATTATCATGGAGTAAACGTTTTCCAAAAAAGAGAAGTTTTCGAGCAACTTACTGGTTTTATCGCAGAAATTACAGCTTATGGCAAACAGCAGTTACAGCAAGTTTGTCTAATTTATGAAATATCGCATGTTTTATAATTAATATCTGTTTACTTCTAATTTCTTTTAAATATGCTAAATGGACAATATTCCTGTGACGTCACCGTAGGTAAAATCGCCGAACACGTGGCCGATATTTTGTAAACAAATTAGATTTAAGATGCTGTTTTATTGTTACGCATAACATTTTCCTAAATATTTCTGCAGTGAAACTTAATAATGATGTTCAAACACGAACAAAAGAGAAATGTAAACAACTGAATCGAATGATAAAATTAAGACTATTCCATATCATAAAATTGCAGAACATTTTATGTATACACACATACATACATATATATAATGAATAAAAGATTAATAAGAACATTTTATACACACACATATATATAGACATCAAAGCTTAAATAATTAGAATTTCAATCACTTTAATAAAGGAATTTATTAAATGGAACATCCATTTAAATTTGTTAACATCACCACAGTTCACACGGCAACTTTTAATATTACATATGTTGATTAATATTAAAGTATATTACTAAAACTGGATTAAAAACAAAACAAAGGTATCACTATATCACTCTGACTTCAGTTTCATATAATCTGTAACTCTTAGAAATAATATTGCAAGATGAAAATTTGCAAGCCACAATGCTTTGTTATGGTGGAGTTGAGGATTGTTTCCCTAACCAGCTGATATTCTTGTAGCCTCGAACCTAAAGTGGGAATATGGTCCATTAAAATAAGGTCTTTCATAGAATTTCTATAGATTTAGACAGAAAGAGTTCAAACACATAACCTATTCCCTCAAATCTCCTGAACTATATTCTGTTGCGGTTTCAGTCTGGTTTGCGGAAGAATTCATCAATGAAAATACACAAAAATCCTTGACCAGTTTCGTAAAATGACGCTGTGCATTATCATGGAGCGATATCACGGGACGCAAACTTTTTCCAAAAAGATACGTTTTCAAGCAATTTACTGGTTTAATCGTAGAAATTATAGCTTATCGAAAACAGTAGTTACTCTTACACTATGCATGTCTGATTTATAAAATATAGCATGTTTTCAAATTAATATCTGTTTACTTCGTAATTTCGTATAAATAATGCTGATCTGAAATAAGTTCTTTGACAGAATTCCTATAAATTTAAACATAAAGATTTTAAATACAAAATCCATTCCATCAAGTTTCCTGAACTATATTCTAGAACTGTTTGAATCTAGTATGCGGAAGAATACATCAGTGAAAATCTATGTTTGGTATATACAGGTATATGCTGATTCCTGATGGCGAGAACAATTTTTGAGCGTGGTAATATGCTCAATAATGTGGGATAATAGTACGTGGGATTTTAAAATTTGATTATATTTGCTTCGGAGCTATTTTGAGTATGTGACATACTCAAATTTGACACGTTTACTCATTACTGAGTATTTTTACTCCTCTTTTGTTTTCGGGTCTGTACAAGAACTAGTGATTGTATTTACTCCATTTTCAACAAAGTATGTTCAATTGTTAACCTGAAAAATATTTTCAAGGAATTCCATGAATATTTACCGTAGTTAGACTGAGGGCAGACAGACAGACGGACAAACCGACGTCGTAAATACTTTTAACTTTTTTATTAAGGTGTTAAAATGGTGTAAAATTTGGTTGTAAAGTTTTTTCTTTTTTTTTTTTTCTACACTTAATAATAATAAAACAAAATCTAATTTTGAGAGAAAAGTATGTACACATTTTACACCAACAAAAGTTAAACATATAAGAAGATCTTTTATTTTTTTATTTAGAGTTAGTAATATTTGATTTCACTTTATGATTTTAAATCCTCTCGTTTAATATTTTCCATATTTTATTTAATTTTTTTTTTATCCTTCTGCCATGACAGTACTTTAAAAATAATGATGTCTAGTTTGCAACGTTCGCAAAATTCAAACAGAAAGTGAGAAATCTTTCACTATTTGCTTTATTTTGTCGGCAGATTTATCTTTTATTTTTCAGGGGTTTTCTCTCTCTCTCCCTTAAAAAGAAAAATAATATTAATACTGTACAAAATTGTTATAAGTTTATGAAAATCCTTTCTAAGAGATCAAAGAATACGAATTTAAAAATGAAATTTTCACTCTAAATAAGCTAATAAATATTTATCTGCCTTTTACGTAAGAGGCGTAAATAAATTTTTAAATAAAAAATTATCATTAAATTAAATATTAAATTCCCATTCTTTAATTTAATTTTTAATATATATATATATATATGAATTTCTTACTTCTTATTACTTCCTGTTAAATATTTGAAAAAAATACGTGATAGTTAAGTTATTTTGTTATTCAAAGCAGCTCAAATTGATTTTAATTTAATTTTTTTATTAATTTAATTATCAAATTCTATTTCGATTAATTTTTCAAAGTAACATTTTATATTACTCTAGTGCAAGTATATTTTTATTATTATAAATTAACTAGCTACAAATAGTTAACTATAATAACTATCCGAATTATTTACTTATTTAATCTATAATAAAGTAGCAAATAAACATCTATAATCATCATAAGGACAAGTGGGATATTGATTGTTATTTTCTTTACTGTGCCTTTCTTATTTTACTTATATCACACACACGTATATATATGTATATATATATATATATATATATATATATATTAATATTTCAACATTATAAAAATCACAAATCAATAAAGAAAAACTTAGTTACCAAAACATTAGTAAAATCTTACATATGAAAATAAAACCTTATACGAAGAAACAAACATTGAAAAAGTTACTATATGAAAAAAAAAAAATGTTTTTGAAAGTTTTCCAAAAGCTGCTATATCTTTATCAAGGGCAACGATAGTACCAGGTAAAATATAATGAGTTATTTCTGCGACTTTGATATATGAGAGGATATAAAATCACAATCAATAACCGATAATTCTTAGATTTAAACAATGAATTAAAATACATGTAAGAACTGAAAAATATAATTGGGATTTATCATTATTATTATTAGTTTAGTTATTATTATTACTATTTTTTTGTAAATTAGCATATTATAAATAAATTACTCCATAGTAACCATTGGCATGTTAATTTACAAGAAACAAGAATAATGTAAGAGTTATTAATATGAAACAAAAATAATAAAAGAGGCAAATAAGAGAAATAATTTTATACAGTTAACAACGTTATAATTGAAAAAATAACTAATAGATTTATCATCAATGGAAATTACTACAGTTAAGTATCAAAAAATAGCAAACTTTATATTATAAAGGTAGCTAATTCTAAATAAATTACTAAACAATAACAACGCATATATTAATATACCTTGATATTAGGGAGACCAGAAAGTAATGTCTTTTTTGCGCATGTCGATATTCGATTGTAATTTTGCAGCTCATGTGTGCTTGAACTGTTGCCAAAGACATTTCAAAATTATAGTGATTTATATACTCGTAAATTTTTAAAGCTTATTTATTTATTTATTTATTTATTATTATTATTATTATTATTACGATAGTGAAATGGTCGGGCAAATTAAAAAAAAGAGGGTACACATACGACATAGTATACTTTTTGAGTTTCGTAAGGGTTGTAATGAAGTAGTTTTTACAAAACTTATTTGCGATGTTTATTCACGCGCATTAAATCTTTGTAAACGCTAAAAGTGTTTTTTTTTTTTTTTTTTTTTGAGTTAGACTGGTAGTCTTGATTTTTCTGACTTTTTTTTTATCAGAAAGACAAACAACTTTAGACAAGCATATTGTTAAGGGCAGAAGTAGAAGCAAATCCATGTTAGACAATCCAGAAGTTGTCAAACACTTTTAACCAACCTCGGTATACCGTCCAAGAACATTTGAAACAAATTCGTAAAGTAAGCAGAGCAAAGGTTTTGGGTTTTGCATAATCTGACCGAAGAAAACAAAGCACATGGAACTTCTTGGTTGAGTGGAACAATACAGAAGCGTTTTCTGATCACCTGATCAATGGAGATTAAAAATGGGTTCTTTATGATAATCCGAAATATAAAAGCCAGTGGCTCTCATCGAATGAATCTCTACAGAATACAGATAAGCTAGATTTATACTCCAAACAGGAGCTTTTGTGTGTTTGGTGGAGTGTTCGCGGGGTAGTTAATTTTTTAGTGCCGAAATCTGGACAAACTGTGAATCTAGACCTTTACTGTGAAAAATTGGATCGAGTAAAACAATCTTTGATTGAAAAGTGCCCGGCGACTGTCAACAGAAAAAGTGATATTCTGCAAAACGATAATGGAAGAGTGCATTACGCAAGATGAATCCTGAAAAAAAAATAGTAATAATAATAATAATAATAATAATAATAATAATGAATTAAAGCGGGTGGTGTTGCCTCACCTACCGTACTTGTCCGATATTACGTCATCGGATTTCCATTACTTTTGACTAGAGCCCCTAAATAAAATAATAGGCCAGCGCATTACCGCCATTTTTTTGCCTTCGAAGAGGACAGCATTCCCGCTTGGCGTCCTTATCGCTTCCCTAATGGTTTTAAGAAATCTTGATCTGAAGCTAATCCGGTCAAGATAAGAGCAATAAGCAACAATAATATACAATTTTTATTTAAGTCACACAATCAACTGTGGAAGAAAATCATATTTATTGAAATTTTATTTTTACGACTGAGTGAAAATAATGCCTGGACCGGGAGTCGAACCCCGGATCTTTGACTTACAAGGTCAAGGCTCTACCAATTGAGCTATCCAGGCCGACATCCCGGTCAGCATTACTCACTCAGACAACCTTTTAGGCAGAAACATCTCTGGTCTATCATTTAGATAGCTCAACAGAAATAAGACGCAGGAAATGGAAAACACCATTAGATAATGGGAGAAAGAAATACAATTTTTATTAAAATCACACTATCAACTGTGGAAGAAAATCATATTTATCCCATTATCTAATGGTGTTTTCCATTTCCTGCGGCTTATTTCTGTTGAGCTATCTAAATGATAGACCAGAGATGTTTCTGCCTAAAAGGTTGTCTGAGTGAGTAATGCTGACCGGGATGTCGGCCTGGATAGCTCAATTGGTAGAGCCTTGACCTTGTAAGTCAAAGATCCGGGGTTCGACTCCCGGTCCAGGCATTATTTTCACTCAGTCGGAAAAATAAAATTTCAACAATAATATTCCTAAAAACACATTTTGTTCACAGTACATTCTCAGGATGTCATTTTATTCTGAGGATATCTTATGGATATACTAGGGTAAGACGTGTTGTTAGAGCAGTTTCTGTTTCTTTTACGAAATGTCGCCAAATTTCAAATACACAGTAATAGAAGGTCTGTGAAGACTTTATATTCACTTCTTGAATGATTATAGCAATTTATCGCTAAACAAACTTCCATATTATAGTTTACTTAGCTAAAATTATGAAATATAATATAAGAAGTTACTCTAAAGTAACGTAAGACGATAAAAAAAAATGTTTGTCGTTTGTTTATCAGAGAAACGCGCTGGGTACATGTGGCAACCTTAAGGCAACAAAATGCTTCATGCGCCAGCTCGTATATATAGGAGCCTTACTTTTGACCGCTTCAACATTTCCGAAGTGGCAAAAAAATTTGAATATTTGGGTTATGTCCAAATTGCAATCTGTAGAGGTTTTTGCTCAAAAACCAACTGATTTTAACCGATCCGGGATTGAAAACATGCACACTAGATGCCTAAATTTTGTTGAAAATGAAGGGGATCGCATAATTGATTAAAAATAAAAACTTGTTAAAATATTATCTGTTTGAATTTATTGTAAAAAAAAAAAAAAAAAAAAAAAAAGACATTGCTTTCCGGTCCCCCTAATATAAATTAATAGTTCATATATTAATATTTTCTTTGTTTATTTATTTCCAAAATGTAGGACACTTTTAACTTTTGGTATCGCTTCAAAATAATGAAATTTAATTTTTTACGGGTGACTTTTAGTTTGTTGAAATGTATTTGTAGAGCTTACCCTTAAAATGTAAGTTATATAATCTAAATTCATTTAGTACATTTTTCCTTCTGAAAGTCAAATATTTTTTGTTACAAGAAATTAGAGTGTACTCTGAAAACAAATTAATTACATGACTAAGAAAACGTGCACTTTTTTTTAAAGAATGTTTTCTGTGTTTTTCTTTGGCAAAAGAAATATATATATATTTCAAGCTTTGTTTCATTGGTAATGGATGAAAAAAAAATAGAATAATTTAATATTTCAATTAGAAGATACAACATACGTGTACTATTATACAGTATACAAATAAATAAATATATAAAAAACATTAAAATATTCTTTGAACAACTTACCGCATGAAAAGAGTACCTTTGTTTTTCATTTTAAGCAAATTCGACAGGTGTAAAAAATTTCGCAGCTTAAAAATATATGCAGTTTTTTATCACTAGGCTAAAACAACACTATTTTTTACGTGTTTAGCATAAAATTTTTCTGAAATTCCAAACATTAATATTTATTTTAAAAATATTTTTTTCACTTTTTGAATCCACGTAAATAAATAAAAACAAACAGCAGGTACTGAAGAAGAAAAAGAAAAAGGAAAAACAGACTGCAAAATAATTCCTTATATTTTGTATAATACTTTTATTAAGAGTATTTACATTACGATTCTTTTAATATATATTTTAGAATCTATTATTTCAACATGTAAAAAAATGTTTATTTTTGAGTAAATTGTAAACTTTTTTGTTCTTCATCGAATAATTTTTTATAATCCGAAAAAAATGAAAGTTTTATATCCTGTGAAACCTTTTACTTTGTAGTGAAAACTTTCGATAAATTTTTCATTTTTATAGGCAATGAACGTACGCTAAACAAAATATAATATAGAGTTACCATTACTTATGTACATATGATTCAGTTCTATATATTTTATTTTATTTAGAAAAGAGATTATATAAATATACATAACTTTATTTTTTTGTATGCAAACAGTAGATTATAAAATATGATACATCAAAGTTTTTGTGTTTAAAACAAAATATGATACATTGTAGTATTTACATGTACGTAGTATTTATGTACCTTAATCTTATATATGATGCTAAATTTTCATCAGAAAAGCCTGGTTTTAGTAAACAGCTTATGAAGTTATTTGTTATACTTCATAAAACAGTTTTTTTTTGCTAAAAATTTGCATTATTTAATATAGTTATATTTTATATAAACTATTTTAAACAGAATAGTAACTAGTATATGCGTCATCTAAAAAACACTTGCGTTGAAATAAAAATAAATAATATTATGTTCTAATAAATACACATTAAATCTATCTAAATATAGTTATTTATTCTGTAATAATAACCTTTTTTTTATTTAAAATTTATTTACATAGATACAATGCAGTTTTGTTCTTTCACTTAAAATGTTATTATAATTAAAGAGAAACGATAAATAAAGTATATAAAGATCTGTTTCAATAATTATATATAAATTAATATAAATAATAATTTAGCAAGCTTTTAAAACATTATATTTCGAATTTACTTGTAAACTTAACAATAAGATTGTCAAGTAAGACACTTAGTAAGATTTACTTTAAAAAATACAAAATATAATTAAAACAATCTTGAAAATCTTTTAAATAAAAGCAAATACTCTATATGCTCTTACCTCTTTTAGCAATTCTGGGGAAATCTGAATTATCAACTTCATATACATATATGTATTAAAATAATTCCAAATATGTAATGTGATATAAAATCAATCAGTTTATCGGAAAATTAAAGACAGAATCGATGTCCCCAATAATATGTATAAAAATTTATGTAATTTTTTTTTATTTTCTTAAAATTACAAAATTTAAATTGAATGCATATTTCTAACGAACATTATTTATATAACAAAGTGAAAGAAATATTTGTTTTATGAGGAAAAAAAATCTATAAATTCCAGTTTTAAAATGGCATAAAAAAAATAAGGTTTTTTATTGCTTTCTTTCAATCAATTCTTCATAAAAATTCAAATATAATATATATATATATATATATATATATATATATATATATTTATTTATTTATTACATTAACACGCTTTGGTTTAATGTAACATTAAAATTAGTAAAATATTTCAAAGGAAAATAAAAACCAATTCCTTAAATAATGTTTTATAGAATTGATAATATACGTGTGTGTGTTGCTAATTTTCCCTGAATACTTTAACTAATTTTAAAATTATTGTTTAAAAATGCTATATATATACATATATGTATAGAAATATTGCAAGTTTAAAAATTAACATTCTGTATATTTATTTGATCATATTACCAAATTTTGTCTTATGGTTCATGTAACCTGAAAAAATAGAAAAATATTATATCAAGGAAAAGTATTATATTAAGATATTATATTATACCTAATCGAAAGGTATTATATCACTATTATATTATATTTAATCGAAAAATATTATACCAAGCTCATCAATATCATATCAAACCATTATAAAATACCATAACATCGTACGGGACTATGTAAAACTGACGTTTAACACAACTTTTTTCAATATTTTTCTAATATATACATTTTTTTTTCTTTTCTTTTCTTTTTACCTTATGATTAAGTATAATTTTTGCCCTAATGTTAAAATGCAATTTGATTTCATTAAAGAAACGGACTAACATTTCTATATAACTATTATTATTTTAAATTTAAAGTGTTAGAGTGAACTATTATTTGTTTTAATAATGTCCCATTACTTTCTATTCAAATAAACTCTTAGAAAAAAACTATTAAAAAACTCGTAAAACAGAAAAAGAAACCAATTTTCTTTTTTTTTTTTTTTACCATCACTCCACCATATCTCAGTAAAATAAAAAATAAAATAAAATGAAGTAAAATAAGCAGAGTCTATCTTAAATCCTTTATCTTAACATGATTTCTTTTCCCATTTCTCTTTAAATTACAGGAAATACCTTGGGTGAAATAAAATTTTCAATTTATTACAGTGGGTGTAAACGGGCTAATAAAATGGCGAAAAGCGTCCATCCTTTTCAATCTCCTCTTTAAACATTTCTTCCCGGGATACAATACTTAAAAAGAAACCTCGCTCAATTTTTAAAATGGTTTTCGAATAAAACCATTGGGACCATTCGTATGCCTTGCAGAGGTCCGACTCCATTTTATGGTTAATGGCCCAAAAGCAGTAAAAAGCTTTTACCACTGGATAAAAGAACTGACAATGAGAGAGAAATGCCAATATGATGTGGCATAACTGGGATAATATGTATAGATTTATTGGATTGAAATACCACCAAGTAGGATCTTTGTGTAGTTAAAGAAAATCATTATCGATGGAACGTGTTGACTTGGAATTTTTTTCGATATAAACGAAATGACTACAAGTTTAAAAATGAAATGTATATATATATATATATATATATATATATATATATATATATATATATATATATATATATATATATATGTATATATATATATATATATATATATATATATATATATATATATGTATGTATGTATATATGATTTTACGTATTTTATTGCGTTTTATTTTTATCATAGAAGATGATAGTTGTTTATAGATTTTTTTTATTTTACTGTGTGACCATAAATGTATTTTGATAAATTGTGTTAATCTTGTAATCATTAAATACTAGTAAAGTCACATGAACATATATATATTTATTTATTTATTTATTTATTTATAGATAGATAGATATTGATATATAGATATAGATATATATATAGGGTGCAAAGAAAAGTCACAAGGAGGCCGTTATCTCCGCTAAAGGTCTGAACGGGTCATAATATTGAGGCCAGGATCCGGTTTGACCCGTATAAAAGATCTGATTAACCGGGCGGCTCAGTTTGAAATCATATAAAATTTCAGCCCGGGTTTGGTCAAGGTTGTTTATTTTTTATCAGTGTATGGCCCGGCCTGGCCCGAACAAAAATGATAAAAGCAGGCCCGACCCGAACCGGCTCGATAAAAAAAAAAAAAAAAAAAAAAATATATATATATATATATGCCTTTTCATGAAAAAGTTTTTTTAGCATCTGTTTTTTAGAGTTTTTATTCAGACAAACAATTAAATCCTTTAACAAAACTACTGATCTTTTACGAGTCTGTTTATTACGGGCGAACAGAAAGCACAATGACAAGCAGAGAGCCAAATAAAATCTATTAATATTCATCAATCAATATAGGAAAGTATAAAAAATTGTTAATACTACAAAAAATACAATTTCATCTATTTCCACTTATATACCGTAGTAATGTATCCGAATCCTTTTATGGGATCCGGTAGACAAATTTTTAACTCTATTTTATACATTTTCAATAGAAAAAATGCTTTTGCACATCGTAAAAATGAGGCTAATTCCACCCAGTGCTTTGGAAAATAGCGGAAGAATTTTTATATTTTTCATACCAACTACACTCTACAGACCATAGGACAAAAAGCCTCACCGGCAGTAATGTATTAAATTTCATTTGTTAGTGCATGTGCACTAACTGGTAGTGACATGCATACTATTTTGAATAGGAAACCTGCTAATGTTACTTTAAATAAAACGTATCAATGTCAAACCATGTTAAAAATATTTGCAGAAAATCAGACCGCAGACAGACAGACTGGCAGACAATTAAGTAGAAGTTATAAAAAATTTTTAACAAAAATTTTTTATACGAAATATTAACCTATAAAATTATATAAAATAAATGTCTGAAGAAATATTGTATCATTTACTTTCTTCATTAATTAACGAGGAAAGTAGAAAAAAAATCCTGGCCGACGCGGTTCGGAAAAAATTGAATTCAATCCCGACCCGACCAGAATATACACAAAGAAAATTAAGCCAGAGTCAGAGTGCAAATTGAAAAATCGAGGATCGCATTCGGGACGAATTTTGTTGAGGACCGAGCTACCGTGCAAACGTCTAATCTCCGCAATCATTGGTCGCAGGCATGTACTTTCAATCACAAAAGAATTTATAAAAAAGTAAGACTTTTTTAAATGGCCTCCAGCAAACACAGAAGTGACATTTTGGTATTAAAAGACATCATTCGTCTTCCACGCGAGATCTCATTTCGATGCCAGCAATTGGTAACATTTATGTGTCGAAAATGTCCATTGAATCGATATCCTTCCCGATACTTGGAATGGTTATCGATCTGGTGGCAGTTTCCGGTCACAACTTCTGTCGTCAACGATAGTTCTGAAACATGATCGACAAAAATGCATGCGAGTTCCGATATCGCCGGCACGAAACCGGTACAAAAATGACGCCTGGCTGATTTCACCGATATTTTGTGGTAGTTATTTTGTATGTTATTTTCGATTTACAGATTTTTAATTTACGGAACCCTTCAATTAAATGAGTGACCTTTATCTTTTACGATGATAATTAGCCGTACATATATTAGTATAGTTATTTACTGCTGCAAGTTAACAGTTTCTTAGCATACAAGTAAGTTTATTTATAAATATTTAGTGGTAGCAGTGAACAAAGCCAAGCAAGAATAACGATATAATAGCAGTAATATTCTCATTCTTTAAATCTGATGTTAGAAAAGTATCATGTCTCTGATATCAGAATAATATCTTGCATTCTATACGTTAGTAATGCAACGAAAAACTGTCAGGTTTCAGATACTTGTCTGATAACAAATATTTCATTATTCTGTTTTACTCTGTAAAAATATCATATTTTCTGTACCGTACAGACACCATTTATCTAATAGAACATTATTTGTCATGATAAGAATATCTGAATGATACACGACAATGGACATGTCTGACAAATTTGATACATCTCCATAACAGAAAATTAAGTTTCTGATACTTATATGTTTGTTGGGCACGTTTAAATAAAAATAAAAAAAGTTTGAAATTTGCGAAAATTAATTGTTTACACAGTCACCGGACCCCTATATTATCATATTTAGTAAAAGTTGATACGAATACTGACACATATAACGCAAAAAGTTTCCTCTTCTTGCGCCCAAAATATTGACCAAGACCAAAAGTACCAATTTCAATATGGATTTTTCTACATTTTACCTGCCTTCATTAAGAGATCGGTTAAAAAATCATTAATAAAGCTGGAAAAATGCGAAAAAATTCCAAATTTTAAATCTAAATATCTTGGTCAGTTTTATAAAATGTTGACTGTTTCTATTAATTAAATGGTGTTATGTTTGTGCCATTTCTCTTCTGCGTAAGTACCTTAACTAGTTTTGACTAATCATTGGTACTCAAATTAAATTATCACCGTGACCATAATTTTATTCGAAATAAATCTCATTTAAAATTTAATTATATGTTGGTATTTTCATCTATCTTTTGTTTGCTGAGTGTTACAAGGTATTAAATTATTCAAATTATATATATATACACATATATTGGATAAGGTTATGTGAGCCACAAATAAAATATTTAATTTGTAGATTTCGTTTTTCAAATCTTACATTTTTATTTTATATATATCCCCTTTATTATGAAATATATTTTTAAATATTCAAGTAACATTTTTTACTTCTTATGATTTATTATTTCATATTATAAGTTTCATATTGATTGTTATTTAATACATTATTTGATATATTTATAATACCATAACTTTATGTAATCGATGCAAATTAATAACAATAATAATAATAATGAAATTAATAGAATAAAAATAAATAATGAAGCGTTACATTTTATTTACTATTTATCAAGTGCAAAATAATTACGCTCTTTAACGCTTTCATTACTGTTTATTAAACAAGTTTTGGTTAAAACCCGACAGAAAAAAAAAATCGAAATTTTCTTTATGAGAAACATTAAATCTACATTTATCTTAGTTATTTATGTATTGAGAACACTAAATTAATCTAATCCCGTTTCACATTGTAAAAATAAAAAATAATAAAATAAGTTTTACTACCTTTCTAGTTGATTATTATAGAAACATTATTTGAACGATTTTCACTATTTGAAGAAAATATCACACGTCTCTCATCAGAAGACAATACAATGAATGGTAGTATACTTTGCTTTTGCATACTTATTTCACATTACAGAAGGAAACATTACAGTCTTTGTTTATTTCTGTTTTGTTATATATATATATATATATATATTCGGATGCACTATATATAAATATGTTGTCCCAACTATGTATATCTTTAAACTAAAATTCAGTAAAAAAAAATCTTAAAAATGTCTCAAAATTTACTCCAATAAAATTCCAGAAATATCAGAGGATAAAAGGAAAAAAAAAGGTCTTGCATAGTATATTCTAACAGAATTCACAGATATAACTTTCCAAAAATTTAGTCTATTCTTTTTTTTTTTTTCTTTTTTGACACTGCATTTTGAATAGAATTTTCTATCAGTCACATGCATATATACAAATAAAGTCCATATTTATTTACAATTTAAACAATTTGTTCAAAAAATTAAAACGTAATATAATTACATTACTTGTATAAAACACTGTACGAACAAACACGCATATACATTTAAAAGACAAATACAATTAATAATAATCAAAATGCTAAAATGTTAAAAGATTTTTAGGTATCTTTAATAAATAATTATTTATTAAGTATAATTTTATTATTCCTAATTATCTGTTTATCTCGAATGTAATATATATAATATATTGTTAACTCTTTTGTACAAATAAATTGTACTATGATTCTATATTAATATAATTATTAAAATAATCATTAATATAAAAAAAAGTCGATAATTAGCTTAAATATTAATAATTAAAAAAAGCACAAAAATGATAAAAAATAAAATAATTTTTTTAATTTATAAATAAGAATATATAATATATTTTTTTCAACATGCAGCCTGTTTTACCTTTATACTACTTGACTTTATAATTTATTAATAGCTACAAATTTTATGTAACACGTTAGATACCAATATTCCTTTAAAATAAACTCCATTAAGTAACGGAAAATCTACTATATGCTTAGTTGCCTGAAATCCTGCGTAATTTCTCGAATTTTACTTGGAACAACACGGCTTAGACTCATGAATTTTTATCAAAATTTAGCATAATTTCCTCTGATTTGATATAAAAAAGGACAATCTTTTATAAAAATAGTAAGTCTTTCATCAACATATTTATAAAAATTTTATTTATATAACAGTTTGTTCAGAATTCAAAATTATGGGGAAATTTGCCCATATTTAACTCTAATTTTTAGTTAATTTGAGGCTGCTGTATTTTTTAAATAAGAAATTTTAAGGTTAATTTCTAGTATTATTATTTATGGGATATTTTGATGTCATTATAAAGAAAAAAAATTAAAAGATATTCTTCTAATATCCTTATCTAATTGCATTATATATGTTTGAAAAATTTATAATGTAATTTTTCAAGCTATATGTGTTTAATTTTTGTGAATCATTTTCAGATAATTTCTAAACAATTAATTATTTATTAAATCTTAATTGCTAATTTTGTAATCAGAAAAATAGTAGTTTTATATATTTCGATAAAAATGTTTTCAACACCAATCTTAATTAAATTTTAAATTAACTCTCATTAAAACTAGTTATCGACATAAATTTTATGAAATTCGAAGTTAAATTTAATGAACATTATATTTCGATAACAACATTGAATACTCATTATATTCTAATTATTAAGTAAAATAATTCATTTATCTACTTTAAGTAATACAATAAATATTGAAGATAAAAATCCTTTTGTAAAACATTGATAAGCATACGATAACTGAAGACATATATTAAAAAGAAATACGAATACAATATTACGAAACGTTTTTCTCAATACTTAAATTAAATTCATGGCATGTTCATAAATTAATGTATAAATTTATTAGCAACATAGTCTTATTGAAAATGCATAAAAATAGATATCAGTGCTAAAAGAGAAAACCTTTCATTAGCAAATTTATTTGTGTAAACAACTAAATATCTGGAAAATATCAAAAAAGAACTGCCCACTGGGAGAAAAATTTCCATAAGCATAAATATATATTACGTATTTATCAGAAAAATTTATTTGAAGAGCATCAAATAGGGATTTTTATTTTCATAAAATAGCATTGTTAAAAATATTTTTCGTAAATGCAATAATGCATATTTAAACCATGCCGTAAATGTAAATATGCGGATGATTTTAGTATTTTTAAATTTTTAATAATTCATATAGGTATTTTCATAAATTAAATCTTCAATTAAACATGATAATTTAAAGAAAATTTTAACGTGAATATTAATTAAATTTAATTAATATACACATTTATTCCTAGGGAAAATTTTTAAATTCCTTCTTTCACGTAGAATTATTTTCTATAGTCACCAAGAATATATTGTTAACAGGAAAATACACATTATAGTGAAAAATATTTCTTCATATTAAAAAATAGAAATTCCATAATGCAGAATTTTATTTTTATCAGTGTATGTTTATTATTATTATTATTATTATTATTATTATTATTATTTTCAGAATCACTCATTACCTAACGCATATTTTTAAGTTCTGTTTTCACAATCAGAAAATTCCCAACCACTGACTTGGCGCTTGTTTTCAAAAGTTTATTTTATAATTTTTTAATATTTCATTCTACATCTAAAAAAGAAAAAAAAAGTCTATTCTGTTTTTCGTATTTTTATACTCAAAAAGTAAATATTAAAATTAATAAAATATTAGTTTTCTGAAAAAGAGTGCAAATTTAGTAGTTGTTGAATATCCAAATGTGAAAAAAAAAAACTTTAGGTATTGATTAGGTACTATTTAACACTAGATACTGATTAATTTTGGAAATAAATTTCCCCGTAGAAGAACATGGGATTTGGCTGTCGGCAATTTTAAGTATTGCACTGCAGTGAATTTAAACGAAGGATGACCATTTGGCAAGAAGAGCTATTGACAGCATACCTAAAATGTTTATTGATTTTTTTTTTCCGACTGAGTGAAAATAATGCCTGGACCGGGAGTCGAACCCCGGATAACGATAAAGATGAAAAACGAGTACGACACGTAGCTCCTAGCGACAAAAAGAACAAGATCATGGCAAATTATACCTGAATTTATTGTAATGTAAAGTCTATCTCATCACACTATCTGACGTAGTTTTCAAAAGAATGCAGCAACTAGACGCTATCGTGTTCACTGTCACTTTTACACACATACATATACTTGCAGATATATATATCGCCATAAATGTAGCAAAAATGCTTGAAAAAATATACAAATAAAAACACTCTCATAGTCAAACATTTTATGATTGTAGCAATTTTCTTTTACAGAATTCCTTCCGAAATAAAAAAGACAGGATTCAGATAGCATTATACATATGTAAACATTATAACTACTACTACTAATAATAAGAAAAAAAAAGAATATTTTCATATTATTTATTACCTTCTTCAATGTAAGAAATTTAATTATTAATAGATTTAAAGGAATTTCACAAAAATAAAATTGTTTGAGCATTATTGTCATTTAGTAAAAGATAAAGGATACGAAAATTAAAATATAAAACATAGACTCCAATTACTTTTTTTAACATTTCTTCATATATATGACAAATCTTAAGTATTTAAAGCTTGAAAATATTTCATTAAATATATATATATATATATATATATATATATATATATATATATAAAATATTTATATTAGTTGACATATTATTTTAATTAAACATCTTTGCAAATTTATTTGCAAACAACATTAAAAACAAATAAGATATATAAGTTATGCAGTCTAATATATGCTAACCTTTTTCCATAATGTAAAATGAATTATACAGAAGCAATTGCGTAGGTATGTTAAAGCCTTTCGCTATGTTTGTAATGACGTCATCCATAAAAACCTGAAAATTAAATCCACAATAAATAATTCATATCCTTTTGAAATATTAGAGATTTAAATTATATACAAAATAAATAAATATATGTGTAAGTAAGTCTACAATATTTTGCAAATATTCAGTCTAGTAATATGCGTAAGTTATGAAATATTGCATAAATATTAGCTTGATATATATTTATTCGTTTTGGGTGAAAGCAGATGTTCTTACTAAAAATGAAACTTCTTTATTAGTAAATTTATTAGGGAAAACACATAAATTATTACACCTGGTGTATCTCAATAAGGAACTATTTACTGAATAATAAAGTCAAAGGTGAGTCATGGTTATCATAAAATTGTTTTATGTTACTTGCAAGTATACGAAAGAGAAAAGAAATGTGTATATCTCGTAAAAGATATTTATTATCACATAAATTGTATATTTTATTAAACATTACTTTAAATTAGAAAATTCAAAGTTTTAGTAATAAGGTGAAAGTTTTCTGTAATAAAATATTTTCGCCTTTTTTATTATTTTTTTTTAATTTAACGCTGTTCTAAAATATTTATACTGATATATCTTCAATAAAATAAATAAGTTTTTAAAAGATTATTTAAGAGAGAAAAGATACGAATAATAAGGCAGGTTTCATGCATTCCTTATTTATTTATTTATTTAATTATTTTCAGGAATATTTTACAAATATTTTTGTAATAAAATAAGTTTATAATTTTAATTAAAAATAATTGTATAAAAATTGAGGTGGAAGAGTCTGTACAAAAGTGAAGGTCCGTAGGAAACCTGTATAATATTAAGACATAATTATATTTAAGAAGCTGAATTTATTCTAATTTATTCATCAAAACTTCTGGCAGATGCATTAAAATATTAAATTATATTTTATTAAATTATTTAAAGAGCTTAAAAAAAGAAAAAAAAAATCCTCTAATCTCAGCTTAAAGTGTGTTGTTATATATCTCTGAGATGAAAATAGCCTACATTCATCACGGAAAGTTGATTTAACAGAAAATAATTTTATTAATTATTCTGCACCACGTAAATCTGTATATTAAAATTTAGAAGAAAGTTTTGTGGTGGCAAAACATAATTCATTTTACGCAATATATTTTACAGATAGCTTTTATTATTATTATTATTAACATATTTTGAGAGTTAAAGTAATTTTGAAGGCTAATGAGCAATTCGCTTCAAATTGTGCAGAAATAAATAACCCAAATCTGATAATCGTGGAATTTCAGCTCAATCATATTTATTTAAATAAAAGTGCTAAGTATTTTTGTTAGGCATTTCTAATAGAAATGCTTAACAACTTTGAAAAGATTTATTTATTTTTTCTATTTTTTTTTTTTTTTTTTTTAACCAAACTGAAAAGATTTACAGTGAAACCTCTCTGTAAGTGAACCTCTCTTGAAGAGCTATCTTATTTTTAAGGGCAGTTTTATCGGGTTCCAAATTTTCCCCACGGGACATAAAACAAATTTACTTCATTAAAGGCTCATGTACAATTGTGAGCCTCCCTTAGGAAGAAGGAGAGATCATATTTTGCAAGTATAACTGATTTTATTTTCCCCTTGACTTGATATAACTTTTTGTCCTATGATTGAAGCTAATATATATGTGTGTAGTAATCATGTGCGTGTACAGAAGGGAAGTGATACTACTTTGTGTATATATTAATACACAAATATGAAATTCTCGTACGTTTATAACATATTTTCAAAAAGAGGAGGGATTTAATATTAGTATCGTTCGAATGCTATAGTTAATGTGGGTTGAAGAAAAATGTACTGTCATATCAAACATATATATATATATATATATGTTTGTGTGTGTGTATTATTGAAAAAAATTGATAAAATATCGAAAATCCAATACGAGTGAAAACAGTACACATTTCAGGTCCTTCAGCAAACTCGATTCCAAAATAGAATCATTTCACCGCTAAAACGAATCAGAATTCTATGTTAAATATTTTAGAAACAATAATTATTTTTTATGTTCTACCATGTAATTATCTTTATTTGACGTTCTTTTGTTTTTTAAATACATTGTATGGGGAAATTGAGAAATTGATTTGAAAATGAGTGAATTTAATTTGGAAAAGAATGATTTTATCTTGAAAATGAATGAATTCCATTTGCAAAAGTTTGAGTTTAATTTAAAAAAGTATAAAATTTTGCTTTGTAAAAGATTTCAAAGATCAGTTTAACAATAATCTTTATTAAGAAAAAAAAAAAAAAAAATAAAACTAGTTAATTTATACATTTTTTCCCTCTAAAGTAATATTTTCTAAATGTCCTGTATTTAAAGGCCACTTCTAAAACGGGCCAATTTTCTATGGCATATTGTGTGGCCTTCTTAGTTTCCTTTTGCTATATTTTATTATAACGTATTCCAGAGGGAATTGAAAAATATTTTACCTTGATAATAACTTAATCATGAAAACAATAATTAAGCAGTGGAATCCTTGTGATATTTTATAAGATTCAGATAAAGCATTAACGCCTCTTAAAACGAAACTAAAAATGTAAGATAAAATAAAACGAAAACTAAACAGATAGTTTTATAAAATTCAGCCGAGAAAGAAAAGCAATCTTGAAAAATATATTTTACTTTTTGATAAAATGAAATTGTAGCTTTTTTTTATGTATAATTCATATTCCTTTGATGCAAGAGAACTTTAAAACTGAAATGATTTTTATAAAGAATACTTTTTAATTGTTAAAGGATAAGCTCTATAGTTTTGTGTAAAATATTGTTTATCCTTCATTTGTATGTATATGGATGAATCACTGAGATCTGTTTTTTTTAAAATTTAATCGTATTCTATATAGATTATTGTAATGAATAAGATTTTTTTTTAAGTAAATAAATAAATACATTATAAATAATGTATATATTTAATACTTAAATATATACATTATATTTAAGTAAATTAAATAGCTTTAGCCTAAGAGAATTTTAAAAACGAAATCATTTTGTTAAGATTGTATATCAGTCAGGCTCCCTCTTTCTTCCTTCCTTCGTTATCCAATGAGATTTTGGCTGATTCGTTAAATGAAAATAGCACATTCAAAAATGAAGTTTTCCAAATTCTTTATTTCTTAATATTACTCTTTGAATATGTCACCTTTTAGCTTAGTTAGCATTTTTACTTTCTCTTACCCATTAGGTAGAGAAAGTATTGTTTTTGGGTCAAATTTTCGAATGCGAGATTTTGTTATATTTACACGTTTTGAGGTCCCCTGAATACGAAAATCATGTTTTTAGCAAATGGTCTGTGTGTATGTCTGTGTGTGTGTCTGTGTGTGTGTGTGTGTGTCTGTGTGTGTGTCTGTTATCAGCATATCTCAAAAACAAATTATCGCAGAAAGTTCAAACTTGGTATTCTAAATGTGTATCATATAGGGATGCTACAGTAAGCTTTTCGTTAAAATCAAGCAAATGGTTCGTGTACAGGGACAATCAAGAGAATTCTAATACATTACGTCTATGGGGGAAATTGCAGGTAAGTAGAGTTTAACGTCTATAGACTGCACTAAACCAAATGAAACGAATATATATTTTTTGTAATAGAGATAGTTAACTGGGGAAAAAATTTTGTGTATGTAGGAGCCTCGCCTCCCCCCCTGGGGGGAAGTCTCCCCTCGAGGGGAGTAAATTTTCATGATGGGTATCTTTCAAAAGAGCTCGCCAATACCTTTAAAACGAATGGTTGAACCATCGATATGCGATAATTTAAAAGAAAGTTATCGATTTTTTTTTTCCTTTTAACGAAAAAAAAACTTAGAAAAAAAATCGCATATTTTTTTTTTTTTTTTTTTTTTTTTTTTTTTTTTTTTAAATATTGAGAATAAAATGGGCTTTTTTTTTTAGATATTTGGTGTTATACTACTTCTCTAATATGGAAATTGTCTGCATTATCATAAAAGATATATTTTTTGAAATTATAATATTAATAAATTATTTTTTAAAAACAGAATTATTTTTTAATAACCGAATTAAATTCTATATAAATGTAGGTGCATTAATGAAACGGGGGGTTGAGGGGGGCGGTAGCCCCCCTCACACAGAACTAATTATTATATAATACTCTTCAGAAGCCTAATATGAATTGTTGAACACAGGTTTACATAACAGTACTCTTTATAATACCTATTAATCTGCAACCTGTATTTATAGTATTAAATTTCAGGGTAAGAGAAAGTCGTGCGGGTGACACACCAGATTATTTTCTTTTCTACTTTCCTTAATCACAGGGTCGAGAAAGTACAGTTTTAGGGTCAAATTTTCGAACATGAGTTTTTCCTGTATTTACATGTTCTGAGGTCCCCTGAATACGGAATATAGGTTTTTAACAAATGGTATGTGTGTCTGTCTGTGTGCCTTTTATCAGCATATCTCAAGAACAAATAGTAACAGAATTTCCAAACTCTGTATGCTAAATGTGAATCATATAGGGATGCAACACTAAGCTTTTCGTTGAGATGAAGAAAATGGTTCGTGTACAGGGACACTCAAAAGTATTCAAATACTTTTGAGTCTATGGGGGAAATTGCAGGAGTAGAGTTTAACATCTATAGACTGCACTAAACAAAATGAAACGAATATATATTTTTTGTAATACAGATAGTCAACTGGAAAAAAAAAAATGTGTATGTAGGTGCCTCGCCTGACCCCTGGGGGGGAAGTCCCCCCTCGAGGGCAGTAAATTTTCATGATGGGTATCTTTCAAAAGAGCTCGCCAATAACTTTAAAATTAATTGAACCATCGATCTGCGATAATTTAAAATAAAGTTGTATTTTTTTTTTTTTTTTTTTTTTTTTTTTTTTTTTTTTTAACAAAACAATTTTTTTTAAATGTAATATTGAGAATAAATTCATTATATATATACACACATACATATATATATATATATATATATGTATGTATATATATATATATATATATATATATATATAGTGTCATACTGCTTCTCTAATATGGAAATCGTCTGCATTATCATGGAAGATAATTTTTTTAAATAATAATTTTAATAAATTATTTTTAATGAGTGCATTTATATAGGAAAATGTAGAAGAAAGTCGTGTGGTGGCCGCAACACACTAGTTATTTGTTGTTAGTGGATGTGCTTTACTAATAATATTTAACAATTTCCAGGAAAGCTGTTCGGGCATTGAAATAAATTCCTCATAGAGATATGGTAAATAAGGTATGTTTTAAGCTAAATATTCATCTCTTGTTTTTTGTATATTTACCCGTTTTGAGGTTTCTTGATTACCGTAGTCAAGTTTTTTAAAGTTTGATCTTTGTCTGTGTCTCTTAGAGTAACTTAAAAACGAATAATTTTAGGAGATCCAAATGTTGTATTTTGAAGTTAATATAAGTTTGTTGCTGGAAAAGTTTGGTCAAGATTGATATGTTTCAATTAATGTTGCGTGTGAAAAATGTCTGTATAATTTTAAGTAAACTTTTAATTTTAATAACTGAATTAAATTTAGGTGCATTAATGAAACGTGGGGTTGAGGAGGGGGAGTAGCCCCCTCACTCAGAACTAATTATCATATAAAGCTCTTCCGAAGCCTAATTTGAATTGTTTAACATTGGTTTGCATAACAGTACTCCTTATCTTACTTCTTAATCTCAAACCTGCAAGTATACTATTACATTTCAGGGTAAGAGAAATTCATGTGAGTGACACACCAGATTTTTTTTTTTTTTTTTTAAAGGAAAAAATAAAATAAATATTTTATTTAGAGATCCAAACTAAGAGTCCTGAATTCATTTAGCCCGTTAACGCCCAGTGTCCTCCTTTGAGGACAGCTAATAAAATGGCACGTATATATATATATATATATATAGGTTTTTTGGAATGACTTCTACTTTTTAGTGACAATTTATAGCGTCACTCTAAATGATCCCTGAAATTTTTATGTGCCAGCTATTAATTATTATTTCATAATATGGATAGTCATGTTATGATTTTTTATTCGTCGCACATATATTTGCTTTTTGCGCACTTACACTAACTTAAATCAAGTTGAATAATAATATATATTATACTTTACTTTCGAGATCTTTGTCAACATATAATAGGAAATTAATCTGTTTTCTCAAAGTTTTTCTATCTCGAAGTTTTCTCGCTAGAACACTAAACGTCAATAAATGAGGATAGGCATTAAATTTAAAACTATCAGAAGAATTGTTTAAGTTAATATATTTTACTGTCAGTTGCCTACATTAATTTTGAAGTGAAATAAACAACTGCTAATAATATTTTGCAAAATTAATTCGGGCGTTAACGGTTTAATGAAATGAAATATATATTTATTTTACTTTTTCTTTTCTAAAAATTGCTCACTAAGCTAAATGCGATGTATTCCAAGAATAAAAAAAAAAAAAAAAAAACTTTATTTTTGAATGAGATATTCCTATAAAACGAAGCAAAAAAAAGTCCCATAGGATAATATAGATTGATAGATTGATAGATTGAATCTGACTGTACAACCATAATGTGCATTTTTTTTTTTTTTTTTTTTAAATTCTTAGCGAAAGGGCTCGGGTGTAAATTATTGATGATAATTTATGTGCATATATAATTACTTGAGAACATTTATTGCTTGTTACATCTGTTTTACGTTATACGTGAATAGAAGAAAATTATATTAATTACTCTATAGCCTATGTTTTAAAAAACTGGATTTTTTGTTCAGTTTTAAATAAAGTACATTTTCTTGCTAACTATTTGAAATTGGTTAAAAATTTCATTTACTTATATTTTAATTATCCCATTTCAAAATCATAATACTATTTTTGATTATTTTAAACAGAAAAATCATAAATTATGAAGTGACTATGACACAAACGTCCTTCTGCATTTTTATATTAAAACTAACGCGTTGCGAATTATTTTATTTTTATTATTATTATTATTTATCATAGTTATTATCTACGGTGTGTGCAGATTGTTTCCCTCTTATAAAACTACAACCATAAAGGTCCAAAGAGCGTTAATTGGGGACAAATAATAACAGTTTAAGAAGATGGTGGAAGCTGTAAATCGTTATTTTATATTACTATTTTAGAGTTATCAAAGTTTATATGTATAAGCAATGAAATGAATTAATATAAAGCACACTTTCTCGAAATCTATTTAAAATATAATAATAATAAAATTTCAAATTAAAAATAAATAAATAAATAAAATAATGCATGCTACATAAAAATTCCCTTTCGACGTTGCACATTCTGATAATTTAGCAATATATTCTAAAAGTATTTTGTCTATACTTTGTGGATTAATTCATAAGATAATTTTTCAAAGATAATTCTATATCTGAATGTTAAGCATTCGCATGAAATTGTAGCATTGAAGCTTAAAATACTGTTAAATAATCTTGTGGGACACTCACACAAGTTGTACTTACTCAGTGTTAATACATATTTAAACACAATTGTACTTACAAATAATCCTGTGTTTGGGTAGGGGAGAGCGTTTGAACATATTATTTACTATTATAAAAGATAAAAAGCTGCTATTTAATTTAAAAGTCAATTTCAAATTATTCAGTTTCAACTGCACCACTCTATGACTATTACCAATTTTGAACACACTTTTCAAGTGGTAATCAAATATGAACTTCAAAACACAAAACTTGAATCGTCTGCAATTATTTACTTTTAAGTAATGTTTGTAACTGCCATAAACATAGATCAACCTTTAATAACTGACATTAGCATTCAGGGGACCTCCAAACACGACTACCAGTTTCATTTCTGAACAGTTTTTCTGTAACAATTATGTTCAATAATGTTTTAGCTTAATTATTCACAAACATGTATATTGTCTAAAATTATGTACACACCAAATTATATTCCTAGATAGAATCCTATAATGAAATACATAATACAGCCAATGCTTGATTGCACTTTCAGAAATTTATTGGTATAGCTCAAATACATCCCAATTCTTTCGCACTTTTAAAAAAATTAACAAACAAACAAACAAACAAAAAATTACTGCAAATAATTTATCTATGTAACATTACAGAGAAATAAAAAACGGAGATGTTAAAAAAATATTATGTATGCATTTTAATGTCTGATATTATTTTAATGAATTATTAACGGATTATTTTTAAGTGATTTATAATTCTTTTTCTGAAACGGAATCCTTAAATTTAAATTTTATTGAGAAATTAAAATAATAATAATAATGATAATAATAAATAATAATAGAAATAAAAAGGCAGTATAAAGATTGGTAATATTGATTATTCATTTTAACTGACTACTATTGTAAATTTGATAATTTTTTCTTAAATTTGAAGGAAGATTTTACAGTGTGAGTAGCCTTGTAAATGAATTGTGAATAATTTTTACACCATATTCTATACGAAAATGGCTTTTTGAATATGATAAATATATGTTTATTTTATTTTCTACAGTGCAGCCTATTGATATTAATATGCACCTACCAGAAATTGCATCTTTAGACATATGTATTTAAATTTTCTTGGATACCCCTGTACACGAACCATTTTCATGATCTCACCGTAAAGTTGTAGTATGTCTATAGATATAGAATACAGAGTTCACATTTCCTATTTTTTCTTCAGGTATACTAAAAAAAGACACATACATAGACCAACCACTAGACACTTGTTTTAAGGATTCAGTAGACCTCAAAACACATATTATAACAAAAACTCACTTCAAAGATTCGATCTTAAAACAATACCTTTTCTACCATATATGGATAAGAGAAAGTAGAATTTGTTAAAATGGCATACTTAAAGAAACATGTTCTAATATACTTGAAATGACATAGCTTTATATATTTGAGTAATACGATTTCCATTAAGAGGTTTTATACATTTTTTAACATAAATAAGATAATAAAGCAAAAAAATTTAAAGACTGGTTTATTTTCTCTCTACTTATCTTTTTATTAAGAATTAATTCGTAGTCATTATAAAAATGTTTCTTAAATTTTTAAAAGCATAACTTATGCGCATGAAATATTTTATGACCGAAATTTAAAGAATCTTTATTTTAAAGAAACAATAAACTACAATCGTGAATAAATGCATTAAAGTTAACAAACAAAGTTTATGCTTTTTATTTCTAAGATGCATTAAGCTATTTTCTTCAAAGAGTTTGAAAAATAAAATGAAGACCCATAAGTATGCTGTAAATAAGTATTTTATTCTTTTGAAAGAATGTTGGTAATAAAAAAGATAAGTAAAAATTTTTTCTAAGAAATATTATAGCCTTTCTCATTTTAAGTATTTATTAACAATGGGAACCGGATATTTTTAAATATCAAAATTAATTTTCTTATGTTCGTTCTAAATTAAACTTAAGCAAATGTAAACCTTCAATACTTTTAAAGTTAGTTTTCAGCAAACATAAACAATACAAACACATATACACGTGTATATATATCCTGATTCTTATTTTTCCAATTTCATTTTATAATTATTTGTTGTAAAATTCTGAGGGCATATTTTTATTGCTGATTTTTATAATTACCGTTTCAATTAATTATATTGATTGATTTTTTGTTATTATGGGCTCATTTTCTTCCTTTCTTTATGGTTCGTACATGGTTTGGGCTTAGGAGAAAGAGGAATTTCGATAAGGCTTTCTTTGTCACAGAAAACCATTTACTTTGCATGCTTTGTTTTCCTATTAATCTCTTGATAACGTTAGGAAATATATGCTTTCATTCATTTCTAATTATCTCTTTTTATATAATTTTTAATCAGATATATTGTAGTTTTAGGATTGATTATACTAAATTGTTTAATTTGAAAATATAATATAAATTTTCCTATTTGTAATATTTTAATACATATGTATATTTATACGTAGGGGTACTATTAAGTTCCTCATTTTACCTCCCCCCCCCTTACAGTTGAAATAGCAGAATGAATTTGGGAATGTATAGAATCCTAATATCCGGATATGTAAGTGTGCAAATATTCAGGGTTTCCGGTCCTTACAACATTTTTTATGTTATGTAGAAGGTGAGATGGCAGAGGCAAGAGCAAGTTCTACATCGTTAAAACTGTAGAATGTCATCAAAAGTTTGTAGTCCTAGGGAAAGCCAGAAATTTCTGTTTAAGTTAGCAGCACAGAATGAAGCACGTCTCTTCATATACGATCTTAAAACAAAGAAACAATCAAATGGTTGGTTCTGTAGTAGGTTCCTTGCAACCGAAGAAGTTCTACACAAAAAAAACGGCCAAAAATTTCTGGCATTCGTTTTCTGAGACAAAGGTTGAATTCTGCTGGTGGACTATCGATCTCAGGGTTGAAGTGCATCTGGTAATAACTATGCTAATCCATTGGACAAGCTAAAAGAAGGAATTAATAAGAAACACAGTGTGAAGTTCATCAATGGGTTTCTATTTTCGCAATTCTATTTTTGCATGTAAGCGTATCTGTGGACATGTCTGTAGTGATCGTAGCCACATCTATAATTTATGTACAACAACTGCTACTTTCACTTTCAGAATATGTACTTCTAGTTTCACTTTCAGAATATGACTTCTACTTTCACTTTCAGAAGATGTACTTCAACTTTCACTTACAAAATATGTACTTCAACTTCAACTCACAGAATATTCTGTTTTTCAGCCTTGCCGGGAAAAAGGTCCCGTAGTATGTCAATGTTAGTGAGTAGTACGCCGCGCTTTAAGTAATGCGTGCTTGTTTCATTTATGATTGTTAATTATTAAAGAGTTTATTTTCGTAATGAACGACTCATCAAATTATCTCGAAGACCTATAAATGGTGACTTTGGACTTAGAAAACTTTCATCCTTCTGTGTAATGTTTACGTGCAGCTAGAGTTTCGGTTTCAAATCGAAACCAATCTTAACTTTTTATTGCTTCTGTTTTGAATCTCTTCTGCTACGGATTCACTATGAGTGATGTTTCTGCAGTCAAGATTCCTAACTTTATTCCAGCAGACGCCTCGTTGTGGTTTACCATGATAGAATCTACATTTGAATTAGCTACTCCAAAGGCCATAACGGAATCCAAAACTAAATATAATTACTGTGTAGCAAATCTTCCGCCAGCTGTTGCAATGACTGTCCGGGACATAATTATTTCCCCTGACAGTAATGACCCCTACGGAAAGCTAAAAGATGAAGTGATATCTCGGTGTGGAGAGAGTAAATCTCAAGAAATTAGACGGTTGCTTACAGGAGAACAACTGGGAGATCGGCCCTCTGACCTGCTTCGTCTTATGCAACGGCATGCAGAGAACCATACCGTCACAGATGCCCTGCTACTTGAGCTTTTCCTGCAACAACTGCCTTCAAACGTGCAATCAATTTTGGTGTCTATAACTCCTCTCACTTCCCAAAAAGCTGCTGAAATAGCCGACAAAATTCTGGACATCACACCTGCACAGGTGAGTGCAATAGAGACTAGTTCCATTTCGAACGCTTCCTGCAACAATGACTCAGAACTGCTGAAAGAGATTAAACTTCTGCGTAAAGAAGTAGCATCGCTAAGACGTTCGAGATGTATTTCTCGTAGTCGTCGGTTTTTTCGACCAAGGAGCCCGTCTCTAAAGAACGATGCCATATGCTGGTATCATAAAAAATTTGGCTCTAAAGCCAATAAATGTTCACCACCGTGCACCTTCCAGGAAAACAATTCACCCCAGGAGTAGCGGCGACATACGCCTGGTATACTAATAGTTCTCGTCGCCTTTTTGTGCGAGATCGTCGGTCTAATGTTAATTTTCTCATCGATACTGGTAGCGATTGTTCTATTATACCAGCTGCCACAGTTGATAAGGTAAGCACTCCTATACAAACTTTTAAAGCTGCTAACGGCACTTCTATTAATGTATATAAACAGAAACTTTTATCACTCAATTTAGGTTTAAGAAAACTTTTATTTATCCTTTTTATGTATGCAATGTGACTACAGCTATAATTGGTGCAGATTTTTTACACTATTTTAACTTACAGCCAGATCTTAGAAATCGTCGATTAATCGACGCTAATACAAAATTAATGTCTAATGGTACGATTAAGATTGCTCATATTTATTCTATAAAATCTGTATTTAATGATAATAATTTCTCTCAATTGTTAAATGAATTTCCTAGTATTACTAAACCTCCATGTGCAGACCAAATTATTAAACATTCTGTTAAGCATCATATTGAAACATTTGGCTTTCCCGTTTTTTCTAAACCACGTCGACTTGCTCCCGATCGTTTAAAAATTGCAAAATTAGAATTTTAGCACATGTTGGATTTAGGCCATATTCGCCCATCCAAAAGTAATTATGCTTCCCCTTTGCATATGGTCCCTAAAAAAGGAAGCGATGATTGGCGTCCCGTTGGTGATTATCGAGCTCTTAATGCTCAAAAAAAAAAGGACAAGTATCCAATCCCCAGTATCGTTGATTTTACTAGCGAACTTCATGGGACAACAATATTTTCTCACATTGATTTAGTTAAAGCTTATCATCAAATTCCGATTGCTCCCGAAGACATCCATAAAACTGCAACTTGTACACCTTTCGGACTCTTCGAGAGCACTCGGATGCAATTTGGTCTGTGCAATGCGTCTAGAACTTTTCAAAGATTCATTGATGAAGTGACTCGAGGTTTAGATGGTGTTTACGCATTTGTTGATGATATTCTTATTGCATCTAAAGATAAACAAGAGCATTTTAAACATCTCAGAGCCCTATTTGAACGATTAAGTCACTATGGTCTTACTATTAAACCCTTTAAGTGTACTCTAGGTGTACTTAATATAAAATTTCTCGGATATAATGTCTCTGCCGAAGGACTTTTACCCCTCCCTGACAGAGTTGAAGCAATAAACAAATTTAACCGACCTACAACTATTACCCAATTGCGGCGTTTTCTTGGCATGTACAATTTTTATCGAAGATTTATACCGAAAGCTGCCCACATTTTAGCATCCCTAGTAAAACTTTTGGAAGGCCATAAAAATAAAAAAAAATCTTCATGTTCAAAAACATCTGAAGCACCTCTTGACTGGTCTGTCGAAGCAGAAACTGCCTTTTCCACCGCTAAAACGGCACTTGCGGATGCCACTTGTTAAAACACCCCGTTCCTGGTGCTCGTTTACGTTTATGGTGTGACGCCTCGGATTTTACTGTCGGCAGTACGCTCATGCAATATAATAATTCTTCATGGGAACCAATAGCATTTTTATCTGTAAAACTTACTAAAAGTCAGCGCACTTGGTCCACTTACGACCGCGAACTTTTAGCTATATATACTTCAATTAAGCGTTTTCGGCACATGCTTGAAGGTAGAGATTTTTCCATCTACACTGACCAAAAACCTCTAATTTATGCCTTTAAGCAAAAGCCAGAAAAATGTTCTCCTCGTCAATTGCGCCATCTCGACTTTATTTCTCAATTTTCGACAGATATACGTCATATTGATGGAACAGAAAATTCCATTGCTGATGTCTTATCTAGAATTGAAATTGATTCAATTTCAACAGAAATTTTAGATTTCAAACAAATATCTCTTGCACAACTCGAGGATCCTGAATTAAAAAAACATTTTAAATTCTACTGACAATGCATGTAATATTCAAAAGCATTATTTTTCTTTGGAGGATGTAACATTATACTGTGACATGTCAACAAACATACCATGTCCTTTCATCCCAGAATCTTTTCGATCTAACATATTTAATCATATTCATAATCTTTCTCATCCCGGAATTTCTGCCACAACTAAATTAATAACTAAGCGATATTATTGGCCAAACATGAAAAAATTCATTAAAAATTCCGTCCAGTCATGTGATAAATGTCAACGTTGCAAAATACATCGGCATACGTAAGCTCCACTTGGAACTTTTGCCGTTCAAGATGCAAGATTTTCACACAAACATATCGATTTCATTGGTCCACTTCCTCCATCTGACGGTTATCAATATTTCATGACTATTGTCGATCGTTTCACTCGATGGCCCGAAGTAATCCCAACATCTGACATGACAGCTCTAACAACACCTAAATCACTTGTAAATGGTTGGATTTCGCGTTTCGGATGTCCGGTTACCATCACGACAGACGAAGGTCGAAACTTCGAATCCACACTTATCCGTAAAATAACAAATATTCTTAGAACCACGCGTTTACGCACAACAGCGTACCATCCAATATCTAACGGGATTTGTGAAAGATTCCATCGCTGGCTCAAAACTGCATTAAAAACTCATGACAATATGAAATGGACTGAAACACTGCCAATTGTCTTATTAGGTCTTCGAACTGCTATTCAAAATGACATTATGGCGAGTAGTGCTGAACTAGTCTATGGTACTACACTTCGACTTCCATCTGATTTTTTCACAATAGATAACTACAAAACATCACCTGACTTAGCATATGTCTCACAACTCTGTGAATCCATGAGAAAACTTTCTCCCATTAATCCCCTTAGTCATGGTACTTCTAATGTTTACATAAATCCATCCTTGCAGACATGTACACATGTATTTTTGCGCATAGATAGTATTCAACAACCATTAACTCCTCCTTACACAGGACCTCATATTGTAATTTAAAGAAATAATAAAAATTTTGTTATTAAAGTTAATGGAAAACCTACAGTAGTATCTATAGACAGGTTAAAGCCTGCATTTCTGTTCTCAGATAACGCCAACTTATCTTCACCACCTGATTGTCATAACAACACAAATTCTTACTTAAATGAACTTAGATCTAATACTTCTGCTGCACAAGAAAATTCACAACAGCAGAAAATAATTACAACTAGATCTGGTCGAAAAGTTCATTTTCCAAAGCATTTAGTAACAGATTGTTTTTAATATCACTGCAAATCTTGTATTTGTTTATATTATCATTTATTATTTTATATATTGCACTTATTCCTTGTTTATTTACTGTAATATAACTTCCTTGTTTATTTACTGTAATACCCTCGTCTCTCGCACTGTAAATGGATTTTCAACCACTGTCTATCGTAAAAATTTTGCAGTCTCCCTTCCTCCCCATGCGCGTTCATGTCACCCACCTAACCAAAAAATGGCTGCTGTAAACCGGGCCCTTAATATTTGTTCAAATCCTATTTTATTGAAATCTGAAATTAAATACCTGAAAGCCATCGCAATTGACAGAGGTTATGACCCTTCCATTATAGACAAAGCTATCCAAAAATTACAACTCCCTCGTATTTCATCTACTAAATCAGTCACATCTAATATCAGTATTGCTTTGGCCTACTTTTCTAAAACCAGTCAAACAATAGCTAAAATTCTCGAACAATATGATTTTAAAATAATATTTTCGCCTTCCAATAAACTCACCTTTTCTCAGTTAAAAGATCCTATTGATATGCATAATTCTTGGGGCATTTATAGTATTTCCTGTCAGTGTGGCTTATCATATATTGGCCAAACTAAACGCAGTCTTAAATTTCGTGTAAAAGAACATATGAATTACGTCCGCAAACAAGAAACCAATAAATCGGCTATTTCTAAACATTGCTGGGAGGAAAATCATAATTTTAAATTTAATTCAGCTAAAATAATTTACTGGCCTAAATCCATTCATGAACTCGATTTCTTTGAAGCTTTTCATATTTATAAAAATTTTAAAAACCTTGTAAATTGTGATTTCGCTGTTCCCTATTTGTCTGATTGTTGGAAATTTTACATTCAGTCCACATTTCCTTAATTTTTCTACTGTTTACACAGCTACACATTCCTTAATTCCTATTGGCCACACTCCCCACCTCTTCCGTAATCCTATTGGTTGAACTAAATCCGGTCCCTCTCCTATATATACTAGTACTTCTCCAGATTCAGAATTCTTTTTTGCACTGATGACGGTACGCTTTAGGCTACCGAAACAGCTGTATGCACCTCAATAATTTTTCTTTGGCGTTTCTGACGTAGTAGTTCATTCCTGTTTTAATACTTTTTCATATATTTCATTCTGTTATTGCATATGTGTACATATATATATATTTTAAGTGTATTAGCATGAATATTCTATTGTATTAGCATTGTATTATTATTTTATATACATAATTACATTTGTAATTGTATTTGTATTAGTATTTTGCAAATTTTTATCTTTCTCCTTGTTCACTGGGGGGATACTCCTGTAGTGATCGTAGCGACATGTATAATTTATGTACAACAACTGCTACTTTCACTTTCAGAATATGTACTTCTAGTTTCACTTTCAGAATATGACTTCTACTTTCACTTTCAGAAGATGTACTTCAACTTTCACTTACAAAATATGTACTTCAACTTCAACTCACAGAACATTCTGTTTTTCAGCCTTGCCGGGAAAAAGGTCCCGTAGTATGTCAATGTCAGTGAGTAGTACGCCGCGCGTTAAGTACAGTCGGTAACAAAATCTCCGAACACTAGCGAAAATTCCTATGTAAAAAAAGTGCACTTAATACAGTTTTGTTAAATAAATCCTTGTCGAATCCTGTTCTTAGTCAGTCTAAAAACAGAATTCGACAAGGATTTATTTAACAAAGCTGTATTTAGTGTACTTTTTTTATATAGGAATTTTTGCTAGTGTTCGGAGACATTTGTTACCGACTGTAATGCGTGATTGTTTCATTTATGATTGTTAATGGACAATATTCCTGTGACGTCACCGTAGGTAAAATCGCCGAACACGTGGCCGATATTTTGTAAACGAATTAGATTCAAGATACCATTTTATTGTTACGCATACCATTTCCATAAATATTTTTGCAGTGAAACATAATAATAATGTTCAAACAAGAACAAAAGAGAAATGTAAACAACTGAATCGAATGATAACGTTAAGAATATTCCATATCGTAAAATTGCAGAACATTTTATGTATACATACACACACACACACACATATATATATATAATGAATAAAAGATTAATAAGAACATTTTATACACACACACATATATATAGACATCAAAGCTTAAATAATTAGAATTTCAATCACTTTAATAAAGGAATTTTTTAAATGGAACATCCATTTAAATTTGTTAACATCGCCACAGTTCACACGGCAACTTTTAATATTACATATGTTGATTAATATTAAAGTATATTACTAAAACTGGATTAAAAACAAATCAAAGGTATCACTATATCACTCTTACTTCAATTTCATATAATCTTTAACTCTTATAAATAATATTGCAAGATAAAAATTTGCAAGCCATAATGCTTTGTTATGGTAGAGTTGAGGATTGTTTCCCTAACCAGCTGCTATTCTTGTAGCCTCGAACCCAAAGTGGGAATATGGTCCATTATTAAAGAGTTTATTTTCGTAATGAACGACTCATCAATGTGTTAATTATCTCGAAGACCTATATGTCTGACTTTTTAGTGCTAAACAGAGCACCCTGTGTTTTCGGCTGGTTCGCTGTCCTTCTTGATACCATAATTTAGTTCTTATTGAAAATTTTCTATTCTACAGCTTGAATAAATACTCATTTCAAAGACATTTCTAGCATCAAACATGCTGTGAGAACAAGTTTCAGGAATAACTAAATGAATTTTATTTAAATGGACTGTAAAAGTTCGAACAATGGTTTCTAAAATGTATCGGCTTCGGGGGAGAATATATTAACAAAATATCTAATTTCATAACTGACAGTCTTTTACTTTCTGAGAAAAACCAGGAATTTTTTAGCATCACTTCATATATACGTAATTTTAAAATTATGCATATAATTCCGATAAGATAAATATTTGGATAATTTGTGTGTCAATAATACAAAGTTTGACGACAGATTTAATTATATGAAATTTTTAATATCAACTATACATTTCGATTATTTTTCTCTTGCGCAAAAGTTTACTCGCCACCTAAAAAATTGATTACAACGTTCAATAAAGAAATGGCTTTGTTCATATACGATATACGATAATTTAAAATGCATTACAGATATTTTTCAATTTTAGTGCAATAACGTGTGTGATAAGTGTTATACTTTTCTCTACTGTACTTTGGTATTAACTAACAGCAAATACTTACTTTCAGATAAGTGATCATCTAATCCCTTTCTTTGCGTGAAACCAAATATAATCATGGTGGGCTTTTTTTTTTTTTTATTATTTTTTTTTTTTAAGTTTTACTTCAATATTATTATTTTCTTCTGTATTCAATTCTAGAAACAGCGAGTATCGTAAAAAAAAAAAAAAAAAAAAAAAAAAAAACTTCGGTTTTTCAGGAATTTGCACGTTTTGTGAGTTCCAGAGATACGATTTGACCATTTTTAGAAAATACGTGCCTTCCTTTTTACGTGTAATAAAAATTCTGTGGCTATTACTGATCAAGAACTGATGTTAAAAAACGCATACAAATTTGTATGTTGTTACATGTTAGTGCAATTTTGTGCCAGTCAACCTTCGGTGAAAATTGCCCAAAAGGATGTGCTGTCATTTAATTTTTCATAATTTTTTATGTGGCAGTGTAAGGCAAAATTTCATGTACACCTACACAATAAGAATTATTTTTAACAAATCATTAAGAAATTGAAAAGAATTATATAATGGTGGAAGTAGCCCTTCCCATGGAATTAAATTTTCAGTGTGAGTAGATTAAAAAAAAGAAAAAAAAAAGAAAGAAATCGTCGATGATTTTGAAACAATTGGTCGAACTTATATATCTATGATTTTTTTAAAACAAAGTTCTTTTTTTTTTTTTTTTTTTTTTTTTTTTTTGAGGACTATTAGTCTCAATCTATGGATAAAGCGTGGTCTCCAGTTTTACGATGGTTGGACATTTATCTAAATCGAAAACGTATCGAAAATATTATTGAATAACTTGAAAGCGATGTAATAAATAAATAAATAAATAATAATAATAATAATAATAATAATAATAATAATAATAACTAATAGTCCTTCGTACTAAATTCTGCTTTTGCCAGAATTTCATCAAATCGTTTTTTTTTTTTTTTTTTTTTTTTTTTAAGAAAAAGAAAAAGAAAAGAAGAAAATTAATAATAAACAGTATCGAAACGGACAGTATCGAAAATGTTGAAGAAGCCCTTTTTTAAACAAAAATACATTTTTTTTTTTTTTTGTCATTTTGCTCAAGAAAAAAATCGAGAAAAATAAACGCATTTTTTAAGTTGTCGTCTGCAGAGCACAAAGCTGACTTTTATTTGTTGGGCACTTAGTTATACTTCTTTGAGATAATAACCGTCTGCAATTATCATGGAAAAAAATTAATAAATAACAATTTTGTACTACGTGAAATGGTAAAGTAAAATACAGAAGAAAATCTTGTGATGGCCAAAACATACTAGATTAAATGAGTTGGAATAAGAATGGAGAAAATTCTCTTCTAACAGATTTTATACATATCATTAATCCGACAATGAATCAAAGAATGCTTTCGAATTTTTTGTATTCTTTTTACACAGCTTTTGATAAAGAATTAATCTGTAATCATTATAAAAATATTTAAATTCTTGAAAACATAGCTTTTGTGAATGGAATATTTTATGACCAAAATTTAAAGAAACAAGAAACCACAATAATCAATAAATACATAAAAGTTAACAAACAAAATTAATGCTTTTTATTACTAAGATGCATTAAGTTATTTTCTTAAAAGATGATAAAAAATAAAAAGGATACCCATAAGAATGCTGCAAAGAAACATTTTATTATTTCGAAAGAATGTTGGTAATAATAAAAGTAAGTGAAATATTGTTCTAAGAAATATAATAGACCTTCTTATTTTAAGTAATCAGATAATTATAAAAAACAAAATTATTTTTTTATGTTTTTTTCCCCTTGAAATTAAGCCTGAACAAATGCAAGCTTTCAAAAAATATATAAAGTTTTACTCAATATATTCTTAATCTAAGAAAAATAGTAGTATTTTTCATTTTACATTTTGATTAACAATAGAAACTGGATAATTACGAATAGTATATACATACATACATATATATATATATATATATATATATATATATATGTATATAGTTATATATGTATATATAGCACATGATGTTTTTAACAGTAATAAGGAGAAAATAGAGTCGACCAAAAACGTCTATTATTGTACATTTTAATTGTTTTTATATCATTTAAATGCAAATAAAAGTATTTTTTTATTATTTTCACAAATACTAAAATTAATTGATTAAGATTTTTTCTGAATTTAGTTTAATTAAACGCAAACCCTAAAAATATTTTAAAGTGAGCTTTATCAAGTAAAATTTTGTTTTAAGAAATATGATAACCTCTCTTATTTCAAGTATAAACTAATAATAGGCAACAGAAAATTATAAATAAAAAAGTTAATTAATTATTTTCTTTCTAAATTAAGCCTGAACAAAGGCAAAAAAAAAAAAAAAAAAAAAAAAAAAAAAAAAAAATCTGAAGTTGGTTTTACGCAGAAACATCTTGTTCTAAGACATATGATACTCTTTATTAATTCACGTTTTGATTAACAATAGAAACTGGATAATTTATAAATAAGAAAATGAACTAGTTGTTTCTTTTTTGACTAAGCAGAAACAAACGAAAGCTTTAAAATATTTTAAACAAAGTCTCCCAGAAACAAAAATAATTTCTATAAATGAACCAGATTTTGGCGTTTTAGAAAAACGTCGATAAAAATTTTTAAAACGTTATTTAATTAATTTAAAATAGTTTTTTTTTTTTTTTAATTAATGTATTTAAACATATACAAAATTCTATGATAATAATTAATAAACATAAAATGTATTAGAATAATCGTAGATTTTGATGGTTATTTTCTTTCGAAACAGTTTATTTTTCATGTTAAAAATTTATGATGACATCCTACAAAGGGACAGTATTGCCAGATATTGAGACTTTATTTAATTCAATATTAAATGTAACGATGTAACGATGTAACGAATGTAACGAATTAAATGTAACGATGTAACGAAATTTTAAATGTAACGATTGTCTAATCACTTTGAAGATTAATCGTCTTTTATGTATATCAAATGTAACGTCCCAAAATTGTTCGTGAGTATTGAAAGAAAAAGTTGCAAAATCTGTAAATACAGTAAAGGGAAAATATGTCTTCATAGAAATGTATATATATTATATACATATATATATATATATATATATATTACCCCGAAAAAAAAAACATTGTTTAAATATTACTATTATTTTAATCAAATGCAAGTTGCAAAATTAAAAAAAAAAAAAAAATAAAAATAAAAAAATAACTACAACAGAAAGTCTATAAACATTGTTTTAATCTAAATAATTTTATAATTGTTATCTCTTACATATATTTTAACTGGAAGATAATATAAAAATTACGTTATATACAAATGATGTAGTTTCCGATTACATAGAGAAATAACATACCAATTACCACAGCCAAAAAGAGGAACATCTATATAAATAAAGAGAAGTGTCTGTGTGTGTGTGTGTCTGTGTGTGTGTCTTTCTGCGCTCTGGTGCTCACACTATTGATCGCAGAGCTTCCAAATTTGGCATATAGATACCTGGGACCCTGCAGGTGTGCACCTCATCGAGATTTTTTCGAATTTCGAATTTGAATTTTTTAAATTAATGTTTTTCCGATTTTTAATACTGCCTTTAATGCTTCATTTTTCATAAATTTAATTATTTTGCTTCAATCGTCTGCGTATCTTAGCAACGGCTATTACGCAACTTATTTTTATTTAATTCATTCATTTGAAGGCGAGCTTTTTTTTATTATTATTTGTTATATTTATTGAAAATAAAATCGTAATGCAGTAGAAAAAAATATGTATAATTAGTTTTAAATTTAAAAACGTATTTATAACAGTTATGTTTAATTTTTTATAGTAGAACAACTTCTTATTTTTTATTTTTTAGTTAATTCCTTTAAAAGAAAAAACTTTTATTTATTCATTTTTTTTATTTACTGTATTTACTGTATCAGGAAAAATGGTAGTATATACATAGTAAAAAGGATTAAACTGATTAAAATTTATTTGTTTATATATATATTAAATCTACTTTTTATTTTATTTTATTTTATTACATTGGTTGAAATCAAATCGTAATATAGTGTAAATAGCATGGGCTATAAAATACATGGTTCAAAACTAAAATATTGAATAGATGCTGAGATACAGTCATCTTTAAAATCGTAGTTCTTAAATAGTAGCAGATCCCACCTGTCGTTGATAAATATCCAGATTGAAGTGCCCGGGAAAGATCTTCCTGCAGGCACGGGAAACCTAGACCTGATTCATTGCGGGCGGGAAAAGAGCTGCCGTAGACAGCAGGTACCCGAAGCGAGGTTTGAAGCAATTTCAGTTTCTTTTATTTTCTTTTCTTTTCTTTTCTTTCCTTATTTTTTATTTATTTATTTTTTATTTATTTATTTATTTATTTTTATTTTTATTTTTTGTCTATAATGCGGTGCAAAAAAAATAAATATTAATTCGATTCTTTCGAAAATTCATTTAAATATAGTAGTTAAAGTAGCCTGCTAGTATTGAATAAAAGGAAAGAAGATAGTGTGTTACTTGTGTTTCTAAAAGCGCAGTTACTTGCATTTCTATAAACTGTCACTGTATCTATAATAATAAAAGATGTCTGTTTCTCTATCCGAGCATCTATACATTCCGTCCCCCACTGAACGTAGAAGTACAAAAATTGACATGCAGGAGCAGGTGCTCAGAAGCCTGAAAACATATGCAAGTTAAAAAAAGATTTAGTTTAAGAAATTTCTATTTTTTTTCTATTTTTTTTTTTTTTTTTTTTTTTTTTAAGATCTAATTTCTTTTATTTTCTTTCTTCCTTTTACAGTTTTTTTTTTTTTTTTTCTCTTTAGATTTACGTCAGTTCTAATTCGAAGACACATTTTTAAGCAAAAACATGATGCATTCCATTTAACAGAAATTGACTAATTATTATAAATAAATAAATAAATAAATAAAATAAAAGATTTACTACTATACGCAAGCCAGGTGATGACGTCACAGACCGTCCGTGGGTGCAAGCAAAAGATTTTCTATGTTAATCGTCCATTGGATTTTTATTTTCTTTTTTATCATTAAAGAAAATTATCTTCCGATTTCAATCCCCATATTTGGGTACAGTTTTATATAATTTACTGTCTTTGATAGATTGAGTTACCTTTGCTGTAAAATTCATAAAATTTTAAATTTAAATTTAAAAACTCTGGAAAAATAAAATGACTGACTTCCATTTTCGAATATAAACATAATCATTTAATTTCAGTGGAATGAGACTCATTTCAAAGGAAGAGATTTTATATCTGCCGTCCTTGGCGGAAAAAAATAATAATAAAAGATCGCCTAATTATCTAGTGAACATATTTAATTCCTTCCAAAAATCGTGATTATTTTAAGAATGAGCAATCAATAATATAAAACAATATTTCGTAGAATGTATAACGAAATATTATTCGTATATGTATAACGAAAATATACATCTGCATGTATGTTTTCGCATTACGTTGTTGATCGCCAAATACACAAAACTCCAAGGACGAACACATATCAAATCTATGCCAATTTTCTAGAGTTTTGAAATTAAAAATAACTTAATCCAACACATGTTCACGATGACTAATTTTTAATTGTACCGAAATATGGGGATTAAAATCGGTAAATAATTTTTCTCAATTTTTAATAATATTTTGCAAAAAAATCCAATTGACGATTAACATAGGAATTTTTTTTACTTGGCCCCCAATGACGGTCAGTGACGTTACACTTCACTTGCCTATATCTTCTACATATATAAGAAAAAAAATTAAGATTTGGAATATCTTTTGATTTCCGGATTTCGGTGATCGTATTACTTATTCAAAATATATGAATCAACAATTTAATTATCTAATCTTAAATATCTCACCCCAGCAGATAGTCGAAGGTGTAGAGACGGTTGCACTCGTACTCCGCTACTGCGACTTCACTATGGATCAGAGGATTCCCTTCAGACCCAACTTTACCTTTCCGAATGCTAGTAGATACGCACACCAACACTCATCACTACTTAACTTCACGCAACTAAATCTCCACAACTCTACTTCTCGATACTCGCCAAAATAAGATTCATCACCATCCACTATAATATCCTCCAACACCCACACCCATCAACTAAAACCATCGCCATTTTATACTTCTTCCTACACCGTCCTTTCACTACATTTCAATCCGTCCTTTTAAAATCACTTCTAATTTATCTAACACTCTGAATCTAATTCTTTCAATGCAGCACCCTGCTGACACAAAACTAACTCGACCTCAACTTTCGCCGAGTCACTGGCGACGAAGCGATTTTAACCGTCCCCACTTTCTACTTTGCTGGATCCAGCTTAATTAAAACAACTGTGGTGACGTTCTGATGTCTCAACCTCACAATATAAAAAGAAAAAGAAAGTATAAGATCATATAGAAAAAAAAAAAGTTTTCGGTTTTTGATGAAAATACACGTTTCGGGATTTCCTGAACTCAATTCGACCATTTTTAGGAAATATCTGTCTTTTTGAGTTCGAACACTGTACTTTATGAATCAATGGACTTATTTTAACCGAACATGATATTTGGTTGGACATTGGTTTGATATATATATATATATATGTGTGTGTGTGTGTGTGTGTGTGTGTGAAAATAATATATTTTATGCATATTTCAACTTCGAAATATTAATATTTACTTGAAAACGTTACATTCTCTTCTCAACTTGCACAAATACATTAATGCAAAACTCAGACAAAATAGAAAAATAAAAGAAATTTTTCATAATTTTAATGTATGAAAAAATGAACATAAATGAAATAATTCAACATATCTAACATTTGAACTAAAAATTTTACATTTAGATATTTCTTTGAGTTTTGATTGTTTTTCTTTTTTACTTTAAAATCCTTTCAACAAAAATTTTAAATTTTGATGATTTTAACAAAAAAGGAAAGAAGTTTTTGAATTTAAAAATTATGAAAGATAATAATTTTGAAACAAGTTTTTTTTCATTATATAATTTCCTCTTTGAATTTGATATATATTTTTCTTTTTCTAAATATCGTTAGGAAAATATGATTAAATCTGGAAAATCATTTAATATATAAAGTTGATTTGTTTTTATTTTTACACGCTTAAAAGATTTTAACTAAAGGATTTTTCTGTAAAGGAATGTTTTGCAATTTTATTATTTTTAAAGGATTTGAAAGAAATTTTAAGTATTTTTATATGATATATACATACATACATCTTATAATGTAAATGTATTTATTTTTTTAATCTGAAAAATAACTGTTTATTTGTTTAACAATGACAACTTTCACATAAGAGAATGTGCAATAATTACTTAACAACATTCCTATTACTTCATTTTAATATAAATTTCACGCTTTAGAAAACCTATATATTGATGAAAGTAACTGCCATGCAAATTAATGATTTTAAATGAATAGGACCTTGATGCCCCATTTCTATTATTCATTAATAAGCACTTATTTTTTATTTATGCTACAGTTCATACTCTGTTAAGATGTAATTATAATATTAACTCAAATTGATTTGATTTCATTTCATTTCCCTGGAAAAAATGGATCTTCTCATCTTGAATTGAATTCAGATTAATATAAAGTGCACTTAAATATCAGTTTAGTTATCATGGGAATGTAAAAGTAATTAGCGTACTGTAAAAAAATTAAAATCGTGCTGCCAAATTTTAACTGTAAATATTACGGCTGAGCTATACTCTCATAGCTACCAAGTCTGCCGCATTTTCCATACAACTATTTCTTTATATATGTATATCTGATAGAAATGCAAGTTTTCCATTTCTATTTTTCAGCATTTAAAATTCCAATTTTCAATTCATGAATTCCATTTATTTTATTTTATTTTCCCTTTTAACGAAACTCTTTGGTGATTTTATCCTTTCTCTTTTCTCTCAAATGTTGACTGCTACTAATAATTCATAGTTTTTGCAAATTCTCTCATCGTTAGGCTTATGTGTTATGCTAGTGTCATTTCTCTTCTGCGTAAGTGCTTTAACTTGTTTTTACTAATAACTGGTACACAAATTAAATTAATACCGTGACTAATTTTAATCGAAATAAATCTCAATTAAAATTTATATTATGTTGGTATCTTCATCTATATTTTGTCTGCTGAGTGTTACAATGGTACTAAACAATTCAAATTATATATATATATATATATATATTTGGTTCAAAAAATAAGTGCTATTAAAGAAGAAGGAAACTTGACAGCTATGCTTTTTATACTTTATTTGCCATATTTGCTGTAATTTACTGTTTATGATATCTATAATTTTAACAGCTAGATCTGCTTTAATATGTTTGCTTAAATAAAAAATAAAAAATATATATCCACGATACCAAAAAATTTCATTTTCTCTCCATTATGATTATAACTTGGATTGTTTGGTGTTAGAAGAATGTCCTGCCGTTACGCCTCGATTCGCATCATAAATGATTCGATATTCTAAATCATTCTCTAACGAAATACTATTATGCATCAAATTTATATTCATTTTAACTTCAAAATAAATTTATTCGAATCCAATGAACCTTATTAAAATATTACAATTACTTTAAATTTAGAAATGATAATTTAAAGCATATCTCTGATGACTAGCAGATATTTTTAAGCGTATGGTCGATGTTACAAATCATTTTGTAAATTACTGTCTTACAGTTGTAAAATTTTGCTTAAAAAATCATTGAAATAAATGAGCATTAAGTAGAGAAACGGAGGAGAATATGGAATAACCGGGTTAAATGAAATCGTTATATTTTACGTCTACGGTTAAAAAGGAATCTTCGGGCTCTGCGAAATTTAACAAGTAAATTAGTTTCAGTGTAAGTTCGTTGAAAAACGGGATTGAATGAAAAATGCAAATTATTTAATGTATAAAAGGGATGTTGATGTGTAAAAGAAATGTGCTCGGTGTGGCATTTGTGGCATAGGGGGTTCTTAGATGGTCAAGCTTTAGTGCTGACTTAGTCCGACTCTAGCAATATTGTACGGCAACAGCAGTTTGGGGGGTGTTTTCGGTCGTGAATGTTTTTGGAAATAAAAAAATCTAAGAGAATACATATAAAGGATAACCAAGTTTATCGCCAGCTACGTCGTATAATGTAGTTTAAATTATTGTTTTATAGTGAAATTATCATTTCATTCATTTTTATTAAGCTATTGAAAGAATGTAACATTTATATTTACGTGAGGATGACAGAACATTTATATTTAATAAATTATTAAAGAAAGTAGTCCAATTTCTCTTCTAAATACAAAGTTTCAATTAAAGTATAATAAGTATTAAATATTTATCTTTGAAGTTTATTTTCTCTTACCACACATCCAAAATGGAGAGGTTAGAGGGCCCAAACTTACAAGTAACTTCACAACCTGATTGCTCCCTATTACCCGAGAACGGCTTTATTTTCCTTAACTGAAAATTATGCATTTATTTTTTTATTATTTTTTATTATTTTTTTTTTAAATATAAATAACATAAAGTCATTAAAATAGATCAACAATGCTTGAATGTTTATTATGGTTGAGTTCAAACAGAAATGGTACTCCATATTCATCTACTTTTCTCTATATTAAAATTTTTCGAAAACTATATATCTTAAAAATTAAATAAAAAATATTATTATTTTGAAAAATTTAAAATATTGTTAGCAACAATTTTTTCCCCCCTAAATTTCATATTAACGTACTTTAATTTTGCATGTTTTAAACAAAACTATGCATTATTTTTTAAATTATTATTAAGTTTTTGTAATACTTTTCTGTTTAAGGCTAAAAATTTGCATAAAATTTCAGCATTCGAATATCCTAAATTTAGAATGTCAAACAAATTTCGAAAACGTGTTGAACAGAAAATATTTAAAAGAAGGCATCATAATTGTGTTTAAAACTAACATAATATATATTGCAACATTTAAAAAACAATTATTAGTAAAACGTATTGAACATGGAACTTAACAAATAATTAAGTAAATAAATATATAGGGATACATGCTAAAAAGAAATAGTCTTGCGTAGAACGACATAAACACTAGTTTATCTATCTTTTATTTTATTATAATCTACTGCAGTTGTTTGTAAAAAGTCTTTTAGATCGAGCAACACAAAAGAAAAGTTTAAAACTATTGTTCTGTACCTTTAATCTTTAAATAAAAGAAATGGTATTTCAGGGAAAAAACTCTTTTTAAGTTCTTTGAACGTAAAAGGACTTAAATATCATTTTAATTATTTTCTATTTTATTTTCTTTTATGCCGAATACAAAGATTTATTACGTAAAATTATTTATTGGTAATGAGAGTTTTAAACACATTAATGACATGTAAGTTAATATTATTTTACAGTTTTGAACTTACTAAAATGATTAGTATTTAAAATTTACATACAATAGAAAAATAAATCTCAAGGTATAGATTATTTTGTTGCTTAGTATTTATGAAAAATATATGAATTTAGAAAGTAAGCATCAGTAAAATTATTTAACGGTAGGATTACACCAATTCATTATAGTAAACACATTTTAATTATTGACTAAATACTCAATAAATTTTAATTTTCAATTCTCAAAAATAGTAATCAGTGCATACTTTATAAAGTAAAAATAAGATCAAATAAAACTTGACATTTGGCTTCACTGAAAATAAAAAATCGTGTTATATTATAAAAAATTCCTGGTAGAAAATTCGCCAGAAAATGTTCGTATACTATATAAAAAATAAGTTGACTTTTTTTTTTTTTTTTTTTTTTTTTTTTTTTTTGTAGCAGAAAAATACGTTCTCTTATAAAACAATACGCTCTGTGAATATTAGTTCACAACAGATATCTTTCCTGAATGTACATCGTAAAAATTCTCGTATTAAATAAAATGCTTCAGTTCAAGCACCCAAAATCGAACACTAGCCCACCAAACTGCAAGCGATGATATTATCTCTCAGCCACAGAATCACAAATTGTGCTGCTGATTAGACCTTCTCAATACTACTTTGATTTACCGATTTTCCGTATGCAAAACAGAAAAAAAAAAGAATTAGCCACCAGATAAAACCTGTATCAATTGGTACACTATAACAAAGAAAAAAATAATACAAAATATAAATAATTAAATAAAAACCTATTATATTACAGAAAGTTCTTGGCAGCAAATTTGTCGAGAAAATTCGTATGCTATGCAAAAAAATAAGTTCACAAAACTTTTCTGTAACAGAACAATACCTTCTGTTCTGTAATAAACAAATACGTTCTGTGAATATTTCTACACAACATATACTTTTCTTGGTGCACATCGCAAAAATTTTCTTATTATATAAAATTATACGGTTCTGCAACCAAGAATCTTACATGAGCCCACCGCACAGTAGATGACATTGTTACCTTTCAGTCACGAAAGACCAAGTTGCTCTTCTACTTACAGTCGGCATCAAAAGTATCCGAGCACTAGCAATAATCCTTGTTTAAAAAAAAGTACATTTAATACTGCTTTGTTAAATAAATCCTTGTCGAGTCATGTTCTTAGTCAGTCTAAGTTCTTAGTCACTTGATATAGCTGCTCTATTGCAGACTCGGTGACTTTGCCAAAATATATTATGTGAGAAGTGCCGAGCTTGTAATCAGCTAGGGTAGCTCAGTGGTTAGAGCATCCGGTCGTTAAGCGGAAGGCCCCGGTTCGATTCCCGGCTCTGATATTTTTCACATAGTTGGTAAAAATCAGCCTTCGACTCCATTCCATCAGAAATGTATCAGTGTGGTTACATATTTTATCTAGTTCTATCTATTTTATCTATTCTATCCTGTAAAGTGGACGGAGAATTCGAAATTCAGTTACTATTTAGTGATTGGTAGATCAATTTTACTCAAAACATTATTTGCAATTTTTTGTGGTGATTACTAAGAAAAAAAATCACGTTCAAAATCAATAAAAAAACTTTTTATGTCCGTCTATTTTTTTCCAAATTTTGTGAAGGATCCGCTTACAAACCAGTACTTTTCCGAAGCCCACTACTAAAATTGTCATTTTCTTGTAAAACAGATCTGTAACCAAAAAGCTGCATAAGATGTAACACACACACACACACATACACACATATTTGTGTGTGTGTGTATGCTCATTCTACTGATTTTTTTTTATATAGATTTTGTTGCACTAAAAATGAAAATAATAATTAAAAGTTCTACCACGTATTTTTTTTTTTTTTTAAGCAAAACACATATTATTTGGATGCTTTAAGTTAACTGTGGTCCGATGGTCCGAGACCATAAAAACATTGAACGAACCAGAAAAATATAAAATCTAGTTATACACTGAATCAGTGTAGATTTTCATTTTTTTTTTTTTTTTTTTTTTTTTTTTTTTTTTTTGTATTTTTTACTTCTCTTTAAAATTGCCCGTAAATATGTCACGTCACAGAATAGTGTATTATAACAAAAGTAATTTATAATTGTCAATATCATCTATTCTCTGTAATGTTGCAATTAATTTATAAAATTTCAATGCTCTAGAATTAAAATAAAGCTTATTGAAACTATTAATATAATGATCATCAAACTTTAGTGACTGTTAAAATACTTAATAAAATTTTTTTCGCATTTGTTTTACTTCATAAGGGAATTAATTAGTATGTATGTGTAAAAACTATTTATTTTTTCTTTTTCTTTCTTCTTAGACTGTTTACTTTCTAAATTCCATATTTCTAATCTCTTCCGTAACGAAGAGAAATTCTAATGAAACTAATTTTGCTTACAAGGGCAACTTGTCAGATCGATTTCTTCAAACAGAAACGACTTGAATTTCACATCAAAGCCGTTCAGAGCCGTTTAATTTTGGTGTGTTGTATACGTATAACGTGTTGTATACATTGTTAAAATTGAGTAAAAATTGTTTCTAGCTCCTAGTTAAAAAAAAAAAAAATAATAATAAATAAATAAATAAATAAAATAAAGGAGGGGGAGAGAGAGAGAAAGAGAGAGAGATAGAAATAAAAGCTTTAAATATCTACGACTATTAAAATATTTAATAGACTAGCAGGCTACGCCCGCTTCGTTGGTTACCATTTAAATGATTTTTCAAAAGAATTGGATTAGTATTTATTTTTTACATTCTATCATAAATAAAAACTAAGTATATATAGATATATTGAAATGGCTCCAAACCTCGCTTCGGATACCCGCTGTCTACGGCAGCTCTTTCTCCACCGGCACTACAGCGGGTCCAGGTTTCCAATGCCTGAAGAAATCTCTTTCCTGGCCAATTCATCATAGGTATTTATCGACGACTGTTGGATCTTCTGTTATTTAAATCTACGATTTAAAAAAATACTCTAACTCAACATCTATTAAATACTTTAGTTTTTGAAACATGTATTTTACAGCCCCCGCTATTTAAGCTATTTTATCATATCATTCCGAGCAATATAATAAATCAAATAAAAAGTACATTTTCTTTTAAAAGGAACTAAATGCATAAAAAAAAATGAATTTTAATTAGTTTAATCGTTTCTACTATATGCTACCATTTTTTCCCGATAAATACTATATATATATAAAGACAGAGAAAGAGAAAATATTTTTCTTTTAAAGGAATTAAATTAAAAAATGAAAAATAAAAAGTTGTTATACTATAAAAATTATGCATAAACATAACTGTTATAAATAAGTTTTTTAATTTTAAATTTAATATACTTAATTTTTTCTACTGCACTTGCCATTTTATTTTCAATACATATAACAAATTAAAAAAGATTACGTTTAAATGAATGTATTAAATAGAAAATAAAATGCGCAATATCCGTTGCTAAGATACGCAGACGATTACAATGGAAGAATAAATTCATGAAAAATGAAACATAAAATCTAATATTTAAAATTGAAAAAAAAAAAGAAGAATAATTAAAAAAGTTCAAATTCGAAATTTCAAAAACTTTCAATAAGATGCACACCTACAGGGTCCCAGGTACCCATATGCCAAGTTTTGTAGCTCTGCAGTCGGTAGTGTGTGCACCAGAGCGCAGACAGACACACAGACATACACACAAACACATACACACACTTCTCTTTATTTATACCGATTACTCATGCATTTGCAATATTTAAAATGTGCAATATTAATGTTTTTGTTTGCATATTTTAAACTACAATGTGAATAATATGCTTTATCAGTATTTATACAGAATAATATTTTGCTTTAACTGAAAAAAAAATTATAAATAGTACACATTAACTAGCTTTCATAAAAGAAATCTTCAATTTTTATAACACGATTTTAAAGTATTTTCGAGTTATTTCACTAAAATGTAGCAAAATTTATTTAATAATAATAATAAAAAAAAAAAAACCCTGCATAAAAGAAAAAATTAAACAGACTTAGATAAGACTTCTCAGTATTATGATGCAGTAATTTTTCATGATGATATATATAACAGAAAAGACGACGGTTTTTATACTGCAAGAAAGAAAAGGGAAAATTACTAGAAATAATGTTTATGAACTACATAAATTATTTTTTTAAATTAAAAATGCAATTCCTTCTTTGAACTGTATTCATGCAAAATACTGAAATGTGAACTGTATTTTATTTTACTTATTTTAATTTTTAAGTACGAAAATCTTTTACATTATATTTTACTTAATGGATTTTTATTAAATTCACGGAGACAATTAAAGAAAAAATAATAATAATATTACGAGTTTGCAAAAACAACGTTGGCAAAATTTGTTATAACACGATTTTAAAATATTTTCGAGTTATTTCAGAAAAAATGTAGCAAAATTTATTTAATAAATAAATAAATAAATAAATAAATAAAAAAAAAAAAAAAAAAAAAAAAAAAAAAAAAAAAAAAAAAACCTTATTTATGCATAAAAGAAAAAAATAAACACACTTAGATTTGACTTCTCAGTATAATGATGCGATAATTTTTCATGATGATATATATAGCGGTAAAAGACGGCGGTCTTTGTACTGCAAGAAAGAAAAAGGAAAATTTAAGGAAAATTGCTAGAAATAATGTTTATGAACCACATAAATTATTTTTTTAAATTAAAAATGCAATTCCTTCTTTGAACTGGAAATGTGAACTTTATTTTATTTTACTTATTTTAATTTTTAAGTACGAAAATATTTTACATTATATTTTACTTAATGGATTTTTATTAAATTCACGGAGACAATTAAAGAAAAAAAATAATAATAATACGAGTTTGCAAAAACAACGTTGGCAAAATTTGATTTCAGCTGATAAATATGTCTTTTGGTGTGCTGAAAATCGAAACTGAAGCCAGTTTTCACGTTCATGATTTCTGTCAATACAGGATGTCTATAGACATATTTTCTTCATTTTCGGTAGTTTCTAGTAAGTTTTCATGAATAATTATAACTAATCATGGAAACATGCTCTAAAATTACCACATAATTATATTGCAGGAAGAGCGACGGATGAAATTGTGTCTCAGACAACCTGTATTAACAAAAACAATATGTGATGCAGAAAATCCGGCTTCAGTTTCGGTTTTCAGTTTTTGCTTCAGCACCCCAAAAACATAAAGATAAGCCAAAATTTTAGATGTAGTAATTTGTAATCATATTCTTTTTTCAATTTATATTCGTTTTACTCGACCTAGCTCGCGCTGAATGTTTTAACAAGTGTTTTAATAAATATTTGATTGTAAATGATTTTTTTTCGAAATAATATATTTTCACGTTATCAACAACATTTAAGAAAATATGCTTTTACATCCTATACATTTAGTCATAAGTCTTTTAAATTAACACAATTTTTTTTTTAACAATAAGACTATTTGGGAAAAGTTATTTTTTATTTTTGAACATGACTTAATTATTTGTACGAAAATGCAACGAATTCTATTAAACAACAACAACAATAATAATAATAATAATAATAATAATAAAACTCCATTTATGAATAAATAAATGCACAAAGTCAAAACTTTATAAAAGTCTTTTTGGAATCAAATCTTTTTAGTTTCTTTTTTTTTTTTTTTTTTTTTTTTTTTTTATGTTAGTTAACGGAAAATGATGAACACATATGAAAGAAGAAAAAAAAATAGCTAGTTATAATTTTAATGAACTAAACTACATTTTTAACTGAAAAAGAAATTCAGTCTTAAAATTTCTTTTATCGAGAAAATGGAAATACATTTATATTTTTGCCTTTGAATGAACAAAATATTAAGAGTTTAAAAAGTCTTTTGCTCTACAAAAAAAAAAATAAAATAAATAAATAAATAAATAAATAAATAAAATTCAAGCCAGATTACGGGCAACGCCCGGCAGCATAGATTCAAGACAAAACACGTAAAAAAAAAACATTTGAAACATAAATGATGTATTTTCCCGTAATTTTACATTGGGACAAATATACAACTTTGAATTAAAATAGGAAAACAATAGTTCTTTTAAATCGATCGCTATTCTTATGAATCTTGAAATAAACTGTCTCAACCATTAAAACTACAAGTATATTTTCTGTTTCTAATACAAAATTATTCTTATTTGACATCACTGAAAAGCTAAAACTTTATATTTGAATGGAATTGACTGTATAGCAGATTTGTGCCAACTACGTAGGTTAATGGCTTTTGCCTATAGAAAATAGCCATTATACATTCATGACATCAATTTACGGGATTTGATCGTTTAACTAGCAGAACCAGTAAAATCATGCGGTCAAATCTCGTTCGTTTTTTTTTTTTTTTTTTTTTTTTTTACAATGTACACAAGGTATCTCATAAAGAATGAAATATTTGTGTCCATAGTAGCATAAAAATTTATTGACTAAAGTAAGCAATTTATATATTTCTACATGTGTTATATATGATATTATTTAACAGATTAAACCGTGTATCGTTCAGTATTTTCAATTTACTGAAACAGAAATGGCGAACAGTTCAAAATTTACGTTCTTTATGTGACACACTTTATTTTGACTAATTACCTTTAAAATTAGTGCATAGAAGCCGTTCTTGAAGAAGTTAGTTTTAGTAAACTGGAGTCTTGTTTTGCCTTTAAATTTTTATTTTAATCTACTAATTTTGCCTTAACTTACTTTAAAAAAGTGTATTAGTTCTCCTTGTAAAAGATTCTACGTACATACAGCTTAATATCATATTACAAAGCAAACTGTAAAAACTATGCTTCACCTGTATATACATTATATTTATAAATATCTTGAATAATAATAATAATAATAAATGCTTGAATTATTAAAGCACTCGAAAAATTTCTTTTATATTTTAAGACAAGACTTTAAAGCATTTTTAAGTTATTTTAGTAAAAAATCTAGAAATATTAAATCTCTTTTATAAATAAATGTATAAAATTAAATAACCCGAATAAACAATTTAAGTATTATGATACGATTTTTTCTTTTTTTATGATTATGTATAGCCGGTAAAATGGAGACTTTTATCCAATAAAAAAGAAAATCGAAAAAATTAATGAAAACTGTCTGTTAATAAAGCTCATGAACTATATCATTTTCTTAAAAAAAAAGAAAAAGAAAAAAAAAAGGATTATTTTTTTAAATTTGAGAATGTGAAAAGATTTTTCACTCATATTTTGTATAATGTACTTCAATATTTAAATTAAAAAACACGTATATAGAATTTTGTTTTCAGATTTCGTCTAGAATTATTATAAAGCTTTAAAAATAAATGTTAGATTTCGGAATTATCTTATGAAACATATTTCGTTTTTTGTGTTTGACATTTTTATATACTGTGATTTTGTGTCAAAAAGATACATTTGTTCTAAAATTACTATTATTTAAGTACATAGAATAGAATTTTAAAAATTTCTTGAAAACACAAAGGGTGATTTCTATTTTTATCTTTGCTTTCATTTTGCTCATGAGTTTAGGAAAACTCAAACAAAGATTTCTGATATCTGATAGAATAAAAGAGATTTTTATGCTTTCAAGTTTGGAAGAGGCTTCTATTTTAAGATTTTTTTTTCTTTTGAAATATGTGTTATAAGTAGTACAAATCTCTGTATAACAAAGTTTTTTATTTATTTTTTATTTATTTTTTATTTAAGGGTTTACTGTGAAATAAAGAAATGAAGATAGAAATGTTTGAATTATTTAATTTACCAAGAAAATATGACGAGTTCCTTTATTCCGAACTTTAAGTAGAATATTTGATAAGACTTCAGGTTACTTAAACATAGATAATGAAACACACACTCACACACTTGAAATTAATAAATAAAACAGGAACATATAACTCAATCAAGTTTTTAAGAATTGCAGGACACATAAATTATAAAACAATGTTTCATGAGTGTCTAGTTATATATTCATTAATTTTATATTTATATATATATGTCTATCGTTAAAATTATTTCAGTTCTCTTTTACTGCAAATTTTGTCTTCTACATAAATGTACATACGAGCGATCATATAACTCAATAGTTTTGTTTAATCACTTATCTATCTATCTATCTATCTATATATCTATCTATCTACATGTGTGTGTGTGTATAAATTTACTTTCAGATATTATTCTCTTTACAAATATATTATTGCATATAAATAAAGAATTTTTTATTTTTGATCTTTGGAATATTATAATTAATTTTTTGTGCGCATTCATAAGCTGAAAAATGTTAAATATATTTTAAAGTGCATTTTCCTTAATAATAATGAAAATAATAATAATAAAGAAATCATGTACATTTACTTCAAATCTATGTCCCATTTCCCTTTTAATTAAAAGATATGAAATAATTGTTTATTATATTTGACCTTTTAAGATAAATAAACATGTAATTATTTTCATAACTGAAATTAAATAAATACATTTTTAATGCAATAGAAATGAAATATTTTGGTTTCTGTCAAAAAATCATATTATATTATAAAAAGTGTTTTTTGCTCAAAGTTAGCTTTTTAAAAGTCGCCCATTTGAAATAAAAAAAGAAAGAAAGAAAGAAAGAAATGTATCAAGAAATTTCAAAGGGTTTTAATGTATTATTATATACTTTGTCAGATTTTATTTGTTATTATTATTGTTATTAAGAAAATAATTTTATTACTTACTATAAGTCCTCATATCAGCAGAAATTTAAATTAGAAAGATAATATAATTCTAACACTTGTATATTATAATATATTTTTATTTCTCCTAATTCTAATATATATATATATATATATATATATATATATATATATATATATTCATATATTTAAAGCTGTTTACAAAAAAATCAAATTTAAGAAAATTTCTCACCAGTGGCACATATTCTCAACCCTATGACGTTTTTTTCTAGTTTTAGATCCTTATTAATCCATAAATCTCTTTCCATTCTAAATTTTACACAGAACTTTTATTGCAATTGTAAAAAATAAAATAACTGAACTTCATATGTTTGGAACAAATTTTTATATTTTAGAGGATTTTAGTACCACTAATTTGGAAAATACTCAGTTCATTAAAACACATTTTAATTGAAGTAAAAAAAAAGTATCATATTGCACAAGTGCATAAATGTGTTAAAAAAAAAAAAAAAAAAAAAAAAAAAAAGATTGATTTTGAATTCAAAAGTTTTTATGTTAACTGAAGTATTTATAAGATATTGTTTAATACCACTATTTTAATGAACAATAGGTCATGAAAGAAAAGTTCATAAGGGGTTTAATATTGTAAAACATGTAATTGCAGGAAATGTATAAAATATATTTTTTAGATTTAATATTATTGCGTACAAGTAGCAATTTAATTAAAGGAAGCAAACTATACAAAAGAAAAATTAACCACGAATTCTTTTTTTGTTAGACATAAAATATGTTTCGAAGTATTTCGTGAAAGAATAAAAATCCTTTTGCAGTTTTGTTATCACACATTTATAAAAGATATGGCAGTAAAATCATTAGCATAAATAACATCATAATTATTCATGAAATAACCGGTGCAAAAAGTAATATCTTTAAGTTCTTCAAATGAATATACTTTTTTTACACATCTCAACATTAGAAATGTTAAATAAATTAGCATAATAATTAATTACCATGATTAATGTTTACAGTTAAAAGCATTTGTTTTTAAAATTTTATATATTGTATAACTAAATTAACAGAGAAATAAAAAAAAATATTTTTTAACGTTTGTTTTTATTTTTCTGTTTTTAAATTATGAATGCTAAAGTTTTTGTTTATATATTTTTGCATTTCTGAATATCAACATTTTGTAATTCAAAAGTTAAAAAAAAAGGAAAGAAAATTGTAAAAAATAACAAATTAGGTATGATTTTTTTTTCTCTTTTCCACTTTGGTTTGAAGAAATTATATTTTTTTCAAAAAGTCCTTTTATTTGTATTGAAAAAGTTCATTAAAAGTTATTTTTTAGAGTGTATTATAGTGTTATGTAATTATTTATCAAAGATTTCTGTAAACATCTCATGAATAATTTATTTAACATAGTTTTGAATTTATCCAAATTTAAATAAAAGCGGATTTTTATAAATTTGGCTTTTTTTTTTTCTTTTGATAAATGATAAAATATTTAAACTTTTAAATAAGTTTTCAAGTAATAGACAGACAACATAAAATATGTGTTTTAATCTTACAAAAATTGCAATTCTAAAATAAAATACACTGTATATTATCCTTGGAATTAAGTGTCACGGGTTTCTCAGATAAGCCGCAAAAAGACTGGAAGAGAAGCATAAAGGATATAAAAAATATTCTACCGAAAAATATGTTTGTATTGTTTATAAAACATAATACAAATAATGAAAATTTTCTCAGTATACTAAAAATATTTGTAATTTATCACTCTAAAAAATCCTTGTAAAATTACAGCGAATACCTCGCATCTTGTGGTGTATTAAAATCATGTACCAGTGTTGTAAAATATTTCAAAGCATTACGTGTTGCATTGACTATGATAAAACCATTACGAAACGCAAATATGTGAATGAGAGTTTGAAAGATAAACTGAAACTTTTAAATGTTTCTTTTGCACTCCACCATGATAAACAGTAATCGCCTTGGATAAACATAAATAAACAAAGATCGAAGCCAAAAGTAGGATTTATATTCTAAGAACAAAGAAAAATTTATAGAAACAAGTATGTTATATTGCTTTAATTTTCATTTTATATCACCATTTTTACTTTCTCTTACACTTATATATGGCAGAGAAAGTATTGTTTTGGGATCAAAATTTCGGAAGCGAGTTTTTGTTATATTTACACAATTTGAGGTTTACTGAAGGCAAAAAATCACATTTTTAGCTGTTGGTCTGTGTGTGTGTATGTATGTCTGTGCGTCTGTCTATGTGTGTGTGAGTGAGTCTGTTACCAGCATATCTCAAGAACAAATAGCAGCTGAAATTCCAAACGTAATATTGTAAATGTGTATCATATAGAGATGCTACATTTAACTTTTCGTTGTGATGAAGCAAATGGTTCGTGTAGAGGGAGACCTAAGAGGTTCAAATGCATTACGTCTATGGGGGAAGTTGCAGGTAAGTAGAGTTTAACATCTACAAACTGGCCTAAATCAGATGAAACTAATATGGCGTAAAAACATGTTTCATGTAGAATATCGTACGGAAATCAATCGCTGTTCGTTTACAGAGCTACACAAAAGAACTAGACTATACAGTTATTTCCAAAAATTTAAGAGCAATAGCCAATTTTCAGTATTTTAACACACTACATCACTTGCGCAGATTATTGCGTCATTTCATGTGCTAATTGCATCAGGATAAGACGCATTCTACTGCTATAAATCATGGTGCCCGGCACGTTTAAATCCAGTTGTTTATTGGATTTTGTCTTGGACAGGGCTGTTGTGTAATTATTGTAATGAGTAATAAACCTTCACTTAGTGTTACAAAAAGGTAAAAATTATAGACCCTGCATAAAATTGGATTTTCTGAATTTCAAATAAGTTCGAGAATAAATGTGAGCAAGACAGCTGTGCATCAAGCTATTCATAAATTTAAAATTTCAGGAAAATTTGTGGACCTTAAGAGTCCTTTTTTTTTATACTTGCAGTAAGTCGAGGTTTTCTTGCAGGTTTATGGGATGATAAATCAAAATCTTTGGCCAAACATCTTAAAATAGTATTCAAGCTGACGTTGGTGCCTTTTGCAGCTAGAGAATGCTTAATCGTATTGCAGGAGGTTCTTGGATCTCATACGACAATCCTTCTAATGACATGATCCTCACGTGCACTGCACTCGTTTTTCTAGGGTGACCGCTTCTCTTAAAGTCCAAAAATTTTCCGGTGCAATTTGTAATAAACTGATTTATACTCTAAATAAAGCAGTACCGCACACATGCTAACATTTTAATTTATTCCAGAGCTAAATACTCGCCATTTTCACACCCCAGTTTATTTACAGTTAAATGATATACCATATGTAATTACGATTAAAAAGGAAGATAAATTACACTTTAACAATGGTAGGGTGAAAATAAAGGCGTGTATTACCAATGCTCCGGAAAAAGTTAAAATGTTGGCATGCCTGGTACCGTTCGGTACCGTAAAGAAAATAAAAGAAAAAAAACATAGTTCTTTATTTTATTTTATTTTATTTTATTTTATTTTATTTTTTAATAATTATTTTTTTTATTTTTTGCGTTTATTGCTGAGAAAAATCCTTTTAGCTTGATCCTGCCTTTTCTTTTTGCGCCCGCGGAAAATCCGCGGATGAGCAATGACAGTATTAATTGCTAAGAATATCTAAATTATCATTATTATTATTATTTTTTTTTTTAAGTCTGACAGCGATTATTATACTCAAGTATTTAGCAATGAATCGTAAAATCATCCTATGAATAATTTATTTTACTTGTTTTTAAACTTAACAACTTTAAACATTTTTTTTTTCTTCTTCTTCTTCTCCCCCCCCCCCCTTTTTTTTTCATATTTTTTATTTATTTATTTATTTATTTTTAAATAAATAATAAAATATTTAATGTTTAAAATAAGACTTTTTTCAGTTTTTAAACTACAGACATTTAACACAAATCGCCTTGTGTAATGCTCGCACACAAATTTCTGAAATGCTAAAAAGAAATAAATTTTAACGCAATATACAGATATTAATTGCATATTAAATCTTTATATATATATATATATATATATATATATATATATATATATATATATATATATAATATTAGGTCTTTGCATAAATTCGTGTGGTTTTTTATTGCATCATTTCATAAAAAAACATCAAATCAAATGACAATTTTTAATCAAAATGCTCTCCATTACTTTTTACAAACTTTGCCTGTTTTTCGGGTAACAAATGTATACCACGGCGATAGAAGCTCTCGTCTTTTTAGGCAATAAAATGATTCGCGTCCGCACGAACTTTTACAACGACCTAATAAAATTAATATAAAGCAATTGTAAATAAACAATTTAAATAAAAAGTTTAAGCTAACGAATGTCATCACATATCTAATTATTATGTATGATGTTTTTTACTTCAGAAAATATTACTGTTGAATTATATATTTCAAAAGTATATATCAAACAAATGGTAAAAGCACTTATATTTTACAAGTCTTTTCTTTAGAATATTTTACTGTTAAACCTGTATGAAAAATATGTCACCCTTTAAAATAATAATTGAATAAAATTTTTAAACTACCTAGAGTACATTCTTAGGGATCCAACCGTATACGGTAGTTTATGGGTAAGTAATAAAACCTCTGCTGTCGGATATCGAAAATGTCTTAAAATAAATAAAGCGTATAAGATGTGATGTTTTTAGGTTTATAAGTATAGACTTTACTGGAATAACGACAATCATATGAGCACTATACAGTGTTTGAAAAGTAGTTTTCGTGCAGCATGTAAAGAATAAAATCAGTATTTTTCGAAACATGTAGAATTTTTAAATACAGGTTACACCAAAAATTTCTAGTTAATATTTTATTTTTTCTATCACCGTACACAATAATAGTTTAAACATTGTCGCGGATCTTGGTACAGAAAATGTATTTGGAAGAAAATTATATTTTTTGCTTGTTATTTCTAAAAACGGAATGTATCAGTTCAAGATTTTAGTTCATATATTAAATGTTTTGTTTAGCTCACATATTATACAAACTTGAAAAAACATATGGTTGATTTTATAGGTTTTATTTCCGGTACATCTGCAATGAATGTGAGAAGTAAAATTACGATTAAATAAGATTTTAAACAAAAACAGATTTCGAAATTGTTTTGTTTTACGTATATTAAATTATTTATTAATTTTATTTATTTATTTAATTATTTAGTCCTTTTTTTTTTTAGTGCACAGAATTACTTTATTTTACATCTGAATATCTAAAATTTGCTTCAATATTTAAAAATGGCCTAATTTAGCATTGAAAATATCTGTCACCAAAATATTTTATAATTTTCATAAAAACCTCAATATATATACATATAATATATACCCCCTCCCCCTCCTTTTTTAAAATGAAAGACATGTCTATAAGAATTTGGGCATTTAAAATAATTTTTTTTCTAAATAATAATAATAATAATAATAATAATAATAATATATATATATATTAAATTTCATTGTTTTCTCTTTAATTTATGCTTAAACAATTCTAGTTTCTCTCTTTCATATGCACAATTTTCAATAACTTAAATTCTCTAACACTGAATCAGAATTGTTGAATGTCTTTTCATTTATTTCTATTTTTTAACACATTTTTAAATTACCACAGTTTTTATTAATTTTTTCAAATGATAAAAATCGCTTTAATATCTCAGTTGAAGAAAATTCCAAAAATGAAGTGTTAGGTATTTAAATAATCTTTCAAAATTCAAAATATTCCTTTCTTTGCATGGGTTTTAATGTATTTTTCTGTTTTATAGTATACATACAATTTACGCAGACAATATTAAATATATATATATATGTACAATGATGGTCAAGTTCAGCTACATGTTAATTTCTATTTCTTCTCTCACATTCTATGTAGCTACAGTCGGCAGCAAAAGTATCCGAGCACCAGCAAAAATTCCTATATAAAAAAAAGTACACTCAATACACTTTTGTTAAATAAATCCTTGCCGAATCCTGTTCTTAGTCAGTCTAAGAACAAGATTCGACAAGGATTTATTTAACAAAACAGTATTAAGTGTACTCTTTTTACATAGGAATTTCCGCTAGTGCTCGGATACTCTGCGGACTGTATATCATATGTTTGCATATATTATAGAACGTGTTTTACTGCATTAATTACTCAGTGGAGGATCATAACTGTGATGGCATGTCTCCGGACCATCCTCGGGGGTGCAACTTAGACAGTGGACAATCAGCCATTGTGCAGTACTAGTGCGATATTAAATTCAACCAATCAGTCATCTGCTGTGTTAAAACATGTTTGCTTAAAGCTCTATGTTTTAACATGCTTATTGTATGATTTAATGCAAAATTCTATTTCTTTTTGGGGGGGCCTCCGTGGCCGAGTAGTTATCTCACCACTCTGCTAATCGCCTTCGAGCGTAGGAGAGTGGATTCGATTCCCGCGCTGGCCCTTGCTGTTTTTCATTGCTTCGTATTGTAATCCTGTCATGTGCTATCACTGAGCTGAAGAACACAGTGTGTGCTATCAGTAATTATCTGTCGACTATTTACAAGCGGACTACATGTCAAGCATACAAATCTGATGTATATGTTATCAATAAACAAACAAACAAACATTTCTTTTTTGTTATTTATATATTTATTTATTTTTACATATTTGAGAAATAAATTTTTCACTTACCTTAGTTTAACTTATTTTAATATATAAATCCAATAAGAAATTAAAAATTCAAAAGAATTTTACTTATTTTCTCTTTACACATCTTATTATAAAGAATTATTTTGTAGCCTTTATAAAAAAAAATATTTTTTAGATTTTCGGAAGCATAATTTTTACGCATGGAATATTTTATGACCAAAATTTAAAGAAACTTAATTTAAAGAATCAATAAACTACAATCATGAATAAATGCATTGAAGTTAACAAACAAAGTTAATGCTTTTTATAACCAGGATGCATTAGGCCATTTTGTTGAAAGAGGATGAGAAATAAAATGGAAACTCATAAGAATGCTGTAAAGAAATATTTTATTGCTTTGAAAGAATGTTGGTAATAATAAGGCTAAGTAAAATTTTGTTCTAAGAAATTTGATGGCATTTTTTAAAATACTTATATTTCTTGGTAATGTGATCTGGATAGCTATACAAAGGAAAATTTTATATACATACACACAGCGTATATATATATATATATATATATATATATATATATATACATATTAATGCTGAAAAGAAGATAATTAAAAATATATAACAGTGATTAAATACTACGCTATTCTTTATAAGTAAAGTAAATATCTATATGTCTGTCTGTGTGCGCTCTGACGCAGACCACTGATCGCAGAGTTATAAACCTTGGTAGAAGGGTAGCTGGAACTCTGCAAAAGTGCACCTTACCAAGATTTAATTAATTTTCGGATTTGAATTTAAAATAAATTAACTTTTTTTAAAAATCCATTGATTTTTTTGTTACATTGTCTTTTTTTTTTTTTTTTTTTTTCATTTTATTTTAACCATGTGCCTAGAGCGGGGGTCGTAGCGTTCCTATATTTTTACAAGAGTATTTTTCTTTCATCACCACAATTTCACTGCAGTAATTTTTTAACAGTTTTATAGCAATAAAACCTTTTCGCTTAAATTGTGATGAGAGTATACAAAAATGAATAAAACAACAGGAATGTTGCGAACTCAATATTTGCCTTCCTTTGAAATGACAATTTTTGTTTTTTATTTTATTTTATTTAATTAATTGTTTTGAAAGGGAAATTTCTGCATTGTATTAATCGAATCCAAATAGCAACAAAATAGAAGGGATAAGATTTATTAAATTTTTAATTTAATGAAAAATTATAACAGATAACTTTATGCATATCTTTTAATATAATTTATAGTAAAAAAAAATTAAGTGTATTATACTAATGATTTTATACTTCCAGAGCAAGGTCAATAGAAAACGAGTTAGTAGGTCTCTGTTAAAAATGTAAACCAAAGTAAAGTGTCATACGTATGAACAAGGAAGACACTTACGAAGATCCGCAGGCAGCGTGTAACCGAAACGACGTACAGAGCAAATTAAATGGAATGTTTTCGCTGTGTTTTATTTATAATGGGATAAAAAACAATTATTTACTTAATTTTTATTATTTATTTTTATTCATTTCATTTAAATATAGTGGTTAGTAAAGCGGACAAAACCTGCTAGTTATTAAAAAAAAAAAAAAAAAAAAAAGAAAGAAAAGAAAAGAAAAGAAAGAAAAGAAAAAAAGAAATAATATCTCAAAAAATCTAAATTCCCCATGAAAATGAATAAACTGTCTGTAAAAATATTTTTTTATTTAAATTGAATATTTTGCAACACTTAATGTAAATTTTAAATAAAAGATAATATAAATTAGTGTAATACGTTAAAACAAGTCCCTCCGGCTCTGTCGGAAGAGAAGTTTCACTTCTCCTCAGCAAATGATAGCTATTTTGAAACAAGGTGATGGACAAAGTTTATTCCTGAACTTGGAGGAGACATTGATATGAACTACGTATAAATGTTTTAAATAATTCGTTTAGTCAGTATATTTTTCTGCAAAATTAAAAATTTCAAGTGTCGGCATTTGGAAACAAAATAGCGAAACAAGCTGCCCAACGAACATATCAAACGTATTTGTAAGATAAGTCAGCTGAACAATTTTTTTTTTTTAATTAAGTCAGCATTACGAAATTTACCCCAATGGAAAATTTTCAAGTGGCTGACACGTGAAAACGAAATGGAGGATAAAGTTGGTGAAAGAATTGATCGAAAGTATTTGTAAGATAAGTACACTGTCCAACTCAAGAGCCCGACTCTCGGAAACGCAACGTTGCTAAGTCGAAGTAAGTTGCCCTCAAACACATACTACATACACTAAGCGAAAAAAAAAAAAAAAAAAAAAAAAGCCGAACTGAAGAAAAAAGGACTTATACCTTTTTTATTTTTTATAACTTAAAAATTAAGGGTTGAAACAAATAAAACTGTCCTGCTTGCATAATACCAAAGGAATGAAATGATACCTATGTACATTTTAGATATAATAATTCGCTTTATTATACTCTACGGAGTACTTTATAAGAATCTGCATAAAACTTTCATTTTAAACATAATGCAATAACTATACACTTTGTATTCTACTATGATTTATTATAAGAAATAAACAATTTCTATTTTAATATATGAAATAAAAGTATTTATTTGTTAGATCTAAGCAATTTTTTATTAAAAATATGTATTCTGCATTGGGTTAATTCCGCATTTATATGGAATTACTGCTTTAATGCACAATGGCATAGTATTATACAGTTATTTAATATAAATCTCAGAAATTTCAATGTGCCAAATATCACAAATAATTTTTTCTAGTTCTGGCAGAGTTGTACGCTGCAACTTTCGAATCCTGTCCCCTCTCCCCCGCCTTTTTATAGACGAAACATTTTCGAGCGGATCGCGATTAGGACTATCTCCATGTCTGGTAAAGAAGAAATTCTACTTATATCTTTTGTGGGATTTAACTTAAAGTGAAAAAATATATGATTACTTAGAGAATTATAGGTTCTCATGGCAACGGATATGAAATTTTGACAATTTGGAGTTAATAAACTTATCACGGAAGCCGTTTAGTATGGTGCATTATCATCTTGAAATGCTGTTTGCGGAAATGTCGAAGATACATTAAAAATAATCAGACAGGCACCACTATTATGAAGACTGTGTTTTGTTTCGAGTTAATTGGTTCCTTGAGAATAAAAATTTCCTGACTGTTTCAAAAGTTATGCACCTCCGTACCATAATGTACGGAGAATGTGTCACTGTTTTAAAAGTGCGATTTTCATTAAGTCGGTCATATTTTTGTTGTCAGATCTGCTTGTTTTCTTTAGCTCGAAATAAGTTAAACTTGACTCATCAGAGAGAACCAGTTCAACCCAATAATTACTAATAAATTTTTAATTTTTTTAGCCATCCGAGGTTTTGCTTTCCTAATTCTCTTCACTGAGAATGGGATTTTTTCAAATTTTCTGCCATTTAAACCTGCTTTGGTTAATAGTTGCTGCACCGTAGTTAAAGAAATTATACTGCTAAACACTTTTTCTGAATCTTTTTTTTTTTTTTTTCTAGATGTAATACAAACCGATTTTATAAACAATGGCTTTTTAACTTACGGTCATCTCGCTTGGATGAGCAGCATGGCCGCCTAAAGCCAAATTTCGATTTTAAACGACCAAAAAAATGTATAGCTTGCTAAAAACCATTTTACCAATATTGCGTTAATATTTAATTATCTACGTACAGTCGGTAACAAAAGTGTCCGAACACTAGCAAAAATTCTTATGTAAAAAAAGTACACTTCATACGGTTTTGTTAAATAAATCCTTATAGAATCATGTTCTTACACTGACTAAGAACAGGGTTCGACAAGGATTTATTTAACAAAACCGTATGAAGTGCACTGTTTTTATATAGAAATTTTTGCTAGTGTTCGGACACTTTTGTTACCGACTGTAGCTTTCAGTCGTTATAACCCTCTACTATTAATGATTTGAACTAGAAATATTTTCACACATCAGTTTTAAAGCAATGCCAATTTAATTTTTAAAAATAATAAAATGCATTTTCTATTATGTTTGCGTTTTTATTTCTTTTTTTGAGCGTAGAACTTAGGTTGTTTTATCGGTGTCTTCTTGGGCTGCGGTAAACCGGTCGGTGGAGCACCGGGCTCATAACTGAAAGATTGCGGATTCCATACTCTAGCCGGTCAAAAACCATCGTGTACACTAATGCTGGATGGTGCACGTAAAATCCATTGTGGCCGCAATGTCTTACATGTCCCCATCGAAATTATATCTCTGAGGGTCACCGAAGCATTGGAGTGGGGAGACATCATCTCCGTAGAGGATTAAAACTGTGATAGCATGTCTTCGGACCATTCTTAGAGATGCGTCCCAGACCATAGCCAATTACGCATTTCGTAGTACTAGTGCGACGTTAAACCCAACCATCCAAACAACCTGTTTCTTGTTTTTGATGCCACGAAATGAACTTAGTTGAAGTTTTATGAAATCAAATACATACAGTCGATAAGAAAAGTGTTCGAACACTAGCAAAAATTCTATATAAATAAAGTACGCTTAATACAGTTTTGGGTAAATAAATCCTTATCGAATCCTGTTCTTAGACTGACTAAGAACAGGATTCGACAAGGATTTATTTAACAAAACAGTATTAAGTGTACATTTTTTATATAGGAATTTTTGCTAGTGTTCGGACACTTTTGTTACCGACTGTACGTTTCGTTGCCTATTTTTATTTAAACGTCTAAAGTAAAGGTTTTCTAAATTCTAGATAAACATTAATGGTAAAAAGCATAGTTTTTAAAAGCGTTATGTAAGTTTTTGTATTTAAATTATGTTACAAAAGTTAATTAAACAAACTGACTAACTCTCACTGTAACTTTATACATGAAAGAGAGATTCAGTTAACTGAAAGTGTCAAATAACTGATTACTGAATAATTAGAAATCTACTGCACTGAAAACTGAAAATGTAATTTACGAAATACAATGCACTGTGAATTATATATCACAGCAGATAATTTAAATCAGATGAAACTTAATACGCCTAGTAAATACGGTTAGTCATTCACCGTGGAAATGTCATAGCTGTAAGTGTTCCAAATACTGATAAAAGCAAATATTTAAATTATATTTTAAAATAATTAAATGACTAGATTTAATGTTCTTAACATTTTGTATACTTTGTTTTTGTATAAATTTCTCTAATCTGAGACAATTACATACAATTTCATTTTTACGTTTTGTGTAATAATTCGGTTTTATCACGCAAATACACAAGCACACACACACACACACACACAAAAAAAAAAAAAAAAAAAACGAATTATATTGTTTAATTTTTTAGTCTTTATTTCATGTGATTAAATAATGAAAATAATAGTAAATTAATAATAACTTGAAACTAACACATTATTCAAAAGAGATTCAAAATTATTTTCTCTCTTTAATTGTTTACATTATACAATCCAAAATAATATAACTGCAACAATATTTTATTTGATTCTTTGTATAAAAATAACCTTAAAATTGTTCTATATCAACATTTCTCAATCTCTGTGTGTGGGGGGGGAGGGGGTCAATAGTGGCCATCATAACACTAAATGAAGCCGAAGAATCATGTCTAAAAAACTTATATTCATTTGATTAATTTGTTGAAAAAAGAAAAGAAAAATTCTAATAGAATAAAGAATAAAATACACGTTTATATTTATGAATTACAGAAATAAATAGGGTTCAATCGGTATTGCGCAATATATTTGATAATTTGGTGTGCCACTCTCAAGACATTCCCTCACCCCGCCTTTTAATATTATAAGAAATATTGCAGATTAAGAAGTAAGACCAATAAGATAAGATAATGAAGTTCAGTCTAGTTTAAAATAATCTAAAATAGGTTTAGAAACTTTTATATGGAATATAATTCTGTGTTCGCACCGTTTGATTACAGTTCTTACATTTATTAAAAAAAATAATTTGGCTGTTAATTTGTTTGAAACTTTTCAGTCTTCATTAACTTTTTATGTGGCAACTGCATACTAATTTCAAAATATCAAATTTGAATTTCCTAAAGTTATTTGTTTTTAACTATGCTGATAACTGATATAAATACAGATAAAATACTTTCGTATTCAGTACACCTCAAAACTTGATATTATATAAAAAATCAGAGTTAAAAATTGGTCTTCATGAAATACTTTGTTTACAATATGGGTATAAAAAATTCATTTTCCATCCAAAATGAGCAGTAATATTCGTCGACATAAAAAAATGTCGTAAACCGTCAATTACGTTCAAAAGAAAAGAACGTTTAGCTTAATTTTGTGTAGACCTATATATTGTCTATAAACTATAGACACATCACATTGTATACTTAAATTAAGTGTTATGTAGAAAACAGATAACATAAAATGAAATACGCTTCCAGGATTTTCCAAATATAGCCACGATATATCCGATTTTTTGGGGTAAACGAACGCTGTACACGAATAATGAATGATTTCCATGCCACAATCTACACAAAACATGTTTTTATGCATATGAAAAATATGCTCATTTAATTTTGTTTAGGACAACCTATAGATGTTACACTGTGCTTACGAAATGGTTCGCCCTAGACGTAATACATTTGAATTCTGTTGGATGGCCCTTTTGCCTGTTCTCAACGAAAAGTTTAGTATAACATCACTATATGGTACAGATGTAGAATACCGAGTTTGGACTTCATGATGCTGTTTGTTCTTGAGACATTCAGATAACACACATTATGACAGACATACAAACACACAGACCAACCGCTAAAAACATGATTTTTGGATTCAGCGGATCTCAAGACTGTAAATATTATTATAAATATTATGAAAACTCGTTATCTAAAACTTGACCCCAGGACAATATTTTCTCTACCAATATTTTCTCCACATCGTAAAAGTTATTTGAATAATTTAATATATCATTTTTTTTTTATTATTACGCCCATGTTTGTGAAAATTTCAACAGCGTGAAGGAATGCGAATATCATAATGATATTTATTCAGCACATAAATATCAGAAGAAGAAAGATTAGAAGAACAATTGATTAAAATTTCAGGAAATTTGGAGTAATATGTACTCAGAAAACAGTACATAAAGCAGAGACTTCTGTGAGCAATAACAGCACTTATCTGCCTGAATCAAACATCGATTGGATGACATGTACAGATAAAGCACTTCATGAAGCTTCAACACGATGACACAATTCATTGATCATAGTTATTGGTGAGTGGTGGGGTGAAAGTCGCTTTTCAGTGAATAAACAGTAATTTTCATTCCTGCGAGATCAGGAGAACGCGCTGACCAGAGCAACAGTCGAACATATCCTGCATCAAGCAAGTTCCGGACAATACGGAAACTTGCGGTCGTGCATTGTCCTGCGTAAATATTACGCGTCGTCTGTCTTGAATATAGGGCAGAGAGAAGGGCCTTAACTCGTCAGAAATGTAATGGCTGGTATTCAGAGTGGCGGGAAAGAAAACAAGTGGTGATCGAAACGTGTATCCAATGGTGCCACATACCAACATTCCAGGTGGTGACCGAGTATGCGGCTACCAAAATTTTGATTGCCCTCAAACCTGTATCGCTGATACGGGCGCCTTTAATGTGTGATCAATGACGAACCTGGACACAGGCATGGCATAAAGTCGTCTTTCAGACAAATCACAATCCTGTTTACAGCATCAAGATTGCTTTATCCGTATTTAACGGCATTGTGAATAATGCACATTGCCAGTTGGGATTCGACATCGTCACACTGTCCATCACCTGCAGTGATAGTATCGGGTGCCATTAAATACACGCCTCAATTACTTCTTTTTTGCATTCCTGGCACTCTGTATAGCGGCCATTAAATTTCTGGAGAGTTAAGGCCCACCTATCTTCTCTATATTCAAGGCCTCCACAGCGCAATATATAGCAGGATAATGCACGACCGCAAGTTGTTTGTATTGTCCGGACCTCCCTTAATACAGAATGTGTTCAACCGTTCCTCTGGCCATCGCGTTCTCCTGATCTCGCACCAATGAAAATGACTGTTTAATAGTTGAAAAGCGGCTGGTCTTCCACCACTCACCAGTAACTACGATCGATGAATTGTAGCATCCTGTTGAAGCTTCATGAAGTGCTTTTCCCGAACAAGTCATCCAATCGCTGTTTGTTTCAATACCTAGGCAGATAAGTGGTGTTATTGCTCACAGAGGTCACTGCTTTATGTACTGTTTTCTCAGTATATATTACTTAAAAAACAATTAAAAGTAGGAAGTGCAAATTCGGCATGTTAAATCAGTATCTTATGGAATTATACTCGGAATTCTTTAATACTTTCTAACGAAGTTGAAAAGTGTTTATCATTTTCGTTTATCTGTCTATCTGAGTTCTAATATTTATAGACGTTCTTGGAACTTACTCATGTTATTCAAGTTTACTATGGCATGTTCCTTATTGAAAATGGAGTAAGTAGCATCCGTGTCTGTGTACATGCACACCAGAATAATGCCAATGCATTGCTTTCTAAGAGAGATATTTCTATGAGCCCATTTTAGTCACTTAGTACTGCCCAATAAATAATAAATGAGCGATGCGGTAGACACCGTTACATGAAACTATAACGTAAATAAAACAGTTTCTAAAACTAGCATTAAAGAAAAAGTAGCGAAAATGGAGTTCCAAATTATTTAAATGAATGTCCTCATACTTTGCTTTTTTTATTCACACCGTTTTTTTAAATAAATTTTATTCTTTCGTTGAAAGCGATGACGTTTTATTATGTGTGTTAGAATCTATTTTGTTAGAACTGCTTTTGTTTAAATTTGTACTCTAAAGGAAACACCTTTCAAGTACCGAAATGCAATTAAGTTGAATTACAATTTAAAAACTTCAATATTTGAGAAGTTTCATCAATAGTCTTCGCTCAAAGCTGGTTGACGAGAAGTGCCGAGTTGGATCTCAGGTCACACACGTAGACCTAGCTTTTGAGATTTTCCCGTGTTATTCTCCGAAACTGCTAAGAAAACGGGCTAAAACCCCTTAGAAAGTCCCTGAAGGATGATATTTCTCTTTAGGCCCAGGTCTCTAGTGCAGACAATTGGTCTTAACCCGAACACAACATCATCCATAATTTAATTTTTTTTATATTGAAAACATAATAATAAATGCCTTATTCGTGAAAGACTAAAATACCTGTATTATATATATATATATGTATACATACAGTCGGAAGCAAATGCCACCGAAAACTGGCAAAAATACCTATATAAAAAAGGTACACTTAATACAGTTTCGTTAAAAAAATCCTTGTGGAATCCTGTTTTTAGAATGACGAAGAACAGGATTTCGACAAGGATTTGTTTAACAAAACTGTATTAAGTGTACTTTTTTTACATAGCAATTTTTGCTAGTGTTCGGAGACTTTTGTTACCGACTGTATATATATATATATATATATATAAATTAAATTTTTCTTTCTTTTGAAACGGTAAAAATGTTTTACATACAAAAAACAACAAGTACAAAAAAATTATAATAGTTTTACGATAAAAAACAAAGTAAAGGTTTTTTTTCTTTGTGAAATTAAACCTTTTACGCATTTTTCAACTTCGAAATGTTAATATTTACTCTGAAAATGTTTTATTCTCTTCTCAACTTAATCAAATATGTAAATACAAAACCAGATGTAGAAGAATTAACATCTCCCACCCTTGTTTTAATGTATAACAAAAATAATTAAATATTAGTATAATAAGTCATCGTATCTAACATTTGAACAAAACTGTTTACATTTAGATATCTCTTTGAGTTTTTTTTTAATTAAAAAAATTCTCTTAGCGAAAATTCGAAATTATATAATGTTTTTTAGCAAAGAAAGTTTTCAAATTTAAAAATGATGAAACGATTCTAAAATAAACATTATTTTATTACGTAATTTTCTCTATCTTACTGATATATATATATTTTTTTTCTAATTTTAAATATAATTAGAAAAATATAACTAAAATCCGAAAAATTATTTAATATATAAAGATGAGGTTAATTGTTTTGTTTAAAACTTAGAAGATTTTAACTAATATGTTTTTCTAATATGGAATTCTTGAATTCTATTTTATAAAAAAAAAAAAAAAAAAAAAATCTATATGCTTTTGTGTGGTATTTTTTATGATATATAACTATGTCATATTTTGTATGGTATATACACATAGGACAGTAAGTTGCATTTAGATTTGACTGTCAGATGGCAGACAAGTACTTTTACGCTACGCTCTCGATTCACATTACAATTGGTTAAATATTCAGAATCTTTTACAAAGCAGATAAATATTTTTTAAAATTAGTTTTTCTTTCTTTTTTCTGCAAAGTAAAATTATTGGAAATCAATGAACTTTATTTAAATATTACAATTATTGTAATATCAGACAAGATATTTCAAAAGAGATGTTATGTGACCAACAGAGATTATAAAAGTAGGGTGGACATTATAATTCTTTTTTTGCAAATTAAGATCTTAGAAATGCAGAATTTTTGCATACATATGCATAGAAATACAAAACATTTAAGAATATTAAATTTTATCGAAATACATTTGAAAAAAAAAATATGTTTTGCATTAAATGACTTTCAATTGTTCCCCACAATTTCGCTTTATTACAGTTTCAAAATATATTATAAACATATTTGGGTATTACATTGTGAATACACACATTAGTTAATTTTCTAAAAATTAATTTTTTGTTGGAATTTGAAAAACTTCCATACTTTCAAATATCCGAAACTCTTAATGTAAGAAAAATTTTAGAAACCTCTAAATCAGAAAATAATAAAATTATGGTGTCTTAATGAAATTTAGAACTAATATAATATATATCACATAATAATAACAACAATGATAAAATCATTGATAAAACATATGTAACTTGGACTTCAATAAGAAGGAAAAATAAAAGTACATGTTGAAAGGAATTAGTCTCATATAGAACTACACAAACACTAGTTTATCTATTTCTTTTTTCATTTATAATCTGTTGTAGTTGTTTGAAAAAAAAATGTCTTTTTTGATCGGGCAACATAAAAGAAAAGTTTAAAACTATTGTTCTGTACCTTTAATCTTTAAATAAAAGAAATGGCATTTCAGAGAGAAAATGCTTTTTATATTTTTTGAACACAAAAAGACTTAAATTTCCTTTAAATATTTTTCATTGCGTTACTGATAAATAGAAACATTTAATAATTAAAATTAGTATTTAATAACAGTGACATTTTATGAATCGTAATCTCTTAGCAATGTAGGTATGCCAATGTCAACTCAATTCTAAAACAATACAATTGCTCTTCCATGGACATTTTTTTTCTGATATTATTATTTTTTTAAAGCTTTCATTTTTATTTAAATGGCAATATCCACTATGTAGCAATAAAAACCAATACTTTTAGAAAAAATAAAATAAAATAAAACATAAATAAATACTACTGAATCTCAGATTTGAATGCTAAATGTTCATTTGCTCTTTGATGACTAAGTCATGTTTATTAAAATCAAGTAAAAACTACAATGTCTAGAACGACAAAGAGAAAAAAATTGGGAAGCAGACAGCTGTTTCGGTATCATTTAGCGTATCGTCTTCCGTGCATAAAGAAATGAGAGAGAAGCGTTCTTATATATAGGAAAGGGGTTGAATTCTTATCAACCAATAGAATTAAATAGAATGTGGGGGTTGGCCAATATGAATTTCAGAAACACTAATTGTGAAAAATGTAAAAGAAATTAAGAAAATGTGAACTGAAAATAAAATTTCCAACAAACAAATAAGTTACAGCGAAATCACAATTAAAAATATTTTTAAGATTTTTATAGAATGAAAAATAACGAAAAGAAATAAAACGAAAAATGAAATAATACAATACCCAATTATATTATTTTAAATCATGATTAGTTACTTCAAATTATTTAAATTATATATATATATATATATATATATATATATATATTGTGAGAACTTTTTCAAACATAGAAGAAACATAAAATATCACTTGAAAAAAAGGAAGATTAAGCTAAAATAATAATTAAAAAAAAAAAAAAAAAGATCAAAATTTAAGGAAATGAAAGAACACAATACCCAATAGGTCATCAGGAGAATTGATAAAATATTAAATTCAAAATTAGATGCATTTCTGTAATTTTTTAAGCATATAGCCAAAATATTGTAGGGTTTAGTCTCCGGTACACATAAGCAGGAAGATACCAATTAAACAGGAGCCCAAAATATTTAATTCAAATATTTAGAGGAAGATAAAATGACACTTAGGAGATAAATTACTTACTAACAGGAAAAAGAAATATCATTTACATACAAAAATAATGTATATACACTAAGGGGTCTTAACTTATTTTGGTTTTCTTTTATTTTCTCTCTCTCTCTCTCTCTCTCTCCTTTTCTCTATGGGCAAAAACAAATAGAAATACTATGGGCAAAAACAAATACAGTTAGGCCGTTCAAAATTGGTACAGATAGGTTTTAGAGGCCTGCAAGTCGAATGGAGATATTTTCGAAAGTGTAAAGTTATTAGGAGGGCCGGGAAGGTGGGGGGGGGGCGGAGAGGCAAAAAAAGTAATATAGAGTTAGATCATTCAAAATTGGTACATAAAGGTTTTCGATACCTACAAATCGATTGCGGATATTTTCGAATTTTTAAAATTATTGTGAGTTGCGGGAAGGGGGGGGGGAACGGAGGGGCAAAAGAATAAAAATAGAGATAGATAGTTCAAAACTGGTGCATAGAGGTTTTTGATACTTACAAATCGATTGCGAATATTTTCGAATTTGTAAAATTATTAGGATAGATGGGAAGGGGGGGGGCGAAGGGGGAAAATAATAGAAATAAGAGTTAGAGCATTTTGGGAATTTTTTCCGAAAGCAGTGAGAACCCGGTGCGACATTTTTCCTAATCAGATTTTGTTTCTCTTTTTTTTCACGTGATAAAAATGAATGCAATTTTGAGAATTCAGTAATTAGAGTGATTCATTTAAAAATAGGGACCAGCGAAGCGGGCGTTGCCTGCTAGTCTTTAATATATAAATAAAAGAAAGTGTTCTCGTAATTTATGTTATTTCCATTGTACCCAATTTTTTTCCCTAAAAAACTGTTAAAGATGAGAACTATATATTTATGTTAAAAATTGTGCTTAAAAAAATTGAGAAAAATCGTTCAAAAATTTTAATAGTATAGGATCCTTTGGGGAAATTTGAAATTTGTTGCCGAAGTAGCTCGGATGTTTCTCATTATGATCTCACAATTGTAATAGCCATTTTAATTCATCGCCAAAAATTGACAAAAGCCGCCAAGGTTGCCCTGTAGTAAAGCTGCGTCAAAGGAATTTTAAGAAGTTAATACAGTTACCGTTGTTGAAGAAAGAAACACTGTTAGCACATGCCTTTATATGGAAGAGTAAATACAAAAAATGCGCTATTGTACAATATTAAGTTTCGTTTGGTTCAGAATTTTACATCTGTTACTTATAAAATAAAATGTTGTTCAATAAATATAAAGGTTTCTTTTTTCTTTGTTTCTATTTAATATATTTCTATCCAACCACAGTTTCGTTCTGTTTTTTTTTTTTTTTTTTTTTCTTTTTTTATAACAGTTATTTTTTTTTTCTTGTTCTGCTTTTTTTTTTTTTTTTTAAGGAATGTTCGTAGTCTGAAACCTGCCTCTTTGTTTACGATTCGGTTACCTCACGAAAAACTGTCAATAGTTTCATAATAATATGTATATTCTTATAGTTGTAAAAGAAAGTCATGTTTTTTTTTTTTTTTTTTTATAACAGTTATTTTTTTTCTTGTTCTGCTTTTTTTTTTTTTTAAGGAATGTTCGTAGTCTGAAACCTGCCTGTTTGTTTACGATTCGGTTACCTCACAAAAAACTGTCAATAGTTTCATAATAATATGTATATTCTTATAGTTGCAAAAGAAAGTCATGTTTTTTTTTTTTTTTTTTTTTTTTTATAACAGTTATTTTTTTTTCTTGTTTTGCTTTTCTTTTTTTAAGGAATGTTCGTAGTCTGAAACCTGCCTGTTTGTTTACGATTCGGTTACCTCACAAAAAACTGTCAATAGTTTCATAATAATATGTATATTCTTATAGTTGTAAAAGAAAGTCGTGTTTTTTTTTTTTTTTTTTTTTTTTTTATAACAATTATTTTTTTTTCTTGTTCTGCTTTTTTTTTTTTAAGGGATGTTCGTAGTCTGAAACCTGCCTGTTTGTTTACGATTCGGTTACCTCACAAAAAACTGTCAATAGTTTCATAATAATATGTATATTCTTATAGTTGTAAAAGAATGTCATGTTTTTTTTTTTTTTTTTTTTTTTTTATAAGTTATTTTTTTTTTCTTGTTCTGCATTTTTTTTTTTTTAAGGAATGTTCGTAGTCTGAAACCTGCCTGTTTTTTTACGATTCGGTTACCTCACAAAAAACTGTCAATAGTTTCATAATAATATGTATATTCTTATAGTTGTAAAAAGAAAGTCATGTTTTTTTTTTTTTTTTTTTTTTTTTTTTTTTTATAACAGTTATTTTTTTTTTCTTGTTCTGCTTTTTTTTTTTAAGGAATGTTCGTAGTCTGAAACCTGCCTGTTTGTTTACGATTCGGTTACCTCACAAAAAACTGTCAATAGTTTCATAATAATATGTATATTCTTATAGTTGTAAAAGAAAGTCATGTTGTTTTTTTTTTTTTTTTTTTTTTTTTTTATAACAGTTATTTTTTTTTTCTTGTTCTGCTTTTTTTTTTAAGGAATGTTCGTAGTCTGAAACCTGCCTGTTTGTTTACGATTCAGTTACCTCACAAAAAACTGTCAATAGTTTCATAATAATATGTATATTCTTATAGTTGTAAAAGAAAGTCATGTTTTTTTTTTTTTTTTTTTTTTTTTTTTTTTATATAACAGTTATTTTTTTTTCTTGTTCTGCTTTTTTTTTTTAAGGAATGTTCGTAGTCTGAAACCTGCCTGTGAAGTCGTTCCTTCACATATATGAGTTTTAATTATAACTTTAAATAAAGGCAATAAGTAATTATTATATTTTCAATAAATTAAATGGCTAATAAAAATAGATAACGAAATTCTAAATTACTTTTATTTATTCGCTTTTGTCTATAATAAATATCTTAATTCTAATAATACTTTATCCTTTATGCTATTAATAAATCGTCTGAGAACAAAAACATATTCCTTTTAAATGACATCTCTCAAAATTATAAGCTCTTCTAAATCATTTAATAAATTAAATATAAAAAATAATAATAATATTATTTTCAGTTTATAAACCGTTGGTTACATAATTACTTTTTATTTCTTTTAAATTGCGCGAGTCCACTTTGTTATAAATAAATTAGGCAATGTGTTTATGTTCGAAAATCATTAAAGGGTAATTTAGATTTTTTTTATCACAGGATGTGCAATCATTTGCAGACTTTTGGTCTCGCTTATTCAACGGTAAGGAAAGAAGCATTGAATATCAACAACACAAGTGCAATTAGGCGCGCTACTAATGCTCATTGTGGCACCAAATTACATAAACTTAAAACGTAACATATTAACTGTGCCTCTTTTAATTCAAGGATTTAAATGATATGTATAAATCTAAATTATTATATTTGTTTAATTATTTTTAAATGAAAGGATAAATAATGGTATGCAGACAAAAGGTGTAGTGTGTTGAGAGTTAGTATTTGAAACACAGTGATGCACAAAACTATACATCTTTAATTTCCAAGAAACCATTTGTGAATATATTTGGTTTAATATAACCATAAGAATAATAAACCTATTATCTTTAAAATTAAAAATGAATATCAATGATTTATGTAAAGGTGTGAAAGTTATACATGTAAAACATACGTAAAAAAAATCAACTAAATTCTCTAAAATATATATTTTTTAAATTTTGCCTCAAAATATGACCTTAAAAAGTAATAAAACACACAAGTTTATGAAACGAAAGCATGGGAATACCTAAAATTATCACTCTATTCATTTTATTTATTTATCAATATTTTTTTAACTAGACATGATAATACAATGGCAGTTCCAAGCAGGTTAAAATCAGTGAACAACAAAAAAAAATATATGTGTGTAAAAAGATGAGAAATAAGTGTCTAGATATCGACTGATATCAAAAACGAATTTTCGCCGACACATCTCTAAAAAGGTATATAAAAAAAAGTTATGTGTATTTCCAACCCGCCTGGAAAACGCCAACATGCGAAATAACTCAAAATTTAATTCTAAAATTAAAAATTAATTAAATTCAATAACAGAGTGATAATTATTTTGCAATAAAAAAAAAATATATATAAAACATACAATTAATAATCAATAACGAATTTTATTAAGCATTTGATTAAAAGACAAGAAATTTACTTCATGGAAAATTGAACACCTTAAACACAATAAATATTGCGATGTTAATGAATTAAAAAAAATAAAGATTCGCTAAAATTTTGTAAACATTACATCATTTTATGTAATTACTTAATTCCCTTTTTTTTTTATTTATTTATTTTATTTTATTATTTTTTTTTTTTTACACATGTATATTCACTGTGATAAACAAACAAATTCAATATTAAATTTAAGTTGTGAAAATAATATGTACTTCATGTCATAAATCTCGAAATAAATTTGCACTAAATATAAATATTTTAGTTTTCTTCTAGAATATCAATTGATCCATTTCATAATTATTATTACCAAAAGTATCAATGAAAAATTATTTTTACACATGATATACAAAATTAATTTATTCCAAACCCATTGTATATCAGTATTAGCATAAAAAGGAAAATCTGAATATGAAAATAAAAACAATATACCGAAAGGTAATGCAACTCTGTATATATATTACAAATACAAATTAAAAAATTCCCTTTCTTTTTTCCCTTATTTATTTATTTATTTTTTATCATTATCTTTAAGATTGAAAAAATTAGCATATATATAAAAACAGAAAAATATGTACAGAAATCTGAAAATATCTAAGCATCCTTGTCGTTTGTATTATCCAAAAATTTTAAATAATAATTTGCCAAGAGGAATTATGTATTAACAAGGATACTTAGAGTAAAAATATGGAAAACACTTACCATAGTTTGATGGACATACCTGTCAGTCTATAAAAGATAGGTGTGAAAAAAAAATTTATATTTGTTTTATTTCTTTTATTATCTTTCATTTTCAATAATTAATTATTTTTCATTATTATTTCTTTTAATGAACGCTCGTGGAAAATTAAAAACTTCCTAAGCTATTAGATTTAGGTTTGCTCTTGTTCAATTATCTAGGGACTTTTGTAAATATGTATATATATATATATATATATATATTTTTTTTTTTTTTCTATCTAATGAAATTCGGTTAATTTATTTACTCCAGAATTATATAGTTTTATATTCATTTATTTATTTATTATATAGTTATAACTTCATTTTTTTCTGATCTATATTTTTATTTAATCAAGTGTTGTATCTTAAATTCAAATTTTATATTATTTAATTATTTAATGTGGATTTCTAATACAATTTTAATTTTTCTTTCATTTGAAAATTTATATCAAATTTTCTTTTACTAAACTTATTTAATCAAGTATTGAATTTCTCTTATTAAACTTATTAAAACATGTATTGAATTTTTCTTTATTTTGTTATATTTCTTCATTCCTTTGGCAATTATTGTTATATAATTCTTAGATAGTATAGAATTTATAATTTTAATTAATTAAAATTGTACTTCCCTATGTTATTTAGTTACTTTCTTTTAAAAAAAACTCAAAATGGTAGTACTTAGCAAATTTTTAGATACTAGCAAAATAGTCCTTAGTATTACTAGGCCTAATGCTCGGTACAGGGAGATTTATAGGGATCTCCCTGGATCGATAAACAGTTACCTATTTTCTAGTCCCAGTCGTAGATTATATTTTCAAACTTGCAAATCTTCTAGGTGTCTCACTTGTCCTTATGCTGATAAATCACAAATCAAAAAAGCTTCCAATTTGATAATTTTCTGTAAGGCTTATAATGTTATTTATTCTTTGAAATGTAATAAGTGTCATATGGAATATATAGGTTAAACTGGTAACCAATTACATTTAAGACTTAATGGTCATAGGTCTAAAATTAAATGTCAAAATTCTCACTCTCACTTGTCACATAATGTTGAATACTCACACTTGATTGAATACTCACACATGATTTTAAGAATGTCACTGTTAAAATTTTGGAAATAATTACTAATGTCAATCTTCGATTACTTATGGAATCTAAATTTATCTCTTATTTCAATACCACATACCCTTATGGTCTTAATCAACAAGTGTATCAGAAGTCTATTTTGGTCTATTCTGACTTATCAAAGTATGATCAATATAACAATATTTATTCTCGTTTAAATTTTATGGCTTTTCAAAAAACTTACAGAAGTCGACGTGGTCTTAGGAAAAACACACACACTAAAATTGACAGCGACATGATTAAAATTTCAATTGATCAACTTGCAGCTTCTTATGATTTAAATTATAAATGGTTAGAAATTCGAAAATTTATTTTCAAAATTAAAAAAACAATTAATTAATACTTACTTTAAAATTTTTCAGAAATACAGTTATTCAAGACAATTCTCTGAATCTTTTTTTGATATTTTGCATTATCGTGCCAATTTATTCAATATTAAAATTTCCACAAAGCCCTCTTTTAAATCTCATAATTCTCAATTAATCATCAATTTTACTAATCCTGTTTTTAATCATATCAATTTTCAGTCTATTATTAACAATGAATTTAATGTCTTCCCAATTAAAAGTGTAAATATCTACAAATCTTTTAAATATCCACTTACGACGAAATTTTAATTATAATATTTTTTCAAAAAATGCGCCTGCTTCCTCTGTTTGTTATTGTAGTGACCCTAAATACAAAAAATATGTTGACACCACACATGGCCATATAATTACTGGAGATCTTTGTATTGTTAATGATCTTTATTTATATAAACTTATGAATTATGGCACTAAATTTAGACTTTCCACAAAATGTAACATATATAATATTTTAAGTCAGTTTTCTCTAGATTTAGATTTATTTATTTATAAAATTGCTATTGATTATAACAAACCTTTAGAATACTTTAATGTTTGGAAGATTAATTCTTTAAATATTCTAAAAAATCAGCTTATTATTCATTCTAGATTTATTAAAAATGAAAGAAATCAAACATTAAATAAATCTATCAGTCTTTTTACAAAATAAATTTATTATTACTTATGTAGATAAATCACCAAACAACTATGCCATTATTTGTAAAAAGTTTTATAAACAGATCCTTGACAACTCTATTTTAAATAGTAATAATTTTAAGAAAACCACCTTTACCACTGAAATTAATAATAAATGATTCTTAGCTTTCATAAATTATTAAAACTCAAATGTAAAAATTTCAACTACACATATATAGTTATTATTCCAAAATTTCATAAAAGTCCTGTTAAATTTCGCACTGTTACTATAGATTGTAATGCATATAATACTGTTGCCTGTAATCTTCTATTAAAACTTTTAAAAGAAATTTATAGTTTAACGTTAAACAATGACAATAAGCATTGTGTAAAAAACAGTTTTCAACTTGTAAATAAAATAAAAAATTTTAATAATATTACTAACATCAGTACATTTGATTTTAATGATTTATTTAATAATATAGACATTCATGACTTACATAACACTATGTTAATTCTTTTTAATGAACACCAACATAGTATTAAAGAAAAAATATCGATTCATTACTTTAAAACTTTGTTAAATTTCATATTACATAATAATTTTATTCTGTACAATCATACTATATTCCAAAGTATTAAAGGTATTCCACAAGGTGGTTCAACTAGTAGTTTATTATCTGATTTGTATCTTTATTATTATGAAAGAAATTTCTCTATTAGTAATGACTTAATGTTTTATAGATATATAGATGATATTATATATTTTTATACTTTAATGATAGTAATACCAACACCTTCATAGATAATTATCCTCATAGTCTTTTATTAACTAAACATGATATGATAAACAATGAAATAAATTTTCTAGATTTAAAAATTTATAATGAAAATGGATGTTTAGATTTTGATATTTATGATAAGAGAAAAGAATTTTCTTTTAAAGTTAATCTATTTACTCATTACAAATCTTGTTTACATAAAACTATCTATAAAAATATTCTAATTAACTTCCTCTATAGAATAAAAAATCTTTGTTCTAATAAACATAAAAGTAAAAATGTTAAATCTATCTGTAATCATGCTAGAGTTTATGGTTATCCAAAATTTCTAGTAAATTCAATTATTAAATCATATTTCTGATTTAATCTTCTTACCTTGTCTATGGTGTTTACATTAAAAAAAAAAAAAAAAAAAAAAAAAAAAAAAAAGTGCATTTTTGCATTTTTATCAAAAAAAAAAAATTATATAAAAAATAAAAGACAATAAAAAATGTGGAGGATGGGTGGGCAGATGCTTGATTAAGGAGGATGGGTGGTGTGTTAGGCTGGATGGTTAGGAGGGATTGTGATTCTCGCGTATTTATATGTGTGTTTGCTTTATAGATTTAAAATAATAAGTAAAAAAAAAAAAAAAAAAAAACTGAAATTATATAAACTTTAATATTAAATTACTGACTCTCTACTAACTTAATTTGTCCAAAGAAACAATTATCAAATGTACATTTAAAAAATAAATTAATTCATAAATTCACCCCAATTTTCATTACATATTGCATTGTGCTCTTAAATTAACTCTTAATTGAATTTTACATGAATGCATTTGATTAGATTTTATTCAGCACACACACATTATAAATAATAAAAAAAAAAAAAAAAAAAAAAAAAAATTAGGGTTATTGCTTTTTCTAAACTACACAAGATGGCGTCACTATCTCAATAGTCTAATTTCTATGTTTCAATAAAATGACACTTTGAAGTTTATGCAATATCGTACATTAAGTTAATCTCAATTTTAATCAAAATTTAATTTTACATTATCACTTTTAGGTTAATTATTAAAATCAAACAGTTCACTCAACTTTATCGTTCAGTTGATTAATACAATTTCAAAAATAAATTAATCGTTCAGTTATTTAATACGATTCCAAAATTAACTGTGAATCTAACTGTTTACAGCCACATGTATGTCTCGTATATTCTAGTTTTACGTGCATGGGTGCTAGTTTCTTATACAAGTTTTTCAGGTGTAATGTATGTTATACTTTAGTTTTATTAATTATTACTAGTATTTCATTAACTATTTTTATTTAGAATTTCCATTAATAATATTGTATATTGCTGCATGTATTAAAAAGTTTGATTTTAATAAGGTTTTCATAACTTTTCAGTTTTAATTTTCTCTTTTTTGGTGGTGTTATTGGGGGTAGCTTGTTGTAAATATTTAGCAATTTGCATACAACAAGACAGAAATAACACCTACTTTACATGCAACATTCATTCTGCTCCCTTGAAAACGTAATGAATTTGCATGTTTCCATTTATGGATGTTTTATAGTTGCAATCTCTTTTTTAAATTTTTCTGTTTTATCTTTTTCAATGTTTCTTGTTTTCATCTATTTAATGTTTGAAAAGGTTTTCAATATATATATATATATATATATATATATATATAAAGAAAATAATCAAAACCAGATGAAAATTTAATCCCAAAACACGAGGGAATCAGGGGAGCTCCTCCATGTAGGGAAAGGAATATGAGAAGTTTCTGACGAAACACTGGTGAACCAAGAAACACGTTTCTAGCTCCCAACTTCTCCCAGATGGAAGCACGACCATACAGCAAACGAATTTTAATTAATACATAGCATAAAAAGCAATTAAATTCATAATTCAGATTCAGCAATTAAATTCATTCTTTTTTTCAGAATTTAATTGCTTTTTATGCTATGTATTAATTAAAATTCGTTTTCTGTATTTTCGTGCTTCCATCTGTGAGAAGTTGGGGGCTAGAAACGTGTCTTTTGGTTAATACCAGCATTTCCTCAGAAACGTCTCATATTCCTTTCCGTACATGTGGGAGCTCCCCTGATGAAGGCCCTCATGTGTTTTGGGATTAAATTTTCATCTGGTTTTGATTATTTTGTTTATTTATTATAGTTTTATATTTTCTTTTGCTGCTTTTGCGCATTGGTTTATAAAAACTTTGTTCCAGTTCTATTTTTTTAATAATTCAGGTTCTACTCCTTCGTATATTTAAATTTTATCTTATATATATATATATATATTATAGGTTTCATAAATAATTAGAAAAAAAGAAAGAAAAAGAAAAAAAGGTAAAATTATATTTTAGCAGAGACAATTAGTAAGAGACATTTATAAGAGAGTAATTTAGTAAGAAACAATTGTATTTTAAATTTAAATAAATAATTTAGCTTATAAGATTTATTACAAACAATCTCATTTACAGACAAAGCATAAATCTTCTAAATTAGCTCTGTTTATAATTTTACTTTCTCTATATAGAGTCCTTCACACTGAGAAAGTAACAAATTCTTAAAGTTAAACAAACGCAATCGTGGTAAATTAACAAAATAATAAGTTAAAGAAAAAATAAGAATACACATCATTATAACTAACTTAAAAAAAAAATACTTCACTAATTTTAAAGGGCATAATTTTTAAAACATAAAGAATTTTCACAATATTAAATATTTCTTTACAAAAACAAGCAAAAAATATAATTAAGATTAAAAACTATTAAAAGTTTAAAATTAGAAAACATTTCACGTGTATATACAATATATAAAAGGTAACAAACCACTTTAAAACACGTAGATAAAATATTTTTATCAAAACCTTCACAAAGCTTTTCGCAGTTATAACAATAGCATCATCAGGTGTAATTGTATTACATAGAACCAACAATATATAAATAAAGAAGTTCAAATGGTTTAAAGTTACGGTTATAGTAAAAACTTTTTCATTTCAATATCATTTTCAATATCATTTTCAGAATTTTTGTTTTCTTTTCTCTATGAGCACAACGCGTGCCACATTTTAGAAAGTCTACTAGAATTGAACTTTTTTTTCTCTTTAAGATTACGAATTTTATTGTACTTGATAATATTATTCGTAATGTAAAAGAGAAAAAAAGTTCAATTCTAGTAGACTTTCTTTACGGGCACCCTGAAGCTATTCCTCTGTGGACCCAGTCCGAGGTTATTTCAGCCCCTCGCGACTTTCAAGACCTGCTAATAGCAGAAGCAGTAAATATTATCCAGTACAATAAAGTTATTAACTCCAAGGATGCTGCATCACTTCATAAAATATGGCACGCGTTGTGCTCATAGAGAGAAAAAAAAAATACTGAAAATGATATTAAAATGAAAAATTTTTTATTCTAACCGTAACTTTAAAATTTTTTTATTGTAACCGTAACTTTAAACGTTTGAACTTCTTTATTTATATATTGCTGGTTCTATGTAACGCAATTACACCTGATGATGCTATTGTTATAATGGTGAAAAGCTTTGTGTAGTTTTTAATAAAAATATTTTATCTACGTGTTTTAAAGTGGTTTGTTATCTTTTATAAAAAAATATAATATTATACTTGTATTTCAGCTTTGCACTTAGCTTGAATACAAAATTAAAAAGGAATTGTTTTTTAATTAAAAAAAAACTTAACAGAATTATTACTAGTATTTTTTAAATATTATTTATGCTTTCCTGTAGCTACTAGTCTTCATATTACTTACAAACTTTGAATCAACACCATAAAATTCAATAAACTCGCAACAATTGTTTCGGGTCGAAAAACACACGACCCTTCATCAGGCGAATAAAGTAAGCACGAGTGCTGCAGTCAAAGCGGCAACGCACAAAATCGTTTAAAATGAAAAGAAAAACTTAATAAAGTAGAAAGTAAATATAACTACTGGTGTGAGTAGAATTGCACAAGGAAACAAGAAAATAAATAAATGAGTGAGATTAAACGTATAACAATCTAAGTATATAAAAAATTAAACGAAAATCAAAGTTACGTGAGTAATTTCCAAGCATCAGAGAAGAATGGAGTGGAAGCAATATCATTAACAAGATTTTTCGAATTTTTAAATATGTAAAATGCTTCATGAATATCCAAATGGGAGGAACAGACAGGAGATGAAATTATGTTAGTTTTGGAAAAATCAAAACGATGACCTTGAGACCAGCAGTGGGAAGCAATAGAAGATTTGGTAATCTCTTCATTACGAACATTCCGACGGTGCTCATTTATTTTGTATTTCAAACGCCTCCTAATTTGACCAATATAACCTAAGTTGCAGGACGAACACGGAATTAAATAAATTCCGGAACGGTTTTCGGTGGGAATGGGATCCTTAAGAGAAGATAATTTAATTTTATTGACGGGTTTGTAAATGACTTTGAAACCAAACAGTGAAAGAATTTTAGAGATTTTAAAAGAGAGTGAAGAATAAAAAGGTAAAACAACTGGGATGAGACTGTGATCGTTTAATTTGGGAGCAGAACGTTTAGGATTCTTATATTTATATAGAGCTTTATCGATAATAGATGGGTTATAGCCACGAGAGAGAGCAAGAGATTTTAATTAATTAATTTCTTTCGAAAGATTAGACGGATCAGATCAAATGTGTAAGGCGCGATAAACATAAGTGTAAAAAGCAGACATTTTGCAGCACTCGTGCTTACTTAAACCACCTGATGAAGGGTCGTGTGTTTTTCGACACGAAACAATTGTTGCGAGTTTATTGCATTTTATGGTGTTGATTCAAAGTTTGTAAGTAATATTTTTTACAACGCCAGTTTTGTGGTGCTTTTTTATTAACACTTTCCAACAAGGTTGAAAAGTGTTTATGACTTCGGTTTGTCTGTCTGTCTGTCCGTCTGTCTGTCTGTCTGTCCGCGCTCTAACTCCCGTAAATATTTATGGAATTTCTTGAAACTGATATATGTTATTCAAGTTCACTATCGGACGTTCCCTATTGAAAATGGAGTTTATACCTCTGCTGGTTTGTGTACAGGGACACCCGAAAGTATTTCAAAGCATTATGTTCTATGGGAGGCATTTCTATAAACCATATTTTCATACCTTTACTGTAGACATATCTTAATGAAATTGAAATATGTTATTCAAGTTCACTATCGGACGTTCCCTATTGAAAATGGAGTTTATACCTCTACTGGTTTGTGTACAGGGACACCCGAAAGTATTTCAAAGCATTATGTTCTATGGGAGGCATTTCTATAAACCATATTTTCATACCTTTACTGTAGACATATCTTAATGAAATTGAAATATGTTATTCAAGTTCACTATCGGACGTTCCCTATTGAAAATGGAGTTTATACCTCTACTGGTTTATGTACAGGGACACCCGAAAGTATTTCAAAGCATTGTGTTCTACGAGAGGTATTTCTATAAACCATATTTTCATAACTTTACTGTAGATATATCTTAATGAAATTGAAATATGTTGTTCAAGTTCACTATTGGATGTTCCCTGTATAAAATGGAGGAAATGCCACCATCGGGTTATACACAGGGACACTCAAAAGTATTCCAAAGCACTCCGTTCTATGAGAGATATTTCTATAAATCAAATTTTAATAACTTTGCTTTCCACGAAGTTTCAGGAAATTGAAATATGTTATTTATATGCACAAAAGAATGCTTTGCATAGAATATAGCAGGATTAGCATTAGATTTACAGGGTGGCACAAAAATATCCAGTTATATTAAGAGCTATTAATAAAAAATTGCTAGAATTGTACTTTCGTTTATGTTAAGCGTTTTTAACACTTTCTAACATTTTTTAAGGGTGAATATGATTTCAGTTTTCTATATCTGCCTGTCCGTCTGTCTGTCTGAATGTCTGTCCGTCCGAGCTCTAACTCATGTAAATATTTATGGAATTTCTTGAAACTGATATATGTTATTCAAGTTCACTATCGAACGTTCCCTATTGAAAATGGAGTTTATATCTCTACTGGTTTGTGTACAGGGACACCCGAAAGTACTTCAAAGCATTGCGTTCTATGAGAGGTATTTCTATAAACCAAATTTTCATAACTTCACTGTAGACATATCTTAATGAAATTCAAATATGTTGCTCAAGTTCACTATTGGATGTTTCCTGTATAAAATGGAGGAAATACCACCACCGAGTTATACACAGGGACATTTAAAAGTATTCCAAAGCATTGCGTTCTATGAGAGATATTTCTATAAATCAAATTTTAATAACTTTACTTTCCACGAAGTTTTGGGAAATTTAAATATGTTATTTATATGCACAAAAGAATGCTTTGCATAGAATATAGCAGGATTAGCATTATATTTACAGGGTGGCACAAAAATATCCAGTTATATTAAGAGGTATTAATGAAAAATTGCTAGAATTGTTTTTTCGTTTACTTTAAGTGTTTTTAACACTTTCTAGCATTTTTTAAGTGTGAATATGATTTCAGTTTTGTGTATCTGCATGTCCGTCTATCTGACTGCCTGTCTGTCCGAGCTCTAATTCCTGTAAATATTTATGGAATTTCTCGAAACTGATATATTTTATTGAAGTTCACTATCGGGTGTACCGTATTGAAAATGGAGTGAATATCTCTTCTGGTTTGTGTACAGGGCCACCCAAAAGCATTCGAAAGCATTGTGTTCTATGAGTGTTATTTTTATAAATATTTCCCGTATAGAATGTTCCCCATTTAAAAAGACATTAATAGGTCTTATACAACTAGTTTGTTTACAGGGACAACAACAAAAAAAAAAAAAAAAAAAAAAAAAAAGCCAATGCATTACGTTTCAGGACAGCATTTTTTGAAAGTTATATTTAAAAGTCTTTCTACTGAAAAAATCATAAAAATATTGAAATGTATTATTTATATTCTAAAATAATATTTTGTATAGAATATGATATGATTAACTTTCTGATTTACTGGTCTACACTAAAATATTCAGAGAGATCAAAAGCTGTAATTATAATCTAATGGCTGCATTTTCTTTTGCGTTAAGCCTTTTTAACACTTTCCAAAATGATTAAGAGTAATTTTAAAGTCAATTAGTCTATCTGTATATTTTTCAGTCCTTCTGTTTGTTGTGTGATAACGTAGGGAAAGAATATTAAAAGTTATTCGGTACAACAATTACGTACAGTTGGAAAGTGTTACTAATCAATGCGTACTGCATGATTTTTCTTTCTTGTTAAATACTAGTCTTCATATTTTTTTCATTATGCATAATCATGAGGGGAAAAAATGTATATCTCACCATAATACTAAAAATCTTTATTCAAATCTTTTCGTGTTATGCAACTACATAATGAACTCTCCAACTTTTTGCTTAATTAATTTGAACGTGTTTTATAGTCACGTTCTAAAACTTAAAATAAATTATTTTCAAATAATCTTATAATTTAAAAGTAACTTTAATTAAAAATAAATAAATAATAAATAAACCATTACATGTATATAAGGAGGAAGCATATTTTATTAAATTTTGTTTATGCTCGAAAATTATATTCTCTACACACACAATATTTTACAAGTACATACTATAACTAACTCAATTAGTTATAGTATAACCAACCAAAAAAGTCACGATAATACTGTGAAGTTTGCGTTGATGCAAACTCCATCTTATTAACTTAATTAAATAACTAAATGGTAAGTAAGAGAGTACAAGACTTGAATTAGACAATAAATATAAGTTTATTTGAACAGATTTAACGGGAGGGCGGTCTGTCAATCAAGCTAGCTCAGTCAGAGTATTTAATTAATCAAAATATATGTATCAGAAATTAAATTAGATAATCTTAAATATTTCACCCCAGCAAATAGTCGAAGGTGTAGAGACGGTTGCACCCGTATACTCCGCTACTGCGACTTCACTGTGGATCAGAGGATTCCCTTCATATCCAACGTTACATTTACGAATGCTAGTAGAAACGCGTACCAACACTCATCACAACTTAACCTTCACACAACTAAATCTCCAATACTCTACTTCTCAATACTCGCCAAAATAAGATTCTCCACAATACATCACCATCCACTATAATATACATCACCATCCACTATAATATACATCACCATCCACTATAATATACTCCAACATCCACACCAATCTACTAAAACCATCTCCATCTTATGCTTTTTCCTACTAACCTCCTTTCCCTTCATTTCAATCAATACTTTTAAAATCATTTCACATTCATCTAACTCTCCGAACCTAATTCGTTCGTTGCAGCACCCTGCCGACACAAAACTAACTCGACCTCAACTTTCGCCGAGTCACTGGCGTCGAAGTAATTTAACCGTCCCCACTTTCTATTTTGCTGGATCCAGCTTAATTTTACACAAACTGTGGTAACGTTCTGACGTCTCAACCTCACAATACGATTATAAATACCGCCGATACAAAAATAGTAGTTTTTTCCGGAATAGCACTCCACGGCTTATTACAGAATCTCTCATTGGCAAAAGCACAGCTTAGAGTATAATGAAAATCATTCGAGTATAGACGGCTTGTCAGTTTTGTTCTATTTGGCAAAAATTAGTAGCGAGAAATGATAAATTTTACGAAAATAATTAACTCAGTTAAAATTGAGAAAGGGTTTCTGGCTATCCTGAAACAATATTTGCCGCAACATTTTATCGCTAAACTCGCCAAGCCGCAAATTAATAGCCAGCGTAGATTTTTGGTCTTGGTATTGGCGATTTGGCGTTGAATTTGGCGACTAGTTTAGAATTACCAAACTTTGAAATCTCTAACTCCAATAAGAACAGTGTTCTGGAATAATCCGGAAAAATTCATTGGTTTATAGCGCAGAAGTAAATTCTTCGAAAGTTCGATAAATGACTCGCAAGACCATAAAAAAAAGGAGAGTGACTGGTGATGATTGTGAACAAGAACTTGCCTATATCTTTACATGCTATTTTCGGTACGGTATTACAGTAAAAGTGGAAGCATATGAAAGATTTTTCTTTTCCACGAAGGTTGGGTTTTGACTTAGCGTCAAATTAGGCATTCAAATGTGGTTAAGATGATAGTAAGGGATTCACAAAATTTGGAAACTCTAACCTCAGTAGGAAATTTTGTATAATGATGCATTGGTTTCTCGCGCAGAACTACCTTGAAAATTCCATAAACCACTGACAATAATCTCGATGTATTTAAACTACATTTAGACTTCAAAATATTCGGTTGTTCCTGATTTAGCGAAATTTATTTTCTGTGGTGTAATTAACAATGTTTATTTGATTTCTGTAGTAGAATTGACCCTTTCGTCATATTGTTTCAGGATTGTTAATTTTTGTAGTACAAGAAAAAAAAAAGATTTATTTAATTGTTTACAGGATATTAATTAAATAAAGTGCATTCGTCATCTAGAACCTGCTTATTCCTTTAAGAATTACTCTCTAAACGCTAAAATGTCGACGACCTTTTTAGTCAATATCATTGCAAGCGCTAGCTACGGATTGAATATTCATTAAATGAATTACATTCGTCGACTATAAGATGTTTAAGTCTTTATAAATTATTTTCTAAATACAAAAATGTTACTAACTTTCATAACAATATTATTACGGGCTCTACCTAAGCGCTGAATATTCATTAAATAAAGTTCATTCGTCGACTAGAACCTGCTTGTGTCTTTAAGAATTACCTTCTACACGCTAACATGTTTATAATTTTTTTTTCTCATACCATTACAACAACTTTCGTAACACTGTCATTATGGGCTCTATCTACCGGCTGAATATTCATTAAATAAAATGCCTAGAGCCTGCGATTAGAATCTGCTTATGTCTTTAGCCATAACTTTCTACATGCAAAAATGTCTTCGACTTTCATAACAATATAATTACTGGCTCTATCATTAGCTAGGTTTAAAATTTCTCTCATGATAGGTCATATAATGTCCAAAACCTTTCTATTTTTGGTCATTGTGAATATAATTTTCCTAAATATCTCCAAAATGGAAAATCACAGAAAGTCCAAAAAGAGAGGTGCACAACTATAGATGTTACAATAAACCTATATACCAATTTACAACGTTCTACGTCCAACCGTTTTTGAGTTATTCGAGATACACACACACACACACACACGCACACACATATACTTACATACTGAAGTCACGAAAATTGTGTAAAATCATTGATATCTCTGACACGGGAGTTCATATTAAAACCGAATTCGTATGTGTACAATTAGACATCATGACTGTCGTACATATAAATTTGTAACATTCTACAATCACTCGTTTATGAGATATATGAAATACAAAATCCATTTCGCAAACAGGGATTACTATAACTTCCTAATACTTTGTATAAGGATGTAAAAAGAAGAGAAATGCTAGATTTTGGATTCATATCATCAAAAATATTTCATTTAGGTAGATTCCTTATAGGAGATCTACCTATTGCAATGGTTCTCATGACACGACTTCTGGAAAATTTCTTCATATCTTCACCGATCATGACCCCTGGAACCCAAAACCACCCTCCGTTCAAAAGTTTATATATATACAGTCGGTAACAAAAATGTCCGAACACTAGCGAAAATTCCTATGTAAAAAAAGTACACTTCGTACGGTTTTGTTAAATAAATCCTTGTCGAATCCTCTTCTTAGTCAGTCTAAGAACATGATTCGATAAGGATTTATTTAACAGGACCGTATGAAGTGTACTTTTTTTACATAGGAATTTTTGCTAGTGTTCGGACACTTTTGTTACCGACTGTATATATATATAGGTATATATATATATGTATAACGCTTTTTCCCATGTTAAGTTGTGAACGCGATAACTGGAGTAATTTTTATTTAAATTTAACCAGCTCGGGATATGTTGTCAGGACAGTAAAAATCTCGGTCGAGTTCGTAGATGGGGTACCCTGCTCAAAGGGGGTGGAAATGGTGGGGGGGTAGAAATTTTCATTTGCCCATAATTTCTTTAATATTGAAAATAGGAAAATACTTCAAATCAGGCGAATTACCGCCTCACCCTAAAGAACAACTTTTGTATTTAAACTTTTTCGATAACTACAATTGCTTAAAAGTTACAAGTTAAAAAGTGATTTTTCTTGTGATGAAGCCGACATTTTCTATAGCTTTCATTGCAAAAATTTATAATCTGATGCTTATGTCACGTGCAAATGATAATAAAAAAGAACCCTGAAAATAAAATAAAATTTTAATCATGTTTTTAAACAATATAATAATCTGATTTAAAAAAAAAAAAAAAAGAAAGAAAGAAAAAGTTTAATTTAACAGAAAATATGACGTCACAATTACAACAATGTACTGAGAAAAATGAAATGAAATTTTATCCGTGATTTTAAACAAATAAAAAAAAAGTTAATAAAAAAAAATAAGTAAATAAAATCAACATGTCTTAGGGCTAAGCACATTTAGACTTAGCTTTATGACATAGATGCTATAGTGTAAAAGATAAATATTATCGTAAAAAAAAAAAAAAAAAAAAAAAATCCTGTAAATCGATGCTAAACGAATTAAACTGGCATGGTATAAAAGGTAATAAATTTGGGGACATTTAGGTATCCCTTTAACAAATAAACTAGGGACGATTTTAATGAATTTTCCGTTGAAGTTTATTTTCATGAAAATTTAAATTTAAATTAAAGTATTTCATTACTCGAATTCCCTTATTTTGATAAATAAAATTATACAATTAAAAAAAAATAAATAAATAAAGAACACTCTTTTATTGAAAAATGAACTAATAAAGGTTTTAGAAAACTATTACATACTTTTAAATCTTTATTAAAAAAAAATTAATTATTGCCACTCGACATTATACAAATACATCCAAATCCTGTGTCACATACGATAGTTTTGTATAAGTATAGATTTTTTGTTTGCCCTTGGAACCTGCCCCTGATGGGAAAAGTGCCTGGAAACACTTGTATCTAGTATTGTCATTGATTATGAAGTCGTGTGCAAAATTTCAGATCCTTTGGACGACAAGAAGTTGCCGAAAATTGAATTGCAAAATTTCGTTACATACATTAATAGTTGCATCATATCAAGTTAATAAAAGTGTGCTAATTAAAAACCTTGTTAAACGCTTTAATTAATCATTTAAAAATATAAAATTAAAATAATACGTCAATCTTAATACAAATATCGTTTGTGGTGAATAGTTTAGAATGTCAGTTTAGGCAATAATTTAAAATTTACGATTGAGAGTAATACGTTACAGCTTCCTTTGACTTTTTATCTTGTCGCAACAAGATATTGGTCTGTGAAGAGATACGAGATTTTCGCGTGGAAAGAAAATATAATGACGCCAAAGCTGCCTTTCTCAATCTCCAAGCTCGCCAAATTTTGTCGCTAAGTCAAAAATTTCGTCGTGAACTATCAACTTTTGCCGCCAAATCGCAAATTTCATTGCTAAGTCGGAAGTTTTGTCACCGAAATCTCGCCAAATCATAGAATTTACTAAATTCATAACAATTAACATTGAAATTCAGCGGTGCCAAATGGTCAAATGTTAACTAATGTTAATGTTAATTTTCCAGCTTTAGTGAACCTAAACAGTTTCACTTTACAATTTTTATTCATCAAGAATCACAAAAACACAATACAAAACTTTCAATAATTCAAGAAAAATTACAATGAATTAATTATCCAAAAACCGCTACCACTTATATGTATTTGACTTGACCATAGCAACGCCAGGCTTACCAGAACTAGTAAGATCACAAGTGCATTTTCACGTTTCTATTACATTTTCTTTTAAAAGAAAGATATTGAACAACAGTTATATGGATTTTAAATAAAAAATATAATTTTGATTAAGTTTGGGTGGGGAGGGGCGTGTAGCCCAATAGACCCTCCGGGATTCACCATTGCTGGAATTGTATGTCTTTAAGGCTTCTATTTGTTGAATGATTATGAGCTTGAATTTTAAAAAATTGAAACATTTACAAACCAATAAATTTAGCCTAAAATTTTAAGTAGAATGAATAAAACCCTTTTGTAGTTGAAAATTAAATTTCTTGAAAACAGAATAGCCACGTAAGTAATGCAATGTGTGGGAACAAAGCCATTGGCTAGGTATTAATGCATATGTAAAATTTCTTTACAATTGTAACATTAACGTTTTTTCTTCTTGACATTTTTATAAACTGTGATTTTTGTGTCGAAAATATAGATTTGTTTTAAAATTACTATTATTTAAGTACACAGAATAGAATTCTACAAATTTTCTAAAAACACAAAGGATGATTTATTTTTATCTTTGCTTTTATTCTACTTATGAGTTTAGGAAAACTCAAACAAAGATTTCTGATATTTGATAGAATAAAAGAAAGTGTTATGCTTTCACGTTTAAAGAAGACTTTTATTTTAAGTGTCTTTTACTCTGTATATCATAGAATTACATTTTTTTTTTATACTTAAGAGTTTAAGGTGATATAAAGAAATGAAGTATTTGAATTATTTTATTTTCAAGGATCGTATGACATGTTCTTCTTTTTTCTGAATTATACATTGAAGATTTGATAAGACTTGATAAGACTTTAAGATTTTAAGTATTATAGATATATATAATATCAAGACCTTTGCAAACATTCACGGGAAGAAATAAAAAATATCATACGAAGTAGTGGAAGATTTTGTTGAAAAAAAAAAAAAAGATATATATATATATATATATATATGATCAACATGAAAGCATACAATACTCTGTACGTCACCAAGTGCACTGAATGTATATTCTATGACAAAATAGGTGAATTTCTGTAAATCTCTAACAATATACCTCTAAGATAGTACAGATTTAAGTGCCCACTATACCTACAAAGGACAAAACCAATTAAACAGGAATATAAGGTATATTTAATCCAATAGTTTTTAGGAGGATAAAATAACACTTAGAAGATAAATTATTTGCTTAAAGGAAAAATAAATATCATTTACCTACAAACACAAGAAATAAACTAAGATCCGTTAACAAGACATATTTTTTTAATATTTCAAGCGTAAGAACAAAGGTAAAGGTTTTCTTTTCTTTTTTTTTTTTTTTTTCGTCGTACCCACTATTTAATCGATATAGACTTAATATATATATATATATATATATATATATATATATATATATATATATGTAACGTTTTACTGGAACATTATTTTGTTCTCAAGCAGTCGTTTTTGTATTTAAAATTGACTTACTAATATCAACTGAATTAACTAGTCATATTTATTTTAATAATAGAATGCTGGGGTCTCCACGTAGGAGAAGAGCCAGTACAATAAATATCACATAGTACAAGTTTATTTAGCTACAGCCAAAAGAGAAAAGCACTCTATTTTGGGATGTATGCACTTTTATATGAGGAAAATTGAAAAGAGACCGCAGAATTTTCTCCCCTATGTGACGATATGTCACTGTTCTTAAGCAGTCGTGTTCGTCTTAAAATAGACTCACTCGGTAATCAATTCAGTTTAACTGGTCAACTTTGTTTTAATAATATGATGCCGGGGTTTCCACGTAGGAGAGGAACCAGTATAATATTTTAAATATCACATGTACACGTTTATTTAGCGACAGCAAACAGAGAAAAAACCTCTATTTAGGGATGTATGCTCTTTTATATGAGGGAAATTGAAAAGAGACCACGGGATTTTCTACCCTACGTGACGATATGTCACGTAATTAAAAGGGCGTAGTTATGTGCTTTTTAATTATTTAATTGTTTCATCACAATGAGACTGGGCAGGTGCTAAGTCTAGAAGGGAATATTCCTGTCTGGAGGGAAAAAGAAAATTTGAGAGAAATACGTAAAAAAAAAAAAAAAAAAGATTAATTTTGCTAACGGTTTTGTTTTTAAGAAAGCTGAAATGGTAGTTTCGATTTAAAAAAGAACAGATTGGAATTATTATTAAAGAATATATTAAATATATTATAACTTAATATATATATATATATATATATATATATATATATATATATATATATATATTGTACAGGGACACAAAGAAATTTTTTTTATCATTATGGCCAATGGACCGAAATTCTTTAAAGCGCGATAGCGTCTAAACTCCTTAGTCGTCTGAGCTGAAAAGTTATACACATGCCATAAGTCACCGTCGAACAAACTGTGTAGATTTTGGTGAATCTGGTATTTATAGATTTTTGACAGGAACACAAAGAATAATTCCTTATCATTATGGTCTATGAGCCGAAATGTTTAAAGTGTTATAGTGCCTAAACGCCTCATTCGAGTAAGCTGTAAATTAATACACGTGTTAAAGGTCGCCGTCGCACGAACGGTATAGGTTTTGGTGAATCTTGCGCTGATAGCATTTTTACGGAGATACAAGGAAATATTTTGTATCATTATACTATAGTCCAAGTTACCAACATTTTGATTATTTCTTTTAAGAATAATTACCACTATTTTCTCATAGTGCATTCCAATACATTTAAAGCAGATAATTAGCAAACAAATTTACTAAAAATGTCTATAAATAATTATTGATAATATACCTTCTGGTAATACCAGAAAAGTTAAGAATATAGCATTATGTTTTTTAATAGCTTTTGGTTATTATAGTGCCAAAAATCTTTTTCCGTTCTAAACTGTTACACAAAAAATTTTAACAAAATGAAAAATTAATGGTGAAGTCGAAAATTGATAATTATGATTCTTGTATGTAGACTAAATTTTCAGTCAATTTGTATTTGTTATGTTTCCTCTAAAAACGTATTTTGTAAAATTTAAGTTCCCCAAATTAAAAAATAAGGCGTTCATTAAATTCAATTGAATTCCTTATTTAAATTGAAACTATATATCTTAATTATGAAAACGAAATTAATCTGTCTATCAGTTGTCTATGGAAAACTCCGTCGCACTTACAGACACGGCATTTAGCACACATATTGTTTTTAATACTCCGTGTACAATTTGAATTCGGATTTTAAAATTTTTATTTAGGAAAAATGTTATCGATTAAACTATATCAACGTATTTAACTCTATTAAATTTTTCGGCCTTTTTCTTCGCGTTTTATATTCAGCCTGTTGCCAATAAATAAATAAATAAATAAATAAATGAAATGCTCAGTTTTTATTTCATTTGTTCGTAAAAAGAAACGTTTCTCTGCACGTGAAAAAATATTAAAAATAAAAATAAACCTGTATCAATAAAAATTTCTGTGAAAACTAATGTCATAATATTTTAAAAGTTTTTATTTATTTATATTTAATATATTAATTTCATTTAATCAAGCAGTATTATATATATATATATATATATATATATTTATCTCTTTCAAAAAGTAATGTGCTTACAGTTTTAGCACAGGAATCCCTTGGTGACTTTTAATATTTTTTGTCATTTTGGCGATGAATAAAAATATAACTGTCACAATTGCATTAATAAAGACTTTGGCGAGAAAAATCTGAACAATTTTTCAAATTTTAAAGTTCGCCAACGTGGTCTTGTAGTATAAATGTCCTCTAATGTGAATTCATATTTAGTTTATTTTAATAGCTTATTAATAAAACCGAAAAACCACCTGTTTTTTTCTCTGTCAAATGTCTCCAGAAAAATGTACCGAACTTACAGATGTCAAATTTAACACATAGTCTGATATGTGCACACGGAGACACCTTGAAACCGAATTTTCAATTTTTTAATTAGGAAGCAATTTATTTCATAAACATCCAAATTAAAGTCCACCTGGAAAGGCATTGGTTGTCTAGGGCAATATAGAAAGGGACCCCAGATATTTTTGGTGAAGAAGACGCTGCCAAAAGTAGCAGTATCCGAAGCAAGTTTTTGAACGATTTCAACAGATTTTTGTTTTTTTAGTTTTTATTTATGAAGTGAAAACAGTGATTCTTTATTGTTATTATTAATTTAAATACACTAAGGGACAACAAAAAAGACGCACTGCAGAAAAAAATTACTTATACTTTTTTTATTTATAATTACTTCAAAACTAAAGGTTGAAACAAATAAAACTGTAATGCTTACATAATACCAAGGGAATGAAATAATACCTATGTACATTTACAACTTAGTAATTCGCTTTATTACACTCTATTAAGTACAAAATAAAAGTCTACATAAAACTTTTTTTTAAACGTAATATAATGAATATATACTTTGTATTCTATAGTGATTTATTATGTGAAATAAACAAGTAAAATTTTAGTATATGGAATAAGACTACTTATTTTTTACATCTAAACAATTATTTAATAAAAATATGTATTATGCACTTTGTTAAATCCACCTTTATATGGAATTATTGCTTTAAAGCGCAATGGCATAGTATTATTCAGTGCTTTAGTATAAATCTCAAAAATTTCACTGAGAAAAAAAAAAAATCATAAATATTTTTTTCTAGTTCTTGCAGAGTTGTAGGTTGCAAATTTCAAATAATCCCCCCCCCTCGACTTTTTATAGAATAAACATTTTCGAGCAGATTGAGATTGGAACTATTTCTAGGGTCTGGTAAAGAAGAAAATCTACGATATTCTTTGTGGGATTTAACCTAAAGTGAAAAAAGAAATGATTACTTACAGAATTACAGGTGCTTATGGGAATGAATAGGTAATTTTAACACTTTTTAAATCAAATAACCGTACCACAGACGCCCTGTAGCAAGGTGCATTTCCATCTTGAAATGCTGTTTGCGGAAAAGTCTGAGATATCTTCAAAACAGTCGGTCAGACGCCACTTTTCTTTCGCCTGTGTTTTATTTCGAGTTAATTGATCCCTTGAGCATAAAAATTTTCCCTAACCCTTGAAAAGTTATGCACCTCCGTACTATAATGTACGGAGAATGTGTCACAGTTTTAAGAGAGCAATTTTCACAAAATCTGTCACATATTCACCGTCCTACTAGTCTTTTTCATCAGATCGAAGTAAACTAAACTTGACTCGTCAGAGAAAAACAGTTCAGCCCAGTAATTAACTGACATATTTTTTACTTTTCTGGTCATCCAAAGGCTTGTTTCTTTTAATTCTTCTCCTTCATAAGGGCTTTTTCTGCAGATCTTCCTGATTCTAACCTGCTTTGTTTAATTGCTGCTGCACTGTTTTTGAAGAAATTATTTTGCTAAATACTTTTTTGAATCTTTTCAAAGATTTGAACATGATACAAATCAACTTTTTAAACATTTGCTTATTAACTAGCGGTCATACCGCTTAGATGAGCTACGTGACCGCCTAAAGCCAGTTTAACGAGCCAAAAAAAATTATTTTTTGCAAATAGCCAACTTACCAATATTTCGTTAATATTTACTTATTTTGAAATCTCACGTAATAAAATATTTCTTTGATTTTCATTCTAAAATTAATACTTTTTGTGGCATCGTTAATTGCCTTATCCTTGCCATTTTTTAAATACTTTCCAAAATTGGAATTTTCCTAACAATTGCATTTTGTTTTTATCACTGGGCGCAATCATAAAGTGTTCGTGGTGGACGACATAATAAAATCTGTTCGGAAATTTGCTTTTTAAACAATAAAATTGGCGATTGCACAAAGAGAAAAGGAAAATGTCCAAGTGCGTTTTTTTTTTTTTTTTTTTTTTTTTTTTGTCTCTTAGTTTATAGTAACCAGCAAGTGGGAAAAACCTGCCTATATATATATATATATATATATGTATTAGGGGTCCCTTAAATGAGGGAGAAATTTTGTTTTACTTTTTACTTTTTTTCTTTTTTTAAATCCAATACGCATACCCTCTAATACTTTTTTCTGTCTGAACCTAAACACTTTTAAGCAAAATATCAGCTCTCAGGGATAATGTTAACGCGTGCCGAATTGAGGGAAATATACTAATATAGTTATTCGGATTTTACGATTTTCCTAATATACATATTAGGATTTCCTCGTCAATTCGGCACGTGTTAGCATCATCCCAGAGAGCTGATATTTTGCTAAAAAGTGTTTAGGGTCAAATAGAAAAAAAAAAATAGAGTGTATTTTTAGCGGATTTCAAAAAAAAAAAAAAAAAAGTAAAACAATATTTCACCCTCATTTAAGGGACACCCTTATATATATATATATATATATATATATATATATATATATATATATATATATATATGTTTACTGAATTAATTATAATATATTGTTTAACACCACCATTTTACCACCATTTTAATGAATAATATGTTAGGGTTAAAAGTTTAGAGAGTTTTTAATAAAGTATTACATATAATAAAGTATTACAAAGTAAAAAATAAAATAGAATAAAATAAAAATGAAAATAATGAAATAAAGAATTTTTTTTTTTAATTTTATTATTGTTGCCAAGCAAATAGCAATTTAATTAAAGACAAAAAATTATACAAAACAAAACTTAATATTAAATACTGTTTTTTTTTTTTTTTTTTTTTTTTTTTTTTTTTTTTTTAAATATTTGACCTAATATATTGTTTTAATTATTTTGTCAAAATATATAAAATCCTTTTATTTTCCTTACACATTCATAATAACTACGGCAGTAAAATCATTAGTATTACTAACATCATAACTATTCATGAAATAACCGATGCAAAAAGTAATTTCTTCAAGTTCTTTAAATAAAAATACTTTTTTACACATCTCAAGAACATTTTAATATTAAGAATGTTAAATAAATTAGCATGATAATTAATTAGCATGAATAATTTTTACAGTAAAAAGCGTTTGTTTCAAAAATTAAGAACTATCTAAGTAAAAAAGAAAAGAAAAAAATACATTTCTTTATATTATTTTAACACTTATTATGGTTTTCTGTTTTAAAAATATGTAACCTAAATTTTCCGTTTGTATGATTTTAATATTTGCGCATTTTCGAATATTTACAATTTAGAAGTAAAATAATAAGTAAATAAGTAAATAAAGTATAATAAATTACCTTTTTCTTTTTCTTTTCTTCTTTATCACGACAGACTATTTCAGGACTATTCGCTGTCTTTCAGAATGCGATTTTATTTAGGTGTCATTTATGCATTACATCTTGAAATTTATATTTCTTTCATGTCGAAAAAAAAAATTAACGAGAATTTTTTTTTTTTTTTTTTTTTTTTTTTTTTTTAATAATTAGAATAAAATTTAGAAAAACCTTACTAAAGAAAGGAGCTGATTGCGTATAATAAGATATGTATTTTGTATTATTATTATTATTATTATTATTATTATTTATATATGTTAATAACAAAATTGCAAGAAAAGTCAATTTACATGTATTTATTATGATTGTAGAAGGATATGAAGCTACTAGTTAACTTAGAAATTTATTTGAAAAAATTTATAATTATCATTTTAAAAATTACTGAAAATAAACTTAAAGTTTCAAAATAATGATAAGAAGTTCTAATAAATTAAAACACGTAGAAAAGGCCGGAAAAAAAAAAAAAACTTAAAATTAAGGAAATTTCTGAAAGTAAACAAACTTTGTGACATAAATTTGACTAATAAAAATTTATTAAAATTATAAAAACTATATATTTAAAAATTTTATTATTTATGAGCCAAAACTAAATAAATAAATAAGCAAATATCCTTCTTTTTATGTCGAAAAAAAAATATAAATAAAAAGAATGGGCAAACTTTTTTTCCCCTTCTTTTTTAATAAATAAATAAAATGAAATAGAGAGAAATCGTTCTAGAATAGCTTCAGTATAGAAAGATCCCTTTGAAAAAGCTTGAAATTTAGCGATAGCCGTTTTAATTCATCTCCAAACCCACACAAAAAATTTAAAAGACGTCCTAGAGCTCCTATGTTAAAGCTGTACCAAAGAAAGTTCAAGAAATGAATATTGCAAGTGATGCTAGGGAAAGAAACACATCAATCCTATTAAATTTTTAAATAACAGATAGGCAACTCAAAAGTCAATTTATAATATTTTAACATCTTAAAATAAAATGAAATATTATACCAAATAGAAATATTAATAGAACATTAATATTTATCGAAATTCAATTCAACATTTCGTTTTTTATAATCAATTGCAGGAAAATTAAAAAGTCTAGCTAAAGAATTTCACCAAAAAACTAATTAAATGTATATCATTTTGTGCTAGAGAAAATATTGCTGTTGAAATCCCGTTTGTAAAAGTATATATCAAATAAATGATAAACGCACTCATGCTTTAAAGACTTATCCTCAAATAATGCTTTATTATGATATCCGTACCAAAAGTATGTCAACTTTTAAAATAGTAATCGAATAAAAAAAAAAAAAAATAAATAAATAAAAAAAAAAAAGAGTTTTAACTACCTAGAGTATTCTGTAAAAATCCGACTGTGTACTACAGTTTATGGGTTTAAAAGTAATAAAAACCTCTGGTTTCGGCTATCGAAAATATCTTAGAAGAAATAAAGCGTATAAGATATGATGTTTCTAGGTTTATAAGTATACAATTTATTGGACTAACTACAATCATATAAGCCTTATATAGTGTTCAAAAAGCAATTCACTTCCAGCTGTAAAGATGGGAATCAGTATTTCTCTAAACGAACGTGCAGAATTTTAAAATACATATCACATATCCTGAAAAGTTTAATTTAATCTTTTTTTTTTTTTCTATCACAGTACAAAGTAAGAGTTTAAATATTGTAGTTGATCGTGATATACAAAAGACTTTTGGGAGAGAATTGTATTTTGCTGGTTATTTCTAAAGAGTGGGATGTACCCTTTCAAGCTTTTACTTGATATATTTGATAGACGTGAAAAGCATTTTGTTGATTTTATGGATTTTACTTTTGTTGCTTCCACCCGAATTGTGAAAAAAGTAAGTTTACAATTAAATAAATGAAAGTTTTGAATTGAAAACAGTTTTCGAAATTGCTTTGCTTTACAATACATGAATCACTTGTACACTACAGATCTTTTCAATAGGGCATATTGAAAAAAAAAAAATCACATACATAAAATTCTTGCAGAAAAGAATGTGTCTCATGACAGATTGTGATGGAATTTTGAAATCAAAATCTATAGTTTTAGAAAACGGAAAATTACAGAAATTTTCTGTTTTTTTTTTTTTTTTTTTTTTTTAAGAGAATATTTTTACAGTGTATATAACAACGTTTTCTTTACAAGATATAAGGCTGTACCATATTAGGAGACTTACCATATTTCATTGTTTTACCCTATATATATATATATATATATATATATATATATATATATATATATATATAGATAGATAGATTCTACTATGTTACAACTTTTATATGTATATTTGTGTTTGTGTATGCAGATAGATAAAAATAGATGAAAAAATAATTTAATATAAACACAATTATATCAATATAATTCACGCATATATAACATGTCAATATGATTCGATCTTTATGAAAGAACATTTTTTAAGTGCAGTTATATTATTACTGTTGTTTTAGTTTCTTTTTGTAACGTTTCTTTCATAGGAAACATTGTTAAATTATTTAAATCTAAGTTAAATCTTTATGTAATTTCCTCTAGGTGCATAATTTAATATTTTTTACTTCCATTACCCTACTACCGTAGGTAATGGAAGTATTGTATTCGGTCTGAAAATTCGATATCGGGTTTTCACCTGATTTACACGTTTTAAGGTACCCTGAGACCAAAAAAGTGGTTTTTGGCAATTGGTCAGTGTGTATGTATGTGTGTGTGTATGTATGTATGTATGTATGTGGAGAATCTTCTGGCTATTATAGCTCAGAAACTAATACAGATAGAGCTACGAAACTTTAGAATTGAAATACGTCTGGTGTACAGATGAAATTTCCAAATTTTGGTGAAAATTTAAAAACCAGAAGTGGGACATCGGAAACCGGAAGTGGGACCGTAAGTCCGTATCTCAAAAACGGCTCTAACGATTTTCTTCACACTTGCTATATAAACATTCTATTAGATGTCCTTTCGAATGATATAGTTGGTTAGTTCAGGAAAATTGATAGGCGGCCTGTATAAATAGCTCAATTTCAGGCTTCGCAAAGGCGTTCCTTTAAAAACGGTTGTACGGATTTTTTTCAAACTCGCCATTTTAACTCACTTTTAAATATGCTTTTGTATGTAATTATTTTTTTCCGGTCAATAATTGATTTTTTGTAAAAGTTGGTATCTCAAAAACGGCTCTAACGATTTTCTCTTTAGGTCACTTTTATGTTTTCTGATCACATTATCTCTCAAAAATGCATATAATACATGTAATAGCGGGTAATGGAAGTCGTGTGGTTGTTTCACACCAGATTTTTAAATTTTTGTAAGTACACTAAACCATACGTAAAGTTCATTGAAAATGAAAGGAAACCAATTGTAAGCAATTGGCATCAAATTAAAAATCATTGTTAAAATATTTAACATATCAGTGTAGTACTTATTTTAAGCACAATTAGAAATAAAATCTAGTTTTATTTTCCACTGAAATTTTTGAAATATATTTTAATTAATGAATAAACGGAATTTAAGTCATTTCTTATGTAGATTTTGAATTATGCACTTGAAAAATTATGTATTTCTTTAGCTTCAACGTTGTAAATTTACGAAACATAAATTCAATGTCTTTCTTCTAATAACACCTTTGTGGGTTACCGAAGCAAAGGAGCGTTTCCCCTTTGTTTAAAATTTAAGAAAAAATGTGATGGCATGTTTTCGATGTGAATTATAGTTCATTCAACCGTTTGTTAGCAGTTTTAAAATGCTTTTTCGTTAATTATATCTAGTAATGATAAAATAGTTTGTGTTTATGCTTTTCATCAAATTCTCACGTTGAAAATACCCACCAACATATTTACACAGGTGTATATTTACATTCAATACTCTAATCGGCTGATTTTGTATTTTGTATTTTCTAATTTATTTTTAAATATTTTATGTTTTCTAAAATCTGTGGAATGTGACATGATGTTGTTTCTAAGAGGCAATATTAAGTGGATAAATTTAAAAATGGATTTTTTTTCTTAATATTATTATTGTTGCCCTCATCTCAAACGTATAAGAAAAACTTTCAGCGTCACAACCTATAAAATACGTCTGTATTAATGTGCGGTTGTCGTTTTATTTCACTTTCTAAACGAAAAGTTCCATTTTTAAACATAAGTTTTTTCGAACATTTTTACTAATTTATCTGCTTCTTTCAAAATTTTTAATATCCCTGCAGTTTATATTGGAGTTTCGAATTAAAAATTATTAATGACATTTATGTGAGTTTGTGTTAAAAACGAATTTTTGCCTTTATAAAGTCAAATAAACGATACTTACACGTTAAACATAGACATCTCAAAATAAATTTTGGTATTCAAAATCTTGCTGCATACATTAAAGCTTTGAATAATACAAAACACTTCTTTTAAACTGACATCCCTTTATAAATGTAACATGTGACACGTAAAAAATGAATTTTAAGAAATACTTTGTAAAAATGTCATCTAAATAAATAAATAAACATAATAATAATAATTAAAAGCTTTTGTTTGAATTTATTTATGCTTTATCGATTTAGAGAAGTGAAAATTTATCGATAATAATTAAATTACATTATAATATTTTTAGTTCAGATAATGAAAAAAGTACATTTCAATTTCAATTTTTATTTATTTATATTTTCTGAAGTTTGTAAAAAATTACGTCATAATTGAAAGAGAATATATATCTACAGGTGAAAACACGCTATACATTTTTGAGAAATTATTGTCATTAAATATATTATAAAATTGGCATCCGAAATAAAAAATAAATGATAATAATTTCTTAAAAACATGCATTTGCTTGTTGTTGACGCATGCGCGCCACCCGTCGTTCAGCACCTGGCAGAAGAGGGGAAAAAATATGTTCTCTCTTAGATAGTACGAAAGAAGTGCTGATAGCACTATGACTATACTTGGATGCGTTGTATAATTACGATTATCAACTATTATACTGGAAATACAATCATCTAAAATTGTGGATAATCACCTCATAAAGAAATCCACAATACTTTAACTGTTAATGAATAATCACTAAAAATATGTCGAAATCCAAACTTCATTTAAGTGTTTTATATCTATACATATGTAAATATTATTCAGTTTATATTAAATAATATTAAAAAGGTCCGTCGTAAAATAATCTTTTGTAGTAAAGTTTCTAAACTTGTTTTTTTTTTTTTTTTTATGATGTATAGCATTCAAACTTCAGTAACAATGAATTTTTTTGTTCTCACTTCGAATAACTTTAGGTCATGTTGTAAGTAAAAATGTAATAAATGATACTAGTGTTTGATGCAACGCACCAGGTAGAGAAGGCTAGCGAGTGAAATCTGTATAATTAGATTTTTCATGGTATGCGAACTGTCTTCTGGTTTCTGCCAAGAGAAAATAACGCAGCAGGCATTTTTGAAAAGGAGTTTATGAGTTTACGACAGTAGTCAGGGTTCTTTTATAGCACTGAAACACCCTGGTTTTGTGGAGCACTGTCACAATTCTCTAAAGAAATACACTGATTTAAGCGCACCGCTGGATGCACCAAATAAAAGTTTGTTTTGGCCATAATTTACATGGAGGGAGAACTATCTGATCGCTGAAAGCGATAACTTTGTAACATTCCTTTTTTGCATAAATATGATAACAATTTTCAGGTAATTGTTGCAAATATTTTTGCTTTTATACTATGCTGTATCATGTTATAAATATTTCTTTTTTATCTCAATTCCATTATCTTTTTCTCTTTCTTTTCTTTTCTTTCTTTTTTCTTTTTCTTCTTGTTTTTTACAAATAATGAAATTGTTGTTATATAATTACGTTTTTACCATTCATAGATTATCAATATACGATAACAAATCTTCATATAAGTGACTTTAATGGAGTGTTGAGATGAAATTGGGGTGTCTAAAAGAATTCTACAACCATTTTGTTTCCGGTAATAAAACTGGTTTTACAGCTCGAATAAAAGTTTCCGTAAAGATTTTATGACTTTTATTATACTGTTAGAAGTGTCTGAAAAATAATAAATTTTATGAAAACTTCCTTTTCTTATATACATCTATTACACTAGAAAGCATACTATTTTGTTATTATTTCAAATCATATTAAATATTAATAAATAAAATCAAAATTAGTCATTGGCAGATTTCTCGAATAAATTTTTTTTAAATAAACATTCAATTTTTTTCTTCCATTTTTAAACAAGCTCGTGAAATACAATTAATTGCGTGTTCAAACTATGTTTACTTTCATCTAATAAAATTAGGGAATTTTTAATCGCTGTAATGATTTTTTCTATTTGTAAAAAAAACTATTATTTTACAAAAAATAAGAAACATACGTGATGGATAATGCAATTTGAAAAAAAAAAAAAAAAGAAGAAAAGAAAGAAAAAGATAAAGATAAAGAAAAAAATCCATACAACTGGGAAAAAAAATACACACACACACACACACATATATATATATTATGTAGAACTGTGTTATTTGTCTAACAACCTAATCTTTCTATAAATTTCTTAAACATGGAAAGTATGTTTCGAATTTAAAATAGTTTATTAACGAGTGTGGAATCCGCATTGAAAATATTAAGTAAGTAATTCATATATGCATGTAAACATGCATATATGTTTATATACATACTGTAAAATAACATGAGATTGTGACAAAATTTTCGGATTTTTTGATTTTGTGATAAATAGAAGCTCAGAATTTTGATGAATGGTTTTCCTATTATTATTCTGTCGAATCAAATGAAATTTAATGCACTTCGTATATTCCGATTCAACTTAATTTGTAAATATATGTATAACTCTAGTGCTAATACACGCTCAAGCAGAAACAAACTCAAGAGACGGCTGAGAGTTCCAAAGCCTCAACTGCCGTACAAAGTTTGATTTTTTTTTTTTTTTTTTACTTTTAACTCTCTTCCTATCACCCGACTAAGCTTAAATTTGGATACAAGCATAAGTTTGATGACAACATCTGCGCAAGCAGTAACGGGTACAATAAGTGACCAAGAAACTCAAATCGAAAATTCCAGTGCAAAATGTGATTTTGACTTTTAACACTTTCATATTATCTAATTAAGCTAATATTTTACATACATTTATAACTCCTACGACGAAACAAGCTCAAATGATAACAAACTTAGGAGAAGAGTCTGGGAGCAAAAGATAAATTTTTGATTGATTTATTTATTGTATATGGTAGAACTGCACATTATTTATATATTACTTTCGAGTGGTTTTGACGAATAATATGTTAGTGCTTTAAATAATAAATATAACATTCAAAATTCAATTTTTTGTAAAATACAATTTTAAAATTTCGTTAATTTGTCATACTAGTAACGTTATTTAAATGTATGAACCATATAAATTAAATACGTGATCTAAGTAATTTAAATAAATGGATTAACTAAATAAAACGATAACTATATTGATTATGTTTGAATAAGTAAAAAATAAACGCATTAGTCAGTACCTTTTATTTACTAAAAAAAAAAAAAAAAAAAAAAAAAAAAAAAACACTTTAGAGAACCATTCACTTAATAAGCTGTCCATATGAAAAATACAATCGAAAGTGTAATCCTAAGTTTTCGAAAAAATTAAATGTAAATAAATATTTCAAATTTTATTGTAACTCAGAGAATAAAAATGCACTAATACCTTTTTCTCTGAGCCTAAAACCATCTGGCGCACTGCTTGAAACGGTATTTTATTTCAAAATAAAACATTTGATATAAATAGAATTATTTTGCTGGCATAAATGAAGCAAAGCGGTAGATGTATGCATTTTTTTTTTTTTTTTTTTTTTGAAGATGACTAGATTTAGGAGAAGAAAAAAATATTGAACTGGAAATACTTTATAATGCATTTTATTCTGAATTGGGTAAGATATTTTTCTTTTGCGTACTTTGAAAAAAGAAGGGGAGTGCAAAATCATATGCAAATTGAATTAAACAATGAAGAAAAAATTGTAAAAAGGTGGAATTTAATGGGATTTATGTAATTTCAATTCATTTTTAAATGAATTCAAAAGAAACTTTTGCATAAAGAAAACCTTTATAGAACATCTTTAAATATCTGCAAACAGCATTTGTATAGCAGTTTCCTTAAAACTCAATGATTCAGATTTTGAAGGAAAAAAAAAAAAAGGTACATTTTTTTTTCATATTCCAAACAAATGCGATTAGTATAAAAGAAAAAGAATTGTAAATAACCATGTTACTTCTTAAATTAAATTTATTTTTCTGTATTTAAATTGAGTTTTATTTTAATTCTAAAACTCAAAGAGAAATAGGTCCTAAAAATAAATAATGTCAGATATGTATTCGGTTACAAAGCACAATAAATAATAAAATTAAATACCCAAAATAGATATTCCTTTTAACAAAGTCACGATAAATTATGTTACCATACACTAGTGCTGTATGTATAAGATAAAAGGGTTGTTACGTTTTCATTATTTTAAATTATGCAACATCATTCATTCATACACCCATCACTTTTTGTTTAATAAAGAAGCACCACAAAACTGGCGTTGTAAAAATTATTACTTACAAACTTTGAATAAACACCATAAAATGCAATAAACTCGCTTTTATAAAACAATTGTTTCGGGTCGAAAAAACACACGACCCTTCATCAGGCGAATAAAGTAAGCACGAGTGCTGCGATCAAAGCGGCAACGCACAAAATCATATAAAATGAAAAGAAAAACTTTATAAAGTAGAAAGTAAATATAGCTACTGGTGTCAGTAGAATTGTACAAGAAAACAAGAAAATAAATAAATGAGTGAGATTAAACATATATCAATCTAAGGATAACAAAAATTAAACGAAAAACTAAGTTACGTGAGTAATTTCGAAGCATCAGAGAAGAAAGGAGTGGAAGAAATATCATTAACAAGATTTTTCGAATTTTTAAATATGTAAAATGCTTCATGAATATCCAAATTGGAGGAACAGACAGGTAATGAAATTATGTTAGTTTTGGAAAAATCAAAACGATGACCTTGAGACCAGCAGTGGGAAGCAATAGAAGATTTGGTAATCTCTTCATTACGAACATTCCGACGATGCTCATTTATTCTGTATTTCAAACGCCTCCTAGTTTGACCAATATAACCTAAGTTGCAGGACGAATACGGAATTAAATAAATTCCAGAACGGTTTTCGGTGGGAATGGGATCCTTAAGAGAAGATAATTTAATTTTATTGACGGGTTTGTAAATAACTTTGAAACCAAACGGTGAATGAATTTTAGAGATTTTAAAAGAGAGTGAAGAATAAAAAGGTAAAACAACTGGGATGAGACTGTGATCGTTTAATTTGGAGCAGAACGTTTAGAATTCTTAAATTTATATAGAGCTTTATCGATGATAGATGGGTTATAGCCACGAGAGAGAGCAAGAGATTTTAAATAATTAATTTCTTTCGAAAGATTAGACGGATCAGAACAAATGTGTAAGGCACGATAAACATAAGTGTAAAAAGCAGACATTTTTTGTTGAGGGGCGTGGTTAGAGAGAACATGCGGCGGCAAAGAGACTGAGAATGGTTTTCTAAAAACAGTAGTTGAGAAACAATCCTTTTCTTTATTCACGAGAACGTCAAGGAAAGGCAAAGAGCAATCCTGTTCAACCTCAAAAGTGAATTGAATGCATGGGTCAATCGAATTGACCAAAGAAAGTAAATTGGACAAATCGACATCAGGGGAGACAAGAAAGGGAGTCATCCACATACCTAAACCAGTGAGGAAATTTATATACACCGAACAGTTTTTCTTCAAAAGGAGTTTTTCTTCACGTAAAGGAGAGAGAGGACTACCCATGGCCATACCATCATTTTGGGAATAATAGGTACCATTAAAAATGAAGGCAGTTTGCCTGATACACAAATGAACTAAATTTACAAGTTCCTCAATTTCAATAGAAGAATAATGGAATTCACGTTGTCTTCTCTCTAAACAAACCAGAGCACCTTGAACCGGAACATTTGTAAAAAGTGATTTTACATCTAAAGAAATCATAGTATAGTTAGACGGAGAGATGCATTTAATTTTGTCCACAAACTCATACGAGTTTTTTACAGTATAAAGATTAGTAGTAGTTAGATGAGAAAGAGAGTTTGAAAGAAATCGAGCAGATTATAAGAAGCCGTACCAATATTAGACACAATAGGCCGAAAGCAGAGAGTGGGTTTATGAACTTTCGGAAGTGCATAAAAACGAGCACAATTAGCAGCAGAAGGAATTACCATGCGTTTGGTATAATCATTAAGAATAACGGAATTTTTAACGTGGTATTTGACATGATCAAGATGATCATTGGAAGGATCTTTTTTAAGTTTCGAATAGGGACCTGAAGTAAGCAAGGACTCAACATGGGAAATATAATCCGATTTGTTGAGTAGAACAGTTTGTCCTCCTTTATCAGCTCATGTGACAATTAAATCGGGGGCGGAGTTTAATTCAGAGAGGGCGGATTTTTGAGAAGGAGTAAGGTTAGACTTTTGTGGATGATTATTGATGGAAATAATGTTAGATAAAATGAAACGAAGAGATTCTAACTGGCCTGGAGAAATTTTACTATTTTTTAAGGAATTTTCAATGGGAGCGATCAAATCCGGAATGGAAGGTCTCGAAGTACGCGCAAAATTCAGACCCAAACTGAGCACGTCGCGTTGAGTATTAGTCAGAACGTGCGAAGAGAGGGTTTATTGCATTTTATGGTGTTTATTCAAAGTTTGTAAGTAATAACATCACTTTTTGTGTTATTAAAAATATAGACAGTCTCATTTCCTATGTTAAATTTCTTTTGTTTATATAAGAAGGAAATACTGGGTTTGTAAAATTTTTGATTTGGTTTGATCAGTTTATCCTAGATTTACACGTTCTAAAATGTCCAGAACTCGATTTTACTGTTTTTATAAACTGTGTTTGTGTGTTCCCAAATCTTTTTATACTCTATATCTCACAAGAAAAAAAAATGGAAAAAAACTGTATGTTTGGTTGAAATTTACGCAAATCGGATGTTGGTTACGTTTTGCAAACATTGGTACAACAAATGGCAGTTCTTTTCTTCAATTTCTTCTATTTACAGGAAGACAATATCTTAGTCCGTGTAGTGCCCGAAAACTTAATACGTGAGAGAAGCAATATTAAGCTTGTTCAGTTTATATGGATAGTGCATGACATCATTGTTGCCAGACTTCAGGACTTTTCTATTCAATAATTACCAATAATATTGATATACATAATGAACGATTATGTACGTTAATGGACGATAATTGTGTTTATTTATTTTAAATAATTTATGCTATTTTATAGATGGCTATATATCAGTATTTATTGGTTAAAACTACTCTAATCGATATATGTAAAACCTGTATTATAAAACTTTAAGACTCTTCCATTTTTATGCATGTTAACCAGCTGGTAGCGCTGTTTTATTGAATGTTATTAAAAACATTTTGTAGGATTTATACATAGATATATAAATATATATGTATAAAGTTTACACAAATGAACAGAATAAAAACGATTTGCAATAATAAAATAAACCTGAATATTGCTTTTGATAACCTTAAAAGTAGTTGGACCATTAACTGTTTGTACTTTTTTGTGGGGGATTTTCATTAATCTTCATTCATCTTGTTTTATGAATTTTTCTTTACACTTATATGTTTATATATTTTATATTTATGTATGATATTATATCAATTTATTTTATTTGTGAATCTGATTTCATTATATTAAGGATTTGCATTAATTCATTTTGATCTTGAATTCGACAGGTGTATAATTTTGTGCTTTCATCTTCGAGAAGTTTGGGGCTAGGGATGTATTTTTTGGCTTAATGCATACATCCCTTCAGAATTTTTTTTCTTTCATTTCCTGCATAGGCGGTTATCCCTGACGAAGATCTCCCTGTATTTTGGAATTATACCTTTCATTTCTTTATTTCTTTTGTTTTTTACTTGATAATTTGTTTTTTAACTTTCTTTTGTTTTTTTATCTAATAAGGAGTACAGGCGATTGTATTAAAACAACCTCTTTCTTTTTCGATTGTTCCACATGTTATGTCTTGTAAACATTGTGATGGCCACTTTAGTTTACTTGTGATATTAAAATATTTTTATATGCATATCGCTCGAAATATTTTGTCACTTTTTTTGCCAAATATTTCTTCACCTTGTTTTTTCATCTTCATTTCTATTCTTAATTATAATGAAAGTCTCTTTTCTAATTTTTCAGTTGTGATATTAAAATATTTTATTTCTTACGATGAATTCTTTCATATATTTTTGTCATTTGTCCTGCTAAACATTTTCCCTCTAACAATTAATCCAGACTACGCTCTTTATAAAAATGAAGCGTAGTCTTCAAAAATAGCGTAACAATGAATTTGCCTAACAATGGAATGATTTTTATTCATTTATTTTGTATTATAAACTGGTCATTACTATTAATTTAAATTAGGTATATGTTTGTTAATAATTCAACAAAATATTTTTCTTCGGCGTACTTTTATTTTAATTATAATACATTTGTAATTAAAAAACAATACATATTTCGTCAGAATGAAAAAAAAAAAAAAAAAAAAAAAACAATTATTTTGTTAATCTAAACAGCTAATCCCAATTTCATATACCTAAATAAAATATCATTATATTTTATCTCGGGACATGGTAGTTTCCCTACTTTCCTTTTTAAAATCAATAAACTACCAAACGCGCTTTGTAAATGTAAACAATCAGGTAGCCCTTTTCATTATATATTCGAAAAATGTTCATTAATTAAATCCAGATAATTATAATAAGCTAAAATATATTTATAATACCTTAAACGAACATTACTCATTTATTAAATATAAATTTTAACACTTCATCTGTTGACTTACTTTTCTCCGTTAATGAAATGATATCTGTCTAGATGTAATTATTATTATAATTATTATTTATTATTTATTTTTATTTTATTTATAAGCATTCCGAAAAACAGTAACACAGATCAATAATATAATCAACAATATAAGATAAACAATAACACAGGTCATTTCTAAAACAATAACACGGTAGATTTTTCAATATATCTTGTATTAATAAATTAAATTACGGTCTTTTGCTCTAGCAAGATTGTCCACATTTGTTTTTCTCCTGTTGGAACAAAAATCCCTATAACCACGCGGTTTGGGACCCACAGTGAGAAACCAATATACAAATGTACCAATGTTAAACAGAACATAATAACTGATTTTTTTTTTTTTTTTTTTTTCTAACGAATTATGTATTTAAAAAAAAAAAAAATGTCAATCTAAATAGTCCTAGCTGTGTTCCGAGACTGAATCGGACGGTTTGGGACCCACTGTGAGAGACCAATGTTAATCTAAAAAATTTTTTGCTGAAACATTTAAACAAAAATTATTGCCGTGAAAAATAAAATAAAAATAAAAATAGAAAGTGATAAACAAGCAAAACTTTTTATTGGCGTACTTTATTTATTTATTTTATTTTATTTGTTTTTTTTTCATTTTTATGTTAAATTTTATTAGACAACGCTGACATTCTTTTTTCATACTTAGATAAAATGCACACATGGAATTCTTTTGTATACAGTTGTTTACAGTGCGATACATGGTAATTCAATGTTAATATATTGAGCGAATTATGTATCGTACTGTGATGATGATGTCGTGTCTATGAAAGTGCAATTAAATGGCTCCGAAGCTGTCGAAGACAGCTTTAGCAACCTCGACAGCCCTATCTGTATAAAGTAGGTCTACTGGGTCTTCAAAGCCGATATTAAGAAGTTTGGCCTGGAATGCTGGGCAGCTGAAGATGTGTTGGGGAGACAGTGGGATGTCGTCTGGGCAGTGAGGACAAAAGTTGGTGTAACTACGCTGCCCGTCCTCAGAAATCCCCATCCCCTTTAAATGGTTTGTCCTCAGTCTGGTTAAAATAGTTGATAAGGCTCTATCGCAGTTCAATTCCGGAGTGGAGTTTCGTTTAACTTGTTGACCGATTAGTCTTCGGCCAGCGACGGCATTGGCGTCAACGAGGGTTAGACATTTGGATGGCTGAGGAGAATTACGTGCAGCCTTTGCGAGCTCATCGGCCTTCTCATTACCGAAAATATTTACATGAGCCGGCATCCATTGCAAGATGCAGGATCCCTGCCCATACAACACAGAATGTCTCAGTTATGTTGCAAAAAAGCTTACAATCTTTCAAAAACGTAACACGTTTTAGTGCGTTCTCTGATACCTTTCTGAAACATTCGCCTTTTTTGATTTTCTATCTGTTAAGTGATTGTAACGTTTCTGTTACGTATCTGATTTTTTGTTACGATCGCGGACATTTCTACATTTTTGAAACTAATCGGAAAGCAATCTGAACGTTTCGGTAATGTTTATAATGTTTCAATGTTATATGATTGTTACGTTTCTGTAACATTTTGTGCTGTTAGGTTGGACAGCAATGATTTTGTTTGTGAGCTCAATGATCTGATGGCTGAGTTGACATTTGCCCTTCTGGATCGCTTGCAATGCTGATCTGCAATCTAAGAATATGATGATGCCTTTGGAACTCTGGTCCTCCTTAGACAGATAAATCTCCAGAGCACATTTGATGGCGACGAGCTCGGATGTATAGTTGGAGGCGATTTTCCCAACAAGAATACCGTGGCATTCCTGCGCTCCGTCTGGTTCGATGAAAAAGACACCTGCTCCTCCTCTATCGAGATTAGAGTCAGAAGAGCCATCTGTGTAGGCGATCGTCAGATCTTGATTTGAGGTCGTGAGTACTTCAATGGTATGGTCGCCTTTCTCTTTAATTATTGTGGTGGATATTGTAAATAGATTATTGTAAATAGATTTTTGTTTGGGGGAGAGGGCACAGGATGTTGTAAGGCTCTTTGGAAAATTTGAAGGCCTCATATTTGAGGTTGATATCATTCCTGATATCTTGGTCATGTTGGAGGGTCGAGGATCTCTTCAGCCTGCAATTTCCACTCCACGCTCTAAAGGTTCTACTTGAGATATGGCGATCAGCAAGGGTTTGGATTTTGTTGGTAAATTTAATGGTTGTTAATTTTCTTCTGCTTTCCAAGGGGGCAAGGCCACATTCCTTTTCAATTTTGATGTTATCCGTTGATGAAACAGCTCCAGTGATGATTTTAGAGGCCCTGTATTGAATAGCGTGGTGCCGTCCCCAGGTGGCGGATAGGGGAATGCCTCCATAGGTTTTCCTTTGGGTGGTAGGAGGGAAATAAAATACCTCCCGCGGACCAACAGGCAGAAGTCCAACCTCTCGAGGCTCTGGCACCCCTCTCTTCTATGAATTGTGCAATATCTACTAGTCACCATGCTACCGCGTCCGGGGCAGCCGACGCGATGCGACCTGCAGTCCGGGGACGTGTCGAGAAATCAGCTACGAGGACAGTAAATTTCTTACAGCTAAATGTATCGTACTGTTAGACGAGTCATTAAATTCTTACAAGCAAATAATTAAGATTTACAATTTATCCATTTTCTTAAACTTGCATTGTTAAATAGAATAATAATAATTATAATAATAATAATAACTCTTAACGATTTTATTTTATTTCACGCGTTATGTGTCGTGAAATAACAAATATTTAAATATTTATATTATCCATATACTTAAATAATTATCATATGAACTAACATCCATATAACGCAGATTATTTTCACAAAATTATGAAATAAAATCTTTAAAAGGTAGAAAATAAAACAACGTAAAAATAAAGTCAATAAAAATCGCAAATAAGACACAGAACAGACGCATTTTGATTGAATCGTCATGTGCCATAAACGTATATTATTGAAATACTAAAATTGACCATATGTTTGAATAAATAATATATTAACTATTGCCCATATATCGCAAATTATTTTTTTTTAAAAATTTCAAATAGAATGTTTAAAAGATAAAAAACAAATTAAATAAAATCAATAAAAAAATCACAGAAAAGTAAAAAATAAATAAATAAATAAAATAAAAAAAATAAAATAAAAAATATATTTGATTAGTAAAAATAGTTGGTTATGTAATAACTTAATTAAAAAATTCATTCACATATCTTAAAATTACATTAAATGAAACAAAATCAGAAATAATTCCAATCATTATGTAATTGCAAATTGAAGAGCAGGGAAGTAAATCTAATGAATATAAGAAATGAAATTTAATTATTTTTCATAAATCTTACATCAAACAATGCATATTTTTAAATAAATGAAAAATTTCAATTATTTCATTCTGAAGGAAGAAATAATTAAAAATACATTGTTTAAATATAATTGGAATCGAAACAAAATCAAACGAATTTTCAGAAGGAAGATTATTTCTTTAAAATCATTTCTTGAAGTGAAATGAAGCAAACAGTTGCTGCTATTGTAATTTTCAATTAAAAAAGTTTTGTTTGCTGAGACATCTTAGTCGTTTGCTGAGGCTCTAGTAATTTCTTTCCCTTGAACATGTGTTTATTTTCTGAGAGATTAAAACTGTTACCTGGAAAATAAAATGAAAGTTCTTAAAAGAAAAAAAAATTGTTACCTCCGTTAAAATTGAAAATTTCTTCTTAAATATAAGCAAGATCTTATCAGTAATAAAAGTCATTTTAGAAAATGATTAAAAAAAAAAAAAAAAAAAAAAAAAAAAAAAAAAGATTTTTTTTTTTTTTTTTTTTAATATAGTCGGATAGATAAGTATTAAAAATAGAATATGAATTCTTCCAAAGCTCATTTTTTGATATCGTTCATAAGAATCATTCTTTTCAGAATTTAAATAGACGCTTCAGTACCTCTCGAAGTTCGTTCATAAAAAGGCAGTAATTAAAATATGAATTTCGGTTATTACTGGGTAAATATTAAGCTTTTCATATATATATTTTTTTTTTCATTTGAAATTCAATATATTTTTTAATAATACATACTTTAAATAGAAATGAGAAAAAAGTCCCATTAAATTTATTCAAATCATAAAGGAAATGGAGAAATAAATATTTGATGTTACATAAAATTTTGAAAGTATTTAAACAAAACTTTTTTTTTTTTTTTTTTTTTTTTTTTTATCTAAAAAAAAAAAAAAAAAAAAAAAAAAAGAGAAAGAAAGAAAGAACGCCAGTTATAAAAAAGAGGGAGACAAAAATGTTGCTATAGAATAATTCTTTTTTATTAAGCATCTATTGCTTGTATAAACATAAATTCGTCTTTTTTTTTTTTTTTTTTTCTTTCTTTCTTTTTTTTTTTTTTTAATATACGGCGTTAGAAATATTGTCTGAAATTAAACATGAAAGCTGTATTTGAAAGGTGTGAATACAAATTAAAAAAATTAATGTGTAATTTCTGCTTACTATTTAAAAAATATATAATTTTAACTTAAATAATATGTCGGTGTTTTGTGGCAAAAAATCACAGTTATGATATGCTCTTTCGTTACAAAGAAAACTACAGTATAAACACTGTTGAATATTGCTGTTGAATATTTAGGATGAATATGTCTTATCGAATACATTCTGTAACCAATTCTTTCGGAGATTTAAAAATAGCTATTTCAATACACATGATAAACAGCATGGTAAACCACAAAAACCAATAAAATAAATATATAAAGATGCAAATTTTGGATTATTACAACCAACAGTTATGAACGCTATCAAACGTAGAGTTGTGAATGATACAAGTAAAAATTTATCCATTTTAATGAAATATTGAAAGAGAAACATCCAGAATATTGAAAAAAAGACATGATAAGATTGTTTTTCCAACAGGACAATGCTCGTCCACATATTGACAGACCAATGAAAGAAACATTATTATCGCTTCGCTGGGACATCTTGCTTATAATATTGAAAATTAAGATGTAATGAAGTTACAAAGACGTTGTTACCAACAATAATACAGGGAACTAATTCAATCTGGGGTATCGAAATATTTTATTAATTTTTGATGAAAATTACATCCATGATATTAACAAACAATTCTTCGATTAAAAAAAAAAAAAAAAAAAAAAAGTCCTATTACTTTAAGAATAGGTTCGGGGATTCGGTGATCTGCTAACATCAAGAGGAGTGAGAGAGAGGATCAATGTATTACGTGTGCACTAGATGCTAAAAGAGAGCTAAATGTGTCAAGAAAACAGATGCGCGCTTCACTTACTCTGCCAAATACTGGCAGCCCGGCGAAACTTTCGCCAAACAGTCGCCAAACATAATTCTTTGTTCTTAATGTAAATCAAATGGAAAATTTTGAATTTTGAAAGTCGGTTTAAATTTCATTAACCAATTTCTTGGCGGGCTCGATTAAAGCGAATAGAACAGGAGTCAAATAGACTGTAAGACCGGAAATATAACTAATTACAGCTACACAGCGCAATTTAAAATATTTTTAAAGGGCGATTGCATCAGAAATATTGAGAAATATAATATAATTTAAATGATTAGTTTATTCTGAAAGCAGAGAACAGTTTTTATTGGATTAATTTAGTGTAAGAATTTTAAATTTATCTTTTATTTCAAAAGATTATTTTATTTATAAAGGGCTACATTTTGAAATTAAATGAAATCTTTAATATTCAATTTATATTTTATTTCAAAAGATTATTTTATTAATAAAGGCTACATTTTGAAATTAAAGGAAATCTTTAATTTATGAAAGACGTATTTAAAAAAAAAGGTTTAGATAATTAATATATTATTAATTTTTTAAAATACATCTTTTCTTCAAAGAACTGAAGTTCAAATTAATTTAATAAACAAGTACATAATTTAAAATAAAATTATTATTTTTTTAATTAATTTCTCATTCAAAATGTAATAATTAATTATTTAGATATTTAAAGAATGAAATCTAAAACTGACTATATGTGTGGAACTCTTTCACACACTTACTCTACCAGCGGTTTTCACCGCATGCTGATTCATAAGACTACTGTTTGTTTTACTCCATGCAGAGTGCCATGTCTAAAGAGATGCTCAATTCCTATTCAGATATCAAAATTTGGCTTTATAAATGAATTGAACCATTCAAAGCAGAATTATTTCATAACGAAATTTGCTTACTTCTCGATAAATGGGCAAATGTTGGAGTTCCGGAGAAGGAGTGTTTAGTATAGAACTATCTTTAATTTTTATTAAAAAAAATATATCTTTTTTAAACCTAAAAAAAATGACCGAGTTATATTTATACGCCTAACAGATTTCTTCTAATCCTATGAAAGGTATTCATAATTTGAATTAACAGAAAATTAATGATTTTTTACTAGAGAATACACGAATTTGAGAACTTAAAATTTATAGTTAATATGACGTAAATTAAAATTGTATATTCCATTGTCTAAACGTATAATCATGAAATTTGCGTAAATTGTTCTATGCTAATATAAAAGAGGAGACTAGCTCAGCCCTAGTTAATTTCGTACTTAAGTATCCTGGTTCTAAACCTATTTGGTCGCTGTCACAAGTTACTTCTGCACCACTAAATATTTCCAAATTATATTTATCTGAAGCAGTCAACATTATCAAATGCAAAATCTCTATTAACATCAAAGACTAACAACCTTTTCAAAATTTTGGAGTTGTTCAATTGAAATTAATATTTAATGTTTTAACTCTACTTTGTTTCTTGTATCTAGACGGTTTCTTTAAAGGCCGGTTCATGTTCCGCTCTTGATATCTACGTAGTCATTAGTTCCCATCAAGCTCCTCCTAAGTTACAGAGTTCAAGTTCTAAAACAATCCCTACATTTCGTCATCATCTCTTACTACGAATCCGTTCAAAAGTTCAGCTTTTGACATCCCAGAAGTGATAGAGTCGGCAGCAAAAGTATCCCAGCACAAGCAATAATCCCTGTCTAAAAAAAGTACACTTAATACTATTTTGTAAAAAAAAAAAAAAAAAAAATCCTTGTCGAGTCATGTTCTTAGTCAGTCTAAGGACATGATTCGACAAGGATTTATTTAACAAAACAGTTTTAAGCGTAACTTTTGATATCGGAATTATTGGCTAGTGTTCGGATACTTTTGCTACCGACTGTATACTCAACGTACTCTCAATGTTTATATTTCAAGATCCTCGTATAAAAATTGGTATTCAATTAAGGCTAAATGCTCTGTGTTTTAAAGCCTAAAGGTAAATTTATGAATTAAGTATGCGCCAAAGTATTTATGAATTAAGTATGCACATTCTGTTTAATAAAATTTTGTGAAAACACATTTAAATTCGGATTATTTAACAAATTTTTACGTTTTATTCACATGGCGATTACTGGTGCAAGCAACTGACAACTACTGGTGAAATCCGTTTTTCGAATGGCGAACACTGGTGCATTTCTATAGGTTCAATTTATATATTTTTTTAATAAAATTAGCTTAATGTATTGAAAGTCTCCATCGACAACTAGAAGGATCGATGTATAAAAAAAACCCGGTAGTATAATAATGACACATATGAATACCATGCGAATACCACTTGAAAAGAACACATATTTTGAAAATAAGCCTTAAGAGCGAAGAGCACTGGTGTCATTATCTTATATGCTATTTAAATGGGGAGATAAATTTAAAAATCTACGGTGCTTGCATATTAATTCGAAGTATTTTTAATTTGTTTTGGTGAAACATTGTAAATATTGTCTGAAATAACTATATAGAATAATCATGGCAGAGAAAGTTTTCCTAAATCACAGTGTTTTGTGGCTATGTTTTCTTTAGGCATATTTTAATTAATATATGAGAGCTATTTATAAAGCACTATTAAAGCTTATAATTTCTCCCATTGAAAAAAAAAATTCTACATTTAAAAAATCTGGCTCTAAATACACTTAACACGTTAGCATTGAAAAAACAGAGTTATAGTTCAAAAATATTGTCATCAATAAATGAGATACATCGTTTTGCGAGTAGCGAGATCTTGGAGAACTGCAGAAGATGATGAAACAAACAGCATCGTAAATCTCAACTTCATCGTAATCTCAACTTCAACTTCAACTTGTAGATTACACCCATCCTAAAAACCCTTTAGCTTAAAATATCCTACAAAAAAATAAGTACAGCATATAGGTGAATATGGAATAACAAGCAAAACAAGATATGTATGCAAATTATGAAATTTCCCGCTTCACAAATGAATTTATCTCACTGACTATCGGGCGATAAAAAATAAAATAAAAATAAAAATAGAAATAAAAACTACTACTACTTATGTGCAACTCTCTGAATACTTTTATCAGTTTAAATATAAAATACCCAAGGTCCTTATTTTTGCTACCATAGAATTTGGACAAGATATCTTGTCATAAAAAAAGCCTTTAATTTAAAAAGTGTTACTTATTAAAGAATAGTGGTGGAAGAATTATTTTATAAGAAGCGAGATCGTAAAAATTTGTATGTGATAAGGCTACACATCAGTAAGATTTCCTTTTCTTCTTTCCTATGCTATTCCATGGGATTTGTGTTGCTTCCTTTTATACAGCTATCTCATTAAAAAATGAAATGCTTCTTTTCAAAACATTGTTATGCAAACTAAAATGCGACACATTCAAAGAGAAATAATAATTATAATAATAAATCGAAAAACAATTTTTTTGGATGATATGTCATTTTAATACGAAGCGACAAAAATCTCATTGCATTACATGGAAAGGAAGAAAAAGTGAATCTTATTAATGGACAATTTTAAAACAGCTCTTAAAGAAAAGAAAAAAAAAAAAAAAAAACTCAGGTTTGCAGTCGATAACAAAAGTATCCAAACACTAGTAAAAATTCCTATATAAAAAAAGTAGAGTTAATACTGTTTTGTTAGATAAATCCTTGTCGAATCATGTTCGTAGACTGACTAAGAACATGATTCGACAACGATTTCTTGAGCAAAGCAGTATTAATTCAACTTTTTTTTACATAGGAATTTTTAATAGTGTTCGGATACTTTTGTTGCCGACTGTACATGAAATTTAAAGAAAAGGTATCACGAAAGAGAAATGCTATCACATTTTATAGGCATAAAATCTCATGTCATATCCTTTTTACACTTTTCTGATAAGTGCTCGCTGAAAAAACTAATTAATTAAATTGGAAATTTAAACTAATTAATCGTAACTGTAACTTAAACTGAGAAATAAAATGTATGCTAAAATTTTATCCGCTGAAACTATATTACTATACTTTTTTTATTCTTTTTTATTTATTACGTTAATTTAATTTAAAACTTTTATATACGTATGTATTTAAAGTAATTACATTATGATAAGTTAATTCTATTACATGATGTATTTATTATTAACATAAAAACATTAAAATTCAGATTTTGTATATTAATAAAAGTAAAAAATGGACCAAAGGGGGAATAAAAATAAATTATATTACTCAAATGCATCAGCAAAAAGCTTAGACATTTTTGATAGAAACTATGTTTATATACATAATTGTAATGACAGAGTATTAATATATATATATTAAATGCAATTTTTGTATATCAAAATGATTACTTATACACATTTACAAACCATTTTCGCATCGAAAAGAGAATTTTCCAGGAAAAGTTATTAAATTAATCCACAATTTAAATATTTCTTGTATTTTCGACACATAAAAAAATAAACATATTATTTGTAGGTGGTGACATACATAATAAATACAGATTTATATATTAAAAAGTATATTCTGCACAATTTATAAATCATTCTTTAAAAAGGGAATTTTTTTTTTATTTTAAGTTTTATAAATACCTTTATGTTATTAAGTATATATTTAATTTTAAAGAATCTTGCTTAAGAGCAATTTTGAACTCGAAGGGGAGTTTTTCCCAATATCCCATTTACCAAATCACCATTTTTTTTTTCTTTTACTGAAAATATTGCAGTGCCTGATTAAAAAACCTGAAGTGACATTACTAGACTTTTCGGACATTAAATAATCAACGGTTGTTTAAAGTAAGAAAATACGGTTGTAAAGTAAGAAAAGTCTGAAGTGAATCGACTGAATAAAATAAGACATTTAAAGCCATTGCACTTAAAATAATTTGAACCACAAAGACAAAGAATTTTTGTTGTGTACCTTTAAAAAATCTATAAGAGGTATATGAACCAAAATCTATAGATCTGTAACATGTATATGTATTTTCAGCTCAATTGGATAAGGCATTTATACAGTAACGCACTTTACATAAATTCAGCCCATAGGCTATAATGACAAAAAAAATTTCGTTGTGTCCATTAAAAAAATAATAATAAGGTCTAGATTTATCAAAATCTACACCGTTTGTGCTACATTGACCTATAACATGCGTCCTAATTTTCAGCTCACTTGAACAAAGTGTTCACTTCAGACGTTATCGTGTTCTCTTACACACACACACATACGCATAGATATATGATAAAAAATCGTGTAAAATCGTAGATAACTCTAAGAGGGGAGCTCATGTCAAAACCGAAGTTGGAAGTGTACAACTACACATTATGAAAATCACAAATATTGATTTGCAACATTCTACAACCATTCGTTTTTGAGCTATGCGAGATACAAATCTTTTCGTAAATCCTATTACAACACTGTCTTTACGTATATATGATCGGAATGTAAAAATAAATAGTGATAGTAAAATTTGAAACATGCATTTTATTTTATTATTTGATATATAGCATATAGTTTTATTGAATAAATTTTATGTTAATTTACGGTGCAATATCATGTTTAAACACATGCATACTCTCTTTGAAAAGGAAAAATTACTTTCATTTCAATTTTTAAATTTATTACTCTGTTTCACAAAACAAACTATTATATAGTAAAGAAAAGTAACTCAATCTGATTTAAATATTTGGTTACTCTTTTAATATGTTATTCTTAGTTAAATGTAAAATCGACTACTCATGAGGTAATTTATTCAAATCTAACTATCAACTTTGCCGTAGTTTTTGAAATATTTTAAATAACTTTTAAAATATATTTTATCTCTTATGAAAAATTTTGTATTTTCCGGTAGCAAAATTAATAGAATGTTCAACATTATAAAAATATTACTAATAACTAAAATGAAATGTTAAATTAGATTTCTCTTTGATAAAAAAGTCTAATATTTTTCAAAATTATGATATTTAATTTACATTATCATTTATCACTGCAAATGTACTTAAAAGATAAAAGATATATCTTTTAATAAAATAATTTTTCCTTTTATTGAACTTTTTTTTTTTTTTTTTTTTTTTTTTTTTTAAATCTTTCTCTCAGTTTTATTATCTGTTATTGGAAGAAATTGAATTTCCTTCAATATATTTTTTTTGCCCTTTAATAATATTAATTATGTTTTACTGTCCTTGAAGTCGCAATCTTTTATTCTATTTTCTTTCTTTTTCATCTTAATTGTATGATTGAAATTCATGATTTAATTAAAAAATATTAAATGAAATATGATGTCATTTTTACAAGCTATTTTATTTTATTAAAAAAAGTAAAGGAAAAGAAACATGTTACTTCCATTACTGAAGCAATAATAATAATTATTTTTATCCTAGCATATTTAAATTTTGTCCGTACATGTGCATATCACATGTGTTGAATATGTTTCTTTTCATATAAAGATTTAAAATAATTTAAAAAACAATTTTTGCATTACATTATGATAAAACATTGTTAAAAATCATGCATTTAACCTGTCAATCTTCATTGATTTTACACCGAGAAAAAAAAAATAATAATAACATTTTTTTACGAAAAACTAATACATTTTTTAATGGAATTTTAAACTTTTTGTCCTTTTCTGCCTAGTGGATAGGTGCACTACTCCGAAATTTAATAAATAACATTTCAGATGAATTCATGAGCAGAAGCAATTTTCCATTTCTGATTAAGCGCAAATGTACCTTGCTGCTCTAATGATACATTCGAGTATAGTTTGTTTTTCTTCTGATGAAGAACCGTGCTATTATTCGGACTTGAAATAACTATTGCGAGTTTTTGTACTGAAAACACTCGAAGAACACGATACTTCAAGAGCAAGAGTTTCGAAGAACTCGGATATCTTCCCCCGAAATACACGGTTTTAAACTATACGATTTTCGAGTAATTATTTTGAAAAAGCATAAAATACATATATTATATACGAGTATTATTTCCAAATATGTCATTTGTTTGATAGAATAGAGAGTTCTGATCAAAGGCAAAATTATTCAGAATTATACGGAAATTTTAACTTTTATTACAAAATTCGAAAAACCACGTTTATGAATTCTCAATTACATTCCATTTTAATCGAAATAAATACACATTATATACACATTACTTACAAATGTATATTTAAGTACGTAATTCAAACTTCGTAGTGATATTCCTTTGAAAATTGAACTAGTTTATTTTTACCCATTATATTATTTTGTGAAAAATAAGGGAAATGCCTGTCGACCATAATTTATTGTATAAATTTGATGGATTTATTGAAATTTTTATTAAATGGATGTTTGAACTCATTTGAGTATAAGGTGAAGGAAATCCTGAGTTTCGAATTTTTTAAATTAAAATATAAAAAAATTCAAAACTCAGGATTTCCTGTTTTTTACTTCCATTACCCTACTACCGTAGGTAATGGAAGTATTGTATTCGGTCTGAAAATTCGATATCGGGTTTTCACCTGATTTACACGTTTTAAGGTCCCCTGAGTCCAAAAAAGTGGTTTTTGGCAATTGGTCAGTGTGTATGTATGTGTGTGTGTGTGTGTATGTATGTGGAGAATCTTCTGGCTATTATAGCTCAGAAACTAATAAAGATAGAGCTACAAAACTTTAGAATTGAAATACGTCTGGTGTACACATGAAATTTCCAAATTTTGGTGAAAATTGAAAAACCGGAAGTGGGACATCGGAAACCGGAAGTGGGACCGTAAGTCCGTATCTCAAAAACGGCTCTAACGATTTTCTTCAAACTTGCTATATAAACACTCTATTAGATTTCCTTTCGAATGATATAGTTGGTTAGTTCAGGAAAATTTATAGGCGTCCTGTATAAATAGCTGAATTTCAGGCCTCGCAAAGGCGTTCCTTTAAAAACGGTTTGTACGGATTTTTTTCAAACTCGCCATTTTAACTCACTTTTAAATATGCTTTTGTATGTAATTATTGTTTTCCTGTCAATAATTCAGTTTAACCAGAAGTGGGACATCGGAAACCGGAAGTGAGACCGTAAGTCCGTATCTCAAAAACTGCTCAAACGATTTTCTTCAAATTTGCTATATCAACACTCTATTAGATGTCCTTTCGAATGATATAGTTGGTTAGTTCAGGAAAATTGATAGGCGTCCTGTATAAATAGCTCAATTTCAGGTCTCCCAAAGGCGTTCCTTTAAAAACAGCTGTACGGATTTTTTTCAAACTCGCTATATTAGCTCACTTTTAAATATCCTTTTGTATGTAATTATTGTTTTCCGGTCAATAATTGATTTTTTGTGAAAGTTGGTATCTCAAAAACGGCTCTAACGATTTTCTTTTTTGGTCACTTTTATGTTTTCTGATCGCATTATCTCTCAAAAATGCATATAATATGTGTAATAGTTGGTAATGGAAGTCGTGTGGTTGTTTCACACCAGATTTTTTTTTTTCTGTAAGTATTTGATTAATTAATTTCTAGGTTTCTTTCTTTTTTCTTTTTCTTTTTTTCTTTTTTCTTTTTAAATATTTAATTTAAAAATTCTCTCGAACATCATATAGTCTCGAACAACAAGATTTCAAAGAATACGGAACCGATTAATTGTGTTCTTCGGGGATTATCTATAGTTCGTAATGTTTTCTTACAAAATTAACTATTTATTAGCTTAATTGTCAGTCGAATTTAATTTACTTGCTTAATAACACACAGTTTTTTTATTCAAAAAATGTTTCAAAGTTAAAAAATGCTAATTTTTTCGTTTTATGCATTAGCCATGTTCGTTATGCATTTATAATTAGCCTGCAAACATCCTAATAACATTCTGTAGTATTGTTAGGACTCGCCGTTTTTTACCATCAGTCTTTTTTTTTTTTTTTTTAAGAGTATTTTTCTTCTTATTTAATCGTAATTAAATTTCGAGAGAAATACATAGCTGGTAAAATTTATAATTCATTCCGGAGTACTATTAGATCCGCCCTTTTTTCACATCAGTATATTTTAAAAATGTTTTTCTTTTTATTCCATAATAATTATATATTGTAAAAACATTCTCTCAAATCATATTGGTGTGAAAAAAGGGCGAGACTAACAGTATTCCGGAATAAATTATAAATATTACCTGGTATGGAATTACTCTAAAAATCTAAAAATTAAGTGCTAAAAAAGGGGGCGAGAACTAATAATAATACGGAATATTAATTATGATGTTGGTAGCTTTGCATGTCACTAATAGCCGTTTTTCATATTAGTTTAGCAATTTTTAAAAGAAAACATGCTGTGAACGTTATACGGTGTTATATTTAAGGGTGAACTTTAAAGGGGACTATGTTTCTATAAATATATTATTTCCGGCGTCAGTTTTTTAATTCAAAATGGCAGAACTTTTCGGTACATATAGTATTTATACTCACTTTTGTATTTTTAAAATTAATGAAAATTGCACCTGAAATTCAATATTTCGTTGAATTCAATTCAAAATTTTAAATTCAGATATATTAAAATATTTTTTACAATTCCTTTCGCTGGACATAATTCATTAAAACAAATTATTATTTTCTGAATTATATATAAACAAATTACATTTTTTAAAATCAGTTTGAGTTCTTTCATTCAAAATTATTGATAAATAAAAATTTTAAGCTTATACCCTATATAATAATACGTTAGAGTTTTCTGTATAAAGCAAAGGAGGGCGCTGTATACTTATAAAGTTGAAATAGAAGCACCGATTAGAATTCTTTCATTACAGAACTAATTGAAATATATACGTTCAAGGAAAAAAAAAAAAAACTACTACAACCATTGAAATTGCAGATAGAACTTTGATAGATAAATTCTTCATCACTATCGAAATAAAATTATTTGTAATCATATTTGTAATTTTTTTTTCCAGTGGAAATGTATTTTAAGTGATTAAGTTGTATAAATTGGCAATTTCTTTTCCATCAAATCATAAAATAATATTAACTAAATCAAAAGAATAGATAAATCCAATTATGTGTAAGTAATATTTGCATAAAACTAATTTATCGCAATCAGCCTGTATTCATGGCGATAAAACTTAGTTAATCGAATCTCTTTCTTATTACAAATGTAATTGCAAACCAAAACTCTCATATCTGATTATGCTGAAATTGAAATTTAATTATTCAACGTATACATAGAAGAAAAAAGAAAGAAAAAACAAATATACATGAATACTTAACTTTTGATTTCGTTTAAAGGATAAAATAATAATAATAAATATTGATTGTGTTTTCGTATATATATATGTGTGTGTGTGTGTCCTTTTTAATAAAAATGGAATCTGATTATTGGATTTTTGGTAAAAAAATAAGGATAAAATGTGTATTTATATTATAATTTGGTTATGGATAATACTTTGTTAGTTTTAAATGATTGAATTTGGAGTACTTTTAATTATATAGTTTATTTGTCCATATTATATCTTAAAGAATTTATATCTGAACAATTTTTCTTTTACTTTTGAGAAAATACTCTAATTATTTACAGTTTCTCTTCACGATAATTACCATTTTCTTATTTATATACTAGAATACTAATTCTAATTAAAATCATGTCAAATACTATTTTTAGAATGAAATAATAACAATGATTAAATTCCTATTATGCGCTTGTCGGGTGCTTAAACTTATCATGCATTCTCTCTAGCACATTTTAGTTACATTTAAAATTTTATTTTTCTAAATATTTTATGCACAAATTTAAAAATTTAGATCAATTACCATGCTTTACCCTCTTAAGCACATTTCACAAAATGTTCACACGCCGATTTTGGTGGCAATGTGCTTGCTCATTGTGGCTCTGGGATGCGGGGAAGTTTAGTGATAATTACTCTAACCGTATATAGCACATATACAGTAGGGTGGACCGAAAAATGGATATTTTCGATAAGCGATTTCTAATAGCAATAAAAAGATAATAAAAATAAATAAATATTTATATCTTTAGTTCGCGCATGACCTTCAAAGTTTAAAAAAATAATAAAAAAATGTCAAATTAAAAAAAAAAAAAAAAAAAAAAAAAAAAAATATTGAAATAGAAATATTATTACTTTTTGTTCTAATGCCATTCAAATCTTTCTTTTAACTCTCTTTCCATATTTCTTTAAAAATATTTATATTATTTTACAGTTTTTAGATCACGCATATGGCGTAAAGTTTCGTGAAATTAATCAAAATTTGATTTTGTTTAGCTTTTTTACAAATTGCAGTATTTCGTCTTTTGTAGTCCAGCTTTACAGTTTTCAGAAGAAATGCGCACTGTATAGCTCTATGTTTGTTATGCATTTATAATTTATAATATTAACGACCCAAAACTGACTACTGTGAGATGATTACACTTCGAGTTCTACCCTGCCCTTATCATCCAACCTACCATCATGGCCAGTTATTTACAATATTTATATATTTTTAGCGCATTTATATTTGCGTTTATTATATGATTTTAAACAAACTTCTATATTTGGATTAAGGTTGAAAGTTGGATATATTACTCAGTTTTGGCGATAATCTTTTTGGCGTTTTCCTGATAATCGATAGTATAAAGTTGTCATTATAAATCCATCTCTTGTGTCTTCTCCAAATATTTTTTCACCAGATTTATTGACTAGCTTCACAATCCTTTCAACAACCTGAATTGGATATGTGAATTTTATGTTTTTAAACTTTGGCAGTTGTTTAGTATATCGAAATGATAAAAGATCCTTGTTTGTCGCATTTTCCTTCATTGAGGCATACAGAATGAGAGAGAAATTGAACACGTTGACCAGCTGATCAACACTTCATATTTCGAAATCTCAAAATTTAATATTAGCGGAAGAAATTCTCTTTTAGATGCAGAAGTTGTGTCCTGACAGTTGATGTCTTCTCTTAAGTATTCTTCTGTAGGATAACTTCATTATATGTTGTCTGTCGTCCACTGCTATGGTCAATAACAAGTTCTCAGGGTTAACAGAAAAGGCATTTCGTCACTAATCAGCCCAACATCTTTTTAACCCTTTTAGTGCTGAATACTCGCGGTCCATACGGACGACGCGCGGTTGGCGCTGACGAGTTGTCTCATTCTTATCGCGGACGCGCTTTATGCAAGTGTTGCATAGTACACTGATCATTTTTGTCGGGCGCGTATTTGTGTCCATAGTCCATACTGATAACATCTGCTAAGCGCGTATTTGCGTCCATAGTCTATATTAATGACTTTTGCTGGACGCATATGTGCGTCCATAGCACTCAAAGGGTTAAACGGCAGACGTAATAGAAGCATTTTTCTTGTCAAAAATTCTAAACTGCCACTCATTACAATTGTAGCAGATAACTTAATTTTCATTAGAGTTTTAGATGTTGAAGCAACAGATGCGCCACCTTCTTTTATTGTTTTTTTATACGGCTTCTTAAGATAAACATTTATAACTGAATCGTCGGAATATCTAATTAAACTGCTTTTTCAATATTGATCCAATAATTTTCTGTGTTCCTTCTATCTCAGCCTTTATGTTTATTTCCTGTCTAGAATACTAATGTAAGTGTTTCTAGTATTTCATTGGTCATACAAAAATTTTAGTTTGATACGGGATTTTTTTTTTCTCTTCCATATTTGCAATCAGTGTTTACAGGACAGTCACAGGAGCTCTGGTTTTCTCCACGAAAGCAAGAAAAGGTGATCGTGCATTTACATGCGGTAACATCCAACAATTTTCGTTTAGCATCAGCGATAAAGCATTCACCTAGTTTTTTTTTTTTTTTTTTTTTTCAATGCTTTTAGCTTTGTCTCTGGTATAAGATTTTTTTAAATTGAAACATGGATTATGATTATATTTTATTAATCATACTGTTCTAGTATAGAACACAGTTGGTATTGAGGCTTTTCGGTATAACTCATGTATTTGTGAACTAACTCAATGGGCAATAGTAAAAAAAAAAAAAAAAAAAAAAAAAATACAGGCATTTTTTTTAGAATAAAAAACAGTCTCTATATTTTATTGAAACAACGTAAAAATATATTCTCATATGTTGGAAAAGTGTTCGTACCCTCTTTTATTGGTAAGCCTCCCACCAAATATAAATAAATAAGTAAATAAATATAAAAGCAAATACGCAAAGGATTACCTGGAAGATGCCTATATGACGGTAAGGGTAACATAACACAAATATAACACCAAATAGTTTTTAAAGTACTAATGTAAATTTAAAATTTGACATAATATATTAACCTAACTCCACTTAAATATGGTAAAACTAAACCATAATGATCTGATCTCACTGCTGACTGTCAGCAGACTGACATATTAGAATGAGAATGGAGAACGAATAGAGAATTCGCGTAGCTCGATGGACGAAGCCAGATACGGTGTCATCGAGTTTGATGATTTGCTAAATAAATTTACGTGCTATTTGTTACTATCACGAGCTTTTATTAACTATAAAGGAAGAAATGCCTATATATGTAACGAAGTGTTCCATTCATTACGTTTTCTAGCAGGCTGGGTGTGTTTTTTAAAAACAATAAGAAAGTCGAATTTTGATTAATTTTACGAAACTTTACGGCTTATGCGCGATCTAATAAACTGTAAAATAATATAAAAAAATTGTAACGATATATGGAAAGAGTGTTAAAAAGATGCATTTAAAAAGTACTAGAACAAAAAGTAATAAAATTTAAATTTCAATAATTTTTTTTGAAATTTGATCTTTTTCCATCATTTTTCCGAACTTTGAAGGTCATGCGTGAACTAAAGATATAAATATTTATATATTTTTTATTATTTTTCCCAAAATGAGGATGCCAAAGTACAACTTATTTTTGCTATGAGAAATCACTTATCGAAAATAACCATTTTTCGGCCCACCCTAATATACAGCACAAGGATTCAGAGTGAAGCTCGTTTATTGCAACTTTACTCCAGAGTTTTGACTTATTTATTTTATTTTTATTATTTATTATTTATTTAGTTTTGGTTGATGGGGAGTACTGTTTAATTAATCCGAATCATAATACTTATTACATATTGCTTTATTTTATAGTGCTTGCTTATAAAATTTCGATATTTTACATATTAACAGCATTTTGTGGCGCATTACTAACATTAATTAATTATTCAAAATATTTACAATTAATATTTTTTAAGGAAAATAACGTAAGCTATAAAAAAGTATATGAAGCATTAAGTTTCATTTCCTAGTTTATTAATTATTCTAAAAACATTCATGCTATTCATTTTCTTTTACACACACATATATATATATATATATATATATATATATATATATATTCATTTTTACATTCATTATTCTCTTCTGTAGAAAAATTAACAATTCTTCTTGGTTTCATGCTGCACTATTGTCTGCATTTTTTGCTCAATGAATAATATATTCAAGGATGAAACTATTGTCTAAATGTGTTTATTGAAAAATCTTAAACGGAACACAATTTAACAAAATTTCAAATTCCATACAGTTTATTTATTTTATTTATTTTCATTTTTATTAGTGATTCGTGTATATGTACAGATGATATGTATACGACAATATGTTTAATATTACTACAATAGAAATGGAAAAAAGAAACCTGCAATTTTTCTGTATATTAAATTTTTCACATTCTTTTTTCCTAGAGCATTATTATTATTATTATTATTATTATTATTATTATTATTATTGGTCTGAAAATTTATTCATTTTTCTTTTATAAAATTAAAATAATAATAATAATAATGTTCATGTAGATAAATAATAGAAAAATTCAATATATTATTTATTCATTTATAAAGAAATGGCCTGTATTATTATAGAATCACAAATAAATTTATATTGGGAATGATTAAAAATAAATAAATAAACGGAAACATAAATTACTATAATCACTTTTGAAATAATGTAGACTTTTCTTAAAACTTCATACATATCCATTAAGGCATGAAGCATGCAAATATATTGCATATTCATTGAGTGTCATAACAATACGACATACTCATCTACTCATATGCATTTCATGTGTAGTACTAATGCTTATATTCCTTCTTTTCCCTTTGTACTTAGCGCCTTTCCAATCTGTTATGCAAATATGAATCGTAAGTTTAACTCATGAATGATCTCTTGACGTCATATGCTGAAGGGGTTATGCAAAATAAAGAACTGCTTTAAAAAAGGGGTGGAGGAGGGAACAAAAAAGGGGAATACATACAACGGAGCGATGATTTTAAAAGTGGCAAATTGTGTTGTTACAATGTTCGTCAAAAGTACCGTTCAGCCGCTCAACCCTTTGGGAAATTTCCAACCCCTTCCCACCGAAGTTTAGAATGTTGCTATATGCTGATGCACTCCATTTTTATAAAGCTAGAACAGAATTTTATCATACTTGAATTAGGGATTTGATTTTACATCATGGTAAGGTCTTCGTGTATATTTTTGAATTCAAAATGAGATTTCTTTTCCTGTTTTTTTATTGAATAAATTGGGAAGACAAAGATCCAAATGTTGAATATTTGCATTCACTTTTTCTTTTGCATCCCCCCCCCCCTTAAAAATAAGAACATTGCATTTGAAGTGAATTATGCATAAAAAGTTGTGAGATTATTTAAATTCCTCCAAAGTAATGACTTTAGAAATAAATGTAGTATTGATTCACTTTTTCAAATATTTTTATAAGATACGTATTTAAATCTAAAAATATTTACAGAGAAAAAAATAATAATTAAATGCATATTGTATAGCTTACAATAAAAAGGAAAAGGATATTTCTGTGTAAACAAAAGAAAAATTCCTACATCATTAAGAAATATATATAGTAATTAAGTAAGCGATTACATAAAATTTATAAATGTGTTGTAACAATTGTGACAACTTTGTACATAAAATTTGACTGCCAAAATTTAATAATGTTAGAAGCGGGTCACTATTTTTAAATGAATCACTATAACTAATGAATTCTCAAAATTGCATATCATTATTTTTTTATAATTCATATTTTTTATATATTAAAAAAAAGAAAAGAAAGAGAAAGAAAAAAGAAAGAAAGAAAAGAAAAATAAACTAAATATATTGAAAAAATAAATTTCTGATAGGAGAAAAACTCGCATGTATATCGGCTCACAAGCATGTTTTTACGTGTATGAAATAATCAATTTGTTATTATCTTAGATCAGATGCCAGATAATGTTGAATTATACACTAGTTTAGACCGTGATATGGACTATGTATAGTTGTGGGGGGAAAAAGCAACGCCTGCTTTAATTACGTTATTAATTGACACAGAAATATCTAATAGACATCCTTAAACAGAAAATTAAATGCACTTTTTTAAAATGCTGTCAAATTTTGAATTAGGGGTCATCCACATATTTAAATGACCGTCAACATTGACTTTTTTCAATAGAAAAAACCCAATTTTGACATCATATTCGAATTTATGATAGTCTAGCAGTTCGGAAACGAATACAGTTTGTATACTTTATCTTTAGTATTCATAGAGTTATAATCAAATATGTGTTAGGGAGTTATCTGTAAATGTAGAAAAATAAAATTAAGATCCTACAATAAATAGAAAAAAATTACTGTTTCACACCGGAAATGTTTCATGAAAAAAAAAAAAAAAAAAATTAATAAAAGCGTTATTATCTTTACAGTACCTTTATTATCCTGAGTTAAGTTTTGTAGATACGTATATATTTCAAATCTTTTTTAAATAATACATTTCAGATATATTTAAATACATTACGCTTCCGATTGGTCAGATAACGCTTTTTGAAAAATGTGCAATATTTTGCAATTAAAAAGTGTCTATCACGGCTACACTGATCACCAATAAAGCTTAAATTTTCTTTCGTAGGTGTGACATAATATACGAACTCAAGTAATAATATACATACAACAACGCATTAACTATATCTTTTCGGATAAATTAATGTGAAGTTTCATGAATTAAACATTAAACAATTTTAATCATACTTACCAATTTTGGGTCAGTTTAATTCTTTGAAACTGTACGATTTTTTTTTTTCTTTTTTTTTCTTTCTTTCTTTTTTTTTTTTTATATAATTTCTTAATTAACACTTTTGCGACTGTTGACGTCGATTCACGTCATTTCAAAATCTGTAACTCTGCCAATGAGAAATTCTTTCGTAATTTGTGTGTTACGTATTTCTTAAGTATGTTCCCAGTGTTCATATTTTTACAATAAAATATACTATGGATAGAAATATATTGATTAGAAAGAATATAATTATAATGTATATTCATTTGTAATATAAATGTGAATACAGAAAATTTTGTTCTGAAATATTTTACTATGGGAGAATAACGCCCAAAGTGTGGACCTTTCTGTCAAAAACAGAAAATCCCGCGGTCACAGAAGTGTTAAAATTTATTTATAAAAGTTAAAATATATTTATAAAACTTTAAAGACTAAAGTATCCTTAAAATAACAAACAATTCTCCACCCCTCACCCTCCAAATAAATAGATAGATAAATAAATAATTAATTAAAACAAAAATAAAAATAAAATAATAAATGAATCTATGAACTAAATGATTAAGCCATTAACTATGACGGTAGTTAATAAACAATTTTACAAGTCCATTGCATTCCAATCCCATTCCTTTTTTTTTTTTTTTTTTAATAATTGACAATTTTTACATTCGACTTTTTTTTTTAATTATAAACAGTAAGCCCCACCTATTTACTTCATTTTTTTCTTCTAGTATTCGTTTGGAGGATTCAAAATTTATCACCCGTAATCGATGAAGTAAATGCCACTTATGTATATTTTTGACAATGTAAAATAAGGGGTTTAACACGAATACTCAAACTCACATTTACTTTTCTTTTCTGTATCGTTTTGCTTTGAAGAACGATGAAAGGTGGGGCCTGTCTTCTTTAGAAAACAAGAATTCTTGATGATAAAACTAATGTCTAAAAATAATCAGTTTTTTTTTTTTTTTTCATATCTTTGCGCTTGATGTTGTTATTGTGTATAATTTGACCCGTAAATAAATAAATAATAATAATAATAAAAATTAAAAATACATTCTTTAATTTTCTGTCTCTCTCTCTCTTTTTTTTTTTTTTTTTTAATTTGTTTCGTTATCTCATGCAAAATTTTAAAAGTGATCATCCGGAGCCTCTCCAAAAGAAATATTTATTTATATCTCAAAAACTAATAACTGGAGTGAGCTGCAAATTTGCACATCCATATTTTTCAGTATTAGGATTCATTTTATGTAAAAATTATTATAGGTCATAATTCATGATTTTTATGAATATGAATTTATTAATATTTTGCAGAATCAAAAGTGATGATGGATTATGTTTGGGTTTCTTCTCTGAATTTTTAAATATTTACACTCATGTTTCTGAAAATTGCAACACTATGAAGGAATGTGAATATCATAATGATATTTACTGGGCACATACATTATAGTAAGAAGAACAATTGATTAAAATTTCAGTAAATTTGGAGTAATATGTACTGAGAAAACAGTAAAAAAAGAGTGACCTCTGTGAGCAATAACAGCACTTTTCTGCCTAGGTATTGAAACAAACAGCGATTGGATGACAAGTACGGGTAAAGCACTTCATGAATCTTCAATACGATGCCGCAATTAATCGATCCTAGTTACTAGTGATTGGTGGGGGGCCAGTCGCTTTTCACGAGTAGACAGTCATTTTCATTGGTGCGAGATCAGGAGAACACGCTGGCCAGAGCAACAGTTGAACATATCCTGCACCAAACAAGGCCAACATTTAAGCAGGATATTGCATGATCGCAAGTTGTCTGTATTGTCCGGACCTTTCTTAATACAGAATGTTTTCAGCCATTGCTCTGGCCAACGCGTTCTTCTGATCTCGCACCAACGAAAAATACTGTTTAATCGTTGAAAAGCGAGCAGCCCACCACCACTCACAAGTAACTACGGTCTATGAACTGTGGTATCCTGTTGAAGCTTAATGAAGTGCTGTACCTGAATGTGCCATACAATCGCTGTTCGATTCAATGTCTAGGTGGACTGGTGTAGTTAATACTCTCAGAGGTCGCTGTTTTATTTATTGTTTTCTCAGGATATATTACTCAAAACTTCTAAAAATTTAATCAATTGTTCTTCCTACTGTAATGTATGTGCCCAATAAATATCATTTTTATATTTGCATTCCATCTTGGTGCTGCAATTTTCGCAAACATGAGCGTATACATATCGACCAAATTTTTTTTTATGAAGATATTAATAAAAGTTTAAAATATGAATTTAAGATTAGCACCTTCAAACTTTAAACGCTTATAACTGAAAATGTAAATAAAATATAAAACCAATATACTTTTTCGCGTTGTCAGGATTCCAGGAATTCAAATATAAAATAAAAATAGGGAATTAATATTGAAAAAGTCAAAGTTGGTGCGTGTTTTAATATGTAGACGAACCCCAATTCAAAAGTTAATTTCTTTTTCTGAAAGTACTCACAGTTCCCAGTCGAATGGTACCTATTAAACTTTTGTGCAACGATTAGCAAAAGAGTTACGCTAAGTGTTGCGTTTTTTTTTTTTTTTTTTTCGACTTTAAATACGGCGTTTCAATCAAATTGATTCAGATTCACGTTTTTTATATGAGTTCGAAATTTTCCAATGGCCGCCATTTTGAAACAAAATGGTAGATTCAATTCAGAAATAAACTTGGTTGAGACCTTGATTTGGGCATTCTACACAACGCGTTTCAATAAAATCGATTAATAATTACGTTTCTTTTGTGAATTTGAAATGTCCAAATCACCATTATTTTTAAACAAGTCAGCAGATCGAGTAGATAAATAAATTTAATCTTGTTATGGACTATGCATATATTGAAGTTTAGATATTTCGGTTCATAATTAGGTTTTTATAGGAATTTCCAACTTTCAAGCAGTCGTCCCTTGGAAACAAAATGAAGGATCAAATTGGCTAACAATTCATCAAAGATATTTCTAAGATAAATCTAATTTCCAACTTCGGTTAGAATTGATTCACAATTTCGGACGTCATTATGAAGAGAAAAAGTAATGAGAAAATGAGAAATAATCTGTGTGATTGTAACAAGTCGATTTCTAAAGAAATAAACCCAACAGAGGAGATACATACTATATTAATCATTAATATAACATTCTTTTTTATTAAAGGGTTCGGATGGGGGGGGGGGGGGGTTCTAAGATATTTTATCTTTAAAAAAATAATACATGGCATTTTCTTAAGCAACCAAGAAAATTGAATAAGTTGAATTGAAAAATTATGTTTCATTGGGCAGACTAATGTTCAAGTAAATATAGCATTTGTAAAGAAATTTAATTTAATTTAATTTATATATCATTATGTTTATTTTCATTAATGTGTACATATTTACAGAATATAAATTCATCTCGAAACTTTTTCTACTGTGTTCCGTCGTATATATAATAAACAAATTAATTTAAAATATTGATACGGTACATTTTAAAAATGGAGTAATAAAATTAATAATTTGTCCATTTATATTTGCAAATTGCTTTCTATTTGAATTTAAAAGCGGATTGATAAATGCCTCTTTTAATTACGCCATTCGTTAAAAGAAGAAAATATTAATTAAATCATATGAAGCTTGCTTCATTCGAAAGCGCTGATTAAAATATCTTTTTTTTTATTATTATTTGGAACTGATGTTTAAATATCTAAATGCATTTAAAATTTTATGTCTGTTGCATATATATTAATACTTGGCTGAATTTTTCCATTAGTGATCAGAAAATTATGAAAATATGTCCCCCCCCTCTTCCCCCAAATATCTTTAAAAAATATATAGCAAAGTAAAGTAAAAGAAAGTAAAGTAAAAGAAAAATGCATTTAGAAAATTATACTATTTGTTGAAATGTATTTAAAAATCTCCCAAACAAATATTTTATCTTATTGTAATTATGTTTATTTTGTAATGAAAAATATCTTTGTTTTTCAACACTTATCGCAGATTCCTTTAGAAAATTTGTAATTTTACTCAGACAACTACTTACCATAATTGCAAAGTTGATGAATGTATAAAACGTTATTTAATGAGATTAATTATATAATTAATTTCCTTTGTAGAAATTTTGACTAGTTCTAGGAATAAGAAAATCAATGAGTAGCTATACGATAAGCTTCATTAATTATTTTAGACTTATGAAATTAAAACTTAGATTATAAATATTTCATAAGAAATAAAAGAATACACCACACACACATATATATATATATATATATTAAACAGTATAGCTTCTACTGATTTATATTTAAAAATTAAAATTAAATAATAGTTAAGATATAATAGAAGAAATTCTGAAATAAAATTCTCTGGCAGAGAAAGATATATTAAAAAAAATTATTTTATAGTTCATTTACATATATTGTAAGCATTGCCCCACCTTCAGTTTTTTTTTCTTTTAATGTAATTTCTTTTGCATAATTTAACTTTCTAAAACAACAAGGTACGTTGAATTTTATATAAATAACTAAATATAATATTGAATTCTCGGTAGTACAAATTATTGCGCTGTCTTAAATAACTGATCTCATATAAAATTATATATACATTTGCATAGAGCGCTTCTATAATTTTATTTATATTAAATAATGTTATAGTGAATAGGTAAGATTTCACTTACCTGGATAAGCATACAGCACTGGTTCAGCATACATCGAAGTTGAATTATATCCAGTCGTTCTGGTGTTTCCACTCTAGATTGGATCTGTAAATAAAACTTTAAATTCCATAAAATTATTACTATGTGTTTAAATTTAGGCAATTAAATGGATGCCTTTTTCTTTATGTATTGGTTTAATTTCTTGATTAAATTTGTACACATTAAAATTAAAATATATATTAAGCATATTATAAGAGCGTTTTAACGCCCTGCCAGAGTCAAACAAAACTACATTACGTCTACATTAGAAATTGAAAATGAGCGAGAGAGAGTTCCATAAAATGATGTGTAATCAGTTTTTGTTTTTCTTTTAACTAGGAGTGCCGCATATTTCTCTCTACGTCTACATTGAATGTTCATTGGAATAAATGATAATCTTTAAAACTCTTCTTGACTAAAATGAAAATGTCGGTCATATAAAAGTTAATTTAATGTTGTTTTCTGACTGAATTAATAAAATTTATAATTGTAAATCTACTAATTTTTGTCCTTATTGTTCAAATAAGTAATAGCTTATTTTAAAAATGTGATTTATCTAGAGGCAATTTATATATTATTAAAAATTTTATGATATGATAAATGAACTTTTTATTTGCCTCAGATATAAATATTAATTATTTTTTTATTTGTGTCACAGATTACACACAATAATAATAATAATAATAATAATAATTTTCGTCAAATATAGTAAAATTTAATGCAATTCAGCATTAACCATCAGAATTAGCTGCAACTGGAAAAAAATATTAATATTTATAATAAATTTCTTGTAATTAATTGCAGTCCTTTTGTTAAATTGAATTAAATTTTATTTAAAACTTAAATATTGTATTTCAAAATCCAATAAAAAAGAATTGTTCGTCTTGACTAACTCATTAGATATGTATTAAAAGTAGCTATTTCATTTTAAACAATGATGGATCAGGTTTTTGGTATGCTAAATTTATATTTATTTTATAGCTATACGTTGGTCTCTTATGTATATGTGTATGGTTTTACAAGTGAGAGAGTAATGTGATTTTTTTTTTTTTTTTTTTTTTTTTTTTTTTAAGATTTTACTTTTCAAATTTCATGATTTAGGATTAGGAAAAAGTTATGTAGATTTCCGGCTTAGAACCTACCTTTAATAATATCAGTTAGTTATAGTCTTAATATCTCAAACCAAAATATATATATATTACGGTGGCCGTTTACGCGTATGTATGTACCTTTTTTAGTAACCAGTGATTTATAGGGATTTAAAAAAAAAAAAAAAAAATCAAATTTCATGCTTCAAAATTAGGAAAAGATTGATTTAGATTTCGGGCTTATAATTTCCCTTTAATTAGATTGGAGAGTTATGTAGTATAAACCTTAGTATTTTAATAAAAAAAAAGAAAAGAAAAGAAAAAATAAAAGAAAGAAAGAAAAATATTTATCATATATTAGTTGCATTTTTGTGTATGTGTGTACTGTTTCTGGTAGCCAGTGATTAAGGAGAATTTTTCAAATATTTTTGTTTCCAATTTTGTGAATTCGGTTTAGAAAAATAATTATAGATTTATAGCTTACAACTTCCCTTTAATTACATCCGATAGTTATATAACATAATTGGCTTTTCAAAATAAATAAAGAAATAAATAAAATGTCTGCAGTATACTTACTTTTTACAAGTCAGAGATAAATGATAATTTTTTGGTTTCTTTATTTCCAAATTTCATGCTTTAAAAACACAAATATTGTGATTTAGATATCCAACTTGAAACCATCCCTTAATTCTCCCCATTAATTTTATTATATGGCATGATAATTCAGTCTCATAACAAACAATACTTTTGTAAAAACCACCCCACACAGCAAAAATTCTTACCTTTCATACGCATCTAGAAAAAGGATTGATATCAAAATTCTCCGCCGTGCCGCTGTTAATTTCTGAGAATTCAATGCCTTGCTAAATGAATATCTGCCAATAATTCTGCATGTATCTTTCTAATAAATCCTAATCGCTTTTAACCTTCCTTGTTAGCTGTATTATAATTTTGGCTGCAATTTAAAGTATTTTTACAGTGGGGTGCATTCCCTATGTAGAAGGTATAATTATTAAAAATTTACTTATTAAAGAATAAAATAATATTTACGCACCTCACCGTAAAACTGCTTTAAATTACAACTTTATGAAGTAGCCAAAAAACTAGCACAGCTATCAAAGCCATTAGGATTTATTTGAAAGATACATGCAAAGTTATTAGCAGACCTTCATTGAGGAAGGCACTGAGCTCTCAGGAACTAATAGCGGCTGATAATTTGGATATCAATTCATTTTTTTGGCTGCGTAAGAAAAGTAAGAGTTTTTGCTGGGCGGGGTGACTTTTACAATAGTATCACTTCTTTTTCAAGGTTATGTAATGCGCTTTTATAAGTATAATACGTATGCATAATGGATATTTCTGTAATAGATCTATAAAATTCGTGTGTTTTATGCATAAATACACTGTTACGAATTTGTAAATAATGCTAGTTATTTGTATGCAATTTCATTATAAGAGTCTTAGTCAGATTATAAAATACCAATTTTCTGAATTTCTAGCCTGTTTGCGTGTAAAAAATAGCTTTTTTTTTTAAAAAAAAAAAAAAAAAAAAAAAAGTTTTATCAGGGCACATAATGTTGATGAATTTGGCTACTTTATCGCTCCTTGAAGACTTTTTTGGCGACCTTGGTGAGAAAATCTTTATTATCTATATGCCGATTCTCTAAGCTCTAACTCGATAATTACGGAAATTACTGTAAAATTCTGAATTAATATGAGGCTATAAAAGGGGTTCCGTTTCGAATACTGAGGTTAGTTTCTCGCCAAGACATTACGAAATAGAAAACTCTGCTTGACTCAGTCTCTACCATTGAATCGCAGCCTATTACTGTGTGTTAATGCAATAGTACAGTTTATGCTGTGATTTTTATGTTGTCAACAGTCATTTAAGTTGTTTTTCTGGTGAAACTGAAGTTGATAATTGGTTTACAGACCTGGAAACTTCCAAAATATTCCTTTAAGCCTCTGCAAGATTTGTCTTTCATTCACAGGCAATTCAGGAACCCATAGTATGCAACAATATGTTTGTCTAATACGTGTATATTATGCGAGTGTGTAATACTTTGTAGCCCCTGTTTATAAATACATATTTACATGATGCGTGTGTTTCATATTCACATTCGAATGAATTTGTATTGTATTTATTCTTTTCAACTCTACTTAAACTCGCTTATGTCATTTTCAGTTCTTGTAATTTCATAATTAAAAATCTGAATTGACTTCATCGACTTTCTGAACATTTAGTAGTTAATGATGTTCAAAAGGGTTGAATCGGAAGAATAATTTAATAAATAATCGAATTTGGGAACTTTTTCATTAGAAAACTGTCAAGCCATTTAACTCATTTGGCGATTCGTGCACACAACGAGATCCAACGATAGCTCAATCTGAGGAACAAATTATGTCAGAAGCTTTTCGCTCGTGTAATTCATAAACAGTTTCAAAATTGCCTTTAATATAGCCAGGGTCGTTTCCAGATAAAAATTTCAGAGATCTTCAATTTTTAGTACATAATATTAAGTGTTTAAAATGAAACATAATCAAAACATTTTCGACAAATCTTCAAAATTTCGGGGTTTTTTTTAAATACCCAAACCCCCTCCTCTTAGCTATGGCCTTGAATATAGCTAAATGTTTCTAACTTAATTTGTCAGTTTATCGCATTTGCCGTGAAACAGTGTCAAGTGAAAATCGTCTAATATACAAGTACCCAAAAAGAAAAGATAAAATTTGAGTATCTCTATCAAAGTTCGTGTGTAAATACAATGGAACGCAATTTGTTCGAATTTATTGTATGCCCCTATATAAGGACTATGACGGGTAAATACACAATCTTCAGTAACAACCAAACGAAAAAATCAGTTTCAAAAACAGTTTTATTATCTTTTAAGTAATTAAAAGCACTTTAGTTTTTAGCTCCTATAGGACATGATATGGGAAAATTCATTAATGCTTTCCCTGTAAAAGAGGCAAACACAAGCATAATTTTTCCTAATGATTATACTTTATTCAATTATTGTCACATTTTGTAGCATTTTTTCTGTTTTAAACAGTTTCGCATAAAAAAAACGGATTTCAAATAATATGCATTCGAATTTGAAATAATATGCAAATAATATGCCTTCATGATATGTATTCAAATAATATGCATAGTAATACGAAGCAAATCTAATTTGTATCAGTTGAAATAGTACCATAATTTCCAAATTTATAAAATTCTACAAATAGTTCTTGCAGCGATGACCTTAAACATATCTAAATTTAAGCTCAATAGAAAATTCAGTACCTGTACGTTATCGTGTACACTCAGTTACATACATATCCACACTAATCCTACAATCATTAAACTCCACATATCTCTTATGATAATGTAATATATATATAAAATTTGAGATTGACTGAATGCACCATTTAAATACTGTTGCATTCACTCACTCAATTGCATATACACATTAATCCTATATTCTTCCAATTTCATATATTTCATGTTATGGTGACGTAAAATATATATACTAAATTTGAATTCAATGGAATGCAGCGTTTAGACGATATCGTACGTATTCACTCCATGTCACTCACACATTAGTCCTATACTCATTAAGTTATTTCATGCGATGGTAGAGGTGCCAAGTATTACGATTTGTCCGTAATTATTACGGATTTACGGCAATAATTACGGTATTACGGACAATATATAAAAATTACGGATTATACGCTTTTTAAAAAGTCGCGGATATCGTTTGTTAGAAAAAAAGAAACTCCACTAACGATCGACGATCAAACGCACAACGGAAGCATTCCAATTCGTAATCTTTCTCCATCCACAACATAAATGTAAATATTCATTTAAAACTTGCTTTATACGATTCTAGAAACTATAAAGAAATAGAATTATGAAATATTTCTTGCTCATGTAATTATTTTTGACCCCCCCCCCTCTTTTCTTATCTCCAACCAGCCATTGTTGATTAAAAGCTCTGCAGAAGCCTTTAGTTTCCCAATCCTTCTCCATCAGCAACATAAATGTCAATATTCATTTTAAACTTGCTTTATTATATTCTAGAACCTATAAAAAGTAGAATTGTTTCATTTCTTATTTAATTATTCCTATTTTGACTGCCCTTCCTGCTTCCCAGCTAGTGATCAGGGATTACTTCTAGAACCAAAAAAGTGACACGAGTGCTCAATATTTCTCACATATGTAATAATTTTTAGGCTGTATTACTGAACTTGATGAATTTATTTGCTTTTCCTTAATAAATTTAAAATACATACTATACCACCAAACAAAATATATGTTGGGTTTTATGCAAGATACATAAAGAAAAAAAATAATTAAAAAGTTTTATTAAAAAAAAGAACAATGTTTTAGTATTTAATGCCATAAAAACAGTTGTCTATAAAAAAGTGACTATTAAATAATAAATAAAATAAAATATTTTTTTATAAAAGCCCCCCCCCCCCTCCAAAGCAGGTTAAAAAAAAAAAAAAAAAAAAAAAAAAAAAAAAAACTTTCATTTTGTAAGAAGGTAAAGAAACACATATTTATTTACTTTTGTTTTAGTAATTTTTTACTTAATATATTATATATTTGTTTACAAAAACAGTGCAATTCATCATTATATGTGGGCTCGTGCATTGAAATACTCCGCGACATGGTTCACGTCTCCACGTCGCATAAGTTTATAACTCTGATTACTACGATGGTAATCTATAATATGCATAAAATATTCTAATGCAGTCGAAATTAGTGTTTAGACGTTATCGCATTCACTCACAAACATTCAGACATATGTAAGTGCATAAAAAAAAAAAAAAAAAAAAAAGCAAAATTGAATTAAGAAGATCCCTAAACTTATTAAACGAACTTCAAATAATTTCAGACCATAAATCGTTATGTATAAGAATTCTACTTTGTATCCGTTTAAAGAAAAAAGAAAAAAAAAACTGAGTTCTACATCATTAAAATATATGTAGTTGTGTGTCACTTTTAACATACCTATTGAATTTCAGCTGAATCAAATGCAGCGTTTAGACGATATCGTATTTACTTATACACATACATGCATAACTTCATCACTATAAAAAATGAAAAATGAATTCATGAGACCTCAATCTCACAGAAACACTGAAATGTCAAACTTGATTTTTTTCCATGATGGCAATATTTCTCTTACATGATATATGGTCTGAATTTAATTGTACGTTTTCTTCCATCATCCGTATTTTTTAAAATTAAAGAATCGCTCTTTTATTTAATCCTCCACATTATTTTTGTTAAAAGCATTTTTAGCGATTTACATTTAATAATTTCGAAACACAGTTATTTATACATTTATTTATTACGAAATTTGGCGCTAAAAATCCCTTTGAGAATTTTAATCCAATATCTTATCAATTATTTTTCTTATTAATAAACATGTTTCTTGTAAATATTTTAAAAATTTAAGAAAAAAAGTCTTTAATTATTTCTATTCATTTTTGTAAGTAAATAATAATAATAATAATAATAATAATAATAATAATAGTAAACAGTATTTATTACTATGTAATGCCTAATTAAATGTCAAAATTAAATTTATTGGGAACGAGCGTCATCTCTGGATGATTTCACGAAATTTTTGCGTTAAATATTATAAAATTCCAAGTAACTACGCTATATATTGACCAAAATAATTTTTGGTTGGAAAAGGCAGTAATACAAGTCAGAAGGAACGTGCATGTAAATTTTTAGCTCAATAGCTATAGAACTCTAGGCTCTGTGCTTGTCAAACTTAACAAGGAGAAGAATAAGAAGAAAGTAACCGGCAAATTTCGGGTTTTCAAAGTTATATTACTTAGGCCTCTTAATTCGGATCGACATGCAAATTTGTATGTTTTGTATTAACTGTATACTCAAGGCCTGCGCAGCAAGTCATAGGTCTTGGGGACCAGGGAGCTGAGATACAGGTAGTCGAAAAGTCCGAGATGCTATGCCCACAAAATATACACATGTAGCGCTTCGACATTTACTTTCCCACTTTGTAAATTTCATTTGTTTTTCTTAATGTTTGTTTTAGCTTGGCGGGGCGGAACGCTATCGCGTTCCTAGATATAAAAAAAAAAAAAAAAAAAAAAAAAAAAAATGCATATAACACTTTACTGTATCTTCCAAAGGAATATAACTAATCGTTTTGGATAATATAGACGTGTTCCTTGATATTTTCCTGTTCAGAATTTTTTTTTTTTTTTTACTATATATATAGTATACTAAAGGTCATACTTTTTTACTTTCCCTTACCCATAAGGTAGAGAAAGTATTGTTTTTGGGTCAAATTTTCGAACGCGAGATTTTGTTACATTTAAACGTTTTGAGGTCCCCTGAGTACGAAAATCATGTTTTTAGCAAATGGTCTCTGTGTATGTCTGTGTGTGTGTCTGTCTGTGTGTCTGTATGTATGTGTGTCTGTCTGTTATCAGCATATCTCAAAAACAAATTATGGCAGAAAGTTCAAACTTGGTATTCTAAATGTGTATCATATAGGGACGCTACAGTAAGCTTTTCATTAAGATCAAGCAAATGATTCGTGTACAGGGACAATCAAGAGAATTCTAATACATTACGTCTATGGGGGAAATTGCAGGAAAGTAGAGTTTAACGTATATAGACTGCAGTAAACCAAATGAAACGAATATATATTTTTTGTAATAGAGATAGTTAACTGGGAAAAAAAAATTGTGTATGTAGGAGCCTCGCCTCCCCCCCTGGAGGGAAGTCCCCCCTCGAGGGGAGTAAATTTTCATGATGGGTATCTTTCAAAAGAGCTCGCCAATACCTTTAAAACGAATGGTTGAACCATCGATTTGCGATAATTTAAAGCAAAATTATCGATTTTTTTTTCTTTTAACGAAAAAAAAAAAAAAAAAAAAATCGTACTTTTTCTTTCTTTTTTTTTTTTTTTTTTTTTTTTTTTTTTTAAATATTGAGAATAAAATGGACTTTTTTTGGATATTTGGTGTTATACTACTTCTCTAATATGGAAATCGTCTGCCTTATCATAAAAGATAATTTTTTTTAATAATAATCTTAATAAATTATTTTTTAAAAAGAGAATTATTTTTTAATAACCGAATTAAATTCTATATAAATGTAGGTGCATTAATGAAACGGGGGGTTGAAGGGGGCGGTAGCCCCCTCACACAGGACTAATTATCATATAAAACTCTTCAGAAGCCTAATATGAATTGTTTAACATAGGTTTACATAACAGTACTCGTTATCTTACCTATTAATCTGCAAGCTGTATTTATAATATTAAATTTCAGGGTAAGAGAAAGTCGTGTGAGTGACACACCAGATTACTTTATTTTTAATAAAATTAAACATAATTTATACGTCTAATTAATATATTAAAACCAATGTAACATTTAAAATGAGATAATGGATACGAAAATCTTTAACACATTAAAAAATAAAACTTTAAAACTTTTTAGATTTTTTTTTATTTTTATTTATTTATTTTATTTTATTGCTTGAGTTATGTTAAAAAAAGAATTCCGTGAAAAGATATTCAAATGCATATTTTGATATTAAGAAAATATTTCATAACATTACAAAGATATTCATTTTCTTCACAAAATGCAAAATAGCAAGAAATCTTTAAAATAACTCAATAAGAGTATTATGGATTCTCAAGTTAGACTTGAATTTTTACGTAATGAATGAGACTCTCATTGTAATTTATTAACTTAATTTTAAAATTTAACAAAGTTTTCAAAGAATGCATAGTCTCACAAAGATAAATACCTGGCTTCTCTGGAAATTTTGTAGTCCTAAAATATTGCTTGTTTCTTATAGGGCGAAATTAATTCCGTAAAGTCACGCAAAATATTTATTAGCTTCCAGAAGTTCGTGCAAATATTTTGAACTTGCATTTAAAAATAAAAATAATAGGTACGTAAATTTAATATATTGCCTGGTTAAAAAGTATAAATTGAAACAAATTAAAAGAATACGGTGTGCTAGAAAGTAAAGGTGTTTAAACAGTTATGATATATGAGTGGAACGATTTACAAATGTAAAATAACATATATAAAAATGTAAAAAAACATATATAACTTAAGAAAAATAATATAAATTTATTCTGTTTTTAATGTGCTTTTTTTTCTTTTATAGGTGAGTGTTCAAATAGATCATTTTGGAATGTCATGTAAGTTGTGGTTCATTTAAATGCATTCTGTATATTTAGTTTCAGTAATAAGAAATTACTTAATACCTAGATTTTTATTTTATTTCAATAACAGTACCGATCAACTATATTTTCTTAGAATAAAATTATTTTTATAAAAATTTAGATTTTATAAAACACTGTGTTATTTGTCCCAATGTCTAATTGTTTAAAAATTGTTCGAAAAAGTAGAAAATAAGGAAACAGGTTGTTGAATAACTTTTAGAAACCAGTATATTACTGATCATAAAAAAAAAAAAAATAATTTTGATATGAGATAACAAAAATTCAAAATTTATTTTTATGCAGGATAGATTACGATTAAATTCTTTTGAATTATTATAGTAACAAATTCAGGAATCGTTTCAGCTATTAAACAAAGCATATGTCTATTTTCAACAATCACAAATATTAATTAGTAGGATAAATAATACTTTTATATCATGAAAATATTTCCTTCATTGAAATATATTTTTATGTCTATTTTTATTGAAATATGTCTATTATTTTTAGCTCCTGCAAAACTCTTTTTAAGCATTATTTTTTTCATTTATTATAAAGATAAATGCAGCGTTGCTACATACACTACGTAATCGGAATATGTTTTTACAAATACACTTTATCTGAATTTTCTTCTGATTACTTCAATCTTATAAAATGCTGGTTATTTATTGTGTTTAAAAGTTTTAAATTACAGAAAAGGAAATTTAAAAACGCCATGTGTTACATTTGTCTTGTGCAACTTAAACTACAACTGGATTTTGTTTTATGCTACACGCTGATTATTTATATTTAGTGGAATTATAGCGTCATATTAACCCATTGTATACTAGATAAATCAGAGTTTTGAAAGTTGCACAAAATCTACAGCCAAAATTAAATTTTGGCAAACTCTGTATATTCTCTGTATATTTAATATAAAACATGATCCTCTGATTTCCAAATGAAACTATTGCCTTTTATTTAAAAACTTCAATTTATTGGACGGTTTCTCTTTATGTTACTAGTCCTGCATCTGTAAAATAATTTACCTTATATTTTCCTGATAAAAAATAATATCCACTTGCTAACATTTAATTCACATGTTTTGATTACTGTCGAATCTTCATTGTGCTATGTTTCTACGTAACTTGTTCGCATATTTATTTTCGTAAATTATTTTCGCTTTAAAGCTATTTTTGGTGCATTCAGTATATAATTTTCTATCTTTATTAAATAGGGAAATTCTTATATTTTTCAGTAGCTTTAATATTTCTGTTTGTCCTTCTTTTTTTTTTACTACCTCTCTCTCTCTCAGGTTCTGTTTTTTCCCCTTCTAAAATAAAAAAATAGAAACAATTTTATATTTACTAGCTTACTTAAAATATTTACAGCACAATATATGTTTATTTATTTATTATTTTTTTTTAATTCAGTATTTGTGAAAATGCACAATATTTATCATACATGAATTGTGACTGAAACTATATTCTAAATTCCTGCTAAATAAAAAAATGTTATTATTTGTATTTTTTTTATAATAACATATGTATCTTGACTTTCTCCCCCAGATTAAAAAAAAATAACATTTTTAGGACGCAAAATTTATCAAAAAGAAATTAAAGAAACTTCATTGTTTTTACTGGGATTTATACTACATGAAATATAACAGTTTCAACATCAAATTAAATACAGTTTCAAAAGATAAAAAATATTGTTAAAGTTATCATGTTTTAAAATAAAATATTATTAGAAAAAAATAATACATATTTACCTTTCAAGTTTTCTTCAAAACAATAAAAAACATGATAAATATACTAGAATTAATCATAATTTCAAGCTATCAAAAGAAGGAGGCATTTTGGAATCCTAGGGTTGCCCCAAGATGAATACTAAAATATTGATTATGTTAAATTGGCAAGATTTGGTAATCATATTTTACATGAAATAAATTAAAATCCTTGAAAATACTTTTAAAATTATTTTAAAGTGGTAGTTACACAGAATTACTCATATAACAATTCATTTAAATATTCACCACTAGATCGGGCTGTTTAACAATCTATTATATAATTCATAAACCAGGGCTGTTTAACAAGCTATTGTATAATCCATAAACCAATGCATCTATTCATATACACATGCATTTTAGATATATATTAAATGTCTAAATAGATCTTATAACCTGCAATATATATACTTATATACTTCTACAGACTGTCTATATATATTAAAAGGCATAACTAATCCACTTCTGCTTTGAATTCACTAGCGCATTTTAAAATAGTGGTCTGATTCACATCTTAAGGAAAACTGTACCTATTTGTTACCTGCAGATACAGTTGGTAACAAAAATGACCGAACACTAGCAAATGTTCCTATGTAAAAGAAGATCACTTCATACGGTTTTGTTAAATAAATCCTTGACGAAGTCTGTTCCTAGTCAGTGTAAGCAAATGATTGGGATAAGGATTTATTTAACAAAACCGTATGAAGTGTACTTTATTTACATAGGAAGTTTTGCTAGTGTTTGGACACTTTTGTTACCGACTGTACGTTGTATAAAGCAAAATTTCATTCACCCAAATACGCAACGAGAAAAATCTATGATAATAAGTAAAAAATAAAATAAAATAAAATAAAGAACTGGAAGATTACTACAAAAAATATCATTTAGAGCGGTAGGTAATATAAAGAGTCATTTAACTTGAAAATTTTGTATTCTCTGGAGCATTTTTTCCCTATCTCTATACATATAAAGTGAATCGTTTGTTTGTCCGCATTTTAAGTTCGCTATACAAATCTACACCGTTCAACCGACAGCAACAAAAAGTGGCGCACTTTATAATCAGGAAAAAATCTAGCTAACGCAGTATTTTTTAGTTCAATCAGATAATTGGATTAAAATATATTTTTAAAAAAAAATCTCATTTTAACTTTAAAAGAATTAAAAAGAATATTTGACTCCAAAAATAAGTAAAAAGATATGACGGCAAAACAAATAAATAAAAGGTTTAAATACAGGTTTATTTTTATTGTTATTTTTTTTTTCGGAAATAAAATATAATAATAATAATTTCACGTGAAAAATAATAAAAATTAAAGAAAATAAATAAATAAGCTTAGTTACGTTTCGAAAATTGGTGCATTTTTTTATCAGGTAATTGCGTGTAAATAAATATTCTCTTAGAAATATTTGACATTAGCTTCAAATTTTATTTTATTAAGTAGTACTTTTCTTTTTATACCACAAAACAAAATTTTTCGTTTTTATGGATACTTGAACTTATGAATTTCTTTTATGTTTTCACCTTAATTTCAAATAATTACAATTTAGATTTTATTGAGTTCTTTTTTTTTTTTTTTTTTTTTTTTTTTTTTTTGGGGGGGGGGGGGTGGAACAGCTTTAGTATCAGATTTCTTTCGTAAAATTTGAAATTTGACACAGAAGTAGGCCGGACGTTTCTCACCAAGGTCTTTATTTACGTAATTGTGATAGTCATTTCAATTCATCCCCAAAATGGTCAAAAAATATTTAAAGTCACCAATGAGATCCCATACTAAAACTGTGCATTTTGCATGTACTTATTTATAATATTTTCAAGATTTCTAGAAATGGGTATATCATTTACATCTATGGTGCTCGGCAGTTTCTGGATTTGGTGATGTATTCTTTTATTATTGTTTCGCCAAGGACGAAAAATACTAAATCCCCTCCGGAAAGTGTTTCATGATTTCTTTTCCCATTTTCCATTCTTATTCAGTTCTTTCATTAATTTCAAAATTCTATAAACATTTCTTCGACCTGAGCAACGCCGTGTAGACCTGGTAGTATATATATTCAGAAAATGATTATAATAACTAATCTGTCATTATAAATATAAATTTAAATAAGAGTTTTATACCAAAGAATGCTCCAACAATATATATTTATATATAATTAACTTTTAATTTCGACTACATGTATTACGCAAATTTTTAATAGAAAGAGTGAATTAATTTTAGCAAAAGCGAAATGCGATCAGATTCTAACCAGCTGTGAAACCCGGACGACACTGCTCCTCAGTTTGAAGATCGCAGTCACGTTATGCTGCAAATTTGTGTTCGAATCGGCATGATCATTTACTGTCATGCTGAAAATAATTCCTTCAAAAACAAGTGTTTTCGCGATAAACTGAAAATTGTGACAATCTTGCTTGTTAAATGCTGTAACACATTGGGAAATAGGAAAGCACATTTAAAACTTAAACGAAAATAATACACCGAAAAAAATATAAATTGTTTAATAACAGTGTGTTCTTCTTACCATGTAAATTAACATACTAAAAATCAATCTGACATATATAAAGATTTTTTTTATTTGGTGGGGGGGGGGGTGATTATTTCAAATTGTTTCTATTGTTAAGAGCCATTTTTTTTAAAGCTGGACAAAGTCTATGGAGGTGTGATAGTTGACATTTTTTATTTTCCCGAAACTTTCAGGATATGTCAGTAGTACTGTGATAAGAAAAAGTAAAATATATTTTTTTCTGAATTTCATTTGTTTGACCTAAAGAGGGGGTCAAAGTCTGAGGCCGTAAATAAAGGGTGCCGTTTTAATATCATTTTACTCCAAAAGCCATGAGTGACCCATGTCAATATTTTTTAAATACGGATACTACTTGATACTAAGTACATTTTAGCATAAACAGTTTGGTGGGTCATTCATGGCTTTAAAGGCCAGGGTCATTCAAAAGTGCATTTTTCGTTGATTTTTTCCATGTTTTCAGTCTGAATATCTGCTAAGGCCTAGAGTGCCCCATAGAAATAATTATGGGGTTAATTACACACCTTAGTACAGAACTTAAAAATATTTAAAATTGCATGGGTCACTCTTGGCTTTAGTAGATAAACGGTCTCAAAGTTGAACATTTTCAAAAAAAGGTCAAATTTGATGGTAAATTACTCCATAAGCCATGAGTCAATAACTATGAGAGAGAGTTTTAATTATACCCTAGATGGTCTAGTTTTAGACCCAGGTTACAAACCTATGGGGCTTGCAAGATTTATTTAGATATAGTTTATTTTATATAGCCAATGTGTACCTGTTCTGTGTAGTACAAAACGCTTGAGACCCGATTTTGTAATACATTAATGCTTGTTTAAAACTTCCCATTTTACATTACAGAGGTCAGCATCAAAATAAATATAAAATAAATATAAAATTAAAAAATCTGGAGTGACTCCACTCGACTTTCCGAACATTGAGTAATTAACAGTTTTGTAGATAAAGCCTATAAATGCAGCCTATAAATGCAGCCTATAAATATCAGCCTATAAATTCACCAAAATCCTTATAGTTAGTGCAACAGTGATTTATAATATTCATATAAATTTTCAGCTCAATTGTATAAGGCGTTTAGATGCTATTGCACTTTTAAAAATTTGGTCCCATAGGCCCTAATGATAAAGAATTTTTCTTTGTGTCCCTGTAAAAACACTATAAGTGCTAGATTCTCCAAATTTTATACAGACTGAGTATCTGTGACCTATAATATCTGTATAAATGTTTTGCTTAATTGAATGAAGCGTTTAGATGCTATCGCACTTTTAAGATTTTGGTCCCATAGGCCATAATGATAAACAATTTTTCTTTGTGTCCCTGTAAAAAAACTTTAAGTGCAAGATCCATCAAAATCGATAGGGTTCGTGATATGGTAACTTGCAACATGCGTACAAACTTACAGCTCATTTGAGCAAAGCGTTTGGACGCTAGCGTGTTCACTCACGCACATACACACGCACACACACACACACACACGTACATATATCATCGTAAAAAGAGTGAAGACGGACTCAGGGAACCTCGAAACGTATAGAAACATCAAAATCTCAAATTCGAATTTTTGACATGATTACAATACTTTCCTCACTATAGTGTTCGGAAAGTAATAACCTAAGATACATCTGAAATGTGCATATTGTTATATTATGTAAAACATATATAGGGTGATGAAAACAAGACTGTATACAAAAAGAAAAAATAAAATAATAATAATAATAATAATTGCGCATGAGACTAATTGAAACAAGTGTTTCAAGTAGCTTCCCCTATATTTGTTTCAGCTGGCCTCTGCCCACAATTTTCACTTCACGAGATGTTAAGCTACCAGTACTTATGCTCGTGGTCGTTTCAAATCATATGATTAGCAAGCTGCACCTATACACTATAAACGCTGAATAAATCAGAAACATTCACCAATTTTTGTTACATAAAATGCAACATCACTTAAAAATTTGAATTTTTACTCACAGTAAAAAACAGTACTCAAAAACAGTTTTATCCTCATAAAATCGACAGATGTTTACATACACATCTTTTTTTTTTACATTGTAAAGTAGGTTTTGTGTGTCTGTACTTCTCTTTATTGGCAATGAATAAGAACTTAAAAATTGCATTTTTTATTTCCATGTTTCAACTTACTCCGTACTTTTACTTGCCCCTGTCTCCCTTATGTAATTTTTACTTTCCGAACACTATAGTGAGAAAAGTATTGCAGTCATGTCAAAAATACGAATTTGAGATTTTGATATTTCTATACGTTTCGAGATCCTCTGAGTCCGTTTTCACTATTTTTGCGATGATGTATGTATGTGTGTATGTGTGTGAGTGAACACGCTAGCGTCTAAACGCTTTGCTCGAATGAGCCGCAAGTTGGTACGCATGCTGGAAGTCACCGTAGCACGAACTCTATTAATTTTCATGAATCTAGCCCTTTTAGTCTTTTTACAGGGACGCACAGAAAAGTTCTTTATCATTATGGCCTATGGGACCAAAATTTTAAATGTGCGATAGTATCTAAACGCCTCATTCAATTGAGTAAAAAAATTATACACATATTATAGGTCACAGATACTTAATCTGTATAGATTTTAGAGAATCTAGACGTTATGGTTTTTTTACAGGGACACAAAGAAAAATTATTTATCATTATGGCCTATGAGGCCAAATTTTTAAAAGTGTGATAGTGTCTAAACGCCTTATTAATCTGAGCAAAAAATTTGTACACATGTTATAGGTCACAGTTGCACCAACTGTAAAGATTTTGGTGAATTTAGCACTTACAGTGTTTTTACAGGGACACAAAGAAAAATTCTTTATCATTATGACCTATGGGACCAAATTTTTAAAAGTGCGATAGCATCTAAACGCCTTATTCAATTGAGCTGAAAATTTATATGAATATTATAAATCACTGTTGCACTAACTATAAGCATTTTGGTGAATCTAGCATTTATAGGCTTTATCTACAAAACTGTTAATTACTCAATGTTCGGAAAGTCGAGTGGAGTCACTCCAGATTTTTTAATTTTATATTTATTTTATATTTATTTTGATGCTGACCTCTGTAATGTAAAATGGGAAGTTTTAAACAAGCATTAATGTATTACAAAATTGGGTCTCAAGCGTTTTGTACTACACAGAACAGGTACACATTGGCGATATAAAATAAACTATATCTAAATAAATCTTGCAAGCCCCATAGGTTTGTAACCTGGGTCTAAAACTAGACCATCTAGGGTATAATTAAAACTCTCTCTTATAGTTATTGATTCATGGCTTATAGAGTAATTTACCATTAAATTTGACCTTTTTTTGAAAATGTTCAACTTTGAGACCGTTTATCCACTAAAGCCAAGAGTGACCCATGCAATTTTAAATATTTTTAAGTTCTGTACTAAGGTGTGTAATTAACCCCATAATTATTTCTATGGGGCACTCATGACCTTAGCAGATATTCAGACTTAAAACATGGAAAAAATGAACGAAAACTGCACTTTTGAATGACCCTGGCCTATAAAGCCATGAATGACCCACCAAACTGTTTATGCTAAAATGTACTTAGTATTAAGTAGTATCCGTATTTAAAAAAATTGACATGGGTCACTCATTGCTTTAGGAGTAAAATGATATTAAAATGGCACCCTTTATTTTCGGCCTCAAACTTCGACCTCCTCTCTAGGTCGAACAAATCAAATTCAGAAAAAATTAAATTTCACTTTTTCTTATCACAGTACTACTAACACATCCTGAAAGTTTCGGAAAAATTGAAGATGTCAACTATCAAAAGTGTCCAACTTTATAAAAAATGACTCTTAAATACTAAATATAGTTTTCTAATTATCGACCATTACATGTCACATACATTACCATTATATCTTCTTTCCTATCTGTTTACTATGCTGTCAAGATCTGATTAATCTTGACAAGATACTATCAAAGTATAGCCATTCTGAACTAGCAGCAGAACTGTTTGCATACTGCAATAGGGAAGGTCGCTCTCACTTAAAATATTCTATATCTGTGTTTACGGTATTCCATTTCTTTTCTCAGACATACTAATTACTTAATTTTAAGAAATGCTTTATAATTTATAAAGTTATTGCATGAAATGAAACTAAATGATTAAGCAAAAAATTGCAAGACTTTATTGAAAGTCAGTGCTAAAAAAAAAAAAAAAAAAAAAAAAAAAATGAAATACAAGAAAATATACAAATACTTTATATAGACTTTTCTGCATTTAATGCGTAACTTTAATGCTGTTTGATACGTTAACTGCTACGAGTTATCTCATAGTTTGACAATCAGTGTGTTAAATACGAGTAATTAGCTTGGAAGTCAAAGACTTGAACAACAATAAAGAGATATTTTTAACATTTTCCAACACTTTTGAAAAATATTTGTAATTAAGTTCGTTTCTTGATTTGTATTATCATTTTTGTGAATACTTTAAAAATGATTTTGAATTACGTATGTTAATATGTTGTTCAGGTTCACTACAATATGCTTTGTAATGAAAATAGTATAAATATATCTACTGATTTACTTACACGGACTTAAAGATAAATATGTATATAATACGGTCTATGGGTACATTTCGGTAAAAACATCTATACATCTTCATACTGCATAAATTATAAAAACATTAACATTTATTATTTAGATTCACAAAATCATATATATTACTGAATATTGTAGCATTAGCGTAAAATTTTGATTTACTGGTACTCGCAAAATACTTTAAAACATTATAGTACAGTGTATCGAAATACATTTATATTTATTTATTATTTTGTTACAATGAAGTATGTTTTAAGCAACATACAAGGTTTAATAAAAGGAAAAATGTTTTATTTTTAATATAAAATTTATGAATACGAAATTCACTCCTCCATATTTGAAAATATAATATATTTTTAAATATCATCACTGAAGAAAAATACATTAAACTTTAAATATATAATAGATATAAGTATACATGTAAAGTATTCTACATAAATCATTAATTAAAAAAAAAAATACGTCTAGGATTATAACGCTTTTAATAGTAGCATTCTAAATACTAAAAAGGTATAAAATTAATAATAACAAACGGAATGTATAAAGCATTTGCGTCACAGAATACTTATATATTTTGAAAATACTCTCTTAAATTTCAAAAAAGAAAAAAAAAATCAAATAAAGCTCTTAGTTGCGTGAATTAGAAATTTGTCTTTCAGTTAGTCAAAAAATATCGAATGAACAAAAGAAATACTATTTTTATATTTAAAGAATTCCATGACAAATTTCTTCAATCTTCTTAACAAAATTATAGCAATTATTGCATTAAAGAAATTAGGAAACCGACATTCACAAGCACATTTACCGAACATTTGGAAGTTCTCCCAAAGGGAAATTCTATAATGGGGATTTCATTTGGAGAATACATTATCTATACAATAGGGATAATAATAATAATTCTTTTTAAAAATATTAAAGGAAAAGATAAAAATATTATTTTTTGTTAATAAATAGGCATTAGAATCATTAGAATTGTTTATAGAGGTTCTAATGTTTCTTTTAGATATGCAAGGTATGTAAGTGTATGAAAAATAATATCTACATGTAAATAGAAAAATGCAAAAAGAAATATAAATAGAAAATTCTTAGTCACATATTTAGAAACAAAACCATTCACTAAACATATAAAACAATTTAATTATTCCAAATTGTTTACAAAATAGGGACATAAATGACACTGTGATGTTAGGGACACTGTGATGTTGCCCCTACATGTAACCAAGAGGTTTTGTTCTCAAAGGTAGGCAGAAGATACCAGATTCCAACTCCTGGCGTGGTCGACACCCTAGCCATTCAGAATTTTATTAGGTTTCCTCCTAAACTCTAGTGTTAATACGGGCTAAGGTCTTTCACAAAGATCCCACCTCTTTCCGAATGGAGAGCTATTTAGTGAAGCCTGAATTCCTAGCAAATGCAATCTGCGTTCCCCCCACACTTACACTGATTTATTTATTTCTAGATATATAGAAACTGCCAAGAAATAAATAAATAAATAAATAAAAAAATAGGAATTTTATTGAATTTTACAATACATTTTAATCAACTTCTTTTTAAAAAATTCTCTCACACGAATGTAACTTGAAATTCAGTTAACCAAACAGGATCATAAAATGCATTATTAAAGAAGTTTCACATGAAGAATTTTATTTATTATAATGATCTATAGATGCGTATATAACATTCCGTTTATTAATTTTGAAGCTTGTATGGTTAGTTTTACAAAGTTGATTTGAAAAGAATTGTGGTGAAAATTTAACATTTATTGCAAAAATAAAATGAAATTAAATAAAATAAACAAATAAATAAATAAATAAATAAATAAATAATAATAATAATAATAATATGTTAGAAATGAGTTAATATGTTTTTTATTATATATTTTTAATCATTCAAAGTTTTAATTTATATATAAGTTATGTGGCTTATTAAAAATATACTAAATTATTGCGTTAAATGGGTGTTAAACTTTACGCATTGCAAGAATTTTTCTCGTGTTTTCTTATTTAAAAAAAAAAAAAAAAAAAAAAAAAAAAAAAAGATTATTTTGGCATCTGTTATACATTTGCTTTTTTTTTTCCTTAGTACGCAGAATTATTTCTTTCAGACAGCGATTTTCTCTATAATGTGCTAGGTGAGTTAGTACAAAGACGAAAAAAAAAAAAATCTGGAGTGACTCCACTCGACTTTCCGAACTTTGAGTAACTAACAGTTTTATAGATAAAATAAAGAAAGAGGAGTTGCTAAACAAACAAAAAAGAGAAAACCATAACAGAGTGTTTGAGTATTTTTCTCCATATATCACACGAGGTTTTATTTAACGCTACTGAACTTTGAGCCCTTAGATCATAAGGATAAAGAATTTTTCGTTGTGTCCCTGTAAAAATCTATAAATGCTAGATTCACCAAAATGCTTATAGTTAGTGCAACAGTGATTTATAATATTCATACAAATTTTCAGCTCAATTGAATAAGGCGTTTAGATGCTATCACTGGTCTCATAAGCCATAAAGATAAAGACTTTTTCTTTGTGTCCCTGTAAAAAAACTGTAAGTGCTAGATTCACCAAAATCTATACAGTTGGTTCAAATGTGACCTATAACATGTGTACAAATTCTTTGTTGAGATTAATAAGGCGTTTAGACGCTATCACACTTTTAAAAATTTGGCAAAGAATTTTTCTTTGTGTCCCTGTAAAAAAACTATAAGTGCTAGATTCTCACAAATCTATACAGATTGAGTATCTGTGACCTATAATATGTGTGTAAAGTTTTTGCTCAATTGAATAATGCGTTTAGATGCTATCGCACTTTTAAGATTTTGGTCCCTTGGCCATAATGATAAAGAATTTTTCTTTGTGTCCCTGTAAAAAAACTATAAGTGCTAGATTCACCAAAATCTATAGGGTTCGTACTATGGTGACTTACAATATACGTACCAACTTTCAGCTTATTTGAACAAAGCGTTTAGACGCTAGCGTGTTCACTCACAGACATACACACATACATACACACATACATACACACATACATACATCATCGTAAAAATAGTGTAAACGGACTCGTTGGACCTCGAAACGTATAGAAACATCAAAATCTCGAATTCGGATTTTTGACATGATTACAATACTTTCCTCACTATAGTGTTCGGAAAGTAACAAGGAGGCATGTAAAAATAAGTCGTGATAAACATGCCACATCACTTTAAACGTAACAAAACAATACTTCAAATTCCAAGTTGCTTATTGCATTAAACTACCAAAAACTATGATACTTGTTTTTAATAACAATTTTAAATATGGAGAGAAAATGCTCTCACGCATTAATTACTATTATGTGATAAAATAACAGATAAACATAAAGTTAATTATTAAAGATTGTAACATAATACTAATTTATACACAGCTTTGGCTCGTGAAAATATTTTCATGTTATAAATTAAGATTATTAACGAAGAAGCTTCTTCAGTCAACATTTCAATGCAATTTAATTTATTAAAAAACTTTTAAACACTGATAAATTTTAATAACATATGTATATTTCACCATTTTTTTTTTCCATTTATCAAAAACATTTTGTTACATTGTATTTTCTTTTACTGATTGTTATAAAAGAAAAGGCAATAATGTGCTAAAAATAGACTTTGATATCATTACTTTTAGTTAAGATATAACCATACTGTGATAATTATATTATTACACACTGAATAAATAAGCATTATTCAAAACATTACAAACGACGGAATGTAATACATCTTAATATTGTATATTACTCTTTGTTTAGAAAGCGTTCTTCTCATCGTTTCAGAAGATAAAACGAGGGCCTACATTTCAATTAAAACGGGAATATTTAAATTTACGAGCAATTAAATTGTTAATATGATGATACATAAGTAAATTTAAATGCAGGTTTCTGGTCTCTTGACAAATGCATCTTAATAACAGGCGCAAAATTTTGATGCAAATATAATTATCCTAACCTAACGTTTTCAAATGCTTTTATTCTGTAAAACGAGGAACTTTATATTTCATGCCTTTTGAATGAACCCGTGTTTAGAATTCTCTCCCTAAAGTTTCGAAATTTATCGTACTGTTGCCACAGCACATATTTAAATAATAAATTTTAACTCGGAGCATTAATAAGTTGTAGCAACCACAAATGAAGGATTTTAACGTCAATTAGTAAAATTTCCTCCATGTATCGTCAAATTAAATCAGAAATGTTAAATGCGTTTGATTTAACCTTTCAATAAAGTGTTAGTGTTTGTTAATAAATTACTGATTTTTAAAAGTTGTCATAATTGCGTATGAAAATAAACAACTTATTTATTTAACAATATAGTTTGTGACGTAACAGATAAATTTACTTATTTACTTATGAGATTTATATTTTAATATAAACTATTTAAAAACAATACTATTAAAATTTATCTAACGGAAAGTTTACATTTGCACTTACAAATCATACAACTATGTGACTAAGAAATAAAATCACCCAAAGCGCATGAATAATATATTTATATTCCATTATTAAAAAGAAAAAAAAAAGTTAGACATAATTTTCTAAATGCTTGTAAATGTATAAATAAAGAAATTAAATAAATATGACAATTTACGTTGTATATTATTTTAAGTATATATGACATTTAGACATATTTTCAGCAATAATTGATTGTAAATAATATTTTTAATTTGTGTGTATGTGTTAAATCGTTAAGGTATTATTTGTTTATTATTTACCACTCTTTTCGAAGATATTCTTTTATATTTGTCATATTTGCTATATTTGTTTATATTTTTTCATTTATATTTGTCATATAAGAAGAATATCAAAATGAAACAACTTATAATTTAGTAACTTATAAATTGACAGTGCAGTATCATTGTAAAAACTAACGGTAGTTTTTTCAATAGAGTGTGCTGGTATTCATTTTACCAGCACATTTTCTTGTTAAATAAATAAGTTTATAGCGGAATTTTTTCTCTAAAGAGAGACTATTTTACAGATGATTCTATTTTAAACTATTTTATTTTAACAGCAGAATGTGCTGGCTCCCATTTTACCAGCATATTCTGCTATAAAAACTTCCATTATTCTCTGAAGTGTACATTTATATGATAAATTACATATTTCTTTATAATAAATTAATAATTATTTTCAAAAATGTTAACAGATATAAACGCTATTGTTTAACGGAACATTTTTTTAAGTAAATTTAGATAATTGATTTTATTTAATTATTTACTCATTGTAATAAAATGGTCCAGAACTTCATTTGATACAATTTTTTAACTATATAAGAAAATAGATTCTCTCTAAAAATGGAAAGGGAAAATTCTCTCAAACTGAGCCATTTTTTACTCAATCAACATGTTGAAAGGCAATTTCTCACGTTGAGAGAAATTCTCTCAAACCATTGAGTTGATATAAGCGGCTTGGATTTGAGCCAACTGAAACAAGTTATTTTTTGAGAGAAATCCGGCCAAATTTGAGTGAACTTGTTGGATGCTGGCAAAAAATATCAGACTCCCTCAGCCAGAATCGAACGTGGGTCTCTTTTGGTTGTAGATGAACACGCTACCACTACGTTAGTTACAATTTAGTACAAAAAATTGTAATATAGCCGTTCTCAATCATTCTCAAAGGGAGAAAATATTATTTATCAATTTTTACTTGTTTTATATATAAGATAAAGCTATAGAAAGCCCAATAAACTTCCTTAAAATAGCACTATTGATTTAAAATTGAGGAAAAATTCTTTAAAACAGAAACTCTATGACAAGCAGACATTTTAGAAGCGTGAAAATTAAATCTGTATAATTTAGTTCGTTTACAAAAATTAATCCTTCTGCGCAATGTAGCAGAAATTTTTGAATAACTATGAGTTGAATAAACAGTCTGTATTAGTTTATTTATACATATTATTCCCGATGTTGAATTAAATTATAATCAAAACATTGTAACATATTTTTTGAACGATTTACATGCATTTTAATACATTAGTTTCAATGATTGTAATAAAAATATTAAATAACACATATGACACAAATGACATAAATAAATTTCTACATTATATAAATACATTGTTCTTTTTCTTTATACTTCATGTATATCTTTAAGAAATAGTTTTTTAACAGACATTCACTGCTCATTTTTAGTTTTTTTATGACTAACACTCGTGATTTGATAACTCTACTATTTATTTGTCGGTTGTATATAAAACATTTGTTATATTTATTTAAAAAAAAAAAAAAAAAAAAAAATCTTTGATATTTACTTTTCTAATTATCGAAAGTCCTCAACACATTTTTAAAATAATATATAAATTAATTAATTATATATATCTAAAAAAATATTTTTCATGTGACATTTAAAATATGATCGATAGATGGCACCAGCATTACGCAATTTTGTTGAACCAAATGAAAAGTTATCGAAATTCGGTCAGAAAGGAGCTGACAGTTTAGCGATCAATTTGACTGAAAAGATTTTTGAACAGAAAAGACTGATTTTACTCAAATTGGATTTTTTCATAGACATTCCTCTAAAATTATGGCTAAAAGAATTTTGTTCGTTTTTGAGTAAGCAAATTCGGTCTTACACTTTAAACGTGTTTAATATTCTTAAAAATTCCTCTAACTCAGGGATAATTTCTACATATAATTTTTTAACAGGAAACATATTGTTGTACAATTTTAACGCCATGGCCAATTTCGTGTCAAAGTAAAAATATTTATCGAAGACAGAATAAATATAGACAGATAAACCGTATATACATTTTATTCTAAAATACCTTGTCTTGCGCGTAACATATGCGTGATAGTAAATACATACCTGGTATGACTTCCTGAAATAAAATCCCTGGAAATTTTCATTTTTTTTTTTTCTTTTAAGTTTATATCTGTTATATTGTAATTGAAATTTTAGAAAATATTTTTTTCCCGCTGCTTTCTTAAAAATTTAGATTATTATAATATTAAAAATCAAATATTTCATAAAATTTGACCTAATTAAATTACCATACTACCACACATAAGAGAAATTCTATAATTAGTAAATGAATTTACAAAATAAATAAATAAATAAATAAATAAAAAACAACGTTCATTCTGTTTATAATAAATGAAAAATCTTTAAAAAAAAGGAAAAAAAATGGCTTTCAAAATTTTTTATTAATTACTTAATTGATTATTAATTACTTATTATCGACTTATTATTAATTACTCTTATTAATTACTTATTAATTACTTAATTGGAAATCATCTCATTAAGATGATTTCCAATTAAGTTCACAGATGACACCTCCACCTCTCTGCCAAACAGCCAACATCGAATTCGAGATACAATTGGTTTTAAATTATTCAAAATATACTTCTAAATATGAGAATTTGAGGAATTTTTCAACACATGAAGATAATATTTTTTCAGTTTCTTTAAGAAAATGTGCGTATCAAAGTGCATTAAATTAAATTACTGTAGCTAAATTCTCTAGGATAATCAAAACATAGTAATCGGCTGCTAATTTGGGTTGATATATCAGATAGTATTTTACGTCATATCGTATCGTTTTGAGAAAATTTAATCGTAACTGGTCCACGTTAGAGAAATATTTTATGTATTGTTTAAAAAATATACAAAATTTATAAAAGAGCTTATATTTATTTTTAAAGTATATCTCATTCATGTAAATATATCAGATTGCATATCAAAAAATGTAGAAGGGATTACTTTTAGCATATTAAACAATATTTTAATCTTCCTGATACAATAAATGAATTTTTAGAAAATCCTAAAAATTATTATGTCATATTTTAGCAAAGCTCTGGATATTAATGAGTTCTTCCTTCAACTCCCCCCCCCCCCCCACAGACACACACCTTCAAAAGGAAAAAAAAAAAAGTAGAAGAAGAATCTCTTTCCCTAAGAACCCTGGGAATTTTATTATTCACTACTCCATTTACTATAAACTTTTAGGAGTTACTATAAACAATTTGCAGTTACTGCAAGCAAAATACATACATTTTACCCAACTAATTTAAATCATAGCAATTTTCATGTAATAATCAACTAATGCATCTGTTATAAGGATGTCTAAAAGGAAGCTTATTCAAATAATTTAAAGAAAATCGGGAGTCATATCTTGAGACATCATTTCAGAGACCTAAAATTGCCTTCCTAATATAAATGCCTATCAATATTACTTTAGTAACGAGGGATATGGAAAAGAAATTTCATATAGTATATTTGAAGAAAATCGTTTGAGCTGTTTTTGAGACAAAACCTCTTGACCTCACTTTTGACTATAACAAAAACTTGGCAAACACATATGTACACACACACACACACACAAAATAGTAATAATAATAATAAATAAATAAATAAATAAATAAAATAACAACTGAAGCACACGAAAAGATAACCAAAAGGGAATTAATATAACGAGTTATAATAAAATGTGTATAGTTAATTTCCACATAGTCAATATTAATACATAAAATTGACCTATTAAATCACGGTGTCTATTAAATTTCCTGCATTAACCAACTAAAATATACAAAAACTTATCTAAAATGGTGTTTATATTGTAAGTTTGAAAGACAAATCTTCAGGGCCGTTTTGGACGTACTAGCATTCTATCCCACGTTTGAATTTAGATGATCCAATTCCAGATTTCCGATCTTCAACGAAACTTCTACTTCGAAAACTCATTGGTCTGTAAACCAGATCTGCTTTTCTTTTAAATTTTCGTTGTTGTATCTTTTTCCATTTTGGAACTATGATAGTTAGATTATTCCTTACAAATGCAAAAGTCCACACACATATATACGCACACAACGTTTTCAAAAAGAAAATAATTTTTGGTTTTAGAGGACCAGAAAATATGTAAATCCGATATAAACTGAATATCGGAGGTTTTGATCAAACACAGTACTTTCATTACTTTTAGTCGGGTAATGGAACTATAACGATGAAAATTTAAAGTTTACGATATTAAATGGTACTCTTGAATGCGCTAATTTTAAAAGGCATAAACACTTGAAATTACAACGAAGCACAAAGCAAAGAAAAAAAAAATTTAGAGATATTACCATATTAACCTTTTTTTTTTTTTTTTTTTAACGAGATCTTCTTACATACTTATTTAAAATTAACATATCTTATTCCTTATATGAATACATGTGGAATTAATATATATCTATAGATATATAATCAATTGCGATAATAAATGAGTGTTTAATAAATATTTATTGATAAAACTAAGGTTAAAAATATTGTCTTTAATGACTAAATCAGAATCGACATGACTTATTTAAGACAGATATTACAAATAACAGTACAAATAGGAATACTTGTTTTTAAATATAAATATAGGACTTTTAATGACTAAAACGCTAGTTTAACTAAATACAAATTAAAAATCATTTCATTGTTTTGATTTAATTGGTAAACAGTAGACGCATTTTATATAGATATACTTGTGTATGTCGGCGTATTGTATATGTTTCTTTTTTCATATATAAAGAAATGGAAAGGCGTTTCACAGAACAAATAAAGGAACGGTATGAAAGTGTTCATATGTGGTGCACGAAAGATAAGCCCTGTTCTACAGAAATAACATTTATTTACGCACACTTTCTTACGTTCAAGTACGATTTGAACAAATTCGATTTTCCTTGACAAATTGTGAATTTAGAAATCATACATGTAGCTATTAGCTGATTTTTATTTGTAATTTTACATGGATTTCTTTACTTTACATCTGTGATATGACTATTTATTTATTTATTTTTAATGTGTTTTTGATAAAGTAAATAAAATTAACTTGCAGATAAACATATTTATTTTTTATAAATACTAATGTTTTCATATAATACATTAACACAATTACCGTAACAGCATACCTTCTCCACATGTCATCTTCAGGCTATCTTGTGGATAAAACAACATCTCAGGGACGTCGTGGGAATGTACTATAGATATATGTACTGTTAGAGCAGGAATGAGAATTGAATGCATGCAATACGTGTGTAGACTTTAAATCTATTTCATGAATAGGATAAAAACTAAGTTTAAATACAGATTATTAGAATATAGATTGATCTTTTCAAGTTAGTTTTGATATTTATCTTTAATTTTCAGAGTAGATAACAAATGTATCATTGTATCATATTTTATTCATATTAAAAAAAAAAAAAAAAAAAAAAAAAAACTGTCTCTAGCTCTTAATTTTACTGAATGTTCTTATCAGAACTTCAAATTACGTACTATTTGTAATCATAGCTTCTGTTTGAGGGGGGGGGGGGGGAGAGAACAGATATTATAATAACACATGTGTGGTAAGTAAAATGGCAAGAATAATTGTAAGTTGATTTAAATTTAAGAAAAACAAAGATTAAGAAATTAATGCATTTATTTTATTTTTTGTACATTTTCACAAAATTTTCTAAAGTTTTATTATTATTATTATTATTATTATTATTATTGTTGTTATTATTTAATGCGTAAAATTATACATGCTGCTAAATACATGACGAATTTTACTAAAATTTTTAAGTACCTTGCGTTGCTATTATATTTAATGTAAATACTGTGATTAAAATTATATTAAAAACTTTAAAAAAAATGCGGCTACATGTAGTGTTTTAATAAATATTGAAACATATTACACAACAGATTGCTGATAAATGTTATAAAAAGAATTATTTCATTTATTTTGTAATAAAGAATCAGTGGAATTCTGAAGGAGAGCAAGTATAATGATTGTAACTGATGCCAGATATACTGTAAACCATTAAATTATTTGGTCCACTTTTAAGTTCTTATTTAACATGTAATTATGTTGTTTATTAATTGTTATGGTAGTTTTCAAAGCAAATAAATAAAACCAAAATTAAATATCTATTTGTGTATAAGAAGTATTCGTTTTCAAAATTCAATAATAATTTTAATAATTATAAATCATCGCACTTTAATAAGAACGTCGTACTTCATGTATCAAATCATACAAGTATGGAAATAAAATAATTTTAAAGTTTCTTTCCAATTTTAAAGTAGTTATGATACTACAAAAAATTCATTGAAAAAAAGTAAAGCAAACTTATCTTTAAAAAGTAATATTATTGAATAATTTTTTATTTTAAATAGTTTTGTCAAAGAAATGCATTCTATTGAATATAGCATAAAATTGCATTCTAACGAAGAGAAACCTCAATGCATAAAAATAAATCCTTAGTTTAAATTTTCACATTTTTACAATCAATTTAGTAAATGCAAAACATAAATAAATAAATGTTATTTCAGTTTAATATGAAATTAATATTTGTAAATAAGGAGTTTATTTTTTGTGACTGTAACGTCACTCTTGTGCGCTATTTATGTGTGTGCATGCGTGTGCGTGTGTCTGTGTAATAATATTTATGCCAAGAAAAACAGGGTTTGCACTAGAAAGTACGTCAAAAGCCTTTATTAAAAAATGGAATTTATACATTATTTTCAAAATAATGAAACCATTTTGATTAACTATTTTATAGTCTTAAATTAGATATTCATAAAATAGCACTGGGCCAATTCTGAAATAATCAAATTTTCTTTCAGAACATTGTTTTGATATTTTATAAGTGACATCATTGACCAAATCCTTTTGCGTCTGTAGGACATCTTTTATGGTATTTATTAGAAAGTAGAATGTTCTAGCTCAAAATATTACTTTATAGTTATTCTAAACTCCTGATCTAGGTTCACCACGGAATTATGTAACTTATACTTTCGACATAAATATTTTTTAACTTTTTCAATCAGCTGTAAATATATTCAACTAGGTGCTTACTACTCTGTTTGGTTGAGATAAATTTTATCTCGCAAGAGAAACAGCCGTGATATGCTAAGTATTTGCAGCGATTTAGGCTTAATGTAAACCACCTTGAAACGTGGCCTAGTTTAACCTAAACTTAAATTATGTTTCAGATATATGAGAAGATTTGTTTGTGTTCATATAAAGTCATTATTTGATCATATATTCAAAAAATGTTAACAATTCGTCACATGTTTGCCCATCTATAAAATAATTTTTTAGAGTACGTAGAACTATTTTTTTTTTCATATTAAATTATTATTATTGTTATTATGACCTTTGGAATTTATGTTTCTTTCGGTTGGAGCAGTCACTTTTTAGGTTAAACTTCAAAAAAAGATTTTGTTAAAGTTACAATTTATACCTGAATAGTTTTAGTACCCGCCCTTTTTTCACACAAATATTTTTAAAGAGCATTTTTCTGTTTGTTTCATCGTAATTACATATTGGAGTAATTTTCTCTACAAACAAACTGGTGTGAAAATAAAGCATGATGATCTAACTCTATTTCGGAAAAAAATTATAAATATTGTCAGGTGTGTTTTACTCATTATTTTACAATTGTGAAAAAAAAAAATACTTAAAAAAAAATACTTCAAATACGTAAAATATTTCATTTTGAATTAAAATTCTTAATAAAGTATTGACAATGAATCTCCTATTTTTGCATGCAAATGTGACTTGAAATGCTAGAATTTTAAATGTGACTCATCACATTTACTGTTAGCTCATCGATCTAAATAAATCATTTATTTACATTTTTAATTTCATTTTAACATTTTATTTACATTAATTAAAAATAATAAATTTAAAGTATAAATTTACTTTTATAATAGAAATACTTTACATGAAGTATGTATAAATGGATAAATGTGACTGTTAGACATATCGTTTAAAATATTTTATTTTAATATATTTTGCAAAATTTTAATCGCACTAATTGCAAACTGGATGTAGAATAGCTAAAAATCAAGATAAAATTCTAGTTTTCATTTCGTATTTTAACAGACATTGAAAATTAAAGACTTTTTCAGCAAAATGGTCTACTCTAAATTATATGTTTATAAATTTTTCAAGCGGTGCTTAAATGACGTCTCATAAATGTTTTTAGACTAAATTAATAATGAGCATTTACAAAATTAATTAAAATCTGTGAACATATATATCTTTAAGTCCCTAATGCATAAAGATATGCATCAGTTACTTAATGAACAAAATTGCGCTCATTTAAAAGTGACATTCTTCATTACAATTTAAATCAATAACATTTAAAAAATGACAAAATAATGTTTCGTGAAAATTTTATTAATTTTACAACAAACATATAACAAATGAGCAGATTAAGCCTGTACTGTTATCTCAAATTGTTATATTATTTCAATTAATTTATTTATTTTTCGGTTTATGCAACTAGGCAACAAAACAAAAGAAGCAAAAAATAAATAAAATAAATAAATAAATAAAATAATATTGCAGACAGAAAACATTTAATGTGACTGGGTAATAATTAAATTAATATACTGAGAAATATTAAGATTGAAAATGAAGATTCACTGTATATACGCTAGTAGATTTGCAGATTAAGAGACTATTTGCGTCACTCATTACTCAGGAGATCATTTTTATTTATTCCTCATTATTAAAAATTAAAATAATATATACGTGCATATATATATAAATAAATAAATAAATATATATATATATATATATGTAATTCGCTACAAAACCATATATGTTTCTGGGGGGGGGGGGCTGACGCCTCCTCAAATCCTCAGTGTATTTGTCTATTTATATCTATCTGTACATATGTGCATATATATATGTCCTTGTGACTCATAGACTTGTATTAAATACTTGTAACACATAAATACTTGCACCAGGTTTAATGAGAAATTGTTAAATAACGCATCGGAATTATTTTGTTTAGCTCTGTTAACTAATTACCAAATTTTATGACTGCCATTTTCTACCGAGACATGTTTTGAATATTCTAGTAATGTATGTTTACTTCATTATGTTTAATGGAGCATCACTTTGATAAAATGCACTTATAAGAAATATCGTCTGTAGACCGTAATGGTGCGAAATCCATTAGTGTGTCCGTGTACATGAGCCGCAGTAATTACACAGGTCAACGTGTAAAATTTTTATTTTATAATTTTGACTGATCATTAAGTTTTTCGGTGTGCTGAAACCGAAATAGATTTTTGCCAATACAGAGTGCCTACCTATATAATTTCTGTCAATACTCTTCCACTAATATAATTATTTGGTAAGATTTATAGTATGTTTTCATGATTAATTAATTATGAATACCTATTTTTGTAATAGCGCAGCACTAGTCCGACATAAAACCATACCAACCAACCAACCTATTATTATGATGGTACATGTGAGAAATTGAGTCGGTAAGTACCCTGTACTGTTAAAAATCTACACGTGATAGAAAAAAATGGGCTGCAGTTTAGGTTTCAATACATACAAAAACATAAAGTTCAGCTAAAAATCATCGAATCAAATTTTATCAACTTCAGTTTTGTAGGCCTGTGTTATATAAGGTAATAAAAAAATATACAACTAATTGATTGTATCTCATTAATATTTGAACCAGATTTGATATCATTGGGATGATTACCTAGTGCCTTCGGAATTATTTTGTGTGGTCCTGTAAATAAATTTTTAGTCTATACATACATTTTTTCTTTTTTTCTCTAGAGTAAATATGCTTTTAAACATATTAATAATGTACGTCAATGCATAGATGCCTTAAAATACGCTTGAAAAGAAATCTGTCCATTGGTTCTATTGTCACGAAATTATTTTGTGTGTTCGTGTGAACGAGCCATAAACATTACATATATAAGTAAAAACTATGCAACTTATTGTATGTAGCTCGTGAAAAACTGTTCAAAATTTGTAATATACACATAATTTGGTGACGTTTACGAAACACTTCTGTAATGTCCTATAAATTAATTATTAAGTCTAGGCTCAAGGTTTTCTACAGAAAATATGCGTTGAAGCATCTTAATAAAGTATGTTGATTCCATTTTGTTCAATGCAGTGTAACCATTATAAGATTCGTTTAGACGAAATTCTGGGCATAAGCCGTATTGATAAGAAATAGTTTGGTATTGCCCTGTACACGAACCATAACCGATATACAGGGGAAAAAAACGAACGGCTGTTTCTTTATAGCGCGTGAACACTATTATCAATTTGCACGCCAGTCGGGTGACTTTTTGCGACCGCCATTGCGAGACAGATAAATTCTGTGCACAGGCCGTAATGATAAGAAAAACTTTGGTGTGTCCCTGTTAATGACCATAAAATATATTCACCCAAAACTATACAGCTAATTCTATGAGTCTTACGAACATATGTACCAACTGCAAGTCAATAGGGAGATTTTTTGCGGCTGCTATCGTGAGACATGCAGACACACAGAACCACAAACGTAAAGACACAAAAATCATTTTGCTTCTTTACATGGTGGCCTACACATTTAGGCAATAAAACGCAATTTATTATTACCAAAAAAGTTGAATAATTTTAATGATAGTTCACCATAATTAGCATACAATTTTTAATTTGCAATTAAATTTCTTGAATTTGAAATAATAATGAAAAAAATTAAAATATTGAAATTGTTTATTTATTTATTTATTTTTGTTTCAGTTTATTAAATTATATTATTTATTTATTTATTTATTTCAAATTGCTTAAAGATGCTACACTTTTCCTTTCTTCTCTCTCTCTCTCTCTCTCTCTCTCTCTCCCTCTTTTTCTTCTTTTTTTTTCATTAAATGATACTTAAGGTGAGTAATATAAAACATATATCAAAAACGTAGTAACCAATTTATGTTCTAAAACTCATAGAATATAGCTAAATTTCACTAAAGCTTCTTTTTTCATTCTATATTCATGACCGGGAAAAAAAAAAAAACAGAAAAACTTCTAATGAAACCTGTTGTTTTATTATGAATTTTGAAATACAAATCAGCTCTTTTCAAATAGTAAGTTCTATTATATAAATTCTTACTGCTTTATCCCTAAAAAGTCGATGAATATAACGTGTTTTTAAATTCTTTTAATATTAAGAAAAAAGAAACTTGCAAAAATTTCTGAAAAAATATTGTTTGATGTGTTAATGCTGTAGGTTTTTGCCAATAATACACATAAGGGACCTCGATGTGGATAGGATGTAATTCAAATGAGTCTTTCTAAGGGTAGTTAGACCGTATTTGCCCAGAAAACTTCGAAGAGTTAGGCTGACGAATGTGATTTGGGATTGAACCCGGAAAATATTTTTAAAACGAATAAAATTGTTATTAACTCTTATATTTTCATCAAATGTAAGGCTAGGCTACAAGAAACGCATAACTATATAACTGTTCTTCAATAATAACAATTTGTAAAACTGAAAACAAATACATTTTTAATTCTAAAATATATAGTACCAATAGAGTTGCAGACTTTATACATATAAACAAATAATGGCGCAATAGTTAATAGAAAAATAACACTTATTTTGAGAAACAATTGCTTGCGGATACAAATGATTAAAAAATGTAAGATTATATTGATAAATCTTAAAAATCATATTGTAAATTAATTTTACAAAAACTGCGGAAATCACAGTGTGTCTGTGTAAAATTAAAATGTTTCTGGGAAAAAAATGTAAAAAATGTTGATTGAATAGTTTTAATGTTTAAACAAAATCTTAGAAAATATTTTATTTAAAAATTTTAACCGTCTTTTGATACTCACTATCTACTTCACATCTTAATATTCATTTTGTTTTACCATGTTTTTATTAACTTCGATTCTTGTTTGTTTGTTTGTTTGTTTGTTTGTGTTTTGGTGTGTTTGTCAGGGACAAATCTTGCAATCAATTTTTAATTAGCTTCCCGACTAGCTAGATATTTGAAATTTTCAGGACAGCTCACAACACGGTGACAATACATTTTTCTAATAATTTTAGTCAACTATTTCAAGTCCCGCTGCCTTCGGCAGCGCTTATATGATTAGACAGAAAATTTATTTAACTAACTTCCCGACTAGCTAGACATTTGAAACTTTCAGAATAGTTCAGAACACGGTGAAAATGCATTTTCTTAATACCTTTAGCCAACTGTTTTGGGTTCCTGCTGCCTTCGGCAGCGTTACCAGTACAAAGCTTGCAATCGATTTTTCACTAACTTCCCGACTATCTAGATATTTGAAACTTTCAGGATAGCTCAGAACACGGTGGCAATTCATTTTTTTTAATACTTTTAGTCAACTGTTTCAGGTCCCTACTGCCTTCGACAGCGTTCATATGATTCAACAGAAAATTTATTTAACTAACTTCCCGAGTAGCTAGACATTTGAAACTTTCGGAATAGTTCAGAATACGGTGAAAATGCTTTTTAAAAATATTTTTATCCAATTGCTTCGGGACCCTGCTGCCTTCGGCAGCGTTTCCAGTACAAATCTTCAATCAACTTTTAACTAACTTCCCGGCTAGGTAGCCATTTGAAACTTTTATAATAGCTCAAAAGACGGTAGCAAGGAATTTTTTTAATACTTTTATCCAATTGCTGGGGTTCCGGCTGCCTTCAGTAGTGTTTATATGATTCAACAGAAAATTTAAAAATATGGTTTATAAATTTTTTTTAATCTTATAATTATTATTATTATTATTATTATTGCGAAAATAAATAAATAAATAAATAAAAATAAAATAAATATAGATAATCCGTAACCCATTTTTAAAATAGTAAAAATTTAGTATTATATAAACACTTTTATTTCAACACCATCGTCTACTTAGTCATCGAGATGAATTACATTATGACAGATTTACTCACTATATAATATGCATATATATTTCAGGACAAATATTTAATGTATGAACTAAAAACATTGATAGGCATGTTAATTCATTGTTTTAACCCTTAAACATTCACGCTGCTTCGAACAGAATACAAAATTTAGTTTCAAAATATAGTGATAACAAATTAAAATTCTAATAAATGTTTTCAGTTATTATTTGTAAAACTTACTGTCGTTCTCCAAATATTTTTTTTTCTATAATTAATATTTTTAATAAAAATAGGTAAATGAAAGAGGAGATTTCAACAATTAGCATTTTTTATATTTCAGTCTAAAGTCTATAAAATAGGTAAATGAAAGAGGAGATTTCAACAATTAGCATTTTTGAATATTTCAGTCTAGCTTAATTCGTTGAAAGGCAAACGACATTAAATAACAAACTAAATTGAAATCGAATACACATATTTAAACTAATTATCTATAAAATTGTTAGAAGAAATTTTTTGGAGAAAAGCCACATCATATATGTAAAATTTCTGTGCGTTATATAAATTGTATTAAAGACAAATTCAATCTGAATGATAAAATGCATTTTAAAGATGTAATTTCAAGACTCAAACAACCAATTTGATTTCTTCAGTTTTTTTTTTTTTTTTTTTCAGTAACTAGTAATAATAACTTATTAAATAAAAATTAACCTTTAATGCTCATGATTAATGAGGAAAAAAACAGAAAAATATCAAACAAATAAAATAGCATTTAAAGAACTAACACAAAGAACAGTTTTAAAATTAGGCGTTATGAATGCATCCAAACAAATCTGGCACATAAATTAAATTAATATAAATTAAAAAGTGAATTCATCATATAATATATAAAAGTATCTTATATATAAAAATTGCTATTACGTATAATATTGTAAAAATACATATACGAATCGATATCATATTCATAAAAATACTCTAAAAGTAAAAGAAATTTTAAATGATATTATACATTCTAAGCATAAAATTTCAATATTCACCTTAAAATCGATATCACGTTCATGAAAATAAAAAAGTAAAAATAACAAAAATTAAAATAATAATATTATTAAATATATATATATATATATATATATATATATATATATTAATAAATTTACGCACATTCGCACAAGGAAAAAAAATATGAAATAAAAAGTATGTAACAACTGACATTGATGTAAGCTAAATTTAAGCCGAATGAAATCTATACATGAAATACTATCATCTGCATTAAGTAATATAGATAAAGTAATTAAGTTAATTAATTAATTTAAAATACAATTGAATTAAAATAAATATAAAAGTAAATTTATCAAGTGTTTTAAGAAAAAAAAACTGTCATATTCATAAATCATTCTACATTTTTTATATGATATTCAGAAAATAAATGCGATTTTAATGATAATACACTATAAATTACTGAAATAAAATTTAAAGATCCATATTACACACAAAAAAAAAAAAAAAAAAAAAAAACTATCTTTTTCTTTTTTACATTCGTTTTACAAAAACTGAATATGAAATGAATATTCGTTCACTTAAACAACAACCCTCAAGCAGTAAATTAAATTTAGAGCAAATCAAAATATCCGAAAAATTCTACCGAGTGAAATAATTTATAAAAACTTCTTCATCAAGCCTTTTAGTAACAAAAATGTCAAAAGAAGAAACAAAGCATTATAAAATATTTAACGGTGACTTTGACTGCGAGGCAATACAAGTAAAAGCAATAAATGAAAAGCGGGTTGATTAAAACGGGTCTATGTCGACCGATTCTCAATGACTACCCACATCTTGTTAAAGAGAAAAAATACGTGGGTTTCGTATCTTCAAAACGGTTACATCAACGCATGATGAAAACTACACGTCCTGAGTACCACACGAGATAGCCTAGAGGTTCGATAAAAATTACTTCAGAATGAGTGGGCCCTTCTATTCCCCTAGGGAAAGGGGGTTGTTATCACCATAAACCCCCCTAAACTCAATCCTTCATCACTGAAGAATGATTCACACTTTCCCAAAATTCGAATGCTTTTGGAACGGTTGTCTATGAACGTAATTGACGCAGAAATTGCAAGTGAGGTTCAAAGACGCGAGAATTCGAGATCCCAACAGTTTGACGTGGTAGCTTGCGTAACGGTAAGTATAATTGACAGGTTGTTTTACATTCCGCAATTCCAGGGAGTCTAGAGCCCCCCTTTTTTTACTTTATTTGTTGAAGGATGCATAAAAAGTGGTGACGTCCATCGGTTATCTTAGTTGACAGGTTCGGGAATTTTAAGCAATTACATCACGTTCTTTTCATAATCGGTCTCCGTTTTCCTGCATCCCTGGAAGGTGCAACAAGCTACAAACGTTATAATGCAGATCAGGGGGAGGGGGAAGAGGGATGAATCAGATGCCTAACTTTGCACCTTATGTAAACCGGGTTTTAAGAGCTAGACAACAAGTTGTTAAATGTTAAAAATAATTTTAAACGAAAAATTTTCTTATTTACTAATGCAGATGCTTATTTAAGAACAAAAACAAACAAAATTACTTCCTTCTTCTATTTTAAAAATTATTTAACTAATAATTTCTATTTTTTGCAACATACTAGAAGCATCTTTCAAAATATTACATTTGAATAAAAGAAAATTTACAAATTGTGTCTCTTACCTGAAATACATTTCAAAAGTTGTATTTCTAGTTAAGAAGTGATTTTCATACAGACGAATTTCATTAAAATTATATTCAAATGAAAAATAAATCTTTCTTCATCAGGTGCAAACACGTGCTACTGCCTTGGAGGCAAAAGCAGTCTTGCTTTTGCCTCCAAGGCAGTAGCACGTGTTTGCACCTGATGAAGAAAGGCTACGTCCTTTCGAAACCGGTTGTGCTGACTTAAAATTTATGGTGTGTTAAGAAGTTTTAATTTCTTTCTATTGGTTGTGCGCCAGTTTTTGAAATTTAGTTTGTGTGAAAAATAAATCAACTGGAATTACAGAGAAAAAAAAAATAGTTGCTCATAATTTATTGTAAATACTAAGAGAGAGAGAGAGAGAAAAAAAGCTGTTGTATTTGTATAATAAATAGGTCTAAAAAAGAAGCTTAAACTTGTATTTAGTAATGTGCTGGGTTTGTATGAATACGCGATAAAAATTAATAACATTTTTTGAGCGACTTTATTGTTTAAACAGGAAAAAAAAAAAAAAAAAAAGGTTAAAACAAAAAACTGATGAAATTTTTTTATCTGAAATTCAAATTTTGCAAACCAATATTAAAACATGTCTAAATTGTCTTCAAGAATTTAAGATCATGAAAATACTCTCGAAATAAAATGCACTACTATAAAATATTATTAAGACTTATTAGAAATTTTGAAAAAGGTATATCGATGCATTGTAATTATCAATATTTCTGGCTTTTAATTTCTTATTTCTAGAAAAGAAATATTGAGTTATAGGGTAATTTGATAGCTCTACGGTCCAGTTACATGTACAAATAAAAAAATACATGTTTTCATGTTTTCCTTATTATATGAAAGTTTTTTTTTTCTTTTTTAAATTTATAACAATATTTTTAAATATATTAGAATGTTACATTATTGATGGATGTTGGCTTTTCATTGTTACATTCAGTAGAAGTCAACTAAACTATGCTTTAACTTATTTTATCTGATAAAAAATGTATTCCACTTCTTCTAAAATAATTAATGTGCTGTGCAATCTTATATTCAGTTGTTTATGACTAATTATTCCAAAAGAAAAAATACATACCGTAATAAACGTATAAAAGAAATTTTAATATCAATATACTACAGTATTATATACTATAGTATATAATATTCGTAATAAAGCTATAGAAGAAATTTTAATTTCAATTTACTATAGTATTTCATGTTTGCACTTTCAATTAACTCTTTATAGGGCTACTTTTTTCTAGTAATGTTACGTTAAAATATTTTTGGGATTGAGATTGATTTATAAAAATAAATTTATTTAGCTTATTACCTAAAATTAAATTTATTTTTAAGATTTTTTTTTTTTTTTTTTTTTTTTTTTTGTCGTAAGTATGTTTCCCACCGCCCACTTGGAGCTATTCAAAGGTAAGACATCATATAATTTGTATATATTTTTATTTCGCATTTCATTATGTATTTTTTGTAAAGTTGGCATATGGTCACCAATTTTAGTCAATCGTATGTCATCTGGAATAGTTTTCTTGCTGCTCAGGCAACTTACAGGCCGTTCTTTGCGTTTACGACTTGAAAATACAGAAATCAGTTGTCGTGCTAGTCGAAGTAGAAAATTTAATTGGTCTCTAGGTCCCGAATCTCTTCTGCTTACTTTCCAGAGAATGAAGGCATTTACAATTGCCAGATGAATTAGGAAGTATAGGATTCGACATTTAAAAATTCATAAAGTTGGTGGGAAGTATACTTCCCACAACCTTATAAAGGGTTAAATGAGATTAAAGTTACCATAAATACTTAATTGTGTTAGTACTTTTACGCCGCTCTACTGTACATCCTTTCTCTTCATATGAAATGCCCTAATTATTTAATTTAACTTTAAGCAATTTTGTCACGTTTGTACTTTTATTGATTTTGTTTACAGGATTATTTTTCTGCAACTAACAGTACCCATTTCACATTTTCACTGTTTTTTTTTTTAACTACAATTTAAGAAGTACTCGTTAAAAAGTGCGTGTTTTTTTTTAATTAAAATGCCAATGTTTACTTAAGTGTTAATTAATCGTGAAACTTGAAACAAACATTTAAAAAAGAAAAAAATAATGTTATACGAATTCTCTTAATTATTAATTAATCAATCTTTTTTTCCTTATTTTCTTTTAAACTGATTTATAAAGAATTGTTAGAAGAAAATTGAATGTTAAACTATTTGACAACAAAACTAAATTATCTACAGTAAAATGTTTATTAACTCGAAAAAAAAAAGAAAGAAAGAAATTCCTTTCTAAACAGTAACTAATCTGATTATACGTATTCCTTTTTCTGTTAAAACGCCAAACATCTTTCAGTTTTTTTTTTTTTTTTTTTTTTTTTTTTCATCTGTTTTTAAAACTCCCTCTTCTTGAGCAATCTTTAATTATTTATGTAAACGAAATTGAGTTACTCTTAATTATTTAACAACAGAAGCATTCTTAATTTTAAGAGGACGTTCTTTTTATGTTTAATTAATAGTTATTTTGTTTATTAAGTCTCTATTAAATCTCTGCCTGTGTGTAAACCATCTTTAATTAATCTTATTACTATCGTCATAAGAAATTTTTTTTCAGAACGTTATGAATAAGAGTTTTCTTATTTTTCTAGAAGACAGTCTGTATAATCTACTTTTAAAAAAAACCTTCAAAACTGTTTTATAGTATTAAATACTGTTTGGTAATCAGCAGAAAATAGATTAAATTTTTCGCATTTATTTAAGAACCTGTGTTACTGAATCAAAATTTTAACTATTTTAACATTAATAACAAATTAGGTAAGCTTGAGCATTTTAAGAATACCTCAAGCTAATAAAAGAAATAAAATGATGTTTTTGGACGTAATATAGCTTTCTGTAGATTTTTTTATTATTTTTTATTTTTTTATTTAAATCTGTCGTGTTTTTATTAGCAGATGACTATCTGGCTTTAAAATTTAAATCCTAATTAACTTTTTAAAATAAAAAGTTGTTAAAAAAAAGCATAAACTTTTTTTTTTCCTTTGTACAAAAGTATCCGAACAAACGTAAGTAAGGTAACAAAAGTATCCAAACACTAGCGAAAATTCCTATGTAAAAAAAGTAGAGTTAATACTGTTTTTTTTTTTTTTTTTTTTTTTTTTTTTTTTTAAGAAATTCTTGTCGAATCATGTTCTTAGTCAGTCTAACAACATGATTCGACAAGGATTTATTTAACAAAACAGTATTAACTCTACTTTTTTTACATAAAGTTTTGCTAGTGTTCGGATACTTTTGTTACCGACTATATATAATTCTCATATTTGAAAAAATAAAGGTCCTCCTAGAAAGAATTTCTTTGCTGAAGTACTTCATTTAAAATTGAAATTCTGCCATATAGAACATATACTGTATAACAGTATTTTAGAAATATTGGTATTTGATAACAATACACCTCATTTGATAAGAACACTTCTCATTTTTAAATAAGAAAATAGTGACTCAGTTGTCAATATAGTATAGCTAAACCTTGGTTTAATTCCACCGTTTTTTGCCACAATTTATTTATTGAATTCCAGGGTTAAAATTTACGATAAAATATATTCTCTTGAAGACGAGAAAAAAAATAGAACAGAAAATACTAATTAACACAATCAAACGAAATAAATAAATAAATAATAGATATAACGTCTGACTACCTTGGTGTAAGCTTATATATATTAGAAATTGGATGCATTTATACATAAAGAGATACAGTTCCGTTCAGATTTAATCATAACACAGATGAATAGTCTATAGAGGACAAAAACTGAATCAGAATTGTTTCAAATAATAGAAAATCGTTCAGGAGACATATCGCAAATATTTGAAATATTATAAATATAGGGTGTCCCATAAGTCTGTAGACACTTTAAAAATTCATCAGTATTGAATGAATTGGTAGAACCGAACGCGGTTTGCGTAAAAATCATTCCAGTGAAAGGGGGGGGGGGAATAATGTTTAAGCTATTTGTCGATATAGAGAGCTATGTATAACCAGATCACACATTTTCATGAAAATCTGTACTTATCCGCATGCAAATGTTTACAGACATATAAATCATATTTTGTGTGTCCGTCGTCACCACAAATTACAGTTTCCAAACGAGTTGTAACACTGCTAACTGCAGTTTCAGTTGACGTTTCGTACCTGAGGGAATGCATCTTTACCAAAAACGCTTTATCCACCAACTCAGCATTGCAATTAAAACTTCATGTATGCACAAGTAGGAAACAAAATAAGATATAAACTGTTCTAATCGAAGAATTGTGCAATTTATAGGACTTTCATTTGCATATTTTTCTTTCACACTCGTGCGAAAAATTTAACTAATTGTCTAACAGTCATCGACAAAAAATGAAACTATATTTTTTTCTTTAACAAAAAAAAAAAAAAAAAAAAAAAAAAAAATCTTTACCAAAATCCCCCTTTATGAGAATGATTTTGATTTTCCCAAACCGCGTTCAATTCTATCAATTTATTCAATAGTTATAAATTTTTTAAACGTTTTCAGACTTATGGAACATCCTGTATTATAAGTATTTTCAATGAGCGACTATAAACTTTAACGTTACACAGATTAATTATATCTATAGAACACATATCACATTTTTCATCTTGAAGAATGCCTTAGGAGGTTCTAGACACAGAAAAACCAAATACTATCCTGTTAGCGCGAAATCATTTTACAATATTGACCAATAGAAATATAAGTTATGGAAAAATGTATTTAATGGTACGTAACAAAACAGGAAATGTTTATTTTCATTAGCAAAAATTTAGTAGTAATTTTAACTCATTTTTAGCCAAAGTCCTGTACATAGGTCGCAATAAGCATCAAATGTATTGACTGATTAAAGAGCTTTCGCTTTGTTATTTTACGAATCCAAGCTTTCTTCTTTTGAATATTACAGAAAATAGAAAGGAATAATTTAGTGTCTGATAATTACAAAAACAAACAATTTCGATTTTTTTTTTTTTAATTTAAGCACTTGCAAATGGTTATCCAAAAATGTAATAAAATTTTAAATGGATTTTTGCTCCATAATAAATTTTATCTTAAGTCTAGAAATGAAAAATATTGATTTTAAATCAGGTGTTGTTATACTGTTAGTTTTATTATCCCAATTTTTTTTCATCATAATTAAATTTATAAAGTATTTATATTTAAAAAAAAAAAAAAAAAAAAAAAAAAAATCATAGTAAAATTGCAGATGGCAGCACTATTCCTGTTATTTTTATGGAAAACTTCTATTATCCACTTTTAAAACTCTGAATCCTAAATGAGGATTCTTAATTTGAATGGGTTTTTGACATCTCTTTACTCCATGATTCTGGGCCATTAACCGTACTTTTAACAGCTTTGTGTCTCTTAAATTTTACATGTGATGCACTCATTTCTTGATAATTTTATATGTTTAATTCTTGACTATATAATTGGTGATTATTGATTCATATTTACAATGTTTATTTCGTGGTTTTTTAATTGGTGATCATTGATTCATTTTTTTTTACATTACTTGGTTGGTTTCTATCACATTGTGGAGGGTTTAATTTGATATCAGTTTCTTTCTTGTTTTGACCCCAGTGAATATTTTGGATCCGGCACAAAGTCACTTTTCATGCTTAGTATTCTACCAGGCCTTTGAAAAAGTTATAATTCAAACATGCAGTTATCTAATTATAATTTGCTTTAATTAATTTTGCTTTGACTTTTTTTTCATTTTTGGTTTGATTTGGCTAGTCTTTGTTTTTGATCATATTAATTGTTTGAATTACTAATAATATTTATTAATCTTTATATTCAACTGTACGCTCTGATTATCAATATACATATATATTCAGCTTTCAAATAATAATAATAATAATAATAATAATATGGAATTTTTAATTGAATATTTTCTTTTCAAATCAGCAGTCTCGAAAACGGTCTTCTTTACATTATTTAACATTCCTGAAAATAATATTTCATTAAATATTATTTTTAAAATAAAAATATTTTTCGTAAACACGATTTTATATAAATGATTTTAATAATTTTAATTTTTAGTAGATAGGTTTACTGTTAAAAGTTATTATTATTATTGTTATTTGGTGTCGTTTTAAATGCACCGAAATTTATAAAATTTATGTCATAAAAAGTATAAAGCATATCATTATAATTTTTGTTGTTGTTGTTGTTGTTGTTGTTAGAAATATAAAGCTAATTTAAATAGTTTAAAATACAGTCTATTGATGAAACTACTTGAAAAAATTGTATATGTTAATATGAAATTACAATATTATATATATATATATATATATATATATATATATATATATATATATATATATATTAAAATAATTTAAAATTTAAAATACATAATAGTGTCATTATAAAAAATATACCGGGTGATCCAAAAGTCAGGACAAACTTTAAAAATGAATAATTCGAAAACGAATCAAGATACAAAGATACGGTTTGCACCAAACGGATGAAAAAGAAACCGGGTTTCGTGTGGCACCGGAAAAAAAAAAAAAAAAAAAAAAATCTGTTGGCGGCCAACAGATGCGGTTATAGTGTTTTATTTCACCAAAAGATGATTTACAAATGAAAAAATGTTGACAACTTACAAGTCAAAATAATTACAGTTAATTAGTACTACTACAGTAACTGTTCAATGTGCTGTCCATCAATCAGAAGTACAGCTGTGACACGATTCACTACATTGTTCACAGCATTTAGTAACATTTCTTGCGTTATGGCAGACACATTTTGGCTGATGGCATCTTTCAGTGCTTCTAGTGATGCCAGTTGGTCGCGGTACACTTTTGACTTCAAGAATCTCCAAAGCCAAAAGTCACAGGGTGTCAGATCGGGAGATCTTGGAGGCCATGCGTAATGAAACTATCTCAACAATGGACAGCATTTCGATGCATATAACCTTCGACTACCATTACCTGCTGCAGTTGCTCCTTTTTACAGTCGGTTACAAAAGTGTCCGAACACTAGCAAAAATTCCTATATAAAAAAAGTACGCTTAATACAGTTTTTCTAAATGAATCCTTGTCTAATCCTGTTCTTAGACTGACTAAGAACAGAATTCCACAAGGATTTATTTAACAAAACAGTATTAAGTGTACTTTTTTTATATAGGAATTTTTGTTAGTGTTCGGACACTTTTGTTATCGACTGTATATCGTTTGTTGCTTTGCATAATACTACATCAGAAATCCGACAGCACCATCTGTTAGTCGCCAACAAAAATATTTTTTTTTTTTTCGTTGCCACACAAAACCCGGTTTCTTTTTCATCCGTTTGGTGCAAACCGTACCTTTGTATCTTGATTCGTTTTCGAATTATTCATTTTTAAAGTTCGTCCTGACTTTTGGATCACCCGGTACATAAAATAACGATACATTTTTTAAATTAAGTTTCTGCTCATATCTGGAAACACACACACACACACACACACATATATATATATATATATGTATGGCGTCCAGACGGTGTAGTGGTTAGAGCCAATTAGGCGCCCCTTCCCAAAAGGCCATCAGTTGGGCAACCCCCATGCCAATGTTTAGTCACATGTGCCACGCCATTAAAATAAAAAAGAAATAAAGGCAAAGAAATATATATATATGCATATATAAGAAATATACAGAGAATAATAAGGAACTGTACAAAGTTGTTATCATTAATGTTCGTCTATTCAGAAGATTCTAAAACTGGTTTTAAAGCTCCAAACAGAATTTCTCTAGTATAAGTACAAGTGATGCGCTCTGTAAAAATCGAAAGTCGAAAAATAAATAAATAAATTAAGTTAAGATTTTCGTGAATACGTGTCGCAATACCTAAGGGGATTTTTACAGATTATTTGTAAATAATAATAATAGTAATAATAATAATAAAGAATAAAATAATGGAAAATTTATACCATAGTTGGTAATTTTTACACGTTTATTCTATCAATTTCGGTCAACTCTGAGAAAATCGAAAAAAAAAAAAAAAATAATAATAATAATTGCAATTTTTTTCAATAGGTGGTACTGGTTCAATATTTAAAACCATTTTTGGATATTTTTTGGAAAAAACAAAATAAAATTTTTGTATTTCGAAATTGGTAGAATGAATCTGCAAGAATTATCAATTGTAAAATATTTTTTTCCCTTGTTTCCCGAAAAATCTGCAAAAATCAACTTAGATATCGGGCAGCTATTGACGAAAATTTTATTTTTTTATTTTTATTTTTTCCAATTTTCGCAGAGCGCGTCACTTGTACTACATATTGGGGAAATTTTCTTTTGTTTGCAGCTATAGAACCGGCTTTAGAGCCTTCTGAATCGAACTTTATTTGTAACAATCCTGTATATATGAATAGAATATATATATCACTTAAATATAAAACCGTAACTAGATATATATATATATATATATATATATTATTTATTTATTTTACCCAAATAAATTTAATTAAGCAAATTTTTTCTCCTTCTTCTCTTTTCTTTTCTCACGTTCACTTAAAACTAACTTAAAAGTTTAAAAAAATCTCCTATATAAAATTCTGTTTTTATTTTATTTTATTTTTTTAATATCTTAAATATCTATTTCTTAATCTTTTGAACGTGACATACTTATATTAAACAATCTTAGTAGTTTTAAAAAATGTAATATCCTTATAAAAAATATTTATTATCTCCTAGATTATTTTATTTTATTTTATTTTACTCTTATTTATTTATTTATTTTGTGAGGGGGAGGATGGGGGGGGGGACCGGAATTTACAGAAAAATTCTTAATCTTTTAAAGCTTACTTTATTAAACGCCATTGATATTGAACCAATTTTCCTAAATATTCTTTTGTAATTTTTAGTATGCATATAAAATGTAAATATTTATTTAACCTTTAAGACCTTTATGGAATTTGGATTTGTTATTCGTTTTTTAAACTATTTTATTTAATTAATTTATGAGAAGGATTTATTTAAAAAATTTTAAGCAGAAGATTTGAAAATAATTAAAATTAGGAATTTTGAAAGTAAATCTTCGTAATACAAAGATAAATAGTTGTAAAGTTTAACACGCAAAGAAAAATTTCACTTCCTATAAGATTATTTTTAACAATTTAAATATTTAACTTCTATATTTCAAGTAATCTTCAAGTTCTCTCAGTTTTTTTTTTTTTTTTTTTTTTTTTATTAAGGAAGGATAAAATTTAACAGAATTAATGTACACAAAAAGTATTAAAATAATAATAATAATAATAATAATAATAATAATAATAATAATAATAATAACGATAATAAATCAGTTTTAAAAATCGGTATTATTATGTATGCTATTATGATGTTTTAGTAGATATTCATATAAATTTTAAGCGACCAAACGGCTCTGCGCTCAAAGCTGGTAAATGGGAAGTTTCGGGTTCGATCCCAGGTTGTTTTCTCGACCTAGCCTTTAGAAATTTTCCGTGGTTTTCTTAAAAAATCGAGTAAATACGAGATAGGGCTCCTTAGATCCACTGAAGGCATTTCACCTTTAGGCCTAGGACCTTAGTGTAGTCAGTTGGCCTTAAGCGTACATATATATATATATATATATATATATATATATATATATATATATATATATATATATATATATCTTTAACCAAAGAAATGCGTAGCTGTTTCTTATATATATTTAGTTATTGAAACTGAAAAATAAAGTAAAAGAAGTTCCCCCACATTAAGTATATCTTTGAAACGCACATATGTAGATCGATTTTGCATGAAATCATGAAAACTGGCATTGCATTGTTGAGTATAAAAATTATTATTTCTTACTTTTAAATGATATTTATTACAGTTAATATGAAATAAATAAATAGATAAATAAAATACGGAATTAAAAATTGGAAGGATGCGGGGCAGTAAAAGAAATGAAAATTGAAGAGTGTTCAGGGGAGCCTTAAAAAAAAAAAGTTACAGTGAACACAGAGTATGATATGTGTCGCGCAGGAACTGTTTAATTATAATAAAGAATATATTTAATTTAATGTAATAAAACTAGCGATTTTTTTCCTCTTTTTTTATTTTATTTTATTTTTATTTTTGAAGCTCTTTTTATTTAAAATAGACTGAAAAAAAAAATTGATACGTAGAAATGAAGCAATTGTCTGTATTTAAAATCTACAGAACTAACATTTTTATCAAACAAAAAACATGCAACTGAAAATTGATTTTTTGTATAACTGATATTGACTGTGTACAATTTATTTATGTCAGTAAAGAAGACATAATGAAATTGGGCTAAATTTTGGGATTGCTTTATATAGAAAAGAAAATATCAATTCGGATATTTAAATTAAATGATTATAACCATAGAAAAAAAAAAAAAAAAAAAAAACACTTATTTTATATATAAAGCTTTATAATCCACGGGAAAATTGTTTTGTTGGGAAAACCAAATATTTTTGCTGACAAAATTTTGAACATTCATTTTCTTATTTAAAACGATAACTTTATACTGTGAATCAACCAAACTTGGTTCGATTGACCAAAGTAATATGTTTTAAATGAAAATCACTGTCAGAAGGATAGTCTAATAGGTTACGTGATAGATCTCTCTGTAAACACCCAATGAGCATACAGTGTTCATCGTTTCTGGGAACAAAATTTTTAAGGCTATATCAACAAAAGAATTCTCTTGTTTTAGCATAATTTCTATGATTCCAAAAATACATTTTTTTGTGTTTATGTAACACTTAAATGTAAAATTTATACATATTGATAATTTTTGCATATGAAAAATATATTATTTTATATACACAGAAATACACTAAATAGACATTATATTAAACATTTAGAATACAAATAATTTAAAGAGACATTCCTTCGTGACATTTCCGATAAATTAAGGCAATTATTCTACTTACAATTATATTAATAGCTACATACTTAAAATCTTTTTTTCTTATAATAATATATGTATATGCATTTAATCACATATTAGGCGAGACGTAGCTAAGTCTCGTTGATAGCCTCAGGGCCCCTGTGTCTACCCATTATCAAATTTCAGTTTTAATTTTTTCGTATATTTTTCCTGAATCTTTTCGCGAGTGTTAACATTTCTTTTTTTTCATACAATTGTAATTGCATGATTTTTTTTCCACATGTATTTCTATGTATTTATTTCATTCTAATGTGCGGTGGGATATTATTGAAATTTTAATGATTTTTAATATTTTTAATGCAATTATAATACTTATAATGACATTAAAAGCTGCATATTAAAACTTTTTTTTTTTTTTGTAATAATATAAAACTAGCCTTACCAACGTAGAACATCTGCGTGATATTACCTACATGTATATTATGATTTTCAAGAAGATCTCATAAGTAAGATCACTGGGATATTTCAGTTTTCCTTTTTTCCTTTCTTTTCGTTCGTTCTTTTTCTTTAATTAATAAAAGATATTTAAATCTGTGAAATTTGCATTATAATTAGGGGTCGCAGCGCTCCTATATTTTTAAAATCGTTGTATTATACTCTCACTACACTTCTTAAAAAGAAAATTCTTTCGTGCTAGAATATTATATAAAACTTCAAGTAAATTTTCTTTCTAAAGATTGTGTTGTAAGTAAAAGGAAACGATTGTAAAAATACAAGAGCGCTGCACCCCCTAATTATAATTTCAATTGCATATATATATTCCGCTAAGTTAAAAATTCTTAGAATTAAATTAAATTGTTATATTAAAAATCAATTATTTCCTAAAATTTGACGTAATTAAATCGTCACATCACCGTACATAACTGAAATCCATAATTTCAGCTAATAAATGTATCTACAAAATAAATAAGTAAATAAATAAATAAAAGAAATATAAAGAAATAACGTTCATTCTATTTATATTAAAAGAATAATCTAAAAAAATTATAACAGATGGCGCCACCAAATTCTACAAAATATACTATTTTGAGCGTATCTTTCAACACAAAATTTAATATAATTTTCCAATTTATTTATGAAAACATGCAGTTTGCATTCCAAGTGTAGTTGATTAAATTTTTGTAGCCTAAATATCTAGACAAAGTGATTATAATATCTTTATCACTAGCAGTTGTATTAATGTTTTGTGTCTGGGTTGACAAATCATATAACACTTTACGTCACTATCGTACCGTTTGTGCAAAATTTCATCTTAACTGGTCCACGTTAGAGAAATATTATATAGATGTTTAAAAATAAGAAAAAATACTTTGAATATTAAATTGTGAAATAATTTCTGATTATTTTTGCATAGATAAAGCATTGTGAAAAACATAACTTATTCATGTTAGAAAAAACGAAACTTAACATGAACATTCATGTTAAAAAAAAAAAAAAAAAAAAATAAATAAACATTTATCACAAACCTTTATTTTTGCGAAAAATAAATAGAAATAAATTCCCAATTTGACAATCAGTGTGCTTTTCACCATTTCTGGACATATTACAGTATTATAAGACCGAACAGAAATTATATATGCATCTTTCAATGTTATTACAATAAAAAGATTTTCCTAAAATTATTGGTAATGTTACATTTTTCACCATAGAATGAATCGAAATTAAAAGTAGCTGGCTTTTCAATAAAGTTGTTTTTGAGTGTTATTTACAAATTTTTAGCGTTATTTATAAATTTATAGTCATTTTCAAGAATTAAGTGATCTCTTGTGTTTATTTTACAATGAAAAGAAAAAAAAATGACGAGTTAAAAACAAACAAATAAATAAATGGCGCTTTCAAAATATATTTTTCTTAAACAAAATTGAAAATAAAATTGAAAATTTGGATCAGAAGCTACATGTAATACTCTTATTTCGTATACTAATTTTCCTTATGCACTGAATATATAGTGTGTTAGTATGAAGATTTTCCTATAAAACTATTTTAAGTATTTTACAATATAATATTAAACTTTTACATGTTCCTTCATATTTATTGTTTTAAGAGTAATAGTACACAATATTTTGACCAAATAATATTTTAGGTCAATGAATCTTAAATTTCTAAAATTAAAATTTTCAATGAGTTTTTGCAGTTTTTCATTTAATAAAAATGGCTTAAATGTAAAAATAAAAATAAAAAAGAATTAATGAATGAATGAATGAATGAAAAATGTGTAATACAATCGGTAACAAAAGTGTCCGGACACTAGCAAAAATTCCTATGTAGAAAAAGTACGATTCATACGGTTCTGTAAAATAAATCCTTATAGAATCATGTTCTTACACTGACTAAGAAGAGGATTCGACAAGGATTTATTAAATAAAACCGTATGAAGTGTACATTTCTTTACATAGAAATTTTTACTAGTGTTCGGGCTCTTTTGTTACCGACTGTACTACAGTTAAATCACCATAAAATGCAAAAGCGAATATCGTAAAAAATGATCGATACTATTTATTCTCCGCATAATTTAGGCTTCATTGTAAAATATACAACCAACGAAGTACAAAAAATACAATTATATTTAGATAAACTATTAAGGAAATTATGGTAAAAGTTGGTAATGAAGATTCCAATTCTTTGACCATATATATATATATATATATTAAATTAAATTAAATTCTAAATAATTGACAAAATTTAATTTGCATAAAATAGGTGCTTAAAGGAGCACTGAATTTATATACAAAAACATAAATTATTAAACTTAAATTATGATAAATGAAAAAATGAAAGTGGAATGCATAAACAACCAAAACAAACAATTTAACAGTGTTAATGAACAAGTAAAGGGGTTAAATTCAACATTATTCAAGCCAAAAATTCAATAATGCTGTGTTTTCTTCATCAGCAGGTGCGAACATAGCCATTAAAAAACTATGTAATACTAACAGGTATCTGAAGATATACCAAGCTAGCATTCTCCAAGTATATTTCAAACAAAATATAGTAGCAAACTTGAATTTTTAACAACTGAAATATGACTTATTTTTAAAACTTAATTCCAATAACTGATAAAAAAGACTAAATTGTGAGTTTATATTAAAATTTAAGAAATTGTCTGTATAAATTCATCAGATGAAATGCTAGCAAGGATATACCCCCACCCGAATCTACTAGAAATAAATAGAAAAAACTCACCACCTGCAAAAGTCAACGTTAGCAAAATTGGAGTTCCGGCTTAAAAAACTTTATGAAAATGGAGAACTGTAATTCTTCTTCCGTATCCATAGATGCTCATTTCAATTCCAGGTCTGGTAGTACATTATATTTCCAAACATCAATCGTCAGCCTTCCTAAATCATGGATATATATATATATTGTAACAATGTGTGATGGCTGAGCATTTGCCTTGGCTATCTCAGACCCCATTTTAACCTTGAACTTAATTTAATAAAGGAAACTATGAGACTCTTTATATAAGTAAAAATAAAGGACTTATATCCGATTGAAATATAAATGAGGTAATTAGCCACCGATAAGAAACTCAGTTAAAAATCAGATAGATAAATTAACTAAATATAAAGATTTAAATCGCACTCCTGGAGAATTACTAAGTCAGGAGAAAAGCTTGTTGCTGCTCTCTTGGGAATCATTCTTTTTCTCTACGCTCCGTTAAATGGAGTGGAGATTCCTACCGCTCCACTATTAACACTCTCCTTAGTTAGCTGAAACATAAACACACGATATTGCGATACTTTGCTTCATACGTCACCAAACACAAATCATCTCGTAGTATCCATACCACCACTCAACAGCAACAACCTCTTCCCACACTCACTATTTAATTACCTTAAAACAGACAACTCCATCAATTCAATTCTTTACTGATCGTATTAAACCATCCTACGCAAACGACGCGAATCTTACCTTCCTCTTAGTGACTCCGTGCCGGCGTAAAATCATCCCAGTTTCAATCCATTGTGCCATCACTTTTGCTGGGGTAAAATCATCCCAACATCAAACTATTGCGTGACCGGGTGCTGGTATCAGACTTGTATTCTCAATCTTCTTTGCTGCGTTACGATTTTGCTTTCCCATCGCTTACCTGCGGTGACTTGCGGTGACCTGCAATTGACTCAAGCTCTTACCTTATACATGTGGTAGAACTCAGAAAACAGATGATAAAATATTACTGAAGTACTTTATAACCAAAATAGATTAATATATACTTAAATTAAGTTCCCTGTAACATCTTTAAAAAAGATTAAAAAATAATTAACGAGTAATAGTTTTGATATAATATGAAAAGATCCACATACTTTCCAAAACAATATTCTATAAAATTATCGTATATAATTACAGAAATAAGACTATTAACTAGAGAGTTAAACCACATATAAATATAAAAAGCGTAAATTCAGACCATTAAATAAAAAAGAAAAAAAGAAAAAAGAAAAAACTCTAAAAATAGTTGAAGACAACAATATTGAAAGTACTTTCAAACTGTGGATGTTAATAGTCAGGGATCAGCCATCTCTACAGTGAGCAAACTAAAATACAAGATTTTTAAATCTTGTAGCTTTTAAGTCAAGTTAACTAGAAGGCTGACCTATCTTGCAAGTTAAACAATTACACGAGTGGAAAAAATCAATAAAAAGACACAAAATGCAAATCTAATGTACAATAATAAAAACCAAAAAACTTTAAACATCATGGAGTTTAGCAATATATGTATTATAGTGTGTGTAGCTGATCATGCGATTGAAAAGTTAATGTATTTGTATTATAAAATATTTTATTTAATGGAAGTTTATTCTCTTTCTGTATTTATGTCATTGAAAAAAGAAATAATAATAATAATAAACTAATTGCTTTAAAAAATATATAAATTTAAAATCGATAAATTTTATATTGTTATTAGAATTCTTTTTTTTTTAAAGTCTTTTAACAGAATCCGAATTTCACCAAGTAGAAGATTTCTCTTTTAATTTAATTACGAAATTTAATTATGCTTGCTAATTGCTTAGAATAAGACTGTTTAGAATTTTTTAAATTCTTTGCTTTTCTGTTAAATGCCAGGTCATTAATTTGGACTTTATTTGAGTTTTATCTTCCTACAGTAAAAGTTTCTAAAAATATCGTTTGTGAATAAAAATGTGCTAAAATAAAAATGTGATAAATGTGCTAAATGCTTTCAAATCCCTTGTTTAATTCTGTTACTTTATATATTCTTTCTATAAGATTTTATATTTTTATAATTTTTCTCTGATTGTTTTAGTCTCACTAATTTATATTTAAAAAAAAAAAAAAAAGAAAGAAAGAAAAATCCTTCTAAAATATAGAAAATATACGTTCAATAAAAAAAATAAATAAATAAATAAATAACATAGTATGTCCATTTGTAAAAGTAAAAGTGGAAAGTGTAGAAATTCGTTTATTAAAAAATATGTATATATACTAGAATATGAAGCTAGTGATCAATGTATTAATTTCCCTAATCTCTGCACCTTCGTTATTTACATCACAGGAAGTTATTTAAAAAATATATTAAATATAAAATAAGATTATGTTTTCAGTTAAATGCAGCCATATTTATAAATTTGAAAGACATAATTAAGAAATATGAATCATCAAAGTGAAAACGTAATCAAAATTTTTTACGTGAGAACTACGATTACAAATAACTATCATATGTGTTTCAAGAGCGTTTATTCTTTTTATGCACGCAACTGAGAACACACACACATACACATATTTATTTATTTATTTATTTATTTATTTATGTATTTCATAATAATCCTCTCGTACGTTTTATTCTGAAGATGATGTTTATAGCGGTAGTTAAACTGCAAATTTTCTATACATACAGTACTTTTTATATCAAAATTATAACTATATACATTTCCTGGGAAACATTACTTAGTTTTTGCTTTCTTCTATAGTAAATAGATGAAAATACTGGATTCAATAAAATAATCGACTTCCGGTTACGATAGATTTACACGTTTTGGGAGATTCTGAACGGAATTTATTTATTTAAAAAAAAAAAAATATGCGTGGGTCTATGGGTGTGACATGGATGTATGTGAGAGAGGAAATTTTGTGTCAGCTCTATATCAAGATTTAATGCACAGAATTCAATAATAAGTTACATTTAGTTTTGGCATAAATTGGCGCCTGTTAACTTTTTGGGCATATTGATGAATACGTAGCGCTATTTTCTGGGATTCTTATGTCCTATATGAAATCTTGCATAGGACAAGATTTCGTATCAATGTACATAATGCTGTTTTTTTTTTTTTTTTTTTTTTTTTACCTATCATAGCGCAATTGATTTGAGTCTGCATATATACACCCATCACCATACAAATTTGCGCACCAAGAAATAATCGTGAAATCTTAACGATACTTGGCATGAAGGTACCAAGCAGATATGCAAATGATTAGAAATGCTGCATGATTGCGCATTGCGTAATGCTACCAGAGGACGTTGAACTTCGGTCTTCTCAGATTTTAAAACAGGTAAGCAGAGCTTGTTTGATGTAATTAATATATTGCAGAGGGAGATTCTTTAAATAGAGATGCCATTACACCGCCATCTGAGACAATATAAGTAGCTGTCAGAGTCCGAGAGAGGAAGAATCATTGCTATTATGATGGAATCCGGGTGGTGATTTCGGCTAGTAGCCCACCACCTAAGACGTGCTGGTTTTCGTGTGAAGTGGTGTCGGGACCATTGGACAAGAGAGAAGCCGCTTATACGGTGACAAGGTTCTGGATACCCTCAACAGACCAATAGTCCAGAAAACCGTCACACCATTCGAAACTCAATCACAATAAAATGTTGCATTGAAAATTTTCGGAGTTATCAAGTAACATAATGTAAAAAAATAACCAACTTTTATTTATGGTATATATTTTATAACTTAGTTATAAATATATATATTTTTTCACTGCAGAAAAACCTGCCAAAAATGACTATACATTGTGTCATAAAGGTAACCTTTATAGAGGTAGCATTTTAATTAGGTTGATTAGCTATTCAGAAATTTCCATTTCAGGCAGTAAATTCTATAAATAATAAAAATTATAAACCTTTCGATTACGTTTTAATAATAAATATTTCTTCATTAAATAATCCTTTAGTTTTACTTAAAAATAATATCTGTTAAAGAACTGCGTTATTTACAAAATTTTTGTACTGCACGTGCACATGCACGATCTAAATCTGTCGTTGTTCGGTATGGCAAGTAAAGTTAATGACAAGTTAGACTCGTGATTGCACGGTATGGCATTAAAATCAAATGCCGAGCTATACTGTTCATTTTACCACAAAAGAATTATTCAAATTTACATTAATTTTAAGTATCATCAAATTTAAGTTTGTTTGAAATTTGAAATATTTGAGTAATAATAATTATTACATTTTTTTTTCTATTTGAATTTTCCAGAATCCTACTATACCTAACCTACTATTTATATTTCCTGTAAAAAATATAAATAAGAAATATTAACGTATTCATTATATTGTTTTATTAAAGAAATCACTCCTAAATTGTATTAAATTGTGTTTTAAATTTAAATATATATATATGTATGTATAAATCGGCATTAACTCCTTTTACTATTTTTTCATGGAAAATTTTCGATGTAAACGGTCACATTTTCCAGCAACACCTATAAAATATGAACTGCCATAAAAAAAATAATTTAAAGAAAAAAAGAGAAAACTTCAAAAGAATTTAATATCCATATATTTCCCTTCTCATCTGCTGATTTTTTTTCCCTTTTCAATTTAGTTCTGATGCCAATCGAAGAAAGACAAATTTCCGTCACTTCTGGATAAAATCCAAGAAAATCTTTTGAAGTTATTTGATTTTCGTTTTCATAAGAATAAATATAAAGAACATTTCTCAGAAGTTTCAATTTTATTTATATATCTTTCACTTCTAAAAGAAATAAAAAATAAATTCAACTTTTTTTTTTCTTAGTATTTACCGAATAGAAAGGTAAACAATACTTCTTATTTCTTTAAATGAGTTTTCAAGTTTTTACATCATAGATAAAGGTATTAACAGCACGTGACAGAAGAAAATGTAAACAACATTTTGTTATTATTTGCTGTAATACAAATATTTAAACTTGAAAAATTAATTTTATTTTCATATAAAATTTTTTATCGATTACGAACTTTAAAGAGATATCTTAGGAAAGTTACAATGAAAATTGATAAAATATTTCTATTCCTTTTCCAATTTTTAAAAGAAACATCAATATTAATTTTTATCAAAAATGTTATGTTTATCAACATATAAAGAAAAGATAGTAAAAATATATAAATATTTTTTTATACCGTATGTATGCACAAGGAATGAAGAGAAAATGTTACTCAATATGTTAGAAAAATTACAGTGATTTTTATAGAGAATTCTTTATAAATTAAAGATATATCATGAAATGAAAAATCAGACTATATTTTCTACTTATTTTTTTTCCGAAGTTTTTACGAGGAGATTCTTAATATTTCATTTTAATTTTCTTTCTCAGCTAAACAACATAATTAACAATGTGTTTTTGTAAGTCATTTTCTTTATTTTATATTCAGAATCGATTAATATAGCAGTTTCAGTCTTAGATGTTTACAGAAAATTTCTCACACATTTTTTACATACATATATAGACGTAAGAAAAAATTCGTAATGTAAATATTTAGTGTTATGAAGAAAGTTTGTCGCATATGCATTTATTAAACTATTTATAAACTACATAAAAGCAATCTAATTTATGGTTTCTCTTTAGACCTAAGATTGTGAAAATAACTAGTGTGAGTTTTATTTATTTATTTTTTGTTTCAGTATACGTTGTTAAAAAAAGAACAAATTACACATGTCCCCTCCTGTGAAGGAAGATCTTGTCTCACTGGTGACATCTCTAAGTGAGATAAAATTGCACTCTCAACTAGGGTGAAAGGATGGCACCCCTAATCTAGGGCATCCCAGGGCTTGAATGATTGGAAAAACAGGGTAAATAATGCCACTACAACTCCAAGATGACCTAGTGGCGAGGGGTTGGCACCTCAGGGTAGAATACTTGCACCCCAGTTCCAAGGTGTCCAGTGTCACCTCAGTACAAAAATCATTCTCAATTCATAGTGTATAGTTATACACACACCCTCCTCCCTTGTCTTGCCATTGTATTAATTGATTTGAATAGGGAAATACTTTGTGCTGTTGCGTGTATGTCAGTTTTTTTCACTGAATTCAGTAATAAATGTTGTGTATTTTACAATTATATACATTGTAATTTTATATTTTTTATATTCAATAATTTAAATGTAGTAATTTAATTTGTTTCAAACATTATAAAAAACAGATTTCAAAATTCAAATTGTACCAAAAGACCATTTTTAAAGCAGTTTGAAAAGAAGCCATGTATAATACATTTTTTTAAAGCTTAGAGTATGGATGTTTTCAAAACTTCTGCAATAGACACTTAAAAAGTTTAGCCAAAAATGTTGAGAGAAGCGAAATTGAAAAAAAAAAAAAAAAAAAAAATTAACGCCCAGCAAAGTTTGAGAAGTCACTACATTTCAGGATTGAGATAAAGCTTAAAATTACAAAGTGACAAAGTCACTAGCCTACAAATGCGTATGCGATGTGACAATTGCGTATGTCACAGCGCATACGCAAGTTGCCATTCACCATTCGCGATGACACATTTCTTCCAATATGCAGTGCAAGGTACCGTAATTAACTTTAGACACCCAAAAAGTGTCAAATTGACACCTAGCACTCTAAGTTACTAATTGGTACCGCCTATTCATCCCAAGGTTCCAAATGGCACCAGTTTTAACAGTATACGTAGAAAAAATTGATCTACTTTAGCAGAAATTTGGATTTTTAGTCAATAAACAAGTTAAAAAATGGTATAAATATATATGTATAACAGACACACACGTACACACACACACACACATATATACATGAGGTTTTTTTTTTTTTTCTTTTTTTTTTTTTTTAAGAAAATCTAAAAGGAAAAAAAAAATGACAGCTTTCAAATCTTGATAGTTAAATAAAACATTTTTTTTTTTCTGTAATTTTTAAACATTATGGAAGGCAACGAAAAGCAATATATTTCAAACTTCCTCATTAAAAATAAATCTATAAAATTATTCTTGTAAGATTACTTTCTTCATAAACGAAATATATATACACTACTTCAATTATTCGAATACCGTAGGTAAAGAAAGTATCGCTTATAGGGAAAAATTCTGATTCCCACACTGTACGAAAATTCAGAAACGTTGCTCTTATACATCGAATACGTTCCTGGTTTTAATAAGTTTGGAGAAGGTTCCTGAGAATAACAGGTTTTCGTCTGATATTTTCAAGGAACTTTACTGGTAAATATTGGGCACAACAGCTGCCCAAAATTTTCCAGGAAAGTGAAAAAAATTTTACAGTGCAGTTTTCACCTAATTTACATGTTTTAAGGTCTTCTGGTCAAAAGGTTGTTTTCGAAAATTGTTCAGTGCGTATGTGTATGGGCGGGAGTGATCTTCGGACTATCATATTTCCCAAACGAAGAAAGATAGAATAACGAAACTTCATAATAGAAGTATGTCAGCTATACAGATGAGTTTGTCAACTTATGATGAAAATTGAAGACGAGAAGTGAGACCGTGATTCCGTAGCTGGGAAAAAGATGTAAGCATTTCCTATAAATTTGCTATATAATCCCCTTTTTGATATCCTTCCGTATCTATAAGTTGGTTACTTAAGGTAAATTGATAGACGTCTAGTATAAGTAGGGTCAATTTTAGGTTTCGAAAAATGGTTTCTTAAAAAAATCTCTCTATGGATTTTTTTTTTTTTTTTTTTCTTTTTGGAAATTTTCCTTATTAGTCCTCTTTAGATGTCTTTCATATGTGATAGTTTCTTTCAGATAAACTGATAAACTTGCCAAGTTTTTTTTTTTTTTTTTTTTTTTTTTTTTTTTTTTTAATCGTAATTGGGACCGAATGTCGATATCTCAAAAACTTCTCTAACGATTTCCTTCAAAATTTCTGATAAGGTAAACCAGATCGCGGAAATAGGTGTTTCAAAAATGGTTCTACTTATTTTCTGTAAATTCGCTTTATAAACTACCTTTTAAGCGTCTTTAGGACATATGTATTTGCTTGTGACTACAGAAAAAAATGTTAGAAGCCTAAATGATTAGGTTAATTTTATGTCTTCAGACAAACACACTGTCTCCAGAAAGAATTTATAATATGTATGGTAGGTTAATGTAAATCGTGTACTTTTCACACACTAGATATTTTTTAGTTGTTATTAGAGAGGTAATAGACATGAAACGATGAAACGATGATAGGGATAATTACAAATATAAAATAATTTTTAAACTACTAAAATTGCATGACTTTTTGTTTTGTTATATTCTAATACAAGAAAAAAAAAAAAAAAAAAGAAATACGTTTGCAGCAGCTCTTTCATGATGAATAAATGGAAGATATATATATATATATATATATAAGGACACAAGAGTATAATACAAATATATTTCATTATAAAGAAAAATTAGTATAATTGCTTTTAATAAAGAAATAACTTATAAGGAGCTAAAAGGTTACTTTCTCTTTTCCATTTTTAATATTTTTATAAGCAAGAAATTAAGATATTTATATCTCATGGAATTTAAAATGTTCATTATAATAGTTTTTGTAATTTTATCATTTATATTTACCATTTTTTTCTTAATCATTATTTTATTAATTTTTGAGAAACTTTTATGTATAACCTTAACTAGTTCGCGTTGAAGATAATTAGATATAGGATAATTGCTTTTCGTTATTATACATTTTCGTCTATATACTTGGAGCTGTTTCACGATGAAATAGATACGTTGAAATTTGATTAGCTTAGAGACTGAATAAACTTAAATATAAATTAACACTTACAATAGGTACTGCAATGGATGCAGCAATGCAATTTATACGGATTTAGATCAGTGTTAAACTAAAACATTGCCTTTTGTGTTAAAATAGAATGTTATGTTTTTATTGTATAAACTAAAAAGTACATAATAGAGTCATATAGCAAAATTACTGCTCTTTAAAAACATTAAAGTAAAAAAAAAATAAATAAATAAATAAATAAATAAATAAATAAATAAATAAATAAAATAAATAAAAATAGGTGGGTGATTAGAATCAGAAATTAACATTCAGTTGCAATTCTCACTTTTGTATAATGTTTTAATTTATATTTTTAGCTTTTTTTACTCAGTTGTCTTTTGCAGTTTACAATGAATAATAAAGTACCTACGGGCAAATCCACTCACCTTCTGCGCATAATAATAATGACAATAAATCAGTGAGGATTCCATAAATTGAACTTATTGCCAATTCTTATTTTTATGTTACATTACATAATAAAATATGTAATAACTATTGAATTTTAAATTGATTTTTTTTTTTAAGATTTTGTTAATTGTTCAAAACAAACATTATGATTCTATAAAAAAAAATCTTGTTAGTATTTGTCAATATAGTTTGTTTGAACAAATTATCACACATTTTTACGGTGAAAAAAAGTAAAAATAAATTATTATTATTATATAGATTATTATATAGAAAAAATAGCAATAGTATTGTTTATAAAGTTATATCGCTTCTCAGTATTTTACTGATAACTTTCACTTTTCAATTCCCTTACATTTTTAAGAATTAACCTTTTTGCGATAAATATATATATATTCAGCACGTATTTTTAGATACGCATAAAGGTTTATATATATATATTTTTTTTCAGTGTATTTCACCATAATCTATTTAATTACACTTAAAAAACGTCAGTTTTTAAAACACGGTTCCTAGTGTAGCTAAAACAAATTATTTCTACACAAAGCAAACATGAGAATACCGCATTTTCCAAAAATAAATCCTTAAAAAAATTATGCTAACTCACGTGAAAGTATTAATAAACATTCATAATTACGACATTACTCTTGTAGGAGCAGAATTAACTTCCTTAATTACTTTAATTTCATTAGTATGTCACTCGACATCTCATAATTTTTTTCCTCTGTCTGGAGGAAAGAAATTATTAATTTAGTATTAATTACTACTCATTAAAAGAATGCGCTTTTTTTATAAAGAAACCACTTTATCAAAAATATTTTACCTACTACGAATATCAGTGTAAACAGAGAAAGTAGACAGAGCATAAAACGAATTCGTTTTTTGACTTCCTTATTTAGTGAAGATTTCGGAGATTTTCTTTCTAATGTAAACAACGTGCATAAAAAAAAGAATAGATGAAAGAATAGTTAGTAATTTAATTGCAGTATAAAAGAGATAATTAAATCCATAGTTACTGAACTTTTTAGCGCTTGCATTTCAGAAATTAAGGAGTCTATTAAATGGCGTAAAAATGTTATATAATTTTCTTATAGTTAATTGTATATATATATATATATATATACATATTATGCAAATACAAGGTGTACGATGCAAGTTAATACATTGAATAATCGAAACGTGATTTTAATATTGATGATGGTATATTTATTAATTTGTTCAATACATAGTGTAGCTTAAAAACTCGTGTGTTTAATAAATTGTTTTAATAAAATAGCTCGTCTGTTTTTTTTTTTTTCCGAATTAATTTTATTTAATTATAAACCAAAACATATTATTAACAAGACCTTGCCTTTTTCTTTTTTTCCCCTCTTTTCCAGTAAGAGCATGTATGTATGAATACATTTTCACATACTAATGAATGCATTAAAAACACATACGTTACGTTTTACTTATCATAAAACTTTATAGTTTTTAACTGTCACTGTAAATTATTAATAATTTGTTACATTCGACACTATTTAAACAACCAAATGAAAAAATAATGTATATCATTGCATTATGCTTAATTTTGATAATCATAGAAATTTTTAGTTCTTAAAAAGTATATTTGTAAAATTTTCATCTAACAAGGAAACATTCAAAAGGTGCCGTCTTCAAAAAATATTGGAAAAAAAAAAAAAAAAAAAAAAAAAAAAAAAAAAAAAAATGTGATTCTACTCTTTATAAAACAACAGAAAGTGAAGGAATTATCGGCTGAAATGAATTACAGCGACCACAAAAAATTATCAAAATTAAGTATATATGGCGATTTTACACTGTTAGGCGATTGATTTTGAGTACTTGACTGCGAGAAGCAAAACACGGTTCTGTTCATACATGCAACCTTGGTGCTAGCGAACTTATCGCCTAACAGCGCTAAATCGCAAAAAATGTTTAAATTTTATAATTTTTTGTGGTCGTTGTAATTCATTTCTGCCGATATTTTTTTTTATTTTCTGGTGTTTTATGAGGAGTAGAATCACACTTTTTTTTTTCAATATTTTTTGAAGACCACGCCTTTTGGATGTTTCCTTGTAAGATATTTTAATAGTTTAGATTTTCGGGATATGAAAACAAAAATGTATTTAAAAAGATGAATAAATTATACAAACCACTTATTTGTTTTGAAGAAAATATATATTAAAATTTGAACTGAATGTTTCTAATTAAGGAAAATATCTCTAAGTATAGATGATTATAAAAAAGGAGAGATTGTGTTTTACTATATTAGCAAATCTAAAGCTATTAACGACATTTTAATTAAAGTATTTGCTTTAAACTGTAGGGCTAGATTTACACGGGGATGTAGTATCATAAAATTAATTTATCACTGAAAAATAACCCAGATCTGTAAATAAAATTTATTCTTCACATCTTACGATTCTTATGTACATTATAATGTAAACCACAGCTATTAATTTTGATGTTTTGGTTTATTAAAAGCCGTTCTTTGAGTTACGTACATGTTATCTAAAAAGTTTAAACTTATTCCATTATATGGAGTATTTAAAAAAATTATTGGTTGAAAGATTGACAGAGTGACTGAATTGAAATTGATTGATTAAATTTGTGGTATTCAAGAATAATTTATTTGTAAGGCTTGGAAAAAAAGGGGAAAAAAACGAAAGAAAAACTGCTCTTTTCAGGGCCATACAAATAATATTATAAACAACTAAGTTTTACGAAAATTTTATAAGGTTATACAATATAAATAAATATATTTGTAGAATAAAATATTACTTTTAAAATTAGTTTTATACTTTGAATGTTTCATAAAAAATAAATAAATAAATAAATAAGAAAAAAAAATTATGAAGAGTATGAAAATATTAAATTAACATTTTTTAGAAAGTTTTTTTAAAAATCTTTTTTGTATTTGAAATTACTTCTTCTGTTACTTTAGATCACTTTTATTATAATTGTTGGACATATCACATTTTTTTCAGGTTACAAATTGTGTCAATGTAATGTCACAAAGAATCTCAATCATTCCAGTTTTTTCAAAACATGATATTTTACATGTTTATAGTAGCAGATTTACTTTAAACTGAATATTATTTATAGCATAGAAAGTCACGTATCCATTACCGCTTCTTCATAACTCGTCATTCACTGGCATCATTAAAAATTATAAATTGGATTCTTTACCATTGTAAAAGTATTTACCTAATATAAACATAAATAATATAAGGTCGGGAAGTTCTGTAGCATTTCCATAGTGTATAAGATCAAATAGTGTACAAGATAAAAACTATATATTTGTATACTAAAGACTAGCACCGTTTCTAAAACTTTATGTGTATATTACAACATTCCTACCAGTATTTCAGAACAGTCATTTTAAAATAATATTATATCATTTAAAACTTCGGGGAAAATTTCTTTTAAAAATAGTGGTGAAAATTAAACAAAACACGTGTAAAATTTTAAGAACGCTGCGAACCTTGTATACTGTACTCTCTTGATATGTTCTTAAATTTATTCCCCATATTAAAATTGTAACTTCTGTTAACTGTTAAATATTTTTGCCAAACACTTTTCTAATTTTACTAACGTCCTGCTTTCTTCTGATATTATATATGTTTGGTAAAATTAACATTATAGTAAAACAAACTCCAATGTATATTTTCTACAACAGTTTAATATTTTACATCGCATATTATTATTTTCAAAATATTAACTTAAAAAAAAAAAAAAAAAAAAAAAAAAAAAAAAAATGGTGAAAACACAATATAACGCGTGTAAAATTTTAGAAACGCCGCGATCCGTGCATACCGAATTCTCTTGCTATGTTCTTAAATTTATTTACTACTAACAGGCTACACTCGCTTCGCTGGTCGCTATGTTTAAATGATTTTTCAAAAGAATTGAATCACTGTTTATTTTTTTATATCACATTATAAATAAAAACTAAAAAAAAAAAAAAAAAAAAAAACTACCTACATTGAAAATGTAGGTACCCAAAACCCAAATCCCAATGTACCCAAAACCTTGCTTTGGGTACCTGCTGCCTACGGCAGGTCTTTTTCCGCCGCACTGCTGCGGGTCCAGGTTACCACTGCCTGTAAAAAGGTTTATTCCAAGTACTTCAATTTGGGTATTTATCGGCGAAAGGTAGATTCGTTATTATTTAGGAACTACGATTTCAAAGATGACTGTATCTCAACATCTATTAAATATTTTAGTTTCATTATTCAAAAGCAAAATTTCATTATTCACGTGAAAATATATTTATTTTTTTGTCGAAAACAATGAATTAGAAAACATTTGTGGCAACAATTAAATTTAAAACTAATATTTAAATGACTAATTTTCAAGCTATTGTAAGGAAATTTTTTTCATATATTAATTAATTAAAAAAAAAAATCTAAAATCTGACAAGTATAAAATGAATCTCGAATATTGTTCTCGAATGCTTTTTAAAATATTTTAATTGGTTAAAATATTTCATCTTTTGCAAAAGTGAATCATCTATATTTTTCTTTAACATGACACGTTGATTTTATTATAGCCATATCTCTTCAAGAATAACTATTTATTTTATAATTTTTAGGGTTGCAGTGTTTTTTTTTTTTTTTTTTTTTTTTTTAACTTAAATTTTTTATTTTGTGCGTTTTATAAACTAAAAGAAAGCTTTAAAAAAAATCTAATCAGAGTTTCTTAGGATGCTGTGTAGACAATGAAATGTTTTCTTTTACAATTGACATCTTATCTATTAATTATCTGCAAAACATTTAACAACAATATTTAATATTTATTTATATGCAACATCAAAAAATATTTTCGACAAGAGTTTAATGTTTTACAACGCAAATTATTATTTTCAAATTATTAACATTATTTTACAAATAGTGGCGAAATTATAACAAAAGGCATGTAAAATTTTAGAAACGCTTCGAGTCCTCGATTCTGCACTCTCTTCCCATGTTCTTAAATTTATTTACCATATTAAAAGTTGTTATTTTTGTTAACTATTAAAAAAAAAATACCAAAAAATTTACAATTTGTCTAATGCCCTGCTTTCTTCTCAAAGTATATATATACATATATGTGTACAGAAAAATTAGCAATACAAATAAAAAAAGTAAAATTTGTAAAACAAACTTGAAAGTATATTTTTTACAAGAGTTTAATATTTTACATTTCAAATTATTATTTTCAAGTTGTTAACATTGTCAAATATTATGTTAATTGAATTTAGTTGATTTAAATTGCATTATTACATGATTAGATGAAATAAGATGAGATTTCAAAACTTTTTCATTATTTTAATTACAAAAAGTACGTTATATAAGAAGGAAAAAAATTATAACTTTATATAAAATAAATAAGTATAATTATACAATAATAAATTTTTCATGGTTTACTCTTTTAAGAGGCAGATATAAATAATAGGCTGAAATAAAATATTACTTTTAAAAGTATGATTATTTTTATAAACATTGCATATCAAACAAATTAACAATATATATATATATATATATATATATATATATATATATATTACAAAGAGAATAAAGATATATTTAATAATATTTTACAAGAAGTCTAACAGTTTAAAAACGTATTCTTATTATTCGAAAATATGTGATAGCTTGTCTACTTGTTATATAAAATTTATTTGACAGACATATATATACAAAAAAGAAACGATAAGATGATCCAATAAAGAACTGTGTTGAGCCAAATCATTAGTCGTATTCAGGGATCAATTAGATTGCTATTTATCTCTATACGTGGGATAAAATCATGGAAGATTAAATTCATTTCCTCCGTTTTATTTCTTTTTTTCTGGATAGGTTAGGACGTAAAATATGTGTTATTTTTATTCCATATATATAATTTTATTGAAAAGAAAAATCGAAAATATACATAGAGTATATATAAATCCAAGCATGACGTTCATGTGAATAAAATATATTTATAATTATTTTATAAGAATATATGGAATTGTAAAATTTACAGCCGGATGGTGTGTGGTGAAGTTATGATTAAGGCTAATTTACTGCACTAGAGTCCGAAGCCTGAGGGGGAAAAAAACCTTCGTTGGGTTCTTAAAAGGGATCCTTGCGCATAATTACGCAATTTTCGAAAAAAAACACGGGAAACTCCGAACGGCTAGGTCGATAAGCCCGACAAGAGATCGAATCCATTACCTCACATTTCCAGCTTCAAGGAAATAACTTATCGGACACATGTTGTCCATTTACAGCCGGAATATACTTTAAGTTATTTCTATATTAATTAGAAAAACGTTGTAGCTATAATCTTTTTCCTGTCCTCAAACGAAGAATGTGCCAAAATCATATTACTATATATAAAAATAGATTCGATGATTTATCCACTTTCATTTATTTTATATCGAATTTTTTAATGCAAAAATCAAATACAGCATAGCAAATGCATAAAATTATATATATATAAATATTTCGATTAATTATAATTTAATTTGACGTTATTGTGATATAATTTTAAATTGCGTGATTATTATAAAATTATTGATTATTTTAAAACATGTGTTTATTATTTTGGTATAATAATTAATTTGTTGTTTAAAAGTTTGTTGCTGACGAAAAAAAATTATTTTGAAAAATTTTTATTTAAAAAGGTTGTTATTATTTTGAGTAAGAAAAAAATATATCTAATAAATATATCTAATATACTAATTTTTAAAGAGATTCAATGATTTATCCACTTTCATTTATTTTATATCGAATTTTTTAATGCAAAAATCAAATACAGCATAGCAAATGCATAAAAATACATATATACAAATTATTTTGAAAAATTTTTATTTAAAAAAGTTGTTATTATTTTGAGTAAGAAAAAAATATACCAATCCAATAATATCCAATAATTGGACTTATATCCAAAAATTGGACTTATTAGAACTAACAGAGATTGAAAATATCTAAATATTGTTTTGATCTACCATGTTACATCTATTAGACATCGAAAAAGGCACAACTAAATGTCGTCTATATTTAAACATCTAATAGATATCTATAATTAATACAGGATATCTATGACATTTAATGGACATTCTTAAGATATTTTGTACTTTTTATGGATCATTGGATGTAATTTAGAAGTCTAATAGGTATCAGTGGCTGTATGTGTTGGTATCAGTGGCAGTATTAATCACATAAAGTAATCAATAAGTACACTCATGATGATTTACATTCATGGTTTTCAAAAGAGAAGGCTAGTAAAACGAATGTGGAAAAATGCGGAAATGCATTTCATGCATGACGCTGTGGACAGAAAAGCTCTAAAAGCTGTACGGTTGTATAGATGTTGTTTTATGACAAAGCGTGCGTGAAAGACCTTACACGGATTGTATTGTTATCTGTGAGAAACAGACTATTTTTCAACCACATGAGGAATATTAGGCGTGAAAGGAACGTAAGACCATCACAAGTGGCATGTGAATTCATAAAGACTTGCGCATCGGGTCAGAATATACTTTGCAAGTACTGCTGCGGAATACATGTGTTTTATAACGATGGTGGGGCGAGCACTACGGCAAGAACGCTTACATTCATATGCCATTCACTGCAGGTGCTTGCTTTATACCAACCGTTCATCAGCTGCATATACAATTTCCTCGCTTTTTATCGCAACCGATTCGAGAGTAACCATAAGTCAGTGCATATTTATTATTCTCTAACGAGTGCACTTTTATCCGTGGAATTTTGTTTAACATGCACATCATTCATGCGTGTACATTTAGAAATCTATACATCATAATTTGATTGGTTTACATATTCTGTGAGTTCAACTAGACCTTAAAGAGTAAATGTGGCTTTTACAAGAAGTCTTGCTGAAGCTATTGGAAAATGTGCCACTTTGCATTAAAGCAATTACATGATTACAACTCAACGGAGTACCGTCCTAACGCCTGAATGTTTTAGATTTTATTTCTCTAGGCCAATGGATTTGTCGGGGTTCCTTTACCTTAGACGTCACATTCGCTGAATCTCTACTGCCAAGTTTTTTTCATACGGGAACTTTTTTAAATGTTCAATCCAAGAGGCATTCATCCACACTATGCTCTTGTTGCAAACACCGCCGAAAAAAAAAATATGCCTTATGTATACGAAAGTGCATTCTTAGTAAGAGAGCAATTGTGATGCCTTTATTACTATTAGCTGACGCAAATTTTATTAGTTCCTATTAGTTTGTGCGTATATGTAATATACTAATTCTCAAAACGCGTTTGTTGCACCTCCTCTATCATTTTTGTTTTCCTTCTTTTCTAGTACCATCCAGTAAGTTACCACTTGCATTAACATAGTGCATTTATAATGAACATTGTACATTTCGATGTGTTTTATCACCCCTTAAGGTTCTGACTATGAGTTCAGTTTCACTCAGTATATAGTATGCATTCAGTATTGTCCTTGAGTAAAATTTCTAATTCAAAGTATTAATGAGTTCAACTTTTAGTATATTATTCAGATAATATTAAACTTACCTATATATATGTATTAGTCATGATCAAGATTTTTCGAAACGGTACATGAGTGTGTGTTCATGTATGTGGAAACCGTGTATTGTTGAACGTCAAACATACTTAAATGTACTGATTTAATACATTCTGCTGATTTCGTGTTGTCGTTCGGGAAGTTTTGGAACAACTATAAATCCATATTTTTATTATTAAAAAAAAAAAAAAAACTTTTTGAAAGATGACAGGTTTAGAAAAAATGTGCTTACTGCGGATAACAGCCTTTAGATTTTAAGTTAAAACCACTGCATATTAGCATCAAATAATGGGATAGTTTAAAAAGCTCACTTTTTTTTTTTTTTTTTTTTTTTTTGCGAAATTTTGTAGAAAAAACTTACAATATTTACATAAATTAAAAAATATTAGGTGTTGATAATTATTATGATATTTTTTCCTTAAAACAATTTATATTAAACAATTATTTTGAATTTATAAATATTTTATGACAGCAAGCTATACAAAAGAAAAAAGTAAAATTTTGGACTTCCTTTAAATAATATTTAAAGTTTTGTTTTATAAATGTTTCATAAAGAATTTAATAAATGTTATAGTAATTTAAAAATTTATTTTTTTAAGAAATAATTCAAAGCTATAGTTCATTAGTTCACAAAGCAACAATTAATCCTACTAGACAATACCCAAAATTTAATGTATGGCTGTATTTTTCGTATATGTAGTATTTAAACAACAAATCTAATGATTTTGTGATTTACGTTTTTATTTGCTAACAATTACGCATGGATTGATTTAGAGCACTTATCAAATGATTTGCCTTTATTTGTTGTATTTGAGTTTTCATGCAACAAAATTTTGTGCAAACTTGAAAATTCAATACAAATAAGGAAAGCAAATAACAAAAATACTTAGAAATACGTTCAGAATCTTTGTTTTCTAACCAAAACTGTTCACACGTTAATGAATGAACAGCTCGCAGAAAATTGGAAAAGCTCAAAGAAATATTCGCGAGTCTTTGGGTAAATGATGCTTAAGCTTTCCTGAACTCTCTTGACATTTCTTATATCTTTTCGCTCGAGTTCAGCTAAAGAAAGAAAAAAATGAATTAGAGTAGGCTTAATTCGGATCATTAGCTCGATTCAATGATCAATCAGTTGTTTGTTGATATCAAAAGAACCATCTCGATTACGGTTGCGGTGAAAGGACTAGAATGGTTTATTATTTATATTGAGAATATTTGGTTCATTTATTCTTATCACTAAAAAAAAATACTATGTAAACATTTTTATTGAATTAATACATACAATACGTACAGAAAAAGAAAATACACATTTCATTATTTGCTTATAATTATACGTAGCATTAAAATAATTAAGGAATTTCTCAATATAACCAAAGCTGATATAGTTATATACTGTGTAAGTATATTAATATACTTAATGTAGTTAATACACTGAATAAGTTTTACCCTAGGATGCACATTTCGAAGTTCACATACAGTGTAAAACTAAATCTATTGAAATGAAATTATGTCAAATCGTAATATCTACACTACTGGTCATTAAAATTGCTACACCAAGAAAGAATGATAATAACGGAATGAAATTTATTGGACACATACTTTTTAGTAGAAAGAACCATTGATTAAAATTTCAGGAAATTTAAAGTAATATATATACTGAGAAAACACCACATAAAGCACCGACCTCTGTGACCAGTAATAGCCCTTATCTGCCTAGGCATTTAATAAACAGCAATTGGATGACATGTACGTGTAGAACACTTTATGAAGATTCAACATGATGTCACATTTCATCGATCATAGTTACTGGTGAGTGGTGGCGGGCCAGTCGCTTTTCAACAATTAAACAGTTATTTTAATTTGTTGGAGATCAGGAAAACGCGCTGGCCAGAGTGACAGTCGAAGATATTATGCATCAAAGAAGGTCAGAAAAATACGGACAGCTTGAGGTCCTGTTATTTACTCTAATTAAAGTACTATTTTGTAGGACCGCCTTTGTTTTTAATATCCTCTTAGGCATGCTGTAAATAAGAGACTTGCAGTAAGCTTTGGAAATTTCTGTGCACCAGAAATGCTGTATTGCTTCAACAAGTGCAGTAGCAGTAGATGGTTGCTTTCCGGCGACTTTATTTTGCACAATACACCACAGATTCTCTATTGGATTCAAATCTGGGCTGTCACCTGGCCAGTCAAGCACTTTGATTTTCTGTGCCCTCAGATATTTCTAGACAATCTTCGCCCTGTGACACGGAGCCCCATCATGCTTGAAAATTGAACATGCATGTGAATCTTCAACTTCTCACTTAATAAATTAAGGTACCGCTATCCGTTTATAGTGGTTTTAGGTGGCACAAAATACAGACTAGCAGTACCAGACACAGACATTGCACCCCATATCATTTTGCTTGAAGGATGTTTCACAGTTTGAATCGTATATCTCTCATCATATATTTTTCCCCTTGAATGGCAAATACTTGTGGCACGTGCAAAAAATAGGTGCACACTTGACTCATCCGAAAATAAGACCCTACTCCACTGCTGTACTGTCTAATTCTGATATTGTCTGGCTAAAGTCAGTCGTTTCTTTTTCATACTTGGAGTAAGTCGAGGTTTCCTTGCAGGTTTATAGGATGATAAACAAAAATATTTGAGCAGACATTTTGAAATAGTACGCAAACTGATTTTGGTGCCTTTTGCAGCCAGAGAATATCTAATCGCATTTCAGGAGGTTCTTGGATCTTGTACGACCATCCATCTTATCACATGATCATCACGTGCACTCGTTTTCCTACAGCGGCCGCTTCTCTTAAAGTCCACAAATTTTCCTGAAATTTTAAATTTACTAACAGCTTGATGCACAGCTGTCTTGCTCATATTTATCCTCGAATTTATTTGACATTCAGAAAAACCAATTTAACAGTTAGTGAAGGTTTTTTACCTATTACAATAATTACACAATAGCACTGTCTACGACAAAATACAATAAACAACTGGTGATAAAAACCACCTTTATATGTAGCAGTAGAATGCGTCTGATGCAATCAGCACATGAGATGACGCAATAATCTGCGCAAATGATGCAATGTGTTAAAATACTGAAAATCGGCTACTGCCCTTAAACTTTTGCAAATAACTGTATATGGTTAAGAGCACTTGTTGAAACTGAATGAGAAAAAATTACACTTGCACAAGTGCATCCGAAATTTTTAATATTAATGTTTAGATTTCATCATATATTTACTTTTTTTTTTTTCTAATTTCAGTATGCTACGGATAATGTAGTATATCAAGTTTTCAAACAATGCAATTCATTGCTTTGATACCCTAGCATATTGTAAACATAAATCATTGAAAAATATATAATTTTGTTTAAAAAAAAATCTCATGATAACACATTTCAAGCCTTATTATTTACATGGTACTTCCAAACATTAATTTTTCTTTTTAATTTGTTGCGGTCCTCTTTTTACATTTGGGACAAAACTTTTGCTGAAATATGTGGGGCATGATATGTTATTTACACCCAGGTATGTTCAAGAGAATCCATGAAACATTTCTCTAAGTATTCGAAAAAATGTCTAAATTCGAAAATATCATATTTATTGAACATCATATCTAAGTATGCAAGCTTTTGTTACAAAATATTACTCCGTATCAAAATCGTTAGTTGTTATTTTCTCATTTTTAATTTCCCTATACTTTGAGATCCGTCGCGAGCCATTAAGTTATTGCATGGAAAACATGTTTCTCCCAGGTACGATACAGGATCTTCATGGTCTTAGAAATATATATTTCTTGGAATTTTATGAATTTTTTCATAGCAGTAGCAAAATTACACATCTACCGATAGTTAGAAAAAAAATATATTAAATTGCATGCCCATTTCTTTACTTATCAGATTATTAATATTATTATTAGTTTTTTTTTTTCTGTATATACATACATATAAGAAGAAATTATTGGATTTGTGAATTTTTCCAACATCCGGTTTTTAAAGAATTTTTACGTTTTGGTATGTCTTGAATACGAATCAACTATTTTTAGAACGTGTCTGTATGTCTGTGTATGTGCGCAAACAACACTTTTTTGGACGCAGTATCTCATGAAAAAGTGGATGAATTTTAACCAAACATGATATTTTGTTGGACTTTCACTTGTACTGGTGCTGACCATATATTTGGGTATCAATCTCACTAAAAGTGGCACTTATCTTATTATTATTATTGTTATTATTTTTTTTTTGGCACTATTAGAACAAAATTTCGTGTAAATTTACATAATAAGAATCTTTTTATTTTTGTATTATATATATATATATATATATATATATATATTTATTTATGATAGTAATAGTCAATCAGCAATCTTTGTATATGTGTGGGCATCGCTTCCCCCGAGGGATAGTAGCCCAGAGGTTGTTCTTTCCTAGAGATTGGATCTTTCAAAAAAACTCATCGATATCTTTAAAACGAATGATTGAGTTATATATCTGCGATAATTTAAAATAAACTTATTGTTTTTATTTCATTAAAAAAAGGAAAACATTTCCTCTGATATCGGCACAAAATTGATTTTAATTCGACGATCAGTGTTATACTGCTCCAAGATAAAGATCGTCTGCATTGATTATGTTAAATAGATTTAATTCATAATAATTTTAATAAATAAAATGTACTGTGTACATATGTATTGAAAATTGCAGAAGAAAGTTTAATGGTTGCCACAACATATTAGTTTTTAGATGTTCTTACATTTCTAATGGATTATAGCTATTTAATTCGTTTTAAAAATTTAGCTTAACTATTAGGAATTTTTAAAGGGTAAACATTTAAATATTATGTTAATTAAACACCTTGATAGTAGATAAATAAAGTGTTTTCAATTGTAATAACTTCTTATATATATATATATATATATATATATATAAGACTAATATAGAACTAGAACAGAGTATTTATAAACCAATGCGCAAATGCAGCGAAAGGAAATATAAAACTATAATAAATAAGCAAAATAACAAATGTTAAATAAAAAATAATCCGAAAACACGTGGAGGGCCTTCATCAGGGAAGCTCCCCCGTGTAGGGAATGGAATACGAGAAGTTTCTGACGAAACGTTGGCTATTTTGCCAAAAAACAAATTTCTAGTCCGCAGCTTCTCACAGATGGAAGCAAGACCATACAGCAAACGGAATTAATTAATACAAATTATAAAAAGCAATTAAATTCATAAATAAAGTACAAAAGTAAATACATCAAAATAAAATACAAATAATGCAAGAATATAAATAATTAAATACTTGGACAAACTTGAATAGTGAGGAGAATGTGGAAAATTGAAATCCCCCCATCATAAATATAGAGCCCGCTTCAGCTGGTAGGAACACTTACCAGCTTTTAAATGTCGCCCGAAATGGATAAAAAAAACCTTAAGTAGGATTGTAATCAAGAAGACTGAAATGTTTACTGAGTAGAAAAACAGGAGAGCGGTTCACAGTTAATGTTTTTGAGATTTTCCATAGCCAAATTCAGGTCTAAATGGTTACTGCAAATCATTTTAATTCTGTTAATTTGGGTAAACATAATATTTTGTATTACGAATCCTTTGTGTTTATTCTTGTTTGATTTTCTAGAACTGGGTCATAAGTCACGATTATAGTTATTAAAACTCGAATATTGAGCTCGCATTTATTTGCAGGAGATTTTGAAATAAGTTTGACCCCACGATAATATAGGAAAACGATCTAGAATTCTAATAGGGGTTTTTAGAGCTCGCCAGAAACGAATACTAGAATTTATAAGGATGATATGGAGCTATACTTATTAGAGACACAATTTAGTTTCTAGATGCCAGTAACAGAATTTCTTCTCAGTGTATCAATTTAGAATTCCAATAAATTTTCAAAGACACAGAAAGGCTTTTAAATTCACCACTAAAAATAATTATTTTTCTCGTGTGATTTACTATAACAGTAATCAAAATTATACTAACTTTTTTTACGCTTTGGAATTTTCAAGTACATAAATATTTAAAATAGGTAACGTCCAAAAACCATAAAATTATCACGAACCTAGGGCATTTTTTGAATTTGAATGCCCAGGGCAATATTTTTTATTCTACCAGAATCGATACTTCCTTTTTAAAGATTATTGTCTGGTATTTGATTAAAAACATGATTATGTTACGATTAAAGTAATTTATTAATAATAGGTGGCGATTATTAATAATAACAGTCTCTTTTGGTGAATGTGATTAATTAACAGTCATTAATCACATCAACCATTTGTTATTAATAACTACCAAAAGAAGTTTGGTGAATGTGAATAAATAATTAACATTAACCACATTAACCGGTTATTATTAATAATTATAAAGGATGTTTGTTCGATGTGATCGAATAGTCATCCATTACTAGCTAAACGCGTGTTGAAAATTATTACATTGAACAAATTTCTTTTGTAATTAATGATAATAACCCGTCAATGCAAGCAATTCTCAAAAATTATTCACTTTAATCACACTTCATTTGTAATTATTAATAATAACCAGTCAATGTGATAAAGTCTCATAAATTATTCACTTTAACTGGATTACTTGGTCATTATTAATAATTAAGAATTAATCACATTGACCGTAACATATATACTAAATGATATTGTTTATTTATGTGGTAACACTCTATTGTAAACATGTTGTTACACTATCGCAGATTTTTCTTATATATCCTTTCATAAATATGTTATTCTTCCTTACTAGTTAGCCTAGTAAAGATATTTATTTTGAAGATTTTGCTATAGATTAATTGCATGGTAATATAAACCTTATACGCAAAAAATACTAATTATATACTGTAACTGAAATTTGTATTTTCATTTAATATGTGTTCTACTTTAAAATTGTCAATAGTATAAGTATTTATTACAACAATAATAAAAAAAACTGCTATGTATATTATGCTGATAAAGATATCTAAATATTGTTGTCGTATTTGATGACAACTTGAAAGCTTCTAAGATGGAGCTTTTGTTAGAAGCATATGTAGGTTTAAATGTCAAATTTTTGATGATATTCATATTAAAAATTAAAATAAAAAAAAGTTAATATGAATTATCTCTCAATTAAATGGATATTTACCAACTAATGTAACTGTGAATGAAAAATGCATGAATAAAAATCAGGATTAAATATTTAAAATTGCTGACAAATACAATATTTCATTTTATGAGTTTATACTCTAATTGTATTATTGCATGTTGCTTTGGTCATATTATGTTAGTCCCTTGGATTTTATAAAATACATTATGTTTCATTATATGATTTTTACAAATCTAATATATATTAGAATTCCTCCAAATTAAAAGCAATAGTAAAACATGTATGAACAAATTAAAAAATATACATATTTTTTTCATGATATTATATGGCAAGAAAATGCCTGAAATATTTTCTGAGATTTTTATACTTTTAAGATCCACTAAAAAAAAAAAAAAAAAAAAAAAAAAAAAAGTTGACTGAACTATTTAAAACAAAATTAAAAGACATCCTCTATGTATGCTATCTGATACTACCACAAAAAATGTCAATAAATCCATGTCTGATGATTTATTGTCTACATATCTACATGTTTTGAATCTATGTCTATATGCAACATATTTCGGATCATGCAATTATAAAAATTTTAGGAATTTCTTATGTATATCATTTATAAAAGATACTTTAGCAAACGTCTAATAAGAATCACAATAATTCTTAAATTTATTTTGGACATACAGAATTCACTTTATGCTGCAGTTTAAAAAAAATTGTACATGCAATACTCAGATGTTCCTAACGTATAGTACCGATTAATAATCTAAGCCAAAGCTTTTATAAAACATAATTACATATTTGAGATAGAATTTTTATTATATTGATAAATATTTTACATTTTAATATTGTGTGATTTCCTATGTTTATTGTGATCCTATTTGTGTATACTATTGTGATGTCCTTTAATATTTGCTTATATTTCGTACTGTTTAATGTTTTCTTATAATATTCTGTCTCAGATAATTGTTTTATTTTTGATAATTAATATACATTTGTGTAAAAAAAATCTTTATTTTAATAAGTAATATAACCATGCATTAATAATATTCTTAAATGCAACAGATTGAAAAAAAAATATTTTATTTGATAATTATTATCTTCACTTTTAAAAATTTTCTTTTTACATTTATTTTTTGCTTACATTCACTAGTTTTTCAATCTTTCTCTAAGATTAATGTAAAAAATGATAGGAACTTACTTTTCTTAACTAAAACTTTTGAATATTTAAAATATTGAAGATATACGGTACAGGTGATAAATCATTTTTCTAATTTAATTCATCTTTTGAAGAAAAATTTTGATACTGATTTCTCAAAAAAGATACAAAGAAATACGCAGAATGAGAATTATATTCTCAATATATTTCATGTTATAAGAATATAACTTTTAGCGTTTGTCTGTTTGTTATTTATAAACTATACGTGATTTTTAACGTATTTATATGTACAGTATTTCAAAATGGTAATTTATGTTATTAATTATAAATTTAGCTAAGACAGAAATTCAATATATCAGATAACTAATTATACTATACAAAAAAAAAAAAAAAAAATGATGGCAAAATGTGATTTGATAATTTTAGATAATACAAATATTATTTTTGTTGGGCTGTAACAGTAAGTGAAGCTACTTTTTCTCTACATGTATTGATTATTGTCAATACAGGTGTCTATAGAAACAATTTCTTCATTTTCGATGAATTAAGTAATTAATCATATAAACATACTATAAAATTAACATATAGTTATATTGGTGGAAGACTTACACACGAAACTGTGTTGGTAGACACCCTGTATTGACAATAATCTATACGTGATAGAGAAAATCTGGCTTCAGATTCGGTTTTGGCACAGCAGAAAACACAAAGATAAGCAAAAATTATCAAACCAAAATTTTAGATGTGATCTGTGTTATTTATAAAACCACTTTAAACAACAATATATATATATATATATATTCAGATCGCTGATTTCAATAGAAAAAAAAATCACAAAATATGTATTTTTTTTTTTTTTTTTTTTTTTTTTTTTTACGATTTTTTAATTATTTTATGAAAAGTTAATAATACGTATAATGAATAATTAAACCGTATTTTAATGATTACCTTATTTTAAATTAAATAAGAATTTATTCGATTTTTTTAACATATTTGACATCGAGTTTGAAATAATTTACTTCTTTTAGAATATCTTGAACACAGTTTAATTATTTATTTATAAAAAAAAAAAAAAAAAAAAAAAAAAAAAAATCTGTTTGTTTGGGCGTGTGTGAAGTATTTTTGTGGCTGTTCTATATAGGAAATATCCACATAATTTCATAAAAAGTGATATTTAGTTCATTTTGACACAAATGGGTGTTTATGAAATTTGGTGCACCCTCCCCCCCCCCTTTAGTGTTTTGTTATACCGCAATTCCCCCATTTACCGGAATACTATATCTCATCTCTTACTGTGTATAGGTACCAAAAACATTATTAGAGGTTCATTGTTTAAACCTATGCTCATTCAAATTCTGTATTTGTGAGGTGGCCATTATTGAAAAAAAAATCTCATTTAATTTTGATTTTTATTGATCGACAGGTGGCCCAGCAATTACTCACCTTCTAAGATTTTCTATATAGTCTCATCTCAAGATCTATTAGTTAAAATTGCAACGAAATGCATAAGTAAAATATTTGTTATAAAAAGTCATGATTATACATTTGTGCATTTGAACCAGTAGGTAACTCTGTTATACAAATGATATAGAACAAATTATTTTGTTCGTCAGAACATACTAGTTTTAAAAGATATTCTGTTACGTCAGTTTACTAAGAACTTGTTTTTATTTCTCAAATAAATCAATGATTTACTCATTCGAATTGTTAAAAATTAGAAAATAAAATATTACGATTTCTTTGAAATGCTATCAGAGTGATTTGTCAAAGAATTTAGACTCAAAACATGAACATCGATGAAAAAAAAAAAAAAAAAAAAAAAAAAATCAGAGAATAAAAATAGTAGCTGATAAAGATTTAGAATTCCATCATATCTAGTAACCTAACTACCAACGTTTTCTCCTTGATATATAGGAAAAAGAAATGAATCCGATGAAGTTGGGCCATTAGCTCCATTTGTAGATCAATTAGACTCACATTTATCCGCATGGAGATTAAACATTTATAAGAAAATAGTTTATGGCACAAAATGTGAATACGTGTATTATTATAATTTACAGCACGAAAAGGCACTCAAAACTTTAATATCAAACTGCAGTTAATAATATATATGACTATATTTACATCTCATAAACTTTCTTTTGATTTTGTGCTGTACAACATAAACGAGAAATTTCATTAGTTACAAATGCCTTATTAAAATATAATATGCTACGTATTAGTAATATTAAATGTACGGTAGAATACCATATTAAATATATTTTACTATAAAATGTCATTATCATAAAATTATAATTTATAAATTTCTACAACAAATTGATAAAAATGTTATTATATTTAAAAAGAAAAGTCATTTGAGTTTCGTTTTTCTTTGGCAATCTAACTAATTTTTTTCCCCAATCTCTAAAAAATTAGTTGTGTGGTACTGCTTACTATGGTATCATATTATGAATTCATGCTATATGCTTAAATTTGTTATTAAAGATAAAACAGAGGACAATCCAATAAAATGCAAATGAAGTATTTTAATTTGAAAAAGAGATATCTAACCACTTGTAAAACGCTATTAACGTGTAAACACAGGTAGAAAAAAAAAAAAAAAAAAAAAAAAAAAAGATTATTCCTATAAACATAATTAAGGTGTATATTACATTACAATTTAACTGATTTCATGCAATATTTCTTTTTTTTACTGAAGAATCAGATGAACACATTTTACTACGCCTAAGTCGTAGCTCCAATGTCCTCTATATTCCATATTAATATACCACTGGGCGTTAAAATGTGGTAGAGCCATCTTCATCACTGAGCAACGAGATTGTGATGGATATCTCAGGACCTCCCCTAGGAGTTTTTCCTGATACTATTTGTTAGAGTTACCAAGGTCAAGGTTATTCCACAGAAGTAATTTCAAGACAATCACCAGTTGCCCATGCGTAAATCTAGTATAACGTTAAACCCACTGAACCTGACACTTTACTAAAAAAATGGCTTCGTCAGAAAAAAATGCAGTCGACTATATTTTTTTCTGATGACGTCATTTTATAGTAATAATAATAAATAATAATTTGCCGACATATATATTTAATTTTTGAAAGGAAAAAAATGATATTTAAAAGGAAAAACAAATGGGGCTCGTTTTTCTTTGGCAATCTAAGATTTCTTTCTCTATTTCCCTTTAATTGAGAGTTGTGTAGGATTGAAAGCTCCGGTATGTTCAAATGGATTCATTCTACTTTCTTAAACTAAAGAGTAAATTTAAAACAAGAGAAAATCAAATAAAAATGAAATAATTTACTTCAACTTAAGGAAGGGGGTAGCTGATTGCTCGTGAAATGCTTCTAATTTGTGAGCACAGGTAAAAAAGGATTGCTTCAGTAAACATATTTTAGTTTGGATGTGTAATTATATTTACGACAATATAACTGCTATCAATAAATTTTCCTCTCTGTCAGTTCTCCTTCGAAATGAATTTTTCCTTGTATACCAAAGAATTTTTCTACTTTATCCGAGACGTGGGTTCAATGTCCTCCATTTTCTGTAAATATAAATCACCTCCCAAGAGGATCAAGCATGCGATGGCATGTGTCCAGATCACAATTAGAGGTGAAAAGAAAACTGTGAACGTATAGTCAGCAACAAACACTAGCAAAAATTCCTATATAAAAAAAGTACGCTTAATACAGTTTTGATAAATAAATCCTTGTCGAATCCTGTTCTTAGTCAGTCTAAGAACAAGATTCGACAAGGATTTCTTTTAACAAAACAGTATTAAGTGTACTTTTTTTATATAGGAATTTTTGCTAGTGTTCGGACACTTTTGTTACCGACTGCTCTAGCACGATATCCGCTCTAGCACGATATTAAACCCAGTGAAAATTTAATTTCGTAAAAACTTAAACCAATACAATGCCAAAACATACCCATCAATTTTGAGCTCATTCGAATAAAGAATTTAGACATACATGCATCACCGTAAATGTACGATAAATGTATTCAAGAAGATTTATGTGCGTTGTGTACTTCAATTTCGCTTTTTGTAATTTATTGTTTAATGCTTATATTTTGAAATAATTATAATAATAATTTGATGCTTCTTTGTTCATTGCTTTTGTCCATTATGGATATTTACATTATTATAATAATTTTAGTAAGCGTATATATAATTGTAGGTACATTTTTTTATATTAGTTATAGAGTTATATAAAAAAAATTCTGTTTATAATGGTAAATTTTTAAAAAAATATTTTCAGATCGATCTGACTCGTTGGAAACCACAAGAGAAAATATTTAGACGACCTGACCCTCGGGGATCGGGAAGGGGGGTCGGGGGGTCGGTAAACTGGGATTAACCGACTCGATGCAAGACTCGATGTCTTGATTAGAAAACTTTGCCTAAAACTTTGCAATATTTAAGTTACAAATGAAAATATAAGTGCTTATGATTTCGGTTTTTCTCTATTCGCGCTCTGACTTCCTAAATAGTAATGGAATTTCTTGAAAATGATACATATATCAGCTTCAAGAAATCATTCAAGTTTTCTTTCGGTTCTTCCCTATTTAGAATGGAATAAATGCAACTAATAAATAAAAAAAAAAAAAGCATTAAATTTCGTTACTTTTCTGGACATTTGTAAAATTTTTTTACTTTGTTCAATAAAAAGGTAGTTTCTCGAAAAATTAGTGAAAGAATCTCGTGGAAAATGGGTGAACTATAATTTACGGATTTTGTCTTCAAATGAAAAAAAAAAAAAAAAATCAACTTAATTTTAATTTTAATTTTAATTAAATAATAAATTATATTTTATTTTTATAGTGCACAGTCAGACTTTCTTGTGTTTGCCTCATGATTTAAGCATACTTCCGAACCATCTCATTAATAAGCGTACAATTGTTAACACCCCTTGAAAAAACGCCCCTATTTTCAAACCACTTTATTTTTAAAGTAATTCTCTTTAAATACTATTACGATTAAATAAGAATAAAATTACTCTAAATAATCTGGTGTGTCACTCACAAAACTTCTCTTACCCTGAAATTTAATACTATAAATACAGGTTCGAGATTAAAAGGTAAGATCACGAGTACTTTATGTAAACCTATGTTAAAACAATTCAAATCAGGCTTCGGAAGAGTTTTATATGATAATTAATTGTGTGTGAGGGGACTCCCCGTTTTATTACTGCACCTATATCTATATAGATTTTAAATTTGTTATTAAAATTAAAAATTCACTTAAAATTATTCAGACAACTTTCACCCGCAACATTTCTTGAAACTTATCAGTCTTGATCAAACGTTTCCAGCAACAAATTTGTATTAATTTGAAAAAACAACTTTTGGATCTCTGAAATTATTCGTTTTTAAGTTACTCTAAGAGACACAGACAAATATCAAACTTAAAAAAAAAAAGAAAACTAGACTTTGGTAATCAGGAAGCCTCAAAACGTGTAAATATACAAAAAAAAAAAAAAAACAAGCGATGAATATTTAGCTTAAAAACATACATTATTTATCATGCATATGTCTATGAGGAATTCATTTCCATTTCTGGGTAACTTTCCTGGACATGGTCAAATATTATTTTAAAGCACTTCCACTAACAATAAAAAAGAATGTTATCGCTTAAATATTTGCAACCCTGTATATATTTTGAAGAATATGTACAAACCACATAGTGCACCTAAATATAATACTATAGTAAAAATATACGGCCTAACCTGAAATGCACTTCCATCAATTTTTTGCTACTGTCGCACTATAAACTAGTCCTTTTGTCTAGCTTTGTAAATGAACAGTGAATGATTTCCCTGCCATATTCTACACGAGGAAACTTTTTAAGCATATAAAAAATATATATTCATTTCATTTGGTTTAGTGCAGTCTATAGATATTAAAATCAACTTGCCTGCAATTTTCCCCATAGACGCAATGTATTTGAATACTCTTGAGTGTCGCTGACATGAACAATTTGCTTTGTCTTAACGAAAAGCTTAGTGTAGCATCCCTATATGATACATATTTAGAATACCAAGTTTGAAATCTCTGCTGCGATTTGTTCTTGGGATATGCTGATAGCAGGCAGACACACACACAGACCAACAGCTAAAAACACGATTTTCGTATTCAGGGGACCTCAAAGCGTGTAAATATAACAAATACTCACTTTCGAAAATTTGACCCCAAAACAATATTTTCTCTACCTTAGGTGTAAGAGAAAGTAAAAATGACTTTCGTGAAGAAAAAGGCGGGTGCTAAAGGACGTACGGTTCATGATAAGATGGTTGGCAAATATGTTTAAGTGTTTTGAAAGCGAAGAAAAAGCGTATTTTCTCTATTATTTTAATATAATAAAATTATTTAAATTTTTCTATGCATGTAAAACAGCAACATTTAAACTATATTTTAAAAAATGTTCATCAAAAATTTTTTATAATTCAGCCTCTGGGTCCTTCTTTTCGCAGAACTTCAGAAACCAGGACTCATGGATTGAATTATCCAAATATTTTAATGAAAATTTATTATATATTGTTTATGTATTGCTTTTTTCTATGCTCAAAATTTAAATCTTTCTTTTTTTATTATTTATTGTACTAAGATAAATAGAGAAAATATCCTTTTTTTTTATCTTCCAAAATCCACGTAACCGTTAAAGGTGTTAGAAAATTTAATCTTTTAATTGATCTATTGCCTTTACTTCTTTAATTTCTAAAAAAGTGACAAAATGCTAGTGGATCTAAAATAAGCATAGATTTTTTTATTTTTTTTTTTTTTAATTAACGGTCAATTGAATTTTTTACTACTATGTGTCTCGTGTTTATACATATGAGTTTTAACTGGAAAAAAAATGAATGCAAAATGCAGGTATCTCGTATTAAGCTGTATTTTATGTATAATATTTTGTACGTATTTATATACATATTTAATACTTTTAATAATGTTGAGCGTAATGGACTACCTATAACAGATTTAATGATACTTTTTGCTGCATACAACACAAGAAAAAAGCTTTGGAGTTAAAAGAAATAATATACACACAAAGAATATTAACGTAAGTTAAAACAATTGTTTCTGATTGAAAAAAAATTAGAACGACGCTACATCAAACAAAAGAAAACAGACGTGAGTGTTTTTTGTAAGGTTAGAACGAAATATTAAAACTCATTCTAATAATGCCATCGTTACCAACAATAGTTCTTATACATAATACCTTTATGTATATATTTAATACTTTTGATAATGTAGGTAGACCATAACGGGCTACATATTACGGATTTAATATTTTTTGCTGTATACCATACAAGAAACAATTTGTTGTTAAAAGTTAAAGAATATGCACGCACACACACAAGGAATATTAATGTAGGTTTGATTGGAATAATTTAGCACAACACTACATTAAAAAAAAAAAAAAAAAAAAAAAAAAAAAAAAGTCGACGTGAGTGCTTTCTGAAAATTTAGAATGAAATATTAATACTCATTCTAATAATGTCATCTTCATCAACAATAGATCTTTCGAGTCTTACTTCAATTTTTGTTTATATTTTCTTAGCAAAAACAATCATCTATGTTGTTTTTAAAAACCGCTGTCTTAAAGTTTTCTTTTATTATTAATATTTAATCATATTCGCAAAGTTTAATTTTATTCAGAAAATTTTCAATTTTTTGACTAAAAAGAAACGTGGGAAAAATGTTATTTTGTTCCAAGATGACAAAAATGCATTTTTAATGAAAAAAAAAAAAAAAAAAAAAAAGAACATAAAAGCTTGTCACATCTCCAGAGTAACGCAGACACAAAAATATATTCCCTAGAGGCATTCATTTTTTCCTCCGCTTCTTTTGTAGCATAAATATTTTGTAATTAAATTTTGGATTGTTGACTTATAACTTTTACTCCTGTTCTTGAACTGTTTTTGTTTCCTAATAAAACTTTATAAATTTGCTTTTTAGTTCTCTCGGGTAATGAAAAGTTACTTTTAAATTTTTTTGGTCGAAAACAAAATTATGACGCCCAAGAAATTTTTCATTCTTTCATTCTTTAACATACATTTTTATAAAAATTAAACCGCTAATTTAAACATAAAAGCATTTGCAGTCTACTGCGCTTTATTTTGTATCTTTTTTTTGGATGTTGTTTAGAACAGAGATTTCTCGTAATGAATTTAAAACATAGTCTTTTATTCCATTTCTTTAAAAAGCTTAAAATTTTTGTATGATTTTTTTTTCAGTTTTTCTTTTACTTGGAAAAGTAAGGAATTACAATTAAATTATCTGTAGATAGCGATGTACAAAAAATTAGAAACTTTGCTGCTAATGAAAATTCTTCTTCTTCTTTTTTTTCTCTAAAAACTTTCAGTTTCTACTTTACCAATGTTTATTTCTTAATTCTCCGTTTAGTAATAAAATTTCACTGTGCTAGCTTGAATCAGTACGTCTGCTATAAAATAATAATAACTTTAATATGAAGAAAGGAAATATGTGTTTCAACCTTGAACTAAATTTTAACCTTCAGACATAAAAATAATGAATAAAAATTATCTATTAATAAATCTATTATATACCCTAACAGCACACTTATCCATAGTACATCCTGAGGATGTCCCTTAGACGTACTTTCATTCATAGGATATCCTGAGGATGTCTTGAGGATGTGATGTGCTGTTAGGGTAATACACAAATGTATGTGAAATATACTGTTAAAATTTAATGGTGTAAAATCGGACAATAAATAAAAAATTGTTCACCAGGAAGTATTTTAAATATATATATATATATATATATATTTTATTTAAAATTTTGAGAAAATTATACTTTCTGAATAAAAATAGTAAACAAGAAGTTTTAATGTACTCGATAATATACATATATATATATATATATATATATATATACTATAGACTTAAACTTACACTATTTACGTCCAAAGCATGCTTTTCTGAACGTCAAATTATTTATAAAATGGTTTTAGAACGTTCCTGCAGAACTAATTGTGAAAAATACACCTGTATTGAATGTTCTTTCGACCGTACTACTATAGATCTTCTTCATGATAGATAGATAGGCGTCATTAACGGGCTCAACTAAAACGTTCTTAGAACGTATTTGTTGAACTAATTTTGAACTTTTAGAGATTATTTCGGTGGTATTTCGGTAGTTTAGTATAAAATAAAAAATAAAAATAAGAATTCAATATTTGGTAAGTAATGTTTTGTAAGTCCAAAAGCAGAGTTTATATGAAATAATAACAAAACAAGGAATGATTGCAAACAAAAATTGCATACTAAACTAAAAAGAAAAAATAATATCAGATTAATGTATTTGAAAATAGTATAAGAGTATTATTTCAAAAAAAAAAAAAAAAAAAGTAGAAATCATGTTGATATTTATTATTTCTATTTCTATTTTATTTATTTGTTAACAGGCTTTGCCCCATTCGCTGGTCACTGTATTTAAATAAGTTACGAAAATGTATCACTCTCTTTTATATTGTTTTGTAAAGAAAACTAAAAATAAAATCTACTGATTTGCTGAATACCTAACTCCGGTTCCTTGATGTATTTGAAACCGTCTTCCACACCCACAAAATCTTGGGTACGTATTCCTATTGCCTGTGATAACTCTTTATCCTCAGACTTCAATTTATGTGATTATCACACGACAATTTCTAAACAGATGGTATCGAAAAAATCCAATTAGCCCATTTATATTTTAATCCCAAATACATATGAACAATGCCACATGTACTATACATAAAATTTACTTTCACATTATTTCCTATATTTTATTGCATTAACCATTCGACTATAAAATAAAATCTTTTTCACTCCAAATATAGTATAACAATAAGCTATGAACACTGTTTTAACTGTACGATACAACTTTTTTTATTTTTTTTTCTGTGTGTGTGATTATATATATTTTCCAATTTAATTATTCTATGATTAGTGCTTGGCACATATCATTCAACTTGTTTTTGCTGCCTCGATCGGGGCTGGAACAATATAAATTGCTATGATAAGCTATATTGTTTTACTAAATCGTTGCAGCTTTCACAGCTTTATGAAGTACATGCACCCTGACGAGGTTTTACTTCTAATTTTAAGTATTTTTATCCAATTATTATGTCTGTGGTCCTTTAGTTATTTTCTCAGTCTTTAAGTTTAATGGTCCTTCTTTTATTATTATCATTCGTGTCGGCGTAAGTAATTTAAATTGTTTTTGTCTCATCGGTTCTTAAATTGCAACATTTTGTGTCAGTCGTACCTATAAGTTAAAATCAGTTTTAATTTTGTTGTGTTGGTATTGCTTTGTATCTATTAATTGCTAAATTTTAAGGTTAAATTTTACTACGATATCTAATCATTTATATATATATATATATATATATATATATATATATATATAATGAATCTTAAAATCGAATCATCATGCAGCTTTTTAGACCCTACTTAGCGACTTTTGAATTTTTGCCGCCATTTTAACAATAGATTTTTTTTTTTTTTTTTTTAAAGGGAAGAACTTTTTGAGTACTTATTTTCCTAATAAATTTAAAGATCGTATCTTTTCGTTAATAAGAATACTTCCTATTCTATTTATGTTTTTTAATATACGGCTAGATTTAAAATAGTGCTTGCAGAAATAACTTAAAAGTGCTGCTGAAAATATAAGGGTTTTTTTAAAAATGCTTTTCCATATAAAATGATGTAGTCAGACCAAAATAGATAATTTATGCAATTATTGTTTATGCTTTTTTTTTTTTTTTCCTTTCCTTCTTCTTTTTTCTTAGAAAAAAAAATTTAACTTATTTTTATTTTTCATGTGCTGCTTGGCTAGTATTGTCCTTGGCGTAAAATGTTCAATCTACTTGAGCGTCAAAATTTAAAATTTTGACCAGGAGGATCTAGAAATTTACTGTCTAGAAATATACTGTTATAACACACTATTTTAAAAAATCTGACATTGAGATTTATTAAAAAAGTATATGACACGAAATTCGGGAGAAATATACTGTGTTATTATTGTTATTATTTAATTTTAAGTTAATTTTAAAGCAAATATAAGGTTATTATTTTCATATTTTAATTAAAAAAAAAAAAAAAAAAAAAAAAAAAACTAATCGAAGATTCGAAAATCAGGCTTTGAGATGTACTTGGACATTTCGGAGGACATCTTCGTGTTGAATCACGTGATTATCCGCGCTACTGTTCTGCGCTACGCTGTCCACAGACACACACACACACACTTTGTCTTATATGTATATATATATATACATATATATATATATATATAGATATATATATGTATAAATTTATTTACTGCTAAACAGTTTTTATAACATACATAAATAAATAATGCTAAAATAAATTACATTCGTATATAGTAAAATTTTACAGAAATCAGTTATTTATCTTTATTTAACTATAACAAACATAAAAATTATATATACCTTATATAATATGTTGTATACATAACTATATATATATATGTGTGTGTGTGTGTGTATGTGTGTGCGTGTGCGTGTAGCATATATAAACTTACTTTAATGGATTTAACTTCCTGTTTCTTCTAGGAATAACATTGCTAAATTAAATAATTTTAAACACTTTTTTATTTCTTACAGATTTATTTTCATTAATTGAATTTCTTCAGCAGGTATTTGCTTAAAACATGTAAATTATGAAAAACTCCCTGAAAAAAAGAATTTTGCACATTGAGATTTTTAAATGCAAAATATTTTCAAATTACAGACTAGCACGCGGAAGAATTTTACAAATTTACATAACATTAGACAAAAAAAAAAAAATAAATAAATAAATAAAAAAAAAAAATAAAAGAAAAAGAATGTTACTTTAAAAACAGAAATAATTTAAATACACAACTTTTTGTATTTTCGTAAAAATTGCCTTATATACAGATGTAGAATATTTTTTTTTTAAATATTTTATAAAATTTATTAAAACATAAATTAGCAACTAAATTGATTAATATTGAATGAAATATTGACCTAATTTTAAACTTTACCATATCTTGTCAAGCTTTATTAAAATTGCTCAAATATCATTTTGTAAAAATAAAAAATAAAAAATAATAATAATAAAAATGTCTGTCTACATGTCTGTCGCATGTAAAAAGAATTTTTAAAGTACAGATCAAACTATTAAACACATAAGTGAACTTGTCACTTTTGATTTGACGCCGCTAACGATTTCGTATAAAAGCTTACATTTTCATTTAATATTTTTAAATTGAACTGCATTAGGTTTTTTCAATAAAATATATCAGGAAAAAAATTCATATGGTTTTTGATATATATATATATATATATATATATATATTGCAATCGTTTTGAAGTCTTTAAATTGCATTTCCTCTGTTTACATTTTTCATGAGTTCATGACCTTCAAAATGCTAAAACTTCGACAGATATTTAAGAAAAAACTTAATGTTTTTTTCATGTTCAATAGAATCTAATTAAATCAACTAGGGAAGATTTTGTAATATCTTTAAAAGAAAAATATATTAAAATGAATATATATATACATACAGTATTTTTTATATGTATTTATTTATTTATTTTTTTATTTTGCAAATTTTTACATACACATACACTTTTTAATTTTTCCCCCCCAAAACCTAATTAATAAATTACAAAATGCGTCTCTAATTCTCTAAAGTAAGTTCTATTAAAATAATATATATATATATATATATATATATATAATCCTTTTGATAGTAAAAGAAAAGAATGAGAGCGAATAATAGTCAGTCAATTAATTCACCAAAGAAACACACACATGCCAAAGGAAGTAACTAGAAATCTTAAATTGATATAATTTTTAAGATTAATAATAGCACTTACTTTAATTTGTTAGACTACAATACCTGTTAAAAAATAATATAGAACCGGGTAATTAGATTCTGAAGAGAAGAAGGTTAACTCTAGGATAAAATTTTCATGTGAAAAAATAATAATAAAGAGTACTATGTAATGAAATGAACCTATTAAATGTGAGATGAGCGAAAACATTTCGGACCAAAACAGAACGAGACTGAATTTTAGCTTAAAAGCTCATAATGCTATGAGAGGTTTTCAAGTGCTATCCTCAGAGAATTGAGCTTTGAATTGTAGGTTTTCTGTAATCAATATCAATAGCACGAACCCACAAGAAAAATGTACCCTAAAATGAATTAAATGAAATAATATATATAAATATATAAATACCTGTACAAGTTTGAGCATTTTGAAGATCATGAATGCATGAAAAAATGCAAATTGAGAAAATGGAATTTAATGATTTCAAATGTGTAAAAAATCTATCAAAAACCATAATAATTATATTAAAAACACTTTAAACACACGTATAATTAAATTGTATTTAAAAGATGTTAAATAAATTTATACGAAGCTTTTCGTTATAATAGTAAAGCATCATCAGGGATTTTTATTATTCATTTCCAATGAGCAGTTTTTAAATATTTTTTTTTCACAGTCAACAGTTAAGTCTTTTAATAACGTGAATATCAGCAAAGTCAATTTGAAGTCCGGTAAAGGTTGGATCAAAGAGCTAAGAAAAATAAGAGCAGCTGGATCTATTGAAATATCACACGAGGCTATTATATGAGAAAAACCATCATGAATTGGCAGAAATAAATAGCTAATAGTTTATTTCTGCTAATTCATGATGGTTTTTCTCATACAATAGCTTCGTATGATATTTCAATAGTTCCACCTTCTCTTATTTTTCTTAGCTCCTTGATCCAACCTTTACCGGACTTCAAATTGACTTTGCTGATATTCACGTTATTAAAAGACTTAACTGTTGACTGTGAAAAAATAAATATTTAAAAACTGCTCATTGGAAACGAATAATAAAAATCCCTGATGATGTTTTACTATTAAAGCGAAAAGCTTCGGATACATTTTTTAGCATCTTTTAAATAAAATTTAATTTTACGTGTGTTTAAAGTGTTTTTTTATATAATTAACAAATGACACGTGTTCAATTTAACTCTTTTTTTAGAGATAATTTATAAAAACCACAATAATTGTTACCTGAATATATATTTTATTTAAGAAACCTAATGTAGTTCAATTTATAAATGTTAAACGGAAATATAAACTTTTATATGAAACCTTCAAAGTTACCAAGTCCCCTTAATAATAAAAGAATATTTGTTGAATATCTAAACCAACATCCAAAGCAACGCAAAAAAATCGAAATATCTGCGATATTAAGTCTTTATGGAAATTTTAAACAAATGTTAATCTTGTAGTAGGTAAAGATTATACAATACTTATCAAAAATTTTGACTACTCAATGTCTTTTCGTTTTAGAAAATAATGTCTTTAAATATTAACTAATACATTTAATTTTCGTATAAAAACTTAACATACACAGCCATCTGTTGGGAATTTTACAAAAAAAAAAAAAAAAAAAAAAAAAATAACTCTAATGTCGAGAGATTGGAACAGCCAATATACATGGCTCTAGATGCTCGATGTAGAAATGGCATTTTGCCTATGTTATAGAAATGCAGCATAGTGACATAGAGATAATTATTTTTATATTTTTTTACTTTAACCCATTTTATTCCAATTTATTTATTTTGCTCAAATTTGAGAAAAATTATATTTTTTAAGGTTAATTAAACCTAAATAAACTAAATACAACAAAATTTGTATATACATATATATATTCTGTATAAGAAATCTTATCCACCTTGTACGCAGGACATTGAAATAAAGAGAATGAAATTTGCACTTATATGTTTTAGTGCTCTCTTCAATAGTGAAAAGCGCTTTCCGAGTATAAAGTTTTGCTTTATCTGTATAATAGTTTCTTATTTACATGATAGTTCTCCAGAGAGAATTTTCAATCGCAAAGTGAAGATAAACCACGGCCACTAATGTAATGATTAAACAAAGATTCCAGATGGAGGAGGAGGAGGAGGTGAGACAAATAACACGCTAGCAGAAGCTTATATCTACCATTATATATTCCAGCTGACAAAATATTCGCACAAACCAAATTCTGATTCCTAAATGCTATATTTCAGCTGTCTTTTAAATACTTTTTTAGCTGTCCCTGACAATGGGATAAAATGGGTTAAATTTAATACGTTTACTCTGTAATTCTACGTAAATTATTACGTTATTTATACGTTATTAATTCTATTTTTAAAATTTCGTTCGTTTTTTAATATTTTTAATATATTTATTTATTTATTTATTTAAATATTATATTTGAAAGTGCTTTTAGTGCAACGCATAAAACCTGTTTTTTTTTTTTTTAGTATTGAAGCGCAATTTAATTACCTTAGGTAAATAAATGAAATATTTTTTAGAGGGGGGGGAAAGGAATTACTTAGATTTTTATCATTAAATATATGCGTAATATACCAATAAGTAAAAAATTGAAATGCGAGATATTAATGGAGAATTTAATAGTACCATAAATAACATATTTTAATTACAGCTTGGAATAACTATTTCATTTGGAGAGTAATTTATTTTTATGTATATAAAATCGCTCAATGAAGTAAAGCGATGAAAAAAAAAAAAAAGTTAATATTTAAGACAGAAAATACAATTTCTGACTAGAAACTTTAAAATAAATTCTCCAGTATTTAGTTTTTGCATATTTTCTTTTTGTTTCGAAAAATCCTTCTTTCTTCTTCTAGAGATAGCAGGAAGTATTTCACGCAACACCAATAAAAAATAAATATATTTGCACTTTCTTCCATAACACTTGATGTGATTTACTTTTTTTTTTTTTTTCTTTTGCTTACGATGTTGTCGTTAAAGATAAAACGAGTAACAATTTAAGATCTCCCTTATTAAAACTATGTTTAAAAAATCCTTCCCCCCCCCCCTTTTTTTTTTAACTTCAAGGAAATAAATGAAAAAAGTGTTGCGAAAAATGTATTATTACATCTTAAAAATTTTAGTTTTAGGAAATTATTTCTTCTAGAATTATTTTATTGTAAAGAAATATTTAAATATATTTATATGTATATTGCTTTTTAAATAAAATGTTTAACGTTACTTTAAAGCTGAGTAATTTTTAAAATTTTTTTTTTTATAGGAAATGTAACTAATAAATGAAGAATTTTAAGATAGTTATGTAGCTTGAATTAGTGACTGTGAATTTACGACGATTAAATTATATATTTTTTTCTTTAATTTTATGAGCATAATTATTCAAATCTTCAGATAAAGAAAATAGATTTTTTTTTTCCAAAAATAAATATAAATACTAATTATTGACAATATGAATTAAATTCCTTCTTAGAAAATTGTCATATATCTAAATATTTTTTTCCTTTAATTTATTTACATTTTGAATTTGTAGTACATTAATAGGTATTAAATAAGAAAAACATTTCTTTTTAATTTTTCAAAAGTATTCAAAATTTATCTTTTTGAATATTCCTTACAAAATTATTATTATTATTGTGCCTAAATATAAAAATTTCCTATGTTTAATTTTTTCGATAAATTATAATTTTGTCTAGAATTTAGCATTTCTTATGCTTTTTTTTTTCCTTTCTTTTTTGATTTTTTTTTTAGAATGTAATATTCCAGTTCTACACTAGATTAATAAATATTTTCTGCATTGCTGTCAACATTTTAATGAACTCCGTAATATTGTTAGTACCTGCCTTTTTTAACACCACTTTCCTTGAAGAATAATTTTCTTTTATTTAAACGTAATTTTATATTGGAGATTATTACTCTTTAACAAAGTGGTCTGACAAAAGGGCAAGCATTAATAACATTATAGAATAAGTTAAAATTTTGACAGCTATGCTTCTGGAATTACTGGTGTTCGACGACCATTTTTGCAAAATTTTATATTAAAAATTTCGAATTAATGACTTTTTTTTTGTTGTTGTTGTTGTTGTTATGTAATAAATTTTAAAACATTTTTTAGATTAATTACACGTTTTGATATTTTCAGAAAACTATTTAACGGGTTTTAGTAATTGTCTGACTGAGCTAAGATCCTTCTGTAGGCGATATATTTCGTAAAATAATGCACGGAATTTTTCGAATCTTTATATTTGATCACATCTTGTTATTTATTCAAGAAAATTTTGGTATATATTGTCTATGACATACCACTATATTATGCTGCTTTTTTTTTTTCTCATTTACTAGAAGACTATATCTCAAATTGTACAATGTACAATTAAACTAAACTTTGGTATATCCAACGGATATTATAAAAACTATGTTGTTTTATTTGGTTTCATATCTTCCTATATAAGGTGTTGCTATGCTGTATATTTTAATCATAGTCGAAAAGGTCACATCTCAGACTTTTTATATATATTTGATGCGCCTATTTTAAAAATAATGTGCTCATCAATTATGTGAATGTAACAATTGATTGAACTTTTGAAAAAATTAGTTTGGTCATTGATAGTTACATCTCAGCTTTTATTGCATTTAATATTAACAAAATTTAATATTACCAAAATTTAAAGATTGTTTTCTGAAAAATCATTATAACGTGTATCACCTGCAATATTTTACAGCTAATAGTGTAACATCTTTTACGATTTTTCAACTGCCGCTTTTCATGAACGCCATCTGTATATTTGGAGCATACTCGTATAATTTGAATTAATATTAATTTTTTTCAAAACCAAAATAGAATGGCTTTAATACCTGTCAAATTTAGAAAGACTTCTTAAAATTAAAACACTTTTTTAGTTACAAATTTATGAAAATTATAACTGATAGATTTTTTTTTTTTTTTAAATCTTTATAGTATGACTAAAATAATATGAATATAGTTTTTTTTTTTTTTTTTTTTTTTTTTTTTTGTCAAGTTTTTTATTTTTTAGTCTTTTAATAAAAGTCATTTTTAAAAGGCAAATTTTCATTAAAAGTTAGTGTACATTTTGTTATTAATGTTTTGAGGAATTGATTTATCAAAGAAAGAAATTTTAAATTTAAATTTATACATTGTTTGAAATTATTTCCTTTTTTTTTTTTTTTTTAAATGATTTGAGATTTATTTTTAAGAGACTGTTCCTCTTTTAAACAGTGTATAACAATAACAGTACAGGAGTCATAAGCTCAAGTTTTTTTTCGGATCACTCACAGACATGAAAAATTTGTGCCTCTATTTTTAACACTATTTTTATTAAAAAATCTCTATCACATTTAATCACGTCACAACACTATAAAGATACTATAAAAAATTTTACATGAAATTAATAGTGTCATAAAACGCGGAAATTTTTCATATTTGAGAGCAGAATTGCCAGAAAAATACTACTTTTTTTTTTTTTTTAACACCACTAATTTTATATTAAAGCAACCGCTTTATACAAAAAAAAAAAAAAAAAAAGAAAAGAAAAAAAGAAAAAAGAAAAAACTGAAACGGTTGTAACTGTACCGATAGACTCATACTTAAATTTAGTGGTGTTAAAAAATAAACGACGCTTGAGTAAAAGAATGAGACGCCTGAATAAAAGTCGAAGAGTACGACTCTGGCAGTAGTGAATTTTTACTTTCTTCTATATGTAATATAGAGAAAGTATTGTATTCGCGAAAATTTTCGACTTCCGTTTTTTGACGGATCTACACGTTTTGGGATGTCCTGAACACGAATTGATAGTTTTTAAAAAATGTCTGTCTGTGTGTCTGTGGTTTAGTGTTTTCACCGTATCTCACGAACCAATGAATGGAATTCAACCAAACTTGGTATATAGTTGGATCCTGGCGGGGCATTGTGCTGATTAGATTTGGGGATCAATAGCCCGTCAGGTGGCGCTGTGATCGCATTTTATGTAAATTTTTAACATGGCAGTATAGGACAAATTTTCGTATTTTTCACCGTATCTCACGAACCAATGAATGAAATTCAACCAAACTTGGTATATAGTTGGAACCTGACGGGACATGGAGCTGATTAGATTTGGGGATCAATCGTCCAGCAGGTGGCGCTGTGATCGCAAAATTTCGTATGTTTCACCGTATCTCATGAACCGATGAATGAAATTGAACCAAACTTGGTGTATAGTTGGACCCTGAAATGGAAAGGGTCTGATTAGATTTTGGGATCAATCGCCCAGCAGATGGCGCTGTGATCGCATTTTATGTAAACTTTTAACATGGCAGCATAGGACAAAATTTCGTATAAATGTACATAATTGAGCGTTATTTTAAACTTGTGATTGTAAAATTAATGTGAATTATTGATAATAGTAGTAGTTAACTACGAAAAAAATTTTGTGCATGTGGGGGCACCGGTTCCCCCCCGGGGGGGGGGGGGTAAATTTTCAAGATGGGTATCTTTCGAAAGATCTCGTCAATACCTTTAAAAGGAATGGTTGAACTATAAACCTGTGACAATTTGAAACAAAGCTATCGATTTTTTTACTTTTAACGAAAAAAAAACTTAGAAAAAAAATCGTAATTTTTTTTTTTTTTTTTTTTTTTTTTTTAACGAAACTTAACCAAACTTGGTATTTAGTTGGTCCCCGACATAAACTGGTGCTGATTACATTTGGGGATCAATAGCTCAACAGGTGGCGCTGTGATCGCATTTTTTCTAAATTTTTAACATGGTAGTATAGGACAAAATTTGTATAAATGTACATAATGAGAGTTATTTTTAACTTGTGACTGTAAAATTAATATGAGTTATTGATAATAGTAATAGTTAACTAGGAAAAAATTTCTGTAAATTTTCAAGATGGGTATCTTTCGAAAGATCTCGTCAATACCTTTAAAACGAATGGTTGAACTATAAATCTGTGATAATTTAAAACAAAGTTATCGATTTTTTTTTACTTTTTTTTTTTTTTTAATATTGTTACTGGTTGAATATGTATTACTTTTAACAAAAAAAAAAAAAAAAAAAAAACTTATAAAAAATCTTTTTTTTTTTTTTTAATATTGTTACTGATTGAATATGTATATAGGAAAATATAGAAGAAAGTCTTGTGGTGGCCACAACATACTAGTTTATTTCGAAATTTTTTAATCATCAAGTAAATTTCTTTGAAATCTTAAAGAAATTATCCAGAAAATATAACGTTATCTAAAATTTGATTTTTTTCATATTAATATAATATCTTCAGTTCATGACATTAATAATACACTACATAATTAATATATTTTGATAAATAGTGTAATTTAGGTTTTTTTATTTTTAAAAAAAGGTGGGGGGGGAGTAAATCTGCAAAATGGATAACATGAATTAGCCCAAAATTATATCTTAAAAAGAGATTTCTACATCTTTTCTACATCTACAGAACCTTACTAGTTGTTCTAGTAAAATCAAATAAACGTTAAAAGTTAATAATTCATGCACATACTTTTAAAAGTTTTAATAGTGCTGCAAAAGAAAAACCTACATTTTAGAAGTCCAAAATGCATGTTTCAAATAGCTATACAGATTTTTATTAGCTTCTTTAAAATAAAATAAAATAAAAAATCAACAAAATTTTAAAAGTTACAAAAAAGTTATAATAACTACAAAAGAAGTTAAGATATTTTTATTATAAGCTTTACAATAAATTTCCAGCATTTAGTTTTTACATCTCTCTTTTGTATTTCACTTTAGACAGAAAAATTCTTTATTTTTCATCCGGAGATTTCAAAAAATATTTCACGCAACATCAATGAAAAATAAATAAATTTGCACTTTCTTCCATAACACTTGATATGATTTATTTTTCGTTTATTTACTTGCAATGTTGGCGTCGAAAGTAAAAGAGAGGAACAATTTAGAATTTCTCTTATTAAAATTGTACTTTGAAAAGTTTTCCCTTTTTATTTCAAAGAAATAAATCAGAGCAGGTTAGAGAGAAAAAAAGTTGCATATTTATTACAAGAGAAATTTTTGTTGTTTAGGATTAAATTTCTTCTAGACTTGTTTTTGTTAAAAGAATTTTTTTTTGGGGGGGTTAGTAAATTTTTGCCGCTAGTTAAACTGTTTATTAAGTATGTTTTAAGCTTTGTCTTTTTAAAAAGTAGGGAAATAAATATAAGTGTTTGATTCCGTAAGAAAATTTGTATTTATAGTTACTTTAAAAATTGTAGGTAATAAAGATTAAGAATTTAAAAAATGTATTGTTTAAAAATGCATTTTTGTTAGTTTCTAATTATGTTTTATTCGTTCACGATTGGCGTGCGTGTTTGTTAAACTCTTTCTATTGTAATAATTTTGGGCGAAAACCTAAAACCAGTTTTTATTAATAAATATTGAATAAACAATAATTGTTCTGTCAAAACTTAGCTAAAGTACAATACATTATGTAATTGGTTTTACCAAAGCTATAATTTGTCATTTCGGCTGAATCTAATAGTTGAAAACGTTCTAATAGCATTTTTTCTGAAAGGGAAACACATCTCCACAAAGCAAAAGTTATGTACTGTTGTTTTTCCTCACAACAGCACACACAAATGAACGAGAAACAATTAGACATAGGATTGACCGGGGTAAAATGGACCATTTTCTAAATTATAAGTGTTTACTCATAAAGTAACAATTTTTGGCTGTTGAAAAATTGTATGTTAATTACCAATATATTGGGATTCGTATTGCATTAAGTCAAAAGTAATAATTATGCTTACTTTTTTAATATATTTTTTTAGTAGAAATATACAAAATGGACCATTTTATCTCAATGTTAATGAACATTAGAATGAGAAAATAATAAATCAAAAGATTTTTGTGTCATTGAAAGTCTGCTGTTTTCTTGTGAAGTTGTAAGGCCTGGAAGACTGATCGTTACAATACCTAGAAATTTTATAAAAGATTCGTCAACCCTTTCAGAAAAGAATTTAGATACCTTAATTAGATTTTCGTTGCATGAATTTCACAAAAATAGATTATTTATCATTTATTTATGTGATTAAGCCAACAAAATGTAAAACCATCTTTTTTGTCAAATTTTTGACGAAAATTTATCTACACACTTTAATTTTATTAGTATTAAAATTTAAAAATATAATTATTTGAAAATATAATTATTCAGAAGTAACTGAATTTTTTAAAAAATAAAAAGGGAAAAACCGCAAAGAAAATTGCTTCGCTTGCTTATATACCTTTGAAGATATAATGGATCTAATTAAAGTTAGCTCCGAAATTTGTAAATATAATTTAAAGATAATGCTTCAAAAATGTAGATTTTGTTAATCAGTTTGTTATTTCCCAATTCTAAATATAATTTTCTACTTAAAAGAGCATATATGACAGAGAATTGAGATAAAATGGACCATGCTCCTTTGTACCCCAGATTCTGCTGTTCCATTTTATCCCATGTGGAACTCTGACAACAAACATTAAGTATATATATATATATATATATATTATATTTTTTAATTAAATTAAATATAATAAAAGATGACCTTAGCTCTTTGTTGTGCTCAATAACTTCTACTATATCATGATTTTTGAATGATGAAAAGAAAAAAGGTTTAACTAAAGATATTAACTTTTGGTTATCTCAAATTAATATTCCAGAATAAAATGGCTAAATTTTCAGTCAAGCATGAAGTTGCTTGATAAGTTTCATCACTGCTGATCTGTTATCTAAGTGCCAAAATACAAAGCATAGAAATAAATAAATAAAATCAATAATAGGGTTGGTCCATTTTACCCCATGGTCCATTGTACGTTGGTCTCCCCTAGCATCCAAGCATAATTACCTAAATTAGTTTTTTCTTCATTATATCTAACGGAATGGGAAAATTTAAAAATGTGAATAAAATAAAATAAAAGTTTAAACTGTTTTTATTATTGTATTATTATTACATTTTAAATAAGAATAGTCAAATGAGCTAATGATAAGTCTTTTATAGTGGAAGAAATTTAAATCAATATTATTTAAGTAGAATAATTACTCAGCAGAGAAATCAGCAAAGAAATTTAAATCTTTATTTACCGACAGTACTTAGAAGAAACCCTTTGATTAAAAGGTCAATAAAATAGATTTTCTGGAGGGAATATAAAATGTACATAAGCATTGAACATACGTACTTTATTTTAATCCCATTACATGGCACTAGACATTACATGAAGATGTGATGTTTAAAGAAGGACATTATAAACTATTTCACTGTTAATGATTGATATTTTTCACAACCTCACCTATTTTATAGCTAACTAGAAGACTTTGTACGCTTTGCTGTTTATTATATTGAAAATAGTTCTCAAAATACCATATCATTAATAATAATAATAATAATAAAAATCATTGGGATCAGTCAAAATCTAAGTCAAAGTTCCCGCTATCTTTGGTATCGGTTTTCAGGCTCACCATACGTCAATTTTGGAGTAACAATGCCTTCGACATCGCTTTACCTACTTTTTACTCTCCCTCCCTCGCGGGTAAACTTGAAAGTCTTGCAAAATCCTATCAAATTGCACATTGTGTACACTTAATCAACGCTACACACCAAAATTCGCCCTTCTAAGGTAATTTGGAGCAGATTTAAGTTTAAAAATGTGTTTTTTACCGTCCGCTCCAAGAAGGGGGGGGGGAGTAATTTCTAAAAATCGCTTTATAGTGCATGTTGCATACACATACCTAACCATCAGAAAATCGAGATCCTGAGATTATTTGAAGCAGAGATATGTTTTAAATCACGTTTTTAACCCCTCCGCTCTTAAAGGAGGGAAAGGGGAGAAAATTCCCCAAAATCTCTTTATACTATGAGTTAGATACATATAACCGAACCACACATCAAAAATCTCCATCCTAAGATAATTTAGTGCAAAGTCACGCATGGATACACGATTTTTGCCCCCACCCCCTCCTCCGCAAGGATAGATAGGGTGGAATTTCACAAAATTTCTTAGTGGTGTGTGTTGAGTACGCACAAGCAGCAATCCACATCAAAAATTACCATTCTAAGATAATTTGGAGCAGAGTTACGCATAGAAAAATGTTTTTTGCCCCCTCAACTCCCAAGGGGGAGTAGGACTGAATTTCGAAAAATCGTTTTATAGTGGTTTGTATTGAGTACGCATAACCAATCGACATATCAAAAAGTCGCTCTTTTGAGATAATTTGGAGCAGAGTTACTCTTAAAAACGTGTTTTTGCTTTCTCCCCGCTCTTAAATGGGTAAATAGTAAATTTCGCAAAATCCCTTTATAGTACGTGATGGGAACACATAACCAGCCCGCACATAAAAAATCACCTTTTAAAATATTCCGGAACAGAGTTACGCATGAAAACATGTTTCTTACCCCCACCCCCAACAGTGATAGGGTGGAATTTCACAAAAACCCATTGTAGTGAGTCTGTAGTACATATAACCAATCGTCATAACAAGAAATCAATATCCTGGGATAATCTGGACCAAAATTACTCTTAAAAGCACGGTTTGCCCCCCACCCCGCACCATTAAAGGGTGCAGGGGAACATTTCTTAAAATCACTTTATAGTGCGTGTTGGGAACGCATAACCAACCCACGCATAAAACTTAATCTTACTGAGATAATTATTTGAAGCAAAGTTTTGCTTGGAAACGTGTTTATTGCCCTCAAGAGGGGAAAGGGGAGAATTTCGCAAAATCCCATTACAATGGGTGTTGGATACAAGTAAATAGGCCACACATTAAAATTTGTGACCTCAGCTCGTGTAGATTTCGCTGGATGAATTTTGCGTTAAAAGAGACGCTCGAATGTATCCCCTCGTAACTCTCCCGTGAAATCGAAAATCGTAAAAAAACAAAATTGTTCTTTTGGAAATATCCTGAAAAAGACGCTTGGCGGTTTTTTATACCTTTGTGCTATTACTGATAGAGTTCTACTCAAAAATCCGTATTTTCTTAATTTGTCTCCGCCCCTCCCTCTTTAAAAATCCAAAAATCCAAATTCGCAGAAAGCGATTTTTTGCACTGAAGTCTAGTCCTCCCATCTGTAATGTCTTCTCTGTGAAGTATTTTGGAGCTGAGTTATGCTTATAAAGGTTTTTGTGTCTTCTGCCCCCCAGGGGGTAACTAGGGGGGGCGCAAAATTCCGTCTTAGTGGGGGTCAGGGTCCTAAAATGAACCTGCTCAACAAAATTTGTGACTCTATCTACCATAGAAAAGACATGGCTGTCTTGAGTCAGTGATTCAGTGAATCAGTGAGTTTACTCTTACACTATACTATATAGATTTAGGTGATACCAGGAGAATTTACCATCAATCTTAGAAAAAAAAAATTGTGGTAAAAAGTAAATGCGCTTTACATTTTCTTTTAGGTCCTGATCTTCATTTTCCTTGTATGTACAATTATACAGTAAATTAACACTTGTTATGGACTGATTTCAGTGTTAATGATTGACAATTTTTATAAGATCCCTTCTATTATAGTCAATTTATCTAATACTAACAGAATATAGCATCAATCTTAGAAAAACTAGAATGTGATAGAAAAAAATATAAATACGCTTTACAGTTTGTTCTACGCCCTGATCTTCATTTTTCTCGTTGTACAATGACTCAGTAAAGTAACGCTTCTTATAGACTGATTTCTCTATTAATGACTGACAATTTTTGAAACCTTCCTTGTGTTATGCTACTTTTTACTAATTTATGTAATACTAGGAAAATGTAGCATCAATCTTTGAAAAACTAAAATGCGGTAAAAAAATAAATACGCTTTACATTTACTTTTAGGTCCTGATTTTCATTTTTCATGTATGCACAATGAAACAGTAAAGTAGTTCTTCTTATAGACTGATTTCACTGTTAATGATTATTTTTACAACCTCCCGTGTGTTATAGTTAAATTATGTAATACTAGGAAAATGTAGAATTAATCTTAGGAAAAATAAAATGTGGTTAAAAAAAAAAAAAAAAAAAAAAAAAAAAAAAACATGCCCTTTACATTTGCTTCTACTGTCGGCAGCAAAATTATCCAAGCATTAGCCGATAATTCCGATATCAAAAAAGTAATTAAAACAGTTTTGTTAAATAAATACTTGTCGAAACATGTTCTTAGAATGATTAAGAACATGGCTCGATAAGGATTTATTTAACAAAACAGTATTAAGTGCACTTTTTTTAGACAGGGATTATTGCTAGCGCTCGGATACTTTTGCTGCCGGCTGTAGGTTCTGATCTTTGTTTTTCTTGTGTGTACAATGACACAGTAATCTCACTAAAACTACACCAATAACTATGTGATGATGGGATACGTCTAATTTTTATTGCCTATAATTTTAAAATTCCTTTTATATATTTTTTTATACAGTTTTTGTTTATTTCTTACCAGTAATTTCTAGGCTAATATAAATTTTTACAAGATACTAGTCGGTATCTTTCAGAAGAAAAGAATTCTTTAATTCATAACTGTCGATGCTCGAATAAAGATACTAAGCTTGAAAGAATAAAAAAAGAGGGTGGGGAGGGGGGAAGCAGGAAGGATTTGAAAAGCAAATCCTAAGTAATTAAATGGTTGATTGGTAATTTAACATCATGAATTTGCTCTTTTTCTAATAAATAATTTTAATATTTTTTTTATTTTATTTTATTTTTATTTTATTTTATTATTATTATTATCTTAGAATTGAATTTAATAATTTACGAAATATAGATTTTAATGCTTCTGGTTAGTTTTATGGCGAGAAGGAAAAAAAAACATACACGTTTTAAAGATACCAACATAAATTTTATTCTATTTATAAAAATCGATTTTGGCTTATTACTAATATTACAACTGTACATAAACTTGCGCCTAATAATGCGTCGGCATTCACGAAATTTTTTCCATTATTTATTTTAATTATTTTATTTCTTTTGTATAGAAAAAATGTTGTGATGATCATCTGTTGTGACATCTGTTTGTCTTGTGTGTGTAATTTCTATTTATTTTTTACTAACAAGTAAAAGAAATAGAATACTGTTGTACATAGTGGTTATAATTATCGTGTCCCTATTCGGACTCTTCTAGAACCCGTTCTGCCTATCGAATTTTTATGAAACTTAGTGTGTATGTTATATGGACCATGGTAAAACGATTTCTGAAATAAACAAGAGTTCAGATTTTGACCACCAGGGAATATTGGCGTTGTAAGAATGAAAAAAAAAAAAAATCTTTCAGAATCGTTAAGTTTCATTCAGTTACAGAATGTGCTCAAGTTGCGCTCCATTGCCATCAATTACACGTTGAAAGCGCCTCGATGTGCGTGATCCATGGTACCACGAAAAAAACTCTCGAGGATTTTCAGTACTAACAAGGAAACATTCAAATGTGTCGTCTTCAAAAAATATTGAAAGAAATATATGTGATTCTATTCTCCATAAAACACCAGAAAGGGAAAAAAATGATCGGCTGAAATGAATTACAGCAACCACAAAAAATTATCAAAATTAAACATATTTGGTGATTTCACACTGTTAGGCGATTAAATTTGAGTACTTGGCGGAGAATCAAAATATGGCTCTTATAGTATATTTGTTGGGCAGGAAGAAGATTTATAAGTAATCCATAACTATGATATGACGAAGCTTCTACATTTTAACACATAGAATTTAATAGATGACTAGGACAATTACAGTTGACATACACATGTTACGCAAACGATTACATACTGAAGACTGATCTGTTTTAGCAGAGATACAAGTAAAAGGGAATTAACAGATCATTGTTTGGACAATACAGTTTACAGGTACATGTACAGTTACGTGATGTCACTTACCTAAAGTCCAATAGATTGAATCAGGAACACAATGGCGAAATACACCACAGTTCTGTTCGTACAAGGCAATCACGGTGCTGGTAAATTTACTGTCTAACAGCGCTAAATCGCCAAAAATGCTTAATTTTGATAATTTTTTGTAATCGCTGTAATTCATTTAAGCCGATAATTTTTTTCACTTTCTGGTATTTCATGAAGAGCAGAATCATATATATATATTTCAATATTTTTTGAAGACGATACCTTTTGAATGTTTCCTTGTAAGGCGTATAATGGTGGCTTTCAACTCAAGTAAATTCCTAATTCTTCATCTAGAAGCACGGTCTTTTAGAAATCCCTTTTACCAGATATCAGGGGGATTTAAATCGGGTGAACAAGGTGGTCCAGCATCCGGAAAATGATTAGATATTACACGATTTTTGTCAAAGTTAGCATAAAGCAGTTCTTTGACTTGGCGCCCAATGTGGGGAGTTGCTCCTTCTTGCATGAAGACAGTGGTTTGCAAACACTGCAATTTCTGTAAAACAGGAATGACTTGCTATCGAATGAGTTCAATGTACCATGCACTCGTGACAGAGCACCTTTTAAGATCATCAGAAGTGAGAGTTTCAAAGAAAAACAGTCCGAGGATAAAATCAGCAGTAAGTCCGCACTATGCAGTCACATAATCAGAATGCAATGGTTGTTGGCGTAGGCCATTACGAAGTGAAGCACCCCGTATGCGACGATTATGTTTATTCACAGCTTCATCTAAAGAAAAATGCACTTCCTTTGTCCATAGAATTTTGCAAGGCCACGTGTTATCAACATGCATTTACCCAAAAAATCCGCCAGCAGATTCTGAGCGTGTTTGGTGGTCTTGAGGTTGCAGCATTTGCACTATATAGATTTTACACAGGTACCGTTTTAAAAAGGATCGCACAAGAATTCGCACTGTCGACCAAGGAATCGCCAACTCACGTGTCACTGATCGAACACTTGCTGAAGAACAGCAGGAATTGGAGGATTCTTCAACCTCAGCAGTAGTGACTGCTTCAACAGTTTCATTCGCAACTGGTTTCCACCCTCTTCCTGGCAGCACACCCAAGTCTCCAATCTCTTCCAATTTAATAATTATCTTCTTGAAACAATTCTTGGTCGTGGGCCCTTTTGCAATCCCTTTACGGTTATGGTCACGCAGCGAAACTAAGCTATTCTTGCTGTTATTATAAAATGTTTTACCTGTAATTCTCGATCTTTCTTCTGTAAGGGCATGATTAACGATGACTAAGGCACGCAGAATGATTTCCTGGCAAAATTGCCGCTTTTTTTTATAGGTTTGATTAATTTGCATAAGGAATCTCTGAAAAGTGTCATCTGGTAGTCAAAATTGGAACTTTTTTTTTTTTTTCTTTTTTTGTAGAATGCGTTTCTTTATGGTTCATATAATATATGTACCAAATTTCATCAAAATCCGATCGTCAGCTCGTGTTCTAGGAGGGTCCGAATAGGGTCACTTTAACCTTCCTACCCAGTTGAAAAAATTTTACGTTTTACCTGCATGGATCTAATCGACCCAGGTAGTAATATGGTTACTTAGACCGCAAGAAATTTTTTCTACACAATTTTTTTTAATGTGTATTATTACCATTTACTGTTCAGAATTAAAATCTTTGTGGGATATCACAAAATCTTTTTTAAAAATGGGTCGAATCGACTCATACAGGGTAGGAAGGTTAATTAAAACCACTCTATATATCCTGGGATCATTTATTGTCTGTGAATAACTGACAGGTTTTGTAGAGACTTTTTTATTTATAGAAAATTCCAGAAGATTACAAGTCTGTTAACCAAGTACAGCTTTAAAAACATCAGAAAATACAGCTTAAATAATAACAGACAATATAAATTGTATCATAAGCATAAGCTGTATTCATCAACAGGAGCTCAGTCAGAGAGCTCCTACTGCTTCAATGACTTGACTGTAACTGAAATTGGGACGAACGATAGGTGATTCTATTTATAGCATCGTATACTTCCAACACTCTTCGACTATCACGTGAAATATTCGATTTATAGCTTCGATAATCGAGGTACCGATAATATAAATTTTCTCTCCAGTCACCAAAAAGGTCTAGATAGGGCTATTAACTTACACATATGGCACCGAATTCATCGCCAAGGCCACATTTTTCCCAGTGAAGCAACAGTCGGCAGCAAAATTATTTGAGTGCTAGCAAAAATTCCTATATATAAAAAAAAAAAAAAAAACACTTAATACTGTTTTGTAAAATAAATCCTTGTCGAATCATGTTCTTAAACCGACTAAGAACCTGATTCGACAAGGATTTATTTAACAAAATAGTATTAAGTGTACTTTTTTGTATAGAAATTTGTGATAGCTCTCGAAACATTTTGCTGCCGACTGTATTTAATGGCTTTTAAATGAGATAAAAGCTATTTCAATGCGAAATCAAAGCAAAAACAAGGAAAACTAACATTTTATAAAAATTTATTTTTCCGACTGAGTGAAAATAATGCCTGGACCGGGAGTCGAACCCCAGATCATTGACTTACAAGGTCAAGGCTCTACTAATTGAGCTATCCAGGCCGACAACCGGTGGACATTACTCACTCAGACCACCTTTAGGCAGAAACATCTGGTCTATCATGTAAATAGCTCAATAGAAATAAGCCGCAGGTAAAGGAAAACACCATTAAACAATGGGAGAAAGAAATGCAATATATTAAAATCACACAATCAACTGATTGGGAAGAAAATAATATTTATTGAAATTTATTTTTATTTTTATATTTATTTATTTATTTATTTTTTTTTAATTTTATAACCTGACTAGACTAAGCCGCCTCTTTAGATTAAATTACATAAAAAACAACTATTATTTACAAATTTATGACACTACTTTTACAGGACATTAGAAGAAATCTAGAAAACTGCGTATAAAAAAATTCCATTAACTTATTTATTATTATTTATTTATTTATTTATTTATTTTAGTTAAAATAAAAATTTTATATTCTTTTCTACTTAAATTCATTTGATATATACTATAACGTTTTTATAAATAACAAAAATTGTACATTTACATGAAACATCTCACTGTAAGTTCTAAATGAAATTTTATCTACTTGGTTCTTCCAGAGATACTACTTTATCTGTTTTAAGTATTTTCTACCTTTTTGAGTATTTCCAAACTTTATTAAAATATTCTATGTATTAAGTAAAAACGTACAATATTCGGTTAAATTATAGAGCATAGCTAACAAAATTCAATACAATGAAAGGCTATGAAAATAATTTTAGTAAAAACTGCATTGTTTTGCTTCAATTTCTGACATTATTATTATTGTTGTTGTTGTTGTAATTGTCATGGCATTTTCGCCCACACTATATATCATGAAAAAACGCACCGGTACATTAAAGAAGTTAAAAATCTGCAAATTCTATTTTTAACAAAATTTACGGTGCATCATTTTATTTTTGTTTTTTTATTATTTTACTTTTTTATTCATGTTATACAATTATTCATAATGTGTAAATTTTCTGTTATATATTCTATTATCATAAAGAAAAACCAATTTCTTTTAATTTTCTCTCTCTCATTTTTAATACTATGTTTAAGAGACGAGAAGTCCAAAGTATAAAAGAAATTTTAAAAAATATTTTCCTTACAATCTTTATTTATTTATTTACTTCATTATTTTATTTTATTTACTTATTTTAGAAAAGTGATTTTTGTTGTAAGAAATGTTTCTGGCATAAAATTTAGTATTACCATTTTTTAAGTTTCTGTGTTCTGGAACATTTTTTTTTTTTTTTTTTTTTTTTTTTAAGAATGTCCCTTTCGTAATTACATTACGAATTTTCATTCTTAAAATTTTTAATAATTTGTTACAGTCAGAAATTTTTATGCACATTTATATTTTCGTCAGTGCTTACATAAGTCTCAAAGTTTTTTTTTTTTTTTTTTTTTTTTCATACAGCAATTTTTTTTCTCTTTTTTATTTTATCTTTCTTAAATTTTTTTATTTTATTTATTTATTTATTTTATTTTTTATTTTTTTGTATTGGAAATATTATATATGCAGCAATTACATTTAAGACTTTCAAAACCTCCTCCTTTAATTACTCATTATATACAACTTTATTCTTTATAATAATAAAGCGAGTTGCGATAAATACAATATAACAGCAAAGGATTTATTTTACAAGATTTTAAAATAAATTTTTAAATATATTTCACAGCTTAGAATTCTTCTAAATTTTCTCCTCTAGCAGAAAAATCCTCTGTATTTTTTCTGAAACTATCTGAAACTATCTGAAAATATTTTATTCAACATTAGTAAAAAAATAATATATCTGTACTTTCATCCATAACATTTGATTTTTTATTTCTTGTTCTTTTATGATGGCACCGCACCGTTAAGTGAAGATAAAAGTGAGAAACAATTTAGAATTTTCTCTTATTAAAATTGTATTTTAAAAAGTTTTTCCTTTTTCATTTGGTGAAAAATAAATCGAAAAAGTGAGCATCTAAAAAATGATTTTGTTGCAGAATAAATTTTTTCTTGCTCAAAAAGTAATTTCTAAAAATATTTTTCCTTTTAAAGTATCGTAATAATATTATTATCTTTCCTTTTTTTGAATTATTCATTAATTTTACATACAGTATTGTTTAATATGTCTTGGAATAAATATCCATTTTATATATAAATATAATCACATGCCATTGTATATCCGAGATAAATAAATAAATATATATATATATCTTAATATATATAAATCTCGTGTCACAATGTTTGTCCTCAATGGACTCCTAAACCACTTAACCGATTATAATAAAATTCGCACACCATGTGCAGTTCGATCCAACTTGAGAGATAGGATAGTTTAAATCTCAAATTATAGTCGCAATTTTAATTTATTGCTAATTATTTGTCTGTTATTATTTGACAGTCACAATTATCTGTTAACTCCAAATGATTCTAACAGATGTCGATACCTTTCGACTGGGTTGAAATGAAAGCTGAAATATATTTGGTGCTGCCATCTACACAAAGAATCTTCAACTTTTTAACCTATTAATAAATTTCGTATAATTCAATTATTTCCACTTTTTAAATTTTTGGAGTGTAAATTGAATTCATATTATAATGAAGATAATACAGTGAAATTAATCCTGTTTTTTACTTATTTGTGCTTCATTGATCAAAACTTTATAATTTAATCTGTATATATATATAAATTACGTGTCACGATGTTTGTCCGGGGTAAACTCCTAAACTAAGGAACTGATTTTGATGAAATTTTGCACACTGTGTGCAGTTTGATCCAACTTGAGAGATAGGATAGTTTTTATCTCAATTTATTGTCACAATATTGTTTTATTGCAATTATTTGTTAATTATAGACCTTTATTAAAGTTGCTCCAAAATATCTGTGAGTTCCATTAATTTAATTGTTGCCAAAAAAAAAAAAAAAAATAAAAAAAAAAAAAATACGAGTTCATTTTCTTTCGACATAAAAATAAATACATTTAATCAAACGTGAACGTTAAAAAATTATAAAAAGTTAAATTATGCATCTCACGAAAATTGACGTCATAATCAATTTAAAGATTTTATACACATTGATAAAGTGCTAATGTAGTTCTATCATAGATATAGTAATATATATAGATCTCTCATCCCCATGTTATCGTAGAAAGATTTTTGATGCCGAAAAAAGATAAAAAATAAAAGCTTTGGAAACAGCCATTAAGTGGTATTGAAAAAAAAAAAAAAAAAAAAAAAAAAAAAAAAAAAAGAAAAGAAAGAAAGAAATATGAATTTGAAACTGTATCTGGAGTCTTCCATTCCCCTTTAGCAAATAAATTATTCATAAATTTTATTTGCTAAAATATTAGTATGTATTCCCGTGTGTATTCACTCGGGGAAAGACGGCCATATTTTGGTAAAAACGTCGTCTTTTCCCAAATGAAAAGGAATAACTTTTTTCTCCCCAATGATCACTCTATTCTATATATGCTATACTATATCTATGAGTTCTATACGCAAGCGAAGTGTGACTCACTGACCGTCTGTGCAGCCAAGAAAAAGATTTCCTATGCTAATTGCCCACTGGATTTTTTGTAAGAAATTATTAAAAATCGAGGAAATTTATTTCCCGATTTTAATCCTTATATTTGGGTATAGATATGTATTAGTTATCGCGGGTGTTAGATTGAATTATTTTGCTGTCAAATTGACAAAATTTTAATTTTAAATTTTTAAACTCTGTCGCCCTTGGCTTTTTTTATTATTATTATTATTATTTGGCGATCAAAAGCGTAACACGAAAATATACATGCCAGATGTATGCATTGTACGAAATGTAATATGTATTATTCATTGTACGTATGTATGACATGTAATATGTATTGTACGAAATATTGTTTCATATTATTCATTACTCTTTTAATATAAGTTGTTAAAATAACCATGATTTTTGAAAGGAATTAAATATTTTCGCCAGATAATTTGGCGATATTCTTTTTTTTTCGCCAAGGATGACAGAAATGAAATCTATTCCGCTGCAAAATATTAGTATCTTACATCAGATATTTTATTTAGACATTTGAAAACAAATTTGACTTCAAACAATGATAGAATATTTATCATTTTCCTTTTAATTTGTATATTATTAGTATATTAAAATTTAAAAGCATGGTATATAAAAAGTTTTTTTTTTTTTTTTTTTTTTTTTTAATCTTATAATTATTCTTATCTTAATCCTCAATGTTTCCCATCTTTATTGACTTGAATTTACTATTAAAATTTTAACATACTCAAAAACTTCTCATCACTTCGTTAAAATACACTAAACTTTTCCAAAATCTTTTTTTATTTAAAATGATACATGTATTTACTTTAAATGTCCAATATTTCATAAGATTTCCAATTTTAAAGTTTTAAAATATTTATCAAATTTACTTATTTTTCTGGTTTAGCCTTATTGTTTTCCCTTTTATAACTACAGCTGTTGCCCTCTTTAAAATATTTAAAATGATGAGGTCATTTAATAGTAAAATTATCCATTATAGCATATATTATATTTCACTCCTCCATAAAAATTGATTTTAAAATCGTCTGTTTCTTTTATACTTTTATTTTAATAGAATTTTAATAGAATTTAATTTATATATTAGTCATTTTAGCAATTTTATCCAAAGTAGCATTAGAAATAATATATATCACTTCTCCATTAAAATTTATAGGACCCTACAATAAAATTAATTTGTGCTTAATATCAACACTACGAAAATTTTTATCAATCGCTTCCAAATTTTGACCTAAGTTTCAAATCTCAACCCTGTGGGTTTTTACATCGGCTACAACGTTTTCGTCTTTGTTCGTAAATAATAAGTTAACTGTACTAAATAGTTTACAGCCGTATAATTCAACGTATAACTTAGTCACAGCAACGCGTGGCCGGGTCTGCTAGTATATATATATATATTACAGAAAATAAAATTGCGCTCTTTGTTAACCACGAGATATGTATAAATGAATTAAACATTAGGTTGTATAAAAAAATATTACTTACTATTAAAAAAATATTACTTAATATTATAACTTTGAATAAACACCATAAAATGCAATAAACTCGCAACAATTGTTTCGGGTCTAAAAAACACACGACCCTTCATCAGGCGAATAAAGTAAGCACGAGTGCTGCAGTCAAAGCGGCAACGCACCTATGAACGCAAAGCACCTATTCGCCTGATGAAGGGTCGTGTGTTTTTTCGACCCGAAACAATTGTTGCGAGTTTATTGCATTTTATGGTGTTTATTCAAAGTTTGTAAGTAATATTTTTTTACAACGCCAGTTTTGTGGTGCTTTTTTATTAAATTAGGTTGTATAGTTGCAAATTGCATTTCTTGATTTTCTAACGCATTTTAACGAATACACACACACACACACACACACATATATATATGAAATGGATAAAAATAAATAGTTTTAAATTATTAAAAAGCCCAATTTAAAAGTGTAAAAATCGCTAATCGAAATTATAATCGCTGTTCATTCGCAATTGCCCCTTTAAAGATTGTTTCCTAGCAGAAGACTTTATCACTCAGAAATCAGAAAAAGAACGAGTCGAAATTCGCTGACGTTAACGCAATTTGCAACTGCCTTTTAAAATTAGGGTTTGGTCTATCAATTTCAAAATTTACCTCAGATAACTGTTTTTAAATGGTATAGGGTCCTGAGTATGGAGCAGTTAATTTACGTGTATTCGGATATTGAAATTCTCCATATAAAACTTCATAACCAACTTTAAATTTAGCAGGGAGAAATCGAGCGTCATACCTTACTTTATTTTTATTATGATATTCAATCGTATGTTCTTTTGCCAATTTTCTCACTTGATCGACCTTTGAATAATAATTGTTATTAGGAATTAAAGGGTCATAGGGTAAATTTCCAAACAATAGATAACTAGGGGAAAATTTTGTAACAGAATTAGGGGTAGCATTATACTGGCTTAAGACCTCCTCTAGTAATTTTTTCCACGGTACTTCAGTTGAAGCCTAATTTACTTTACACTTTAATCTAGTTACAATAGTTTGATTGAGACGTTCAATATCAAAGGGATAAAAATAAATAGTTTTAAATTATTAAAAACCCAATTTAAATGTATAAAAATCGCTAATCGAAATTACAATCGCTAGTAATTCGTAATTGCCCCTTTACAGATTATTTCCTAGCAGAAGTCTTTATGACTCAGAAATCAGAAAAGGAACGAAATTATAAGTCGAAATTCGCTGACGTTAACGCAATTTGCAAGTGTCGTTACATTGAGCTCCATATTAATTAATCCCATAAATTCCTTTTAAGAGCACAGATGATCTAAAAAAACATTCAGCAACTCAGAAAATTCGGTATAAAAGCCCAAATATTAAACAAACGGACACTTCTTGCCACGCTTTTCTAGTGCTAATAAACTTAACGTTGTTCGCTCCTCCGAAATTACGCAGGTCCTACAAGCTTCCTAACCGAGCCCGCAGCTGGGAGCCGCTAGCCCCGATGTATACCGTCATACGAGGATCGGCGATTCGTCCGCCTGACTCCATTCGCCTTTCACTCTGTCCTGACTTAGCAATAAGGAAGCAATAAAGATGTTGCCTGAAAGAAATCCTAGTAATCATTGTGTTTAACGACTGCCAATTCTCTCTTATCCAGTAATTAATCCATTATATATATATATATATATATTAAAAAATGAAAACAATTTAAAAAAAAGTTTCTAAAGATTTGTGGCGTAGATTGCGTATCATTACCTGACTCAATTTTGAAAGCAAACTTTTGAGGTTTTGTTTCGTGCGACTTCCTCATACCTCTCCATAAATGCTCTATCTTCAAAGTACAGAGACAGTTTTAAAAACTTAACAGAAACACTCTAATTGAAGCTCTTAATTGAGGGGATTAAACAGGACTATTTTTCTAGACGTCTCATGAAATATAAATGCCCTATATTCTTCACTCAAATATAAAGAATAAATGATTTCATTCTTTAACAGTTTAATTGGCCAGTATTATCACTTAACCCTTTGTGGCATACTAATCATCTGCAAAACTTTAAAAGAAATTATTATGTTTTTCCTATTTAAAACTGCCCCAAAAATCAGAAAAAACAAATTGTTTCATCACAATTTGGTTTATTTTAAAAGTCACAGTTTGCCCACTGTAGTGGACAGTATGTATATAAAAACTGGATATCTAATGTAGAAGTTTTAACGAATTTGGGGATTAAAATAATAAAAGCAGTCACTTTTTTTTATCGACACACAAATAAACTTTGCATTTTACGCATGAATATGTAGATTTTCTTGAGCACAATTCCATCTTACTTCTTTGAGCAATATTTGATGTTTGTGGTTTGTCTAGCAAAATTCTCCACTCCATCGTAGCGGACATCCATGAGGACAGAGCTTGCTTTGACTGACACTTTTTTTGTTGGTTTTTCCACTGACAATGGCCCTTGTTTACGTAAGTCTTCTGAATCTTGTTCATCAATTACTCTTGATACTGCTTGTATTAGTCCTCTGACAATGGACCTCTTGAAAACTCCTAGTTGCATAGAACATTGTGGTATGACAACTTTGTAAAGAAGCCAAGAATTTAACACGGTAACATCTATAAAATGAAATAATACCCTTTTGTACCCTTACAATGGACAAACGAAAACATTCTTACATTCGCCTATGTTCACAACGTCCATTGTAGTTAACAAAAAGTAAAACACATCAATTTTCACGATAAATTGCATCTGAAAATAAGTGTTCTATTCAAACATATTCTAAAATGCTTAAAATTGCTATTTCTAAATGTAAAATGCCAAAATAAAAAAGGTTTAGCACTCATATACAATGTTTACAATGAAAAACCATATTAACGTAGAAGTAGAGGTTGATGCCATTTTCTAACTAACAATGCAATCTCTAATTTTATATTATGCTGCCATCTATGAGCAACAGTTGAAATCTTAAATAATACAGAAAGAATAATCATTGAAACCAAATCTGTAAAACCATTTGTGTGAAAGGAAAAAAAATTAAACTTTTGTCCACTATATAGTGGACCCGATGCAAAAAAGGGTTAACTATAAAACAATAATTGAATTAATATCACCCATTCTTGAGATCGACATAACAGACGTCAAAGTTGTCTTTACTACGCAATACTATCTTTCAAGTAAATTAAATTCAAGGAATATCACGAACTGATAACCCTCTATCTGCAGCCCTCGTACTGGATTCCTCACAAATCAGAACTAAATGAGAACTAAGTCAGAACTGCACAGAATGATCTTAACATTCCTTTTATACACTGGCCAAATAATTTGCATTTATACGCAACCCCGTTTTCAATAAACTTATCAAAATCTAATTACTTATTAATACTCGCAAACGACAAAGCTTCCCTTTAACCCTTTAACGTTCATTGGTTTCGCCCAGATACCAAACATTGCACTTTTTTTTTTCCCCCAGCAATTTTTCAATATTTTTGCAAAGTGTTAATAGAACATTAAACTCTTATTGATTCTCTTTGCGCTATATGGCAGCACTACAGCAAAATCCAAAAAATGCTATTTCAGATGAAGCCAGATATAGAAGTCACTTTAATTTTCTAAAATTATATCAATTTTAAAAATAAAGAAAAAATATTTATTTTAAATAATAGCATATGAACTTACTATAATCCTTTTCTGCTATAAATTGTAATTTTCAATTTTTTATATAAATAAACAGAACTGTCCAAAAAGTTATGTAAAACGTTTGGTTTCTGAGAGAAAAAAAAAACTCCAGAAAAAGTCAAATTTCGCAAGACATAAGATAAGAGTAGAAAATAAATATTTCCTGAATTTTCTGCAATTTCTTAAAATATCATATGAACATTATATATATATATATGTATGTGGGTATATAATTTATATATATATATATATATATATATTTTTTTTTTTTTTCTTTTTAACTAATTTATATGTACTAAACATTTTGCAATTATGAATATATATATATATTGGTAAAACAATTAGTAATTATAGTTAATTTTATTTATAAATTCGTAAATTTGTAAATAAAGTAAAAAATTAAATAATAAATCTAGAGCAACAATGTTTGGCTAGGCGACAGGTGCTGTGCCACTGCTTACTCCACACTTGCTTCTTTTCTGAATAAATCATTATTTGAATTTCGTAATAAGTAAGTCAAAATATAAATGTTTTAGATTTCTAAAGTATCTGATTTATTACCTGCAACTTTTAAAATTGTTTGTTTAAGGAGAAGAAGTAGCGATCAGATAATACTATCAAAGCCCGTTAACGTTCATTGGTTTCACTGTAAAACCATAAATTTCTGGAAAATAAAAAATGCTATGCATATATATATATTTCATTTTTATATTTATGATCAGTGATACGTCTAAAAGTCATTTTTGAAATTAATTTCCCAATTTCCAAAAGCAAATATGTCGTAAACTTTAGGATTAAAACTGTTAACTAAACCTTCGTAGAGTTCTTTAATAAACAGAGTAATGACTACTAACCGAACTCAACTACTCCGCAACTCCCGCTTTGCGAACTTCTTATGAAAACCACACAACCTTCTTCTTTTTTTTTAAATCAATTTAATTTAAAAAAAATTATATGATTGGGAATTTAAATTTATACATTTTATAAGTAATTGTTTCTTTCCACTTTATGAAACTGTTAAAAATTTATAGGTATACTAATCTCCTTCGATACTATTCTATATTGTGCAGATCTCGTTTATACATCATCAGATATCCTTTGGTTCCCAGACCATCGTCAGTTGTCTATTGTGCAGCACTAATGCGACATTAAACACAACAGACAAACCATTACAATATTAATATAATTGGTTATGTAAATTAATTGATAAATCATATAATTTCGCTATTCTGCCCATTTTCAACAATCGAAAAAAGCATGATACATCAGGAATTTGAGAAAATGCTCCAGGAAGATAACTTACAGTACTTTAGCTATCTCTAAATAAAACATGCTGTTTTGGTGAAGAATAAAAACGAGAATAAATGATTTCATATTAGCTGTCGTTAAGTCAATAAGATGGCTAAGGTGTATACCATTTATGCTTTACTGACAATATTCTGGGCCACTTTGAAAAGCATAAATTTATATTCTTGTATGGATCACCGCTCTGGATACTGGCAGACAAGCGTAGTATTATCTGATCGCCAAATCAGCAGCGGTCTGTTATTTCAGCTGTTCATAAGTTTCTATCGAACATATCTGAAAGACAATTCATTGTTTTGGCACATCACAAAGAAATAAATATATTGTCTTGTGAGCTCTAAAAGATCCTTCAGGTCGTCTTGCTAAGTAAGCATTTCGACTTTAATAATGGTATTTTTTCACAACTTTAAAAACATAAACTCATAAAGATACCGGCATTATCTTAATAAATTCTATATATAAATAATCGTAAACGTCACACAAATTTCTAGCCGTTGATATGGTTATGAATACAGCCAAGGAACAGATCGAAGACTCAATTCTGTGTGTAGAATCAAAATTGTGATGGCATGTCTCCGGACCATTCGTGGGAGTGCGTCCCAGACCGTCGCCAATTACCCATAGCGCAGTACTACTGTGACGCTAAACCCAACCAACATCATACCAACTCATTCACAATTAAGAAGCTTTTTAAAGTACGTGAAAGAAATCTATGGGTAAACAGTTTTTTTTTATTTATTTATTTATTTATTTATTTATTTAAATCCTGCCGGAAAAAGCGAGTTAATAGTCTTTTCCAAGCTATTTGAAATTGGCATACTTTTTCACTTTTATGATTGCGCTATGGTCAGACATCTACATTTCGCAAAATATATTATAGCATTCACAACGTTTTTTATTGGCCAATGATTGGCCAGAATTTTTCGTCATCACTGAACTCGTTGGCGTATAGTTTCCATTCATCCAGCCCAACTGCAATTTGACAAAGAATTTCGTTTACAAATTTATTCTTGATTAATTATCACAAACCGCAAACTCCATTTCAACTCAGATTAGTTTCAGCCTTTGTAGGATTCCGTAATATCGATTCTCGTATATCATTCAACAGTTAAAAAAAAAAAAAAAGAAGGATCATTAAGAAAAAAAAAAGCTAAAAGTGCTATCGTGTTTATACAATGTTTTCATTCTGCCCTGAAGGTATGGGAAATTATTTCATCTCAAAGACCAGTCCAGACAGTTTACAAAGATGTGAAAATTTACAGTGTTACGACGATGTTAATCCATGGAGTGAAACTTTAGTTTCAAATATTCTTCATTATTTATTTCTGCTCTTCAGGATTCTACAATTTTCTGAATTGTTGTGAATTAACTATTCTGAAATAACACTTCAGTGTATAATTACCGAGTCTCATAAAGTTTATTACTATATTCGCTGTAAAATTGGGTCTTTCAATATATTATAAATTCCCGATGAATATTAATATTGGTCGAATTTCATTTCTATAACTTTTCAAAAATATTAACAAAAATAATAAATAAAATTTGTATATTTTTATCTGTGTATAACCGTGAAAACGAACGGTGAATGGTAACGATGAACGTTTCTTTATTTAAATGGGAGAATTTATGTAAAAAAAAAAAAAAAAAAAAAAAAACAGAATGTTTATTTGTGTTTTTGTGTACATATATATATACATAGTGTATATTTGTTTTAATATATATTTTTAATTACTTTTTCATTTTCAGGTAAGGAAATACTGTCCTTCACACTCCTTGTGCGAAGTAACTAGACATTTTAGGAACTTGAGGAAGTTCTGATTTCTACATTGTAAAAGTAAAAATTAAAATCTGATAAATCTATAAATAAACAATATATAGTAAAGAAAAAAAAATGAAAATGAAAAGACACCGAAGATTGAAAGTGTAGGGTACAGGACTCAGGAATAAGTCTTGTTGTTACCAGAAATTATTATTCACAAGACGTGACATTACTGCGCAATCCTGAAGGCAATAGTATGAGTAAAGTAAAATTTAAAAGGAATGATAGAGTAGTTTTCATATTCTTTCCATAAAAATTTTAAATCGTTCTTGAAAACGTAAACATGTCGAGGTAAAAATTGGATGATTACACATATTGTGTTTTGAAAGTGCGAAAAATCTATTCAATTAATGTATTATTAAAACAAAATTGCAAGATGAAAAGTTTTTTTTTTTTTTTTCTTTTTTCTGGAAAAATAATTTCGTACTTGTAAAATATGCGTGCATTTGTATATAAAATACTTTATGTTCCATTTTTGAAAAACATGATTATTTTATTTCTACCGAGTCGTTAAATTCAAAGTAATTTGTCATTTTAACTTTTTTTTAAATTTTTTTTTATCACTTAATAATTTTTAAATGTATTGTTTTTCATTTTTAAATGTACAGGGTGATTATAATTTTAGCTACTATTTCAAAACTAATTTGAAAACTACCATCCAGAATTACTTGATATTTTACCAGCACAATCATATCAGGCGATTTTGGCAAAAGAAAAAAATGCATAGTAACAAGGTGTGTCGTTAATCATTCGTAAGGTGTTTGTTTCACGAAGCTCCTCTTTTTCTCTTCTCACTATGACTGTTTTCTCTGTAAACATGTATTCTTATCTTTTTGCTAAACTTTTGGTGTCTATTGTTTCCTGCTCTTCTAATGTGTTGATAATGATATTTTTGTGTTTAAGGAATCCGTTTAATCGTTTCACAGACTGGACATTGAACAAAAATGCGGACATCTGTTCAATAACCACACGATGGCCGTTGAACATAATATAGATTTATCAGAGTCTGGCACTTTTCTTTTAATTAGAATCACGGAAAAATGGTTTTGTTTATTTTCATACAACCATGCAGAGAGTCATTCAAGTTATTTTCATAGCGTATGGTATCATACAAAACAGCCTGAACAAACATTGCGGATCGGCCAGCGGGTGAATGTCCAGTCTCTTATCATGTAAGGCCTCCACTGATATTACCCTGACGGCGCTATCTATAAGGACAATTTGGAACTACTTTTTTTTTTTTTTTTTTTTTTTTTTTCACCAAACAAAATCCTATTACCTCATACTTGTTCATTTAAAATATCAAATCATTCTGACAGGCAGTTTTAAAATTATAGCGTTTTAAAATCGTAACTTTAGTTATATTCACCCTGTATATGCATGCAAACTAAATTAAAATAATATATTAAAAACACTTTAAACACACGTAAATTAAAATTTCTATTTAATAGATGTTAAAAAAAATTATCCAAAGCTTTTCGCTTTAATAGTAAAGCATCATCAGGGATTTTTAATGATCCATTAAAAATCACTGATGATGCTTTACTTGTAAAATATATTGTAAAATATATTGTTAGAAGTCGAAACGTTAAAATAATGGAGTTTTAAAACTTACCAGCTGCTTGGATTGTGAGAAAAACACACAAAACATTAGTGGAATAACTTATCATATATATATATATATATATATATATATATATATATATTTAATTTCTTTTAAATCTATAATTTTTTTTTTAACTTCGATTATTGCTTTGCATTTTCTTTTACCTTTATTTGGTTAGTACTTTGCTAAATTCTCTTTTTCTTCTAGTTACTATAATTCTCTCTCTCTCTTTATATATTTAATTTCATGTCACTTATCTCAAAAATTTAAAAAAGAAAAAATAATAATAATAAAGAAAGAAAAAATAAATCATCGAAATTGTAAAACCTCGGATTGAGACTTTTGGCGATTTTCCCTTGCACATTGAGCCCATGTTAACAATACCGGAGGCAGCGTCTTACATGAGTAGGGAAAAAGAATATCATTCGAAAATAATTCTAGACGTATACCGACTGTTTTCGACAGCGACTTCTTGTCTTACTCTATTCTATCTGCTGAAGTGCTCTACCATGAATCGATTCACGCTAGATACTAGCGTGAATCGATTCGTGGTAAGTCGATCTTTAAGTAAATATAAACTTTGTAAATTTTGTATATATATATATATATATATATATATATACATCTAGAGAAATAAATCATAATTGTAATGAACAAGCAACGGAAAGGAAGACTTGAATTAGGAAGGCATAAATAAATAATAACATATGAAATTGCTGCTTTATATATGTATATATATTTCTTCTTTCTGTTATTTTCGTTTTATTTGTTTGTATTTTGCCCTCGTTTCACATACTTTTCAGTTCTTACATGAAATATATATATTATACATCTACTTATATACGTATAATTTTTTAACATTGTATGGCAGTTTTTGTACGCATATTTATTTCGATAAAACGTACATTAGATTGAAACGTGTTAATGGTTAAGCTTCAAAATCTGACTCATTTTTAATCATAATTTTTTGCTTGGAAAAATGAAATCTAATGGATACATCATTAATAAAAGAAATCTTAAATAAAAGATGATAAAAAAAAAAAATATATTAGAAAAAAGCGACAAAATTCATGCGAAAAAAAAAAAAAAAAAAAAAAATGTACCTTTTAACGAAAGAGATAAAAAAATGGGGTGATACAAAGTCGCCTTCCGTAAATATAACCGATATAAATTATTAAATAAAGCTTCTTAATGTTAATGGAAAAGCCAAGTTTTTCGAGTGTAGGAGAAAAATTATGTATATATTTTAAATTTTTCCTCTCTCCAAATGATATTTATTTTAAAAGCTAATGTTCCTTCACAGTACTTCAAGCTAAATATTTTTTTGTTTAAAAGCATTTTAAAGAAATTAAGCAAGTTGATGTGTAGAATAATAAAAAATTTTTAAATTAATGTTTGTAATCGTGAATTGTCTAGAAACATTTTTTTTAAACGTTTGATCCTGTAATGACCAGTTTACATAATAAGAGTTTTAATGTTAAAGGACTAGTATTTTAATAAATTAATCTAAACATTTATATATATATATATATATATATATATATATATTAGAAATAGGTTTTTCAGTTCTTTAGACGTGTGCTTTCAGTGCAGATATTTTTTTGATAATGTAAAATCTTCTATTGTTTTGTTTTTCAGCCCTTGGATCTAGCAAACAGTGGCACCTCATGTCAATTTTAATGCACTATACGCCACTAGATAAATTTTTTAAGCCTTATATTTCTGCATTTTCATGTTTTATGGCATAGTTATACATTGTAAAATTGTATCCTGATTTTTAGGTAGATTCCTTATAGGAGATCTACCTATTGCAATGGTTCTCATGACACGACTTCTGGAAAATTTCTTCATATCTTCACCTATCATGACCCCTAGAACCCAAAACCACCCTCCGTTCAAAAGTTTATAATATATATATATATATATATATATATATGTATAACGCTTTTTCCCATGTTAAGTTGTGAACACGGTAACTGGAGTAATTTTTATTTAAATTTAACCAGCTTGGGATATGTTGTCAGGACAGTAAAAATCTCGGTCGAGTTCGTAGATAAGGCATCCAGCTCAAAAGGGGTAGAAATGGTGTGTGTGTGGGGGGGGGGGGGAATTTTCATTTGCCCATAATTTCTTTAATATTGAAAATAGGAAAATACTTCAAATCAGGCGAATTACCGCCTTACCCTAAAGAACAACGTTTGTTTTTATACTTTTTCGATAACTTCATTTGCTTAAAAGTTACAAGCTAAAAAGTGATTTTTCGTCAATTGTGATGAAGTCGACTTTTTTTATCGCTTTAATTGCTTAAATTTATAATCTGATGCTTACGTCACGTGCAAATGATAATAAAAAAAGATCATTGTAAATATAAAATCCATGGTAACAGCTTTAATTAATCATTTAAAAATATAAAATTAAAATAATACGTTAGTCTTGGTAAAAATATCGTTTGTGGTGAATAGATTAGAACGCCAGTTTACGCAAGAATTTAAAATTTACAGTTGAAATTGAGAGTAATACGTTACATCTTCCTTTGATTTTTTATCTTGTGTAAAAAAACATTGGTCTGTGAAGAGATATGAGGTTTTTGCGTGGGAAGAAAATATAATGACGTCAAAGCTGCCATTTTTCATCTCCAAGCTCGCCAATTTTTTTCATCAAGTAACGAATTTCGTCGCCAATTATCAAATTTTGCTGTCAAATCAGAAATTTCATTGCTAAGTCGCAAGTTTTGACACCAAATTCTATACCTTTAGGGCTTCTGTTTGTTGAATGATTATGAACTTGAATTTAAAAAAAAATAAATCATTTACTGACCAATAAATCTAGCCTAAAATTATAAGTAGAATGAATAGTAATAGTTGATAATTAAATTTCTTCAAAACAGAATAGCGACGTAAATAATGCAATGTGTGGGAACAAAGCCATTGGCTAAGTATGTATTAATGCATATGTAATATTTCTTTACTTTTGTAACATTAACGTAAAGGAACATTAACGTAACGTACCTTTGCTTTTAAGCTTGCCAAAATTTTTTTTTTTTTTTTTTTTTTTTTTTTTAATTTATGTTTTCTAATTGAAAAATTCTGTTCTCCAAGAGTAATGCGTCTTTACCTTGAAATACTGAAAACTTTCAGTTTTCTCTTAACGACCTTTTATGAAGGTTTCATAAATGTGGTAAAGTCAGTAAGATACAAAAAATCGTCAACGATGTAATGTATCTCGTAGAGCTCAAAAACAACATGGTAGATATTTGTGTTCGACGATTAGCGTTGCCAAGAGCCTTTCAGGTATATTAGTTTATTTATAAGTCCGAATTCATAGATTCAGATTTATTTATGGTCCGCGGTACCCAGTCGATAGAGCGCCGGCCTCGTAATTGGAAGATTGCGGGTTCGGTCCTCGAACCGGCCAAAGACCGCCGTGTACACTAATGGTGGCTGGTGCACGTAAAATATGTCGTTGCCGCAATGTTCTCCATGTTCTCATAAAAAATTATACCTCTGGGGGTCACCGAAGCGGGAGAACCATCCCTTCCGTGGAGATCAAAATTGCGATGGCATATCTCCGGACCACCTCTAGGGGTGAGTCCCAGACCGTCGCCGATTGCTCATCTGCGCAGCATTAGTGCGACGTAAAACCCAACCAACCAACCAACCTCAGATTTATTTATTTGTACTTTTGTTTATTTTAATACGCTAAAGTCCCCAATCCGATTCGATATCTTTTGCTTACGATTAAAAAGCACGATATTATAATGTTCCTCTGTAGGATTTTGTAGTGCACTAAAATAAGGCCTATTTTAACTTGAGATTTGAAATATGACTATGTACAAGAAAATGAAAATTCTATTATTTATCTCTTTTCTTTTTACTCTTAAAAAACAAGCTAAAAGTCTATAATTATGTAATTTGGAATTGTTAGTGTATGCATTACGAAAAATTCTACAGCTCAGTAAGCGGATATATTCGTCAGTGGTGGTCAAATGGTGGAGAAAAAATGTAAAAAAAACATTTTCGCCCTAGATTCTAAATTTTTACGCATTTAATATTAGGAGCATTCTAAATTAACGAAGATTTAAATAAATGTTTTCAGTAAAGCTTTCCTAACTGTAACTGTATTACATGTTAATCTTAAGTTATTCAAAGGAAAAAACAATGCCCTATTAAAAATAAAATAAAATAAATAAATAAATATGCAGAATCAAATTTCATTATTTTCATAACAATAAATAAGGAATTAAATTATTCTTATTCTTATTCATTTTATGATAAAATTAGTTGTTTTATAGCATCTGTATTAAACCCTTATAAATCTTTTGTTGTAATAGAGTGTTGTATGTTAAACGATGATTGCTATTAATTTAGCAGTTTAATGATTTTCTTTTTTTTATGTTATTTATTTGTGCGTTTAAGAAAGTTTACAAAAGATAGTTTTGTATCTTTAAAGAAGGAGATTAATCTAAAAAGAATAATGTGGCGAATTTTAAATGCCAGTAAATTTATTTCTTATTTATTTCCCTCGTTTAACAAAACTTATGCATTTTCTTTCATTGTTATCGAACATACAGGGTCGTCATAAAAAAAGAAAATATTTGCCTATGTAGTAGCCTCTAGCTGCCTATCCACTCAAACAATCGAAATGAAATGTCAGTTATTATTACTGTTTTTTTTTTTTTTTTATCGCTAAAGATTATCAGAATTTAAATAATGAAGCTCTCATGGTAAACACCAAAATTTTCAAATAGGAAAACCATTTTTTTTCACTTTACAAATTGGTCTTCTAATTGAAATGTTTTTAACGTCGTTGGAACTATATATCTATTACAAAAGTAGCCCGTGTAAAAAATTTGCAAAGAAAAGTATTTCAAAAATCTTTTGTTAACGCAGACAGTAGATGTTTTGTTGGACACTTTTGCATAATTCACAAGGGTAGACATTAGAAATACCATTCACAGAATATCATCTGCAAAACATTGCTTGTGGAAAAACTTTCATATACAAATGATTCTGAAGCAATGTGAGTAAGGTATGTCAGGAAATTCGTAAGCAATTACAAGGCGCAAGTTCCTTAAACACTAGAATATTTTGTAAACAAATTAAAGAAATTGGATGCACGTATGACAGATCGCGATCTGTTCCTGTGGAAAGGCATATTACTATTATTGCAGATCAATTGCATACTACAAGAAATTTTGCGCACTATTTTAATGTAGCGAAAACCGCAGTTTACAAGCTTTTTCTCTCTATTTAACGGATATTTCTTGTATGCATATAAAATAAGGGCATTGTAAATGTCTTAAAACGCCGCCATGTTTTTAAACTTAAAAACACTGCCACTTCTAAGGCTTTTTAATGAATAAATAAATAAATAAATAACGATGGTGTGCGATTTTTTCTTTTTCATTTTTTTTTAACCCTTTGGGTACATTTGACTAGTGTGACTCGTCATGTGCTTACTTGGGCGAAGTTATGGTGGACGAGTCTGACTCGTCATCTGAATTTAAGAAGTAGGCGTTAATGTTTGCGGCACCCCCGCCAGTGGGCGTTGATCGCAAACACTTTCCTGGCGTTTTTTATGATATCTTACAACCATACTTATATCATCACTATAAGTATATTCCAAATAAAATGCATTACTTTTACGTATTACCACTTTTGCGACCGCTGACGTCCATTTGAAAATCTGTAACTCCACCAGTGGGAGTTTCTTTTGCAATTTGTATGCTATTTTTTTCTTAATTATATAATTAATATTCGCAATTTTACAATGAAGTATACTATGGATACAAATACTTTGATTAGAAAGAATAAGATTATAATGTATATCCATTTGTAATATAAATGGGAATACAGAAAAATTTGTTCTGAATTATTGTAACATTGGAGAATAACGCCTACAGGCTGACCTTACTGTCAAAAATTCAAAATCATTCAATATAGCGACAAATTAAATCCGTCCCTTAGGCATAAAAATCTTCAAATAATTCAATACTCAAAGGGTTAACTAGATTTAAAAATTTTCTAAAGCATGAATAAAATATGATTACTATTATTATTATTATTATTATTATTATTATTATTTATTAACTGGACCCTGAATCGACCTCATACATCCCATGAAATCCAAAAACTGGTAGAGCTCAAGCATCTTATCAATTATGCTACCACGGAATACAGCAAAAATTGTTTGCCTGATAATATATTCCCCAGTATTCGCTAAACAAATCGTAGTGTTATGTTTCACTCAGAAGGTTTCCCCATACAACTATTGATAATATGGTATCTAAAAGCAAATAAATATTATTATCTTAAATTTCATGTCTAAAGGTTTAGAATTTTAAAAAATGCATAACAAGCATGGATAAAGATTTCTTTTCTTAAACCGACATTTTATTAAAGAAAACAAATGATAATCTTGAATACCAGAAAATTTGTTGTTTCACATTTAAGTGGAGGTAAATACTTGGAAGAAAATAAAATAGTCTTTAAATCGAAAGTAACAATAAAAATAATAAAACAGTTATGCACAAATTATTCAAGATTGTTCACTTACAAATTCGCTATTTTCTCTTCAAGTTACTTTGGAACAAAATAAGATTTGTGTCCTAAGTTGTTTATGAATTATGTTAAACATAATTCCACGCAAATATCATTAATATGTCTAGAGTATTATTCCTTGAAAATTTAATTTCATAATACTACCATAGTTTAAGTACCTTAACTGCTTATTAAAAAAAAAAATATTATATTTATTCAATGTGAAAAGAAGTTTAAACAGGATAAAAATGTTACTTAAAGTAGATATCATATGAAAAATTTGCTAAGTAGCGAAAGTGTCCAAATTTCTAAAGTGTCTTAAAATTCAGACGTATTTTGCTGTCTGAAATTTTGAATATTTATGTGTTTATGACATTTTTGTGCCAGATTTGGTATTTCAGATACATTTTTGTCTTAAATTAAGATATCTATATTGTTTAACCTCTATATTTAGACAATTTACGTGTATTAAATGACTTTTCAGTTGTTTTTAGGTCTTACTTTAAGACCATTTTATTTACAGTCCGTTGTTGGAAAGTTCGGAATGTTTGTTCTCGGAAGCATACTTGTTTTCAGTTCGTACGCCATCGAAAATTTTAGGTCTGAAAATATCGTCCATCGTATGTGCTCGGTACACAACAACGTTTCAGAACAATAACACATTATCGTCCGCAAAGATAGGCAAGTTGAAAAATTATTATTCTAATAAAAGCTCTTTCTTTATTTATCTTCTACTATGTTGCCGTTGGAAATTTACAATTTTTTTCTCTTTTGAAATGCTTTATGATGATAATTTTGGTTTTAAGTGTATCCGCGATTGTAATGAAATGCTCGCCCTCTGGTGGGCTAAGGGGAAATTACAATAAACATGCTTTAATTCGAATTCCATCAAGCCGCCATTGCTAGCCGATGTTTAGTTTCACATATATATATTGAATAAAAATGAATAAATCCGGTAAAAAAGATAACACATACTGTTGTGTGCTCCAGTGTAACTCCAAAGGACCAAGAAATCCAGAATTAAGCTTCCATTTATTTCCAAATGACAAATTTAACATTTCAGTTGCTTCGGATAATGGAAGTAAAGAATTAATCAGATGATTTGAAACTAATATTTGTTCAGCTTCAGTTAAATATCTACTTTCGATCGAAATTTGAATAAACTGAAATATTTTTTTCCAAAAGCAATCAATTTTCCCTGATGTAATGGCGGAGAAATTATAGTACGAATATTAAGTAGAATAACAAAAAGAACAAAAATAGATACACGTGGCTGTAATATTTACTAACAACAAGAGCTGAAAAAGCGTCATCTATCGATCATTACAAACGCGGATTGTTACAACGGCATTTATGGTTTTCAAAAGATAATTTTCACAGGAAAAAAAATGAATGTTGCCGTTTCGAAATATTTTCATTATAACCGTTACCGTGAGAGCTCGATTTTTTCAAATTTTCACAGTCTTGAGCAGTACCTTGAAATAACAATATTTAATATTACATTTTGATCGCTTGAGTGCATATACCGCTAGGGATCATATGTCGGGGAATTTTTTTACGACTACCCAGCATTTTGTGACTTATTTGAAAGTTAATTCGTAAAACTGAATAGATTTCATAGAGTTAAAGAATTAATCTAACTAACATAATTTATTTAGTGTTCTTGGGATATTTAATTTAAATCCTTGCATCTAATATTGCATATTTATAATTACAGATTTTAGTTATTGAAAAATAATTTTTATTAGAACAACATTCATAGATGAAAATTGGATTTTTGTTATCAAACACATTGTTATTATCAACCATATTGTAAATTGTTTAAAATTTAAACTGGAAATTTAAAGGAATTTCATGGAGATGATAAATTATTCTAAATTAAACAAGTACATTTTCCAATGGAAACAAAAACTAAATCCATGCATAAAAACTAATTTTAATTATTTTCGATTACAGCTTTAAAGCACTAACAAATAAATAAATATTTTCTATTTCAGCAACTTTAATGCGAGAAAAATTCCTAATCATTTTATTTTAAAACTTGAATAATGTATTACATCTAAATATTAAAATAATAATAATAATAATAATAATGCTGCGCTGAAAAAAAAAAAAAAAAAAAAAAAAACCTGATACCATTCTTGCTGATTCTTTTGAAAAATGACCCTCTGAATTCGAATATGACTGCCATTTTTCTCAATCACCGACTATTTTCTTGGAACAACATAACCCCTCCTCTAATTTTTATCACTGTTTGGTAATTTTATGGCCATGAATTTGATTTGCAAAATGGAAAAAAATTATTTCAACATAAAAAAAAAATATGTATAATAAATAATAATAATAATTGATTAATAAAATATGATAAATGTAATTCATAATTTCAGTGGCAAATCCCACCCCCCACCCCTGAAATTTTCTCCTTGCTGCAAATGTTCCTGTTTTAGAATTTTTCACTTCTGCAGCCTCTCAAAAGATATTTAACAGTTAAATTAATCTTTTCACCCTTTACAAATCAAATTTTTTAGCCATAAAAATAGCGAAAAGTGATAAAAATAGGGGAGGGTCCCCAAAAATCGGTGGGTGATAGGGCAAAATGAGTGTCGTTATTCGAATTCAAATTTCAAGAGGTCATTTTACATGAGAATTTGCAAAAACGGTGTTTGGGGTAATTCTCATGCAGAAGAGTTTAATCACTGATCATTTTAACCAACATTATAAATGCAGAATAAGAAAATGCCCGAAATAATTTTTTAAAGGAAGTTTAGTTATTACATTTTTTAAAAACCTAAATGAAAAAAAAAAAAGAACAAAGTTCGTAAAATATGCAATGATATGTACCTATACAAATAGAATATATACGTAAATCAATAAAGAATTTTTTACAGTAAATATAATTATTTGAAGAATATTATTTTTAAATGAATACTTTCCATAGTAAAAAAAAAAAAAAAAGGGTATTCATCCGTTTTATTTTAGATTGTTACAACATGAAGTTTTCTTTTAGATATACATGTTACTCTATACTTTTATCAACATGGCTAAAGTAATCAAAAGCATACCACTGAGAATATATTTCTTGAGAAAACGAAGGGAATTGCTTTAGTCTATCATTAGATAAATACAATTACAATAGTCTCCCCTTAGGCTGTAAATAAATTCCTATTTGATGAGATATCTTAGATTAAGTCTAGTTTCTCGGGATATATCAAGATACACACAATGCTGAACGTAATAAATGAAATACTTTCAGAAAATTGTATAAAATCATTTTGTCTGGTGATCCCATTCGTTGTGAACAAAAATGTACATTTTTGTATATTTAAATTTTCGTTTTTAATTTCTGCAAAAAAAAAAAAAAAAAAAAAAAAAAAAGAATCATTTTGAAGAAAAGTAATATATGGCAGCCCGTATATTGTTTTGAATATTAATCTTAAGATACTTATTAGAGTAATAATAAAGCTAATATAAAATTGCATTTCTTGCAACAACACAACAAGCATTATTTTAAATATGAAATATATCAAAGGTATATTGAAGGGAATTTTTAAGTCTTTATTTATGTAAAGAAGTTTTTAAATTATTCCTAATTTGTTTCGTACTATCTCACGTAATATTCTGGAAAACACTTTTTACTTATTTTAATTTATTTCGTCACAGAAAATATTTTAAGAAATATTCGATGAACTTAGTTTTAATTTGAATTGTTATATATGTTTTTGATAATCTTGAGCAGGTTTATGTTTTATATTTATCTATAAAATTTAAAAGAGAAGATCGTTTCAATTTTTGGATTCTATTATCCTTTTCAATTAATCGCAAATAAAATGCTATGTGCCATTTAAAGCATAAACACATTTCCAGTAAAGAGAAGATCGTTTTCATTTTTGGATTCTATTATCCTTTTCAATTAATCGCAAATAAAATGCTATGTGCCATTTAAAGCATAAACACATTTCCAGTAAAGAGAAGATCGTTTTCATTTTTGGATTCTATTATCCTTTTCAATTAATCGCAAATAAAATGCTATGTGCCATTTAAAGCATAAACACATTTCCAGTAAAGAGAAGATCGTTTTTATTTTTGGATTCTATTATCCTTTTCAATTAATCGCAAATAAAATGCTATGTGCCATTTAAAGCATAAACACATTTCCAGTAAAGAGAAGATCGTTTTTATTTTTGGATTCTATTATCCTTTTCAATTAATCGCAAATAAAATGCTATGTGCCATTTAAAGCATAAACACATTTCCAGTAAAGAGAAGATCGTTTTCATTTTTGGATTCTATTATCCTTTTCAATTAATCGCAAATAAAATGCTATGTGCCATTTAAAGCATAAACACATTTCCAGTAAAGAGAAATTCGTTTTTATTTTTGGATTCTATTATCCTTTTCAATTAATCGCAAATAAAATGCTATGTGCCATTTAAAGCATAAACACATTTCCAGTAAAGAGAAGATCGTTTTCATTTTTGGATTCTATTATCCTTTTCAATTAATCGCAAATAAAATGCTATGTGCCATTTAAAGCATAAACACATTTCCAGTAAAGAGAAGATCGTTTTCATTTTTGGATTCTATTATCCTTTTCAATTAATCGCAAATAAAATGCTATGTGCCATTTAAAGCATAAACACATTTCCAGTAAAGAGAAATTCGTTTTTATTTTTGGATTCTATTATCCTTTTCAATTAATCGCAAATAAAATGCTATGTGCCATTTAAAGCATAAACACATTTCCAGTAAAGAGAAGATCGTTTTCATTTTTGGATTCTATTATCCTTTTCAATTAATCGCAAATAAAATGCTATGTGCCATTTAAAGCATAAACACATTTCCAGTAAAGAGAAGATCGTTTTTATTTTTGGATTCTATTATCCTTTTCAATTAATCGCAAATAAAATGCTATGTGCCATTCAAAGCATAAACACACTTCCAGTAATACCCCATTTGCCGTAATAAGATGTAGTTGTAAAATTATCCATTAGCAATCACAAAAGTTTCTGTGACATTTCACACAAGAAAAGTGGTACATACAGATTCTCTCCAAAATGACATCTTATCCCCTCTATCTTGGAAACGTGTCTAAATTTCTGAAAAAAAAAAGTGTTCAATAGAACTGAACATTTGAATAAAAACTTATTTGAACATTCAAATGAACAGTTTGATGGAAACTTCGGTTAATTAATTTCAATTGTGTTATGGATCATAGGAAGAAGCCCGGGGGAAAAAAATTATAATTTCAGAAATTACAATGTGTTCCCATCATACAGGAGTATCGTGCGACTTTTGTCTCTTCTGTGTACATATTTTTTAATACTTTGTAAAACTTCGTACAGAGGTAATAGAAATTGCTTTATATAATTAAATTTAATACTGTTATTTCCATTAAGTAATATCTTTTTTCAACAAATGAACATTTATGCATTTTATTTCAATATAGACTCAATTTCTGTTTAAATTTTTAAATTTTTATCTTTTGATATCCATTATGCTTCCAGCTTTATTTATTTATTTATTTATTTATTTTCAAAATACGGGGGTTAGGGTGTGAATTTTTGCCTTTGTACATTTGTGTTTCTAATTATAGCGATCTAATTATCATACATTATTGCGATCGAAAATCCAAAAGCACTTAAAAAGTAAATATATTTATAACAATACATTAATTATCAAATTCAATCGCAACTTTAACAGCTGTACTAGGATTTCTGATTTCTCCGAAATGCTGGTTAAATAAGATTTTTTTTTTTTTTTTTTTTTTTTTTTTTTTTTTGTAAAAACTGGTGCTAAAAAATCAGTAACGGATAATGTTTTACAGAAATTAAAATTTCGGCATATCTCATGTAATACTATCTACAAGTGTGAACAAATATAAACATTTAAGTTATAAGAATTCTGATTGCTAAACGAATTATTTTGTTTTACTATGTTATTGCTTAATAAATATCATAGCCTAGTTCTCAAATATTACTTATATGCAATTAAGATCTTTTAAGTAAATGTCACAACACAAATACTTAAGCATAACGTTATTGTAGAGTTTTGTGCATTTTCAATATGAAAGATTTTAAACACAAAGTTTTCTTCTCTAAAAGAAAATAATTTTATCGGTTAACAAAACCATAAAATAATGGGCAATAAGATTTTAAATTTAACTTTTATTGTTTTTATATGCGCCTCTCTACAAACTATATCTTAAAGATGTATACCTAGCATACTAAAGAAATAAACCTTGAATTATATACATATGTATGTGTGTCCGATATTCTTTCCCAGAAAGTTCATTGATACAAACTGTTGTTTTGCTGATAAATACCAAATTAGAAACGAAATTTTTACACAGCATCTTATGTCATAAAAAAACATTTTCGAAATAAAATTCACCTTTAATTTTTCCACTTAAACCATGTTAATTAAGAATTTAAATAAAGAATGTTACTTTTGTATTTATTGAAAAATGTCTCAGCTAGTAAATTGAACCTTGAACCTAAGGCTCTTGGCCGAGAGAGCTTCGCTTAGAATGAAATTATCCAAGTTTCTTAGTTAAAATGTATGAAATGAAGTTTAATTCATTATTTATTTTGATCTAGAATTATCAGTGTTTTTCACGATTTGTATTTGTCTTAACACATATATGTTAAAATATCCAATGCAATGCATATTTTGAGCGAATTATGTCGCTAGGGATCTTTCGGGCATAGCTTAATGATAGACATTTATACATAAATCTCAGGGGGGTTTTTTATTTATTAATTTTGGCTCAGTATGAATATCATCTTTCAAACCTTATATCATTCATTTAGTCTGTGATTTTTTTTTTCCGGCAAGATAGAGTCCTTATACAAATCTACCGCCACTTATAATTAAAAACCAACACCATACCACGATTGTAACTCGGTTAAATAATGAGACAGATAAGACAAATATGTAGAACAAAATCGATTTTTTCTCTTATGTAAATCAAAAGAATTATGAATGATGATCCGAACTGTACACTTTCTGCATTATAAATTAAAATAAATAAATAAAACTATATCTTGAGTAATTTTAAATGTGAAAAATTATACATTTTATGTATGACCTAAAGCTATAATAACTTCATCGTCTGATATGAAGATAAAAGCCTTAAATCCGATTTATACTCATCACGTTTTACAAAATACTTTCACTTACAAATATAAAAGAACAATACACTTATAGCACATTTAGAACCCATTAAAGAAATTCTAAAATATTTCATTCTCTAGGCAATGCTTCTATAAATTCTTTCGCGGCAACCCTTTTCCCATTCCTGAAGGTACAATCGGAAAGTGCTTTAACAGACGACAAAAATACAGAAAAAAGAAGATTTTACCCTACGGTGCTATTAGCCCGTCAGAGACAAAGTAAGGTTTGAAAATAACATCCTGGTCGTTAACAAACATTTCGGCTATTTCTTCAATTCTTCCACTTAACGTAGAATCTTCCAAAGAAATATTATCTTCCAACTATAACACTGTATATAGTAGAGTGGAAAATATAAAGAACTAGAGTAGAATCCCATGAGATTGGTAGAGTTACCCGAAAGCTATCATTAGAAAGAACGACCTGCAGTATGTGTAGTCAACAAGAAAATCCACTTGCTGCTGGTTAATTTTTAATACGTTCGCGGTACCAAACCACTCGTAAAATATTTCTGATTGGGCCGTGAATCTAATGATGAAATCAAACTCTTTGCTGACAAATTGAAAATGCTTACGTGTGATGGAATTGTGGTATATTAAGTTTACGAAGACTATTGCACCGTTCATTTTTATTTATATTTTTGAATTGATGTAATAGTAAAGAAAAAATCTATTTTTTATTCGACTAGAATATAAAAGTTAATAAAACATAATAAAATATGTTAGTTTTTGTATAAATTATATATTTGGGCAAGATATATTTATTTTCTTATTATTACTTAACTGTATTTTATATTTTATATAAATTTGACTAACGGAAAATGAATTTAAATATAAAAAAACAAACTATTAATATATTTTTGAACAAATATTTTGTAATTAAATTTTAAAAATGGTATTCTATATGCGGTCTGTTTAAAAAAAAAAAAAATAATAATAATAAACTAACCTATTTTTTTCCATGTAACCTTTTCTATAGCACAGAAAAATGAAATTTGTGTTCCCATAATTAAGATAATAATTATACAAAAGCTTCGCCTTACATCAAATTAGTTCACTTTATAATATATTCACATACAGTAATAGTTGAAGTTATAGTTAACGAACATAATGCTAGAATTAATACAATAAGTTTAGAAAGCTCCATAATAAAATGTTTAGAAGAGCATACCGATTAAATTCAAACTTTCATCGTTGAAAAATATTCTACACTTATATTTTATTACCAGAAATTTTTTAGAAGACTTTCGTACAAATATTAGAATGTTTTATAATGTAATTAATTCGACATCCATTGAATGCTTTCAGCTTTAAAATGCATAAATTTTATATTCCCTAAAAAGAAAGTTTAATATTTATAATGAAAATGTTCCTTCCAAGATTAAAACCATAATATGAATATTTATGATGTTTAATATCCCTGAATAAACAATAAATATAAAACTAACGTTTTTTTTACGTGATAAAATCTTAAAAGAAAAATGCAAAGTGTAAAATTACGTAGATTTTTCTTCTAATTTATTCAGTATGTAAATTTAAGAAATAAGTCTTGTAAATGAAGTAGGTGTTCCTAGAAATTCTAATGGAAGTTATAATGAATTTTAGATTATACAATAAATTATTTTCTTTATTTATATCCTTTTTTAATCAGGTAATTATAATTTTACAATTGCTAGTACTGCCAATTTACAAAATAAAGCTTACGTACATTTATACATGTGAAGAATTTTATGTTTAATACGTATGAATACAAAATATACAACTCATTTTTAAATCTATTTAAGGAATTAACGTAAAATTACAATAAAATATAACATCACTTTATTCATATCCTGCATATATAGAAATAAAGTAAATAGAATTTCAGCATCACAAATTCTAATGGCATTTTGGTAGTATTATGATTGTAAATTCACAATAATGAAGTACGTGCGCCATTTTTTAACAATAACTTTTTTTTTTTTTTTTTTTTTTTTTTTTTTAAATCGTAAAAAATTAGCTTTGCCAATGTATAAGACTCTACTATGAAATCTGTTAGAAAGGAGGTGACGGATTCAAACCAATGCCACTGGAAGTTTATTGTAACTTTCACTAAAACTCGCGAAGATACGGATTAAGATATCTTAGAAAGGGCCTCACGGAAGGTAAAAAGTTCAGCCATAAACACTACACACATAAGCATTCCTATTGCATTATTATTATTATGTGGTATTCACACTAATTTCTTTTATCCTACATTACTATAGACATTTCCGTTTAAGATATAACATGACGTACTGTATTAAAATATTTCTTGTTCATTTTAAATAACAGATCAGAACAGTTTAAGAAAGTGATTTATTTGACGACAGTTTATATGCAAGGGTAGCGATAGCCTCTCCCCTCTCATACTAGCAGCTGAATATATATGTCGAACTTTTCCTATTGAATATAATGAACACTCACCCCTAAATACAATCGGAATTTCTTTTTGATATAATGAATACTTTTCAGTAAAAGAAAATAAACATTTCTGTTATGAATAAAGGGGAAATTGGAAAATTTTACTTAAAAATATTATTAAAAAAAAAAAAAATCTTTAAAGTAAAACTATCTCATCGCTTTTAAAAATTGAAGATTTTTTAAGGTTATTTTTTATTAACAATTTTATTTAATAAGAAATCAAAAAGAAACAACCAGAAATCTTTCATAGAACAAAAACACTATGAATAATGCTGACGTTTATTCAATGCAAATTCCTTCTTCTATATATAAATGTTTATTTTTCAATGTATGTCTTATCCATGAGAAGACTAAAGTAAATAAATATAGCTCACAACTTGTTCATTGTGAAATTATAAGTGTAAGTCTGTAATTGGTCTGCAAAAGCCAATAAAAAAACAAAAACAAAATACATATTCTAAACTCATGTCTATTTCTTTACATAATTGCTACTTACATTGATACAATTGTTTCATCTATTTATAAGTTTCCAAACACCTGCCCATATAAAAGACTTTGCACTCACATTTCAGTCATCTGTGTACCCTACATTCAACGTGTGCTAAAACTCCGGAACACTTGCTACTTCTGAACATTCCCATTATTGCAGTTGATGAGCTGGCTGTTTTTGCTCGCCTTTCAGCTCTAACCATTTCTTCAAGTTTCTGCAATATTTCTTCTGTTAGCAACTTCAATATTGTTATTCCTCGTTCTTCATCAACATTTAAATGCCATCAGAAAGTTTCTGGACCCAATTTTTGTAGACTGATGCAAAAAACAATTTCCCGTAGGCAGGAAGCACTTTCTTGTGGATATCCATTAACAGATGTTCTTTCAGTTTCCTTTATTTCCATTGTAAATGTAAATCTATTTTTTCGGCAAGAACACTTTTGATGCAGAAAAGTTTAATATTTTTACAAGCTTTCATTAAACTTGTTTTTCTGCCTCGGTTAAATCTTGTAGTCAGATTAAACATACTTTAGTTGAGCCCATTTTACTCAAGCTTTGTTCACGGGTTTAAAGTCACGGGGTAATAAAATTTGAGCGAATTTTCACGGATCATTTTCACGGATCATTTAGGGTAGGTGTCAAGGGCAAAATTCTGTTGTCTTGCGACAAATGTTGCAATTCATTTTGAATGCTCTTCTGCCGAAACGACTTTACTCAAATTAAGGGCATGAATCAATGGCAATACAATATTTAAGTGTTTTCAGGGATTTATCTTTTAAGGGCAGGTTCCAGGGGCAAAATTTATCTACATGTGTCTAATCTTACAATTAATTTTAAGCATTTTTTTTCTGAACTTATTTTTGCTGAAATTTTGCCATAGTCAATTAAAATAGTTCCTAGTGAGAAATTTGTCTACCTATCTCAAGCCTTGAAATTACTTTTTTATCCACTTTTGTTAAACAGGAGTTTTTACTACATTTTGTAATAAAAAGACTTATAGAATAATTCCAACATTGTAATCAGAAGAATTTCTTAAAATGGCATATCAGCATCCGTATATTTCATGAACAATAAAAAATAATTATTATTTTAAGAAGAATAAAACCAAGTCTTCTATAGACAATGGTGCGAACGGCACTGACATTTTGCGTCAAGCGTCTCACTTTGCATTCAGTACATCTTCAGCCATCAATGAAAATGCATTTGAAATTACCGATTTTTAAAATTATCGCATTTTTACAATAACCGATTTAAATTCATGTCAAATTAATTTACATTTCTGTACATTGTATAAACTGTATAGTGAATCAAATACAAATTTGATCGTCAATGAGTTTTAATTTATTTTATTTTGCAAAATCGAGTAGTTTCTTTTTTTTTTTTTTTCCAACTATGACATGAAATCAATTTTTATCTAGAGTATCAATGTATCTTAAACCGATTTTCAACAAATTAAGATTTTTGAAGATTTCTCTATCACCATGCAATGTATTTGAAATCGAAAAATAACAAAAATACATAAAATCGAAAAACAGTCTTTAATGTAATTTTCACATGAATGATTTCATAACTTATAATGGTTACATATGTGCATTAATTAGTTAAGTATAATTAGTTATTTAATAATATTTGGTAATTTTAAAGTATTTTCTGCATTCCTGACTAAAAATGATTACTTAAATACATTAAACATTACATGTTTCCCAACAGAATACTTTTATTATCATTAAATATTCTACTTTACACTAATTATGAAAAAAAAAAATGATAATAACATAAAATAATACTGTTTCTAACAACCCTTTATCTTCATTTTAATTCAAGCATAAAATATTTTTATAAACACGCCTTATAATCTCAAATTTCGATGTAACTATTATTCCTTACTACAACCTAAAATTAAGGCCCAGGGCTTATTCTGACCATATTCTTTGCGTCACGTAAGAGCTTCTGCACGTCAAGCCTGTCAGCGCACTTAAATAGTTGATGAATGATTGAAAACACAGAAACAAACTTGGGAATTCGGGAACGCAATTCCATCGCTGCCAGAATAACTAACTACTAAGTCAATCGGTTACCATAGATATTAGGTGCACACAAAAGCCGGTTAATTTAGTTTGTTACAACTTCATTGAGGGAATAGTTTTTCGTGCTACGGATATTTCCAGTATAAACAGGGGTGGTTTTAAATAATTTTTTTTTCTATATTTTAGCTATGCGTCGTTGATGACTTTATTTAAGAGACTTAATCGCAGGATATTATGCTTGTGTTAGGCTAAAAGAAAAATGGTTAAAGTATGTTTCAGTGAAACAACACCTCTTTGCGTGATAGCAGGCACTTAGTGTAGAATGGAGCATTAACTGCATCAATGGAAATCAGTAATTATTTCGAATAGCGGTAAATTAATGATGTTGTGACGATGAATTCAGATTTGACGAAAGATGAATGTCACTCAAATGTTTCTATGGAAATTAAATAGGGAAAAAATATAAACTATAAATATGTTGATTCTCGGCAGTTAAACGCTAAAGCAGAATAAGTTATGTAAAGGAAAAGGTTTTAAATGCTAGTGCTTAATATTTAACAGGAGAAAAAATGATTCTGATTCCCTATAGTTGTGTTAAATTTATGTTTTACTTTATTTCGGTAGAGAAAATTGTACATTTCGTGCTGGTTGCATTCATTTGCATAAGGACAAACTGGGTTTGATGGATGGGAATTACATAAAAAAAAATGTAATCGTATTCTTCTTCGATTGATTTGTAGTTAATTTCAATGAAAAATATATGTGGTTATAATAAAATATTGACACTGCGCGTAGAAAAATTGGGTACCTATAGAAACATTAAAAGCCGTTGGTTGGCGAAGCGTTCGTGTTGATTGAGGAATAAAAAGTGTTATTTTTTAGCCTAGCATATATTTCAGATACTACGCAGCACCAAAATAAAAGTATTTTTAATTATTATTACTTTCTTCTATTTAAAAAAAAAGTATTGGATACACAACAAACGTTCACAACGATTTCGATCTCCAGTTTTCGAGAGTTTTACACGTTTTGGTATGCCCTGATTACTATTTGACTAACTTCAGAAAATATCTGCCTGAGTGTGTAAATTTTTATACACTTCGTAGATCACGAACTAATGAATAGAATTTAATGTAAATTTATATTTCGTGGACAAGGATTTAAGTTCGTATTGATTAGTTATTGTAATAAATCCATCAATGGGTGGCGCTGGTATGGTGCAGTTTCTATCATTTAATTGAAGGTTATGTCTTAACTTATCTAATGTATAAGTGCACCAAACTTGATATGTATGGAGGCCACGACAACAGACTCTGCGAATTCAATTTGGATATATATCAACCAATAGATGACCCTGATAATTTGAATGTATGTCGTGCAAGAAGTGATGCTGTTATACAGAATGATATACAAGACTGTTTTGATGGACACGTAATACTAGTTTAAAAATAATAGTAATTTTTCGTGATTAAATTTTAATTATGCACAATTGCCAAGTCAGATATTTTTTCTTTTTTTCTTTTCCGTACAACTTAAACATTATAATTCTCAGGAAAAAACAATAAACATTGTAATCTTATAACACATTGTAAAATAATTTCACAAAGAAACACTGGTGGTAAACGTTAAAACAAATAAATAAATAAAAATAAATGTCCTTCTGGTTCATTCGGAAGGGTAGGTTGATTTCTTTTTTCTTATCAAGTGGCCACCATTTTGTTCCGAAACAGCTGTTAAAATTATTAAAGGACTTAGTAGAAATATTGATGTGGGCTGTGAACGTACGGAGTTTTAAGCAAAACGGTTCATAAGTACCTTTTTATGTTAATTTAAAATTTTCAAGTGACCGGCACTTTGAAACAAAATGGCAGGCCAAGCTGGCAAACAAATATACCAAATGCACTTGTGAGATAAGCCTACTTCACAAATTTATTTCGAATTAATTCAGAATTTCAAAAGTTATCGTGTTGAAAAATTAAGCCGCCAATTGGATCAAAATGGCGGAGCAAGTTGCTCAGTGAACTAATTCAAGATATTTGTAAGATAATTCCACTGCCCTACTTTGGTTCGAATAAATTCAGTATTTAAAAAATTATCGTGATAAGAAAGTCTCAAGTGGCAGCGTTCAAGCGGACATAACTTGGAAACAAAATTGATAAGAAAATTGCCCCCCCCCCCCCCGAAATCATAGATATTTCAATGATACATCCATTTTTTCAACTTTGGTTTGAAGTGATTAAGTATTTCAAAAGTTATCGTGATAACAAATTTTCAAGTGGCCGCCACTTAGAAACAATATAACGGAGAAAATTGTCCAGCAAACACATCCAATATATTTGAAGCATAAGACCAGTATGCAAATTTGATTCGAATCAGTGCAGTACTTCAAAACTTATTGTTATGACACATTTTCAAGTGGCAGTCTAAATGGCTGCAACTTGGAAACAAAATGGCGAAGCATCATGTGAAATCATCCAAGATATTTGTATGATAAGTTCACTGTCCAAACTTTAGTTCAAACTAATTCAGTATTTCAAAAATTATCGTGATAAAAAAGTTTCAAGTAGCACCGTGATTTCAAGTGGCTACAACATGGAAACAAAAAAGCGAACTGACATGGCCAGTGAACTTATCTGAGATATTTGAATGATAAATCCACTACCCAAATTTGATGTAAATTGATTCAGTATTACAAAAGTCATAAAAAATAAAAAATTTCAAGTGGCAGCTACTTGAAAATAAAATTGCGGATCAAGTTACCAAGCAAACTTGATGTAAATTGATTCAGTATTACAAAAGTCATAAAAAATAAAAAATTTCAAGTGGCAGCTACTTGAAAATAAAATTGCGGATCAAGTTACCAAGCAAACTTATCCAAGATATTTGAACGATAAGTTCACTTTTCAACTTTTGTTTGAATCAGTTTAGTATTTTAAAAGTTATCGTGGTGTCACATTTTCAAGTGGCAGCATGATTTCAAGTGGCCGCAACTTGGATAAAAAATGTCGGATCAAGTTGCTCAGTGAACTCATCCAAGATAAATATAGGATAAGATCGCTGTCCAACTGTGGTTCGAACTGAATCCGAACTTTAAAAGTTATCTTGTTTATAAATTTTCATGTGATAGCCTAATTTCAAATTGTCTCGTTTTGTTTATAACATCCGCACTTAAAAAAAATGGTGGATAAAGTTCATTAAATGAACTTGGTTGTGACCCTTATATAGTCTATGTATACATAAAAATTCAAGCAAATCTGGTCTTAAATACGCTTTTTACAGTGTGAATTTAAATATTTCAAGTGGCCTCCACTTGAAAACAAAATGGTGGAGCATTTTGGTCAACAAACTCATTCAAGCTATTTATAATATAAGTTCACTGTCCAAATCTTATTCGATTTGGAGAATCATTTAGAAAGTTATCGTGATTTTAAATTTTCAATGGTAGCCTGAACTCAGGTGGCACCGCTTAACTTAAGATATCCGCCACTTTGTTAAAAATGGCGGATAAAGTTCGTTAATAAACTTGATTGAGACCCTTATGTAGTCTATATTTACATCAAAATTCAAGAATATCCGGCTTTAAAGACTCTTTTTACGATGTAGATTTGAAATTTTCAAGTGACCACCACTTGAAAACAAAAAGGCGGAGCAACTTGGTTAACGAATCATCCAAGATATTTATAAGATGTGTTCGCTGTCCAAAATTATTTCGATTTCGAGTATTATTTCAGGAATTTTCATGATGACAATATTTTCATTATATATATATATAAATAGGTAGATAGATAGATAGACAGATAGATATAGATAAACAATGTGATTGCAATAGGACGATGTCTAAAGAAATCAACCTAAAAGAAAATGCATATGTTGAAAATTAAGATCGAGGAAATAAATTGTACATTAATGGTAAAAGGTATTTTTAATAAAAAAAAATTCTAGAAAGTATCACAGTTTCATGAGAAATGCAATTCCTGTTTATTCATAGAAAGAAAAATTCTAACTTTCATAAAAATGATGAGGTTTAAAATACTTTATTCAGTTAATGAACTTGAGGTAACATTTTTCTAAAACTTTTAGCTTTAACTTTAACTTTCTCAAATTTTACGTGAAACATTTGAAAATTCTTAGAGAAGATTGCTAGATGTGTTACTATTTTTAAAGTATTTGGTTAATTTTTAAAATACATAAAGATAAAAGATGCTAAAAATAGGCTAAGGCAAGTTGGTAGTTTAAGGATAGTGGTGAACATTCTATAGATGAAAGTTAATTTGTAAAAGTGTTACTCCAATATACTTTTTAAATTAATATTATCATACTAATAAAACTAACAAAAAAATGTACTCTTTATTAAATACAATTGCTTAGTATATTCTCAACTAAAATATAATTGTTAAAACTTAGTTTTAAGGCAATTAGTTTTCCAATATTACTCTATTCGGTGCTGATATTTTAAGTAGTGTAAAATACAATAAAATACTACAAGATTAAGATTGAAATTTAATAAATAAAAGTATAAAGTAGAGGAATTTTTATTTTAAATTTGACACAGGTATTAAAATTAAATATGACGCCATAAAGTCAGTAAAAATTTCAAGTAAATTTTTTATTTCACTTTTCTACCCTCCGAAATCAGGTTATGGAAAACTTTACATGTTTTAACAATTTAAAAAAAAAATTAAAAGTTTTAAGAATGAAAAAAAAAAGAAAGAAAGAAATCTGGGGTGATTCTAATCGACTTTTTGAATTTTAGTTAATTAACGGTAATTTAAAATAATGGATCTGTAGATCAGAAGCTTCAACACCCTAACTGCATTACCCAGCAGATAATTTTTATTTATTCCATATTATTTAAAATAATTATTAATATGTACACATAGAAACACACATATATGTATATGATTAACTTGGTATATAACCAAATACACGTTTCTGAGGACGGGGGGGGGGGGGCTACCGACCTCTCAACACCCTATTTTATCTATCTGCCTATACATATCTGTATATGTATATTTCATTGTGACACACAGCCTCGTGTTAATTCTTTGTAATTCAAACTACTTGCACCAAATTTCATGACAAACGACTTTCTAACATATTGGAATTATTTTGCGCATCTCTGTAAACTAATTACCTATTTTATGTCTACAATTTTCTGGAAAAAAACCAGGGGTCTTAAACATTCTAATAACATATGTTTTTTTGCACTATATGTAGTGTAGTGTAACCATGTGAAAATGCCGTCTCTAGACCGTAATGGTACAAAATTCTTTTGTGTGTACCTGTGCCCCAGAAAAAAACATTATGTATACTAAGAAAAACTAAAAAACTACTTCCTTTTAATTCATTAATATTTGAACCATGTTTGAACCCACATTGCTGGAATAATTACAAAATGTTATCAGAAATCTTTTGTGTGGATCTGTAAATAAATTGGTTAGTCCATACATACTTTTTTCTAAATAAAACATGCTTTCAAGCATCGTAATAATATATCTTAATAACATTACGTTGTAAGCAGCACAAACACGATAAAATGTGTTTGAATAATAATCTGTCCATAGAATCTAATGTTACGAAATTCTTTTGTATGTATCTGTAACACAGCGATAAACATAATATGTGCCAGTGCAAGCATTACAGCTTATTCTATATAGTTCAAGTATAATTGTTTAAAATTTGACATAATTTGGATGATTACGTAACATTGTAAAAACACTTTTAAAAGTCCTGTACATTAGTTATTTTGTATAAGCACACAGTTTTCTATAGAAAACACGACACGACAAAGCATCTCAAAATTGTATGTTTATTTTACTTTCTTGATTGCTGTGTAACCACGTTAAAATATGTTTAAAGGAAATTCTATTCATAGGCCGTAATGGTAAGAAATACATTGGCGTGTCCCTGTACACAAACCATAAACAACACAAATATAAAAACTATGTAGCTAATTCTGTATAACACTTGAACATGTGAGTGAACTTGCAAATCAATCGGGGTAATTTTCTCTGCCGCTAACATCGTACATACAAATCCTGTCCATAAGCCATAATATTAAGAAAAACTTTGGTATGTCCCTGTACACGTACTGTAAACACAATGCACAACCGAAATTATACAGATAATTTCGAGTGCCTCATGAGCAAGTGTACAAATCTGCAAGTCGATCAGGTGATTTTTGTGGTCGCTATCGCGGTACACACATAAAAGCAGATAGAGAGACACACAGAGAATAAAAATACTTTGAGTCAGCACTTGCAGGCCTCCACTGATGTTTCGGAATTAAATTAAAGCAAGAACAGTCTGAAATCAATCAGCTCAATCGAATAAGGCGCGTAACGCTACCATACTTCAGAAATTTTCAACCCATAGGCCATAATGATAAAGAATTTTTTTTTTTTTTTTTTTGCATCCCTGTAAAACTTTATAACTGCTTGATTCATCAAAATCTATACAGTTTGTGTGACGGTGACCTATGAGATGTATAAAACTTTTCACATCAATTAGATGAAGCATTTAGACGCTAATGTATTTCAAAAAATTTTAGCCAATAGGGCATAACGATAAAGAAATTTTTGTTGTTTCCCTGAAAAAAAAAATGTAAGTGCTTGATTTATTAAAATCAATAGCGTTTATGCTACGGTGACCTGTATCATACGTACCAACTTTCAGCTCATTTCAGCAAACCGTATCGCGTTCACTCACATACACGCACACACACATACATACACATATTACGAATAATCGTGAAAAATTGTAGATATCTCTAAAAGGGAAGCCCGTGCCAAAACGAAAAATAGAGTTCTAGTACTAGGCATCATGACAGTACCAAATATAATTTTACAATACTCTACAAAAATTCATTTTTGAACTATGTAAAAAATTAATTTTGGAAATCATGACTACAATACTTTCCTTACATATAATGTTCGGAAAGTAAAAATAACTTCATGATTGAAAATAAAATTTTAATTTAAACAAAAGATTTTAATAAAATTTTCAAATTGTATAAAAACTTCTATTTAAAAAATTAACATACGACTTAGTTATTTGAGTTAGATGCTTGAGATAAATTAATTTAATATTCACTAGCTCTCTTTCACTGTCTTATTTTAACACTTTCGTATCGTGATTTTTTTTCCTTTTACTTTCATACAAATCACAGTGTTTTACTGTTGGAAAAAACAGGAATGACATCGGAATCGCTAGTTCTGTGTAGAAATCTTTTATAATAATTTATTATTATTTATTAAGGCAACAATTGTAGTTTTTATTACTTATAAATAATAATGTCACCTTTTCCAACGTCAACCATGATTTCTCAATCTTCAAAATGTGAATTAACGTTTCTTTATACAAATGCATCATTCTCGTATTCAAAGTTGTATTCTGAAAGTTGGTGGATGGGAGATGCCGATTTCGTTACCAAGTAGTACTTATCAGATTAAGCGATTAGAGTTTTCTATAGTTTTCTCTAAACTACTGTTAGTTCTTGTTAGGATTCTTTAGAATGTTCACCACTGAGGTTCATCCATGTTTTAAACCCTTGCGCAGTTAATTGAAAGTATGTGGCACAGAAATCAGCGTTTTGTAGGATGAAGAATGACAATGTCACTTGCCACAAAATATTAAGCAAGCATAATGAAATCTATTGGAATTACCTATAAATATAAGCTTTTTTTTTCTAAAATCTCAAAATTCTTAAATATTCTTTTAGTTTTTTCATATTTAAATACAGCTGTTAAATTATTTATGAAAATATATGATAGCACTTGGTCATGAAGTTCACGATGCTCACTAAGGAATCGAATAAAATCGAAGTACGAATTTTAGAAAATGTAGAAAGATTACATATTTTAAGAAAGTTGAAAATTCAATAGGATTTATTTGAAAAAGATAATAGAAGAACACAGAAATATTTTTTTTTCTTTATGTATTAGTCGTACTTTTGATTTCAGTCTGCGATTTTGCGGTATCCACGTTTGTAGTTTTGCACCTTTATTTTTTACCATGTTTTTATTAACTTCGATTCTTGTTTGTGGGTTTGTTTGTGGGTTTGTTTGTGAGTTTGTTTGTGTGTTTGTCAGGGACAAATCTTGCAATCGATTTTTAACTAACTTCCCGACTAGCTAGATATTTGAAATTTTCAGGACAGCTTACAACACGGTGACAATACATTTTTCTAATAATTTTAGTCAACTGTTTAAAGTACCGCTGCCTTCGGCAGCACTTATATGATTCGACAGAAAATTTATTTAACTAACTTCCCGTCTAGCTAGACATTTGAAACTTTCAGAATAGTTCAGAACACGGTGAAAATGCATTTTCTTAATACCTTTAGCCAACTCTTTCGGGTTCCTGCTGCCTTCGGCAGCGTTATCAGTACAAAGCTTGCAATCGATCTTTCACTAACTTTCCGACTAGCTAGACATTTGAAACTTTCAGGACAGCTCACAACACGGTGACAATACATTTTTCTAATAATTTTAGTCAACTATTTCAGGTACCGCTGCCTTCGGCAGCGCTTATATATTTCGACAGGACATTTATTTAACTAACTTCCCGACTAGCTAGACATTTGAAACTTTCAGAATAGTTCAGAACACGGCGAAAATGCAATTTTTAAATATTCTTAACCAACTGCTTCGGGTTCCTGCTGCCTTCGACAGCGTTACCAGTACAAAGCTTGCAATCGATTTTTCACTAACTTCCCGACTAGCTAGACAGTTGAAACTTTCAGGATAGTTCAGAACACGGTAAAAATACATTTTTTTAATACCTTTAGCCAACTGTTTCGGGTTCCTGCTGACTTCGGCAGCGTTATCAGTACAAAGCTTGCAATCGATTTTTCACTAACTTCCCGACTAGCTAGACATTTGAAACTTTCAGGATAGTTCAGAACACGGTGAAAATACATTTTTTTAATACCTTTAGCCAACTGTTTCGGGTTCCTGCTGCCTTCGGCAGCGTTATCAGTACAAAGCTTGTAATCGATTTTTCACTAACTTTCCGACTAGCTAGACATTTGAAACTTTCAGGCTAGCTCATAACACGGTGACAATACTTTTTTAAAAACTTTTAGTCAACTGCTTCAGGTCCCTACTGCCTTCGACAGCGTTTATATGATTCAACAGAAATTTTATTTAACTAACTTCCTGACTAGCTAGACATTTGAAACTTTCACAATCGTTCAGAACACGGTGAAAATGCATTTTTTTTTATACTTCTAGCCAACTGTTTCGGGTTCCTGCTGCCTTCAGCAGCGTTACCAGTACAAAGCTTGCAATCGCTTTTTCACTAACTTCCCGACTAGCTAGATATTTGAAACTTTCAGGATAGCTCAGAACACGGGGGCAATACATTTTTTTTTATACTTTTAGTCAACTGTTTCAGGTCCCTACTGTATTCGGCAGCGTTCATATCATTCAACTGAAAATTTATTTAACTAACTTCCCGAGTAGCTAGACATTTGAAACTTTCGGAATAGTCCAGAATATGGTAAAAATGCTTTTTAAAAATATTTTTATCCAATTGCTTCGGGACCCTGCTGCCTTCGGCATCGTTTCCAGTACAAAGCTTGCAATCAACTTTTAACTAACTTCCCGGCTAGATAGCCATTTGGCACTTTTATAATAGCTCAAAGACGATAGCAAGGACATTTTTTTTAATACTTTTATCCAATTGCTGGGGTTCCGGCTGCCTTTAGTAGCGTTTATATGATTCAACAGAAAATTTAAAAACATGGTTTATAAAATTTTTTTTATCTTATAATTATTTATATTTCTTTTTATGTCGAAAAAAAAATGAATGTGATATAATTTTACTTTTATTTTTTAATAGTTAAAATTTAGAAAAATCGTTCTAAAAAAAATGAAACAGTTTTCGTATAGAACGATATATACTATGTTCTATTATTAATAGTTATATAAGTTGAAAGAAAAGTTAACTATCATGTATCTTTTATAATTTTAGAAGTATATGACGTCATTAGTTGACTACGAAATTCGTTTGAAGATATTTATAATTAACATTTTAAAAATTACTGAAAATAAAGTTAAAGTTCCTAAAATAATGATGGAAATTTATAACAAAATAAAATAAACTTAAAAGGCCGGAAAAAAGCTTATATTTAATAAAAGAAAGGGAATATTCTGGAAGCAAATAAAGTTCATAACATAAATTTGACCATTAAAAATTTATTAAAATTTTACAAACTATATATCAGAAGGTTCCATTATTTATCAGTGAAAAATAAATAAAGGAATAAGTAAATATCTTTCCCTTTATATTCAAAAGAATTACCTACAGCATTTTTTTTTTTTTTTTTTTTTTTTAAGTAATTAAAATAAAATTGGAAAAAATCGTTCTAAAGAAATGGAACAGCTTTGCTATAGAACCACTTGGCGAATTTGAAATTGGGCACCGAAGGGCTCTGACGTTTTTCGCCAAGACCTTTACTCATGTAAATGGGATAGCATTTTTAATTCATGACCAAAATCACAACAAAAATTTAAAAACCGCCATACGGTATCTATGCTAATACTATACCAAAGAAATTTTAAGAAATGCACATAGTTAGTGATTCTAGGGAAATAAATTCAGTTATTTCATGCCTTTATATGGAATAATAGATTAAAATAAGTCCTGTCGTGTTAAAATAAATTTGATTACAAAGAATGTATACATAATTTCTTTATTTTATTTTATTTTCTTTATTTTATATTCCTTTCTTTATTTATTTTTATTGTGAATGTGCCTCTATATATGAAAACTGGGTCGTCAGATATGAATTTCAGTTTTTAATAATTTCTTTGAATGATTTTAATTTAACTATCCTTAACTTTTCAGCCTCAATATTAACTTAATTTTAATAATAATTTGGATTCGGTTGAATTAAGTTTTAATTTGGGTAGAGAACTTGGTATAAGATTTATAAGTTTAAAAATTTTAACGTAAATATAAAAGAAATAATGTGCAAAAAATTTGCAAAAAATTTGCACGGCTTTTCTAGTTATAAAAAATAAAACTATTGTTTTTCATCATTGTAAATCTAGAACGAAAAATCATGTGGTATGCATTGATTATGAACACTTTCCAATTGCTTGCGCTTGTTGTTTGGTATAACTTTCAATTTTGTTTGCCTACATTATCACACAATGGATAGACAAAAGGACGGAAAAGCATACGGATAAACAAACTGAATTCATAATAACTCTTAAAGGTTGTTATAAAGTGTTAAAAATGCTTAATGCAAATATATATATATATATATATCCCTTAATGTATCTGAATTTTTTAGTGTAGCCATTAAATTTGAAGGCTTCTATCTTATTCTATATTCTTATTCTATACAAAATAATATTTTAGCATATTGACAATAAATGTCAATTTTTTATGATTTTTGCAATAGAAAGTTATTTAAATATGATATATAAAATGTTTGTCCTAAAACATAATGCATTGGCATATTTTTGAGTGTCCCTATACACAAACCAGTTGTACAGAACCTATTAATCCCACTTTGAATAGTAAATATTCCATAGTGAACATGAAAAGCATATATCTTTTTTAAAAATTCCGAAAATATTTACAGATGCTGAAGGCGGGCAGACGGACAAATAGACAGATAGACAGGCGGAAAGGCAGATACACAAATTCAAATAATTTTCACGGCTTAAAATAGTTTGAAAGCGTTAAAAACGCTTAATGTAAACGAAAATGAAATTCCAGTAAATTTCAAATAATATCCCTTAATGTAACTGAATATTTTTGTGTAGCCCTGTAAATCTTAATGTTAATCATACCATTTTCTATAGAAAGAATTTTTTGTGTATGTGTATGTGTATATGAATGACATATTTCAATTTCATTAATATTCGTGCAAAGTAAAGTTATTAAATTATGGTTTATAGAAATACCTCTCATAGAACGCATTCCTTCGGAATACTTTTGGTGCCCCTATATAAAGGTATTAACTCCACTTTCTACGAAAAACATCTGGCAGTGCATTTGAGTAACATATTTCAATTTCATTAAGATTTGTGAAAAATAAACGTACAAAAATAAAGTTTATAGAAATAACTCCCGTAGAACACAATGCTTTGGAATACTTTCGGTGTCCTTGTACACAAAACACTAGATGTATATACTTAATTTTCAACAGCGAACATTCAACAGTATACATACTTGAATAACAAAAATCAGTTTCAGAAAATTCAATAAATATTTACCGGAGTTAGAGTGCAGAAAGACAGACAGACGGGCAGGCAAACAAACGGAGACAGATAAATCGAAGTCATTAACACTTTTCAACCTTGTCGGAAAGTGTTAAAAAGAGGTTTAGTCATATTATGAATCAGTGTGGTTTGGTAGTTGGATTAAGTAAATGAAAGACTACTAAAATAATACACAAAATAACCTTTTGTTGGATTCTTAATATAGTTCGACCAACTTTCTTGCTACCTCTGTGCATGTGCTGACTCAGCCAGTCCTATGTTTGAAATACAGGGGATAACCCTTATAACTGAAAAAATTTAAGCGATAAAGGAACACAGAATAACTGGATGTTTACCTAATCTTAACTTGTCGGTCAATTTGACACCCCTCCATGATCTTAAAATCGTTCTAATGATAGCCACGCCAAACACAATCGTACTATATTTTTTATTCCCTATTTTAATAGAGGACATATTTATTATAATTTTTACGTTCTTTAAGATTTGCTACACAGCTGAAAGCATTTCACGGTACGTAGTATGATTTTGTAAATCACTCTTATAAGTTACATCTAATCGAAAAAAAAATATTCGGCTTATTTTAAGTAATTCTGTTAACTGTTTAAATTTTTTATGTTCACTATATAGTATATTTAAATTTAATATTAATTATATTATAATTAATACTTTTCAATTAAAAAATACATAATACATTGTTAAATGCACTTCAAGTAATTTTTAAGCACTTATCTAATATATTCGAATTCTTTTGTGTGACCCTATTAACAAATGCAAATGCTATTATACAAAAAAACACTTTTTTTTAGAAAAAATCATGTCTTAGATTATTATTATGTTTAGTGTAGTCTACAGGTATTAAAATATACCAACGAAAAATTCTGTCCATATATGCAATAAATTTGAATTAATTCGCTGTACGCAGATTATGTTAATGATTTAGTGAAATGTTTCACGTGGTATCCCTACAAATTCAAAATACAGAATTTATAGTATTTGTAAATAAAAAATTTTGAGTTATGCTAAAAACAAACGCAAAGAGAGATATACACACATAAACACACATATAAAGCAATCATTAATTATCTCATTTTCTGATTCAAGGGAACCTAAATCGTATTTTTTCAAAACTTCACTTTTGACAATGCTTTTTTACTCTATGAGTTAGAGAAAGTAAAAAAAACACTCATAAAGAAAATATATATATATATATATTTATAATTTTTAAGGTTTTCCTACAATTTAGAATTTTCAGTATTAAAATCAGAATTCTTTAGTACAACAAGTACTTAAACTCAAATAAATTTATTTTAAAAATATAAAAGTGACTTCGTTTAATTAATATTTACATACCATAAGATACATATTTTCTTTTTTATTTATATATGGTATTTTATTCCCAGTTTTATACTAAAATATACTTTAATTTTCACTAAAAATTAATCTGCAGTAAAAATTTCCATACATATATGTGTGTACAAATAGCAAATGTAGAATCATATTAAACAGTTATTAAAATAATTTTAATTGTGAACTTTTAATTTTTATGATGTTTTATTTGTATATTTAACTGTGTTTTGCTTTCAATTTATATGGATAATTATTCTTCTAAACATTAAAACGCTTAATAGTATAAAAGATAAAATATAATAATAAAGGCCATCGTACTTTTACATTATTTTAAAATAACAGAATAAAAAAATAAATGAGTAATTACTCCAATAATTTTATACGAAAATTAAACAAAACAGTAATGTATTCCGTAAACTGCAACAAGGACTTTTTTTAAAGGGAGCCTCCGTCTGTAAAATACTAAAATATATAATATATATAGAGAGAGAGAGAAAGAAAAAAGACACGGTTGGCCCTATTAAGACAGTAGATTAATCATTTTTAAAGGGTAATTTAAAAGAATAATAGGTCTAATATGGTTTAATATAGTTTCTTAACTATTACATTAACGCTCTTGTTTTAACAATTTATATGCAACCAACAATTGTTAATGCATAATTATTGCTTAACTATAATAATTTTATGTAATGATGATTAATGTAATGTTTTTAAAATACATTTATTTTTCTAAATGATTAATAGCTATTTTAAAAGTTCTTTAATGTCAATGATTAAAGAATAATCAGATTTTTATTTGCATATTTTTGAATATGCTATCAGAAACATTAGAACTTTAGGTAATTTAAAAACGCCCCACTCTAGCTAAGCTGTTTGACTAAAACACATAAACGGATTTGCGTGTTTTCTAAATATTCTAAAAATGTAAAAGCTATTAATTCCTTAATTTACTTCATTTTGAAATCAACAAAAATTGCATATTAAATATATTTTTACTTTTTCTTACCCATGCATAGTAGAAAATGCATTGTTTTGAGGTCAATTTTTCGAAAATGAAATTATAATATAATAATAATAATAATAATAATAATCATTAAATGGTAAGAAATATTTTTCTTGTCCGAAACATGCTATAGCATATTCTTATTTACCAAAATTTAAAAATAATAGGTTATTTCATATTCGTAGAATATTACAAAAAAAAAAAAAAAAAAAAAAAAAAAAAAAAGAAAAAAAAAGAAAAAAAGAAAAAGAAAAAATTACCAAGGTCTAGCAAACTATGCTTCAGTAGACAACTATGTGAAGTAAAAATGCTAAATCAAAATATTCGAAATATCTGGAGCGTAAATACAATAAATGCATTTTTTTTTTATTCGATATTAACATCTATTGGCCTAAAAAATATATTTTTCGATAAAAAGTTTCCATTTATAAAACTTATTTTTATTTTTATTATTATTGTTATTATTTTAAATATTTTTAAAACAGAATATCACGTTTTGATTTTCTATAACATATACATACCGAAATCTCATAAAATATACAAAAAGTATGGAATTTGATAGCACGAATTTTGTTAATAAAGTCTCCAAAATACGGAAAATTTGATTAAAGAATAGTGTAAGACGTTTTTAATTTTAAATTTTATGGTTTGGTTACGAATTATTTAGAAATATCTGTTTAATTTTCTGACAATGGCTCAAAATAACAATTTACTTTATACTGAATTTAATCCCTTAACAATTCTACTGATGCAAGTGAATATTTATATAGATAAACCATTCTCGTTGGCAGAAAATAGGCATAAACTATCATTAATTCCGATGTGCAATGAGAAAGAATTTACATTTGAGTGAATATCGAAATGGATTTATAGATTAACTAACATTGAAATTAAATTTCCTGTTGACTTAACGTAAAGCTAGCTATTCACAATATGAAATCACTTCAAATTTTCCAGAAATTAAGTACAAAACAATAAAGTTTACATTTAGCGTCATAGATGCTGAACGGAAATATAAGGAAAGTTATTCATTCAGTCCGGCTGCAGAATGAATATATAACAGTTCCATTGATAATTAACAATTTAATATATAAAAATGTTTTCTGTGTGAAATTTTCTTTTTTTTAATACCTTTAAGGTATGTTAAAATATATTGCGTTAATTTATAATTGTAAATGATTCTATTTATTGTGAATTTAACAATATAAATTGAAAATAAAAAAAAATAAATAAATAATTAATGAAAAAATAAAATAATTAATTAAAATAAAAAAATAAAAAAATAAATAATTAATGTTAATTTATATTTGTATACGTGTAATATCAAATGAGCATTATGTATAAAACCGTTGTAATACACAAAGCATTTTTCCAAAAACATTTTTCAATACGTTGCTTGTTATTTCAACTAATAATGTATAGATTTTCTAATACTTTATTTCTGCACTAAATATTGTTTAGTTGAATAGTTTTAGGTCATATTTGTTCATTAAAAATTTATTCCTTAATTCGTTATTTATTTATTACTTATTCATTATAAATTCATTATTATTTTTTCACTGAATTTATTGTTCTTACACTAGTATCTAAAGAATAGTTTTTACAGTCTGTTCTTTAAAATGTACGGTGTAAAAATATGTAAGTCAAGTTAGTGTTACTAATTTCCTAGGGGGGAAAAACTAAACTGTAACATTAATATAGTTAGAATGATCAATTTTATAATAGAAAAATATAATTGTTAAGTTATTTCATTAAATAGTTTTATTTATTTTGATGACAATGATATAATATCATATTTTTGAATTTTTACACTTTTTAGCTATTGAAAAGATTTAAAGGAATTTTTTTCTATGTTTTTAAACAGTTTTCCGTGTTTCAATACCTTAAAAATGTCTATTTTTCCGCTGAACAAAAAGCGTAAAATTTGGCATCTACGCAATATGCTTTTCTATTTTAAAGTACGTGTTGGCTAAAAACCTCTACGTAGAAGACACAAAATAAATTGTTAAAAAAAAAAAAAAAAAAAAAAAAAAGTTACATCAAAAGCATGTGTCTGCATGAAATTGTGAATACTTCAACGAAAAACTTAAGTTATTTATAAATTTCATAACCATTTTTAAAACCCTTTCTTATAGCACTTACATCTTTCTATTTTTGATTTTTTTGTTGTAAACAATAAAGAAACGTTAATTTAATTTTCGTATATCCTTTCTATTGTTCTTTTTAGTTTTACTTTCCATTTGTGTTTCTGTTTCTGTTTTTTTTTTTTTTTTTTTTTTTTTATTATTATTATTATTATTATTTACAAATTCATATCTGTCTTGTAATTAGGTTTTTCAGAAAAAAAATGACGAACTAACATACATTTTTTTATTACGTTTATGGTACATATTAAAAATTTAAATGGTTGAAAATGGTTTATATCGCTTTAGATGAATGTTTGCTGTTGAAAAAAAAATCTGGTGTGAAATAACCACACGACTTCCATTACCCACTATTTCCCGTATTAAATGCAATTTTTAAAAATGTGATCAGAAGACATAAAATTGACCTAACGAAGTAAACACCTAACAAATTTCGTATAAGAGAAACCTGATATATAAACATGTAAAACAGAGTTTACATAGCGAGTTAAAAATAATAATAATAATAATAATAATAATAAATGGTTGAGTTATTTTTTGAAACACCAATTTCCGAGATCTAAAAGTGACCTACCTAAGCAGTTAATTTTCATGTAATAAGCACGTATTGTACGATAAAGGATATCTAAAATGGATTTATGTAAAAACTTTCAAGAAAATCGTTAGAGCTGTTTTTGAGATACTAACTTTTATCAAAACTTCGCATACTCAATCATTGACCGGAAAACAATAATTACATAAAAAATGATATTTGTAAGAGAGTTAATATGACGAGTTTGTAAAAAATCCGTACAGCCGTTTTTAAAGGAACATACTTGCGAGACTTGAAATTTAGCTATTTATACAGGACGCCTATCATTTTTTATGAACTAACCAACTATATCATACGAAAGGACATCTGATAGAGTCTTTATATAGCGACTTTTCAGAAAAACGTTCCAGCCATTTTTGAGGTATGGACTTACGGTCCCATTTCTGGTTTCCGATGCTCCACTTCCAGTTTTCCAATTTTCACCAAAATTTGGAAAATTCATCTGTACACCAGACCTGTCTCAATTCTGAAGTTTCGTAGCTCTATTTTTATTAGTTTCGGAGATATTGTAGTAAGAAGATTCCATACACACACACACACACTTTGACCAATTGACAAAAACTACTTTTTTGGAATCACGGGACCTTAAAACATGTAAATCAGGTGAGAACTCGATATCGAATTTTTGGAATGAATACAATACTTCCATTACCTACGGTAGTCGGGGAATGGGAGTAAAAATGTATGCAAAAGCAATAAAGACTTTCATATTTTCAAAAATTTTAATTTTAATTTAGTTAGAGTTTTTATCGCATTCTTCTAACTTTATACTTACACATGTTAGAAAAAAAAAAAAAAATCTTAAATTAGAGCAAATATAGGTATTGTAAGAAAATAATTTATATTTATTCATCAGAATATTCGCTAACTTATAAAAATAAAATGTATTTAATTTCTTATTAACAGGACGTTGAAATACAAACCAGTTTTCAGTTTAGATAGATTGGAGATGACGCCGTAGTTTTAGTTTATTATTTCCGTAAAATACCCTGTTGTGTGTAAGTGTGATTATGTCTGTTATTTACTGATCTTTTGTGAAAATTTATACTTTTGATTGCATATTAAAAATGTATTTAACTTCAACTTTTGTTTTGCATGATGCCCAATCTTGCTGTTAGATTGCTATGTATTTAGGGGAAGATGGATTATGGGATTTTAATGTAAAATACACATTTCTTATGAAATATTATTATATATTTATTTTAAAACACGTTATTGGGATGAAGATAACTAAAATAATAAGAATATTATAAGAATATTATCGATTATCTTATTAGAACAGAGGACTATTAGTCACAATCTGCGGATTTTTACGATACCAGTTTTACGATAGTTGGAAATTTATCGAAATCTAAAATTTATCGAAAATATAATTGAATAATTTGAAAGCAATGTTATAATTAAAAAAAAAAAAAAAAACTAATATTTCTCCGTCCTAAACTAAATTCTGCTTATGCCAGAATTTTATCAAAATCATTTTTTATTTTTTATTTCATTTTGCACGCGCGCTTTCTAATTGAAAATTATTAAAAAAAAAAAAAAAAAAAAAAACTTTTTCGATACTGTCCTTTCCGAAACTCATTATTAAGTCTCAACCTGCAAATTTTTACGATACCAGTTTTACGATAGTTGGACACTTATCGAAATTTAAAGTTTATCGAAAATATGATTGAATAATTTGAAAGCAATGTTTTAATTTGAAAAAAAAAAAATCTAATAGTTCTCCGTCTTAAACTATATTCTGCTTTTGCCAGAATTTCACCAAAATCATTTTTATTTATTTATTTTATTTATTTATTATTATTATTATTATTATTATTATTTTTTTTTTTTTTTTTTTATTATTTTTTTTTTTTTTGAAAGAAAAAGCAAAGAATAGAGAATAAATAATAATCGCTATCGACGCAAACACTATCGGAAAAGCTTTTTTTTTAATAATTTTGAATCAGGAAATAAAAAGCGCGTGTGCGAAATAAAAAAATAAACAAGACAATCAAGTTAGAATTTGAGTTGGTAATTTAAGGATACCATTAATATAGTAACTTTTTTGTTGCAAATTGTTTTTAATAAATTAAAGTGTGGATATCATAATTGCGGTAGTAAAGATTTTTGAGAGAAACGTCCGTGTTACTTCGGTGCCAAATTTCAAATTTCGCGAAAGAAGTCCTATACTGAAGCTTTTTTTTTATTATTTAATATTTTGTTTAAATGAATGCTTAGATGTATTTTAAAACAATGACGAAGACAAACAGGTATCTTTCTTCAATGTGAAACTACCGGCATCTTACCATTAAAAATTCTCGTCATCTTATCCCAGAACGTAAGTCTATTTATTGACTTACAAAAGAGAGAACCGGCCAATTTATAGGTTTGGCTGCATAGGTTTGGCCAATTTATAGGTATACTGTACTTTTAAAATTATCTAAATTGTATTTTTTTCGTGTTTAAACTATGATTTACATAACTAAATAAACAAGGTACAAATCAAATATTTAAACATTTGTCAGAGGAAGAAAGATGAATCATCAATCCAAACTAATTTGAAATATTCTTAAAAATTTGCAAAAAAAACTATTATATATCCCGTTACTGATCTACCTTTCCTATGATTGGCCTATGGCGCCTGCGTGTAAGAGATCCACGTGATACGGCCTCTTTCACAACGTGGCATCTAACCGCAAATTATCCTATTTGTGTAGGTATTGTGTTTCTTAAAAGGAAAATTCTTCCTTCTTCACTGTTTTCTAGACATAATTTATCTGATTTCTTCCCGTGTTATAATTGGTCAGAAATATGATTATAATTAACCAGGTTTCACCTAAAGAAATAGAAAAATATTTTCTTTAAGGTGCATTAAAATTTACGTATACACTACCTGCCAATAAGTATTAGAACACTTTCGAATTTAGACGTTTTGTCAAATATCTAGAAAATTTCTTTAAGAATCATCTTGAAACTTTGGTAGTGTAAAGAACATGTTATACCTCATACATTTCAGCAAAAGTTGTTTCCCGAAAAAGAAAAGAGGGCCAGTAAAAAATTAAACGGAAAACAAAATGTTTTTGATCACCCTGTAAAAAGTAATGCCTTAAATGCATTTGGGCGTAGCACGTGATTATGAATATTTTTTTCATTATCTGTATAATTTTATGCGAAAAAAAAAAAAAAAATCCACTTTTTAATTATAACATGTAGGCTATTAGACCCAGTGGAAAGCCCTTTTTAGGAAATTTAGCATACTACATTATATACAGCACATACTGTAATTAGAATACAAAAACGTTCAATATCTACGAAATATGAGCATGTTTACTAAATAATGTTTAACTGCGTATGCGCTATATTTTGAAAAAAAAAAAAAAAAAAAATCATTTGCATAGTTTAATAGCCAAAAGTATTGAGCAACTTATATGAAAACCCAAAACAAATATCAGGTAAATTAAAAAAGTTACGAAAAATAGAACGAACTTTGATAACTTTCATGATTTTTCAGTTCTCCCAAAACAAAAGGTAAACTATAAGGAGTTTTACATTTTTATTTTGATTCAATCAGTGGCCAGTGGGAAAAGTGTGTTAGCTGACTGTAAATAAAGATTAATATAAACCCTATCATCTTCCATTTGTTTTAGAAAAACTGAAATTCTGTTCATTCTATCTCTCATAAATTTTTGACACGATATTTGTTTGTTGTTTTCATATAAGCTGCTCAATACGCTATGTACGATTTCAATAATAATATTTGAAATTAAATTATACTGCAATTAATTTGTTCTTAATATTACTTATGATTTGCATAAAATAAAAATCAAACGCCTAAAAAAAGCATTTAAAAAATAAATTGAAGGAATACTTTGAGTTAAACCGGGACTAATCCTTCAATATTTAGATTCGCACACGAGAATACCTATTTAACTGGAACTATTCTATTGGAATTTGCAGGAAATAAGCACAAACCTTCATTAATTTCGACGTACAATCGAAATGATTTTACACTCGGCTGAATCTCAACTTGGATTTAAAGATCAACTAACACTGAAATTAACTTCTCTATTTGGTATACGCAAATCTATCTATTCTATAGGTGAAAACATTGCAATCCTATGAAATACTATAAAAACAAATTAAGTAGACATTTATATTTAACAGCTTCCTGCCAGAGCGAATAAATATATATTTATGTATTTTCTTCGCGTGAAAGAAGTAAAAATTATAAAAACCAATATTATATTACAAGCATTTTAGTATAGAATAATATACTTATATAAATTTTCTGCTTGTGACACAGGTAGAAATTGTAGAAATTATCCTTACAAGTGTTTTTTAAATACAGCGTGTTGTTTCTACAATTTAGTTTTCTTCTCTAAGCGGCACCATGTAATTAAAATATATTAATGTTATTTAACCTTTCTTAAGTTTCTGTTGCTATATAAATTGCAGCTATTTCCTTAATGGAAAGCAAATGGAATTCTGAATGATTCACGAAGCCCTAAAAATAAAAATCATTCAGCATTGTGTTTCCGAATTTCTTCAGATAAATTGTCCAATTACACTATATTTTTTCTTATACACCTCTCCAAACGTCCACCTCTATGTAAGATCCACTTCTCTGAAAGGCTATTTTTCCCGGTCTTAAATTTTCCTATAGAATTTAGTACAAATTTACATTATTAAATACAATGTGTAATTATATATCTCTTTTAGAGATTACAATTTGCAAGGGTAGACAATATTTCCCCCCCTTCCTTTGCCTAGTTCCACTCTCCACCGTACAACTTAGCTTTATCACCAGGTTGGAATTTTTGAGTAATAAGACTTCTTATTTCTCGATGTGCATACTTAGAAGATAAATTCAAGTACATAAAAGTAAATTTTGTGTTATACCATTTTTCGTTAATAAATTTAAACAGTTTTTTAAATGTATAATGCTAATTTTAGATGTCTTTTTTTTTTTTTTCTATAGCAGATTACTAATGCAAATATACTAATGCAAATATTTGTAATACAAATGGCTGATTATTAAAAATATATACAGAACTATAAATCAGAAACAATAACGTAACAAAATCTAGAACAAAGAACAATACAACAAACGTCTATTGACAGTACAGTCTATAAATCTATTTTGTGACGTTCCTCCCAGTATCTCTCCTAGAGCGATTCAGCATTGTGTGCACAAAATATAAGGCATTCATTTCCTCATTAGCACTGCACAATTTGGAAATAGAGCTTGGAACAATACTTATACGATGTACAGTGTTGGTCCAAATTATTAGGATTTTTTTTTTCTTTTTAGACATATTTATATTTTCTTAAAAAAAAATCTAAATGGAATGGTTTTGAACTTTAAATATCAAATAACATTAACAAAATCATATTTTTCACTATCGATTTAGTTAGGAATGCAACTAAAAGACCAACCACAAACTGCAGAAAACACAAGTATTTTCGAATTTCACACACTATGTGGAATATTTGCATGCTTTTTTGTGGGAATCTATATATTAGAGTTATCTATGTATTCGAGTAGATTTTTGTAATTGTAAATTTTTTTAACTTTTTTGCTTTTAACAAGAATGGATTTCAACAATTTTTTACAAAACATTCAGAAAATCTGACAAAACATTAAAGAATCATCATTCTGAAATATAAAATACGTGTAATTCTCGTTGAGGTATGAGTATTTGTAATAAATATTTTTTTTAGTGCGCACGAGCGAAGAATAGTGTTACACAGGTTGAAAGCTAGATATATTGAACAACTTAAGTCAGAAAATCGTTTGAACACAGAAAAAAATAAGTAAATTACCGGCAGAAAAGGGAAGAAGATTTGAGATATTTTTAAGAGTTGAAATCTTATAAGTTGTTTTCACAAGTCACCTATTTAATTTGGAGACCCAGTTATTTCACCCAGGTTTCAAAGCTTCTTTTTGTGAAAAACCTTATTAGTTGGTTGGTTGGTTGGATTTTACGTCGCACTAGGGGCGACGGTCAGGGGCTCACCCCTAGAGGTTGACCCCCTTCTTGGACTTGTAACTCTAACGTAATTTTATTTATTTGCTAAAGATTTGTGATTTCACAACTTAGAGCTGCGCCTTCCTCACCGAAGCAAGTAACCAACATCGAAATCACGTTATGTGTGCTTTTCAGTTTTTACCCTTAAAGGTTAATATTTCGGACTATTCAATCGACTTTGAGTTTTTGTGAAATATTACAATTTAATTACACAAAGAAAGAGAGGGGGAATGTTTTGTAGAAGCGATAATAAGCCAAATGTGAAAAAGGAAAAATTAGAAACCAGCCATGTGAGGCAAACCGCCCGTTTAACTGGTCATGTGACCGGCGAAAAAAAACCTAAATGTTGGTTGCTCATTTGTATGGGAACTTCAGCATTGAATGTGCACTATAGTAAGAGGGGTTTATAAAGGGATTTTCACGCACACACACACACACAAAGAAAAAAAAAGAGAGAGGGAGATTTAATTAGTTGCACTATTACAAACTAAAGACAACATACTTATAAATTTGAAATAGTTAATTTAGGCTTCTTACTGAAAAACAATTAATTTCACTAATATAAAACTAACAATACTAATGATTATAAACCTTAAATATCTAAAAATACTGAAATTTATACAGTATGGTTAGTACTACTTATAAAAAAAAACAAGTAACAACAGAAAATAAAAACTCTCAATGTAATGAAATAGCATGCTAAAAGAAAAGAAAATTACTCAAAAAATATTTTTATCAACAGAAATGAATTATAAATGACGATATTGCATGTTGAAAAATCTAATTCTCAATAAAATATGAAAATATTGAAAAGAAATCACAAAAGGCTAATGATGTGGTAATATACGGTTAACATGTATTCAAATATATATATATATATATATATATATATAAAGAAGAAACATAAATTATTCATAAATCATTACATTAAAATATAAAGTCGTGTAAATGATAAATTTCTTTTAATATATTATTTATCATAATATCTGTCAAGAGAAAAATTTCCATTCAATGAATACAGTCGCAAAGAATATATATATATATATATATATATATATATATATATATATATTCGAACGAAATAAGAGAATTTTCATTCTTTTAAAAATTTAAGGCATTATTTCATATGTTCCCACTTTTTTTATACATTTATATTTAAAAGTAAAATCTAAAATTACATATTGAAATAAAGACTTTTTTCTAATGTACAACAATAATTTAAATAACTCAATTTATAAGATCAGAGAATTACATTTATAAATAATTCATCATATTAAGTGACATGCAGATTCCGTGAAAAATGTAGAAATCTTTAATATTAAAAAGTAGGTTTCTTGTTTCAATATTCTTTGAAATAAAACCTGTCATTTAATAACTTTTTTGTAAGAAAAAATATACTTTGTAAAACTTGATAAGCAAATTTTACACGCTTCCAAGCAGAAATTATATTCATAAATTCAAAATGAAAAAGAAATGTAATTTTTACGTTTAAAGATATATTGAACAATAAGTTCATGTAAATTGTGTTATGATTTTTTTTTCTGTCGATTTGCAGATTATTTTGTTTTCTGCTTCAGAAAATTATCTTTCTTTGAATTTATTGTTTCAGTTGTTGAAAAAAAGAAAAATATATAACTTTTTTTAAAATAATTTATTTTGTTTTGTTAAACTATTCCAAGTTAAAAAATATCAGAATCGTATATAAAATGATTAATATGACACTACATAAAGCGCATTTTTGTTTTCTTTTCAAAAGCAATTATATTTAAAAGTCATATATCATGTGCATTTTCAAATTAGTAAAATTAAAGTTGTAGCATTATTTTAATAAAAACACTTTCTTTCGTCTTCTTCTTATGAACGTGAAAATGCATTAGCTCTAAAATGTATTTCTGAGATTCATCTTACCGAAATAAGGATGTTCTAAATTAACATTTTGTAAAAAAATTAAAAATGAAATTTTGAGGCTTCCTATCAGGCTTAAGATACATGCGCAGTCAATTGGCCTTAACTCAAATGTCTATTTAAATCTAATGTTGCAAATAGGCCTAGATTACCACAAAATGGATATGTAATTTTGGATCGCTTCATACAGTACCCATACAGCACAGAATGTTTCAGTTATTTTACTAAAAGCTTACAACCTTTCAAAAACGTAACACATTTAAGTATGCTCTCTGATACCTTTCTGAAACATTCGCCCTTTTTGATTTTCTATCTGTTACGTGATTGTAACGTTTCTGTTACGTATCTGATTTTTTGTTACGATTGCGGACATTTTTACGTTTTTGAAACTAATCGGAAAGCAATCTGAACGATTTTAAACGCTTCTGAAATGTTTATAATGTTTCAATGTTACATGATTGTTACGTTTCTGGAACATTTTGTGCTGTTAGGGTAAATAACGGCAATTTTTACAGCAGAATGAGCTGGCACCCATTTTGCCAGCACATTCTGCTGTTAAATAAGTCAATTTAAATCGGAAACATCTGTAAAGGGAGATTCTTTTACATTTGTTTCTCCTGTACAGCAGAATGTGCTGGCACCCATACTGCCAGCAGATTCTGCTGTAAAAACTACCATTATTTTTTACAGTGCATCAAGTTCTCAATTAATATGCGCCATAATTATAGTTCGTTTAAGGAGTCGTACAAAAAATATAGAGAATGAATGTCTACGGAAAGAAAGAAATTTTCACGTCGACAAAAATAAACTTTGAAAACTACAAACAAAGTTGCCTATTCCGCAAAAGGCCAAATTAAGTAACACTTATTGCGTATTTTTATCTTTTAAGGTATGTTACTTTATCTTAATGAGAAGGAAATATTGGATTCGCAAGAATTTGCGACCTCAATTTCCGCATGGGTTCACAGGTTTTGAGCTATCCTGAATGCGGTTTCACTTTTTTTTTTTTTTTTAATCTTTGTCTGTCTTTGTTTGTATGCTACCAAAATTTTAAAGTCGCTATAGCCTTCCGATTTAGCTTTCGATAATCTACGGACAACCGGTCTGAGTTGTCTTTCTTCTTACGTAATACAACTGGTGCAGCATAATCAGAATAACTAGGTCTAATTATTCCGTCATGTAACTATTGCTGATTTTGATCTTCAATTATTTTCTGTTCTTTTAAAAAAAAATCTTTGTGAAGTTCTGTCACAGGCATATCATCATTCAAAATTATGCTCATCTTCAATTCCGTATTTTTTGTTTTTCGTGGCATGTAATCTTTGATCAGTTTCTTTATTTTTCTTTATAACCTGATTTTGTCAAATGACACATGTACACTACCTCTGAGTTCCGCTAGTTTCGGCTTCCGCTAGATTAATCAAAAAGATATTTTCTGGCAAGTTTTATTTTTCTGTTCTTTCTTTATATTCCCAAGGAAAGATAGATTTTCATTTAAATCATTGTCTATTTTATTAAGACTATTCACGTATGCCATAGCGGAGTTATTTACAGAGGTTTCTAGAATGGCATTTATACTTGACTTGGTTTCATTGCATGGACATTGTTGCGTCAACAAACCACTTATTAGAAATGCATTTTTATTTTTATAATTCTGGATTTCAGAGGATTTTTTTATCTCCGTTTTATCTCCGCGATATAATATTTTTTGGATTTTGTTGTGTTTTCACATTATTTTTTCTAACTCATATTCTCTCTGTTTTTCTTCTCGTCTTAACTCATTTTAACTTTGTTTTTCTTTTTTCTGCGATTTCCATTCCCTCTCTGTGTTCTTTTTCGAAAAACTCAAGGCGAGATTTGGCGAAATCTTCGTCAAAATCCTCTGATTCTTTAATTAACTTTACCAGTCTAGCTACTTGGGTATTTGGTGAGAAGTTCACGTCTGATTCTTCGCACAGTAGCAATAAATCACAATCCTTCGCTTACATTAAGCAGGACATTTTCGTTTCACTATGAAATAAACTAACCTTTTAAGTTAAAGTAAAATCTGTACTCAAAGTTTAGTAATTAGATGTTCTTGACTTCGGTTTAATATACCAACTTAAAATAAATTCAATCTTCAATCCAGGGTGAGAGCCATCATTTGGGGAAAGCAGGATTTGAATAGTAATAATTCATTAAACACACACGACTAATAACTAATATAGAAGTGATAAAAATGATGTTTTTTTTTTTATATTCGGAACAGTACCAGATAAACGCATTTGGCTAATTATAGAACAATACTACTCTTAATAAAATATTGCAACTGACAGCAGATTTTCTGCTACTTCTATTAAAATCTATAAAACACTCATTTTTTGTTTAATTATTTACATCTCAAGCTTTCTTACTACGGAAAAAGCTTGAGATTGTTAAAAAAAAAAAAAAAAAAAAAAAAAAAACATAGTCATGTTATAATAAAATTCAGGAGTTTTTGCTTGAGCTAGCGTCCATCCATTCCCACACATACGTATATATGTATATATATATGAACATTGAAAAAGTAAAGAAAAGGAACATTTACAATGGACAATCGTTTCATAGCAGAGTAGTTCGATCAGTAATAAACGACCATTCAGACGATTTAAAAGGAACCAGCAGTGTCTGGAAATGTATTTTAAAAATTTAAATACATTAATCAAACTATCTTTAATGATTTTGTTAAGCAAAATCTAAAACACTTATAGTATAATTCTATGATCAGGAACGATAAAGTAAACAGATTTAAAGCAAACAGAAATCAATTTAAAAATCCAAATAAGTTTAAAAAACACGAGCCACGGCGAAATATCTTATATATATATATATATATATAAATTATTAATACACGCTCTAAACAAATCGAATTCGGAAGCCGAACTCTTCGCTGATGTTCCTTGTAAGGAGACATCCATATTTGTTTAGTTTTTTTTTTTTTTTTTATCTGTTGCTAATAGACTCTGAGCTGAGCTAATACATTTAACAAAATTATATATTGCAATTCTGTTATATTACTTTGCAATATATGCATGTTATGAAACAAATATTTTAACTGTTATAAGGTATACCGTTTTTAAAATTTTCATAAAGTAAATATTGTAACATCGTAAAATTTGACTCACTCGCATCTCAAATTATACTAACCTCATTTTCTTAACAGTATTTTTGTCTCTGTATTTCTATTGATTTTGACAAAGTTTTAAGTTTTTTACTTAGATTTTAGAGAATACGCTTCTCATGGAGTTTTATTTTTCGACAATCAAAATCTAGCATTATTTTTACTGATATTCTTCTATTCACGACGTAATTCATAAGATTTCTATATACACTATATATTTGCTTAAATGCTTAATACTAAAATATAATAGATTAATTTTTAATGTATTTTTTTTAATAAACTTCTGAACAAGTGATTAATTATGATTTTTATTTCCTTTATTGTTGTTCAGTCCTAAGCATTTCACGTATTTATAAAACTAGAAGAGGAAATAAAATATTAATCAGAAAATAGATGACCTTTCCTGACGATTTAACGTAACTCTAGAAGCCTCTTTAATAATTGAATATACTTCCTATCCTATGATGTACTTTATTTTATCTACATGTTCATGTATTTATTATTTGAACATTGAGCCTAGAAAACTGTGTATTTCAAGATAAGTAATATGAACAAAATAAACAAAAATTATATCCTTAGTGACCAAATTGCAATCTTTCCAAGAAGCTTCCTTCCTTAGAATGATGCCTATAGTGTACTATATTTTCTGTAGAAAATAATGTTTATAGTGATAAGTGCTTCTGAAGTGTAAAACTATTGGGTATTGATTTCTTAACGCGTAAAGAATAAGTTACGGAAAACATTCACTTATGAAGTGCTAGTTTCATCTTCAAAAATCGTATTTGAAAATTATATGGGGTATTTATCGTTTAATTTTTGGAATACATAAAATATTTACGATACATTAGAGTCAATATAATGTAATTATTCATCTTAAGGCTATACCGATAACAGTTGCTGTTGCATGTGTCAAAGTTCCAATAAAATAGAATACAAACAGATCTAAAACGAAAAGTCATTCTTCTTCTTAAAATTCTAGGCTAAAAATAAAAATGGCTAAAAATATAACTGGATTCAGGAAAGAAAAAAGTAATACATGCTTTGAGATAAATTGTAACTTAAAAACTTTATTAATAGAAATATAACATTTTATAATAAGAACTTTCTTTTCTTTTTTCTTTTTTCATCTTTTTAATATTCCGAAACTAGATTCGCAAATTGTTAAAAATATATATTTATTCATTTTAATTATGTCAACAAAAGAAAGAAAGTAGTATATGTTCTCACCATAACAAAACTTTCTTCTACGTTTTGTTATACATATTAAAACAGTGCAATTTTTTTATTAAAATTACTCTTCATAAAATATTTTTTCATAATAAATAGCAGACGGCTTTCACCTCAGAGGAACGTGGAAAAAGAAGGGTGAAATAAAGTTAATTTTATGTGTTACAGAATGAATCAAATACTCTTTTTTTCTGTAATTTTGTTCGTTGAAAATGAATAAATTTGATAAATTATTATCACATATATATGGTTCAACCATTCATTTTAAGGGTATTGACGACTTCTTTTGAAAGGTACCTATATTTAAAATTTACACCAACTACGGGTTACTTACCCCAGAGAGAAAAGATACCCCAAATATATACAGTTTATTTTCATAGTTGACTACTTCTGTTAAAATTATTTAGTTCCATTCATAGGATTAAAGACAATTGTTTGCGTTTGGGGTAAAGTCTTGGGTATAGTGTTTTACGTGGGTTGTCGTTCTAAAGGTTTTTGCCCTTAAAAACATCGAACAACTCGACCAACGTGCGCAACTTGTGTTAGAATCTGATACCTGAAGACTACAAGCTTAATATATCTTGGCCAATGGTGGGTCTAACTTCTGAAAAAAATTAAGAAATATGTAGTTAAAAGAAGTACTTTAAGAATATAGATATGACAACAACAATAACAACAAAAATTCGCATAAGGTCATTCAAACATAATAACTTGTTAAACGTATGATATTATAATTATACATGATAAATGTATGTTTATTATAAAATTTAACATAATAACATGTTATAATAGCCATACAACTAATTAAAATGATGGTTTTTAAACAAAACAAAACAAAACAACAACAAAAAAAAAAAAAAAAAAAAACTGTACAGTTTCAAATATGCTACAACTACGTGTAGAAATTGTTTTGCAATAGAATATTGTTCATCTCTAATTATTTAAAAAGAAAAAAATAATCTTTATTGGTTCTCATTTTTTCTGAATAGGTTCACATTTAAAATTATACTTATATTGATAAAAATAACTTCTCTAAGTTGGTCACTTTCCGTATCATACCTAAACTCATTTGTCACATATTCTATAACTTCGTCTACTTGACTCATAAATTAGAATATTTGCTTAATGTAAACCATCAGTAAATAAGCAGAAACTGTTATTAGTTTCAAAGTGCAATCAGAAAGATTTTACATCCCAATGATTCTCGAGATAGATTTAAAGATCAGGCAGCACCGGAATTAACTTTTCCGTTGAGTTAAAATAAATCTGGATTTCCAAATGGCGAATTCGATACAGTCCTCAGAGATATCAACTTAGAAACTATATAATTTTGTTCTTCCTATCTTAGTAGTGAAACGAGAAACTGGAGAAGCATATATTTCTTCTACATAAGTAGGAAAATTGAACAAACAACCCTAGCATTGTTAATGAGCAAAGTGTTGTTTCTTGATGTAAGTTACTTTTCTCCGTTGTTGCCTTCGGGACAAGATGTGTGTTTGAGTTGCTTTTTCCGAGTTTCCTTTTACTGAAATGTTCTTCTTCTAAACTTGCGATTCCTATCTTTCGTTCAAGAGAAAATACTAGGATATTAAAAGTTAGATGATTTTCCTAATAGATACGCTACTAATGTTATTTTTAATACGTTCTTGCAGTTTTCTCTTAAAGCAAGTGATATAAGGCTTATTATAAATAAAGTAACTATAATTATCATATTGTTTAAAGCATAATTATTAAAACTCAAATCTTCCTGTTAATTTTTTTTAATTACGTGATATGGTTATAGTTAGCATTGGGAATACAGTCAATCAATTAAGATTTCTTGTACTATTTTTTTTAGAACGAATAGGGTCGCCCTGTGATATTTCGAAAGCACAATTTGCTTTGCAAAAATTTTAAAAATTATCTTTAGCTGAAGACGATCTTACTTAAGACTAGCAGGCTTTGCCAGTTTCGATGGTCAACTCTCAACAGTTTTGCCCGTACAGCGTACGGGCACTACTTTTGTAATAGTTTGCAAAAACTGACACCGATATTTTTTAAAAGTAGCTCCTTCAAATAATTTTCGATAAAATAATATGCCGATTCAAAGGTTAGATAACATGTATATTACTATGTAGTAAAAGTGATGTGAACTAAAATATAAACTTAAAAAAAAAAAAAAAAAGTTAAGGGATTAAATAAATTTTTAAAAGAAAGAAAAAAGAATCAATTATTTTACACAACTTATTTTACACAACTTGCAAATAAAAATTGGAAAAATATTTCATTAAAATTGGACAATTTTTTTTAGGGTAATTACGTATAATGTTTGGATTTTAACGTTTTCCTAACCTATTCCGCTGCCGCTAATTGTATTTTGATGACCAACCACTTCAGGCAGTTGGCGCTGCTGTAAACGGACAGTTTTTTTTTTTTTTGTTTTTTTTTTTTTAATATTTTGCAGTACATTGTGCTGCTTATCTTACAGGTGCTTTAATTTTTTAACTGATGTTTTTTTACCATACTGGTACATTATTTTACAGTATAGTTCATCATCCTTGTGTTTTATCGCATCTAATGATACTTTCTGAGTATTTCCGTATTCAGCGGTACGTGAAGAGATGACAGGACATACATACATTCGGATTTTAGTAGCATGTGGCTAGTTTGTAAAGTACAGTTGGCAGCAAAATTATTGAAGCCAACATCCACAATTTTTCTTTTTTTCTTTTTTTTTTTTTTTTAGTTTGATCGCTATTTTTTATCACAAACTTACTTTTTTATAAACAGCATAAGACTAAGATCATAATACGATAAATATTTACCTAACAAAACAGTATTAGGTGCATATCTTTTAAATATAAATTACTGCTAGCGCTTCAATAATTTTGCAGCCGACTGTATTACCTTCTTGAAATTTCTTTCTGAAAAAGTTATTGTTACGAAGGTTTAGACTTAATCACTGAAGGATTTTTTTACAGATTCGTAAAGTTAAGTTGAGTTGAGGTAAGTGGGTTTTACGTTGCAATAGAGTTACACAATGGACAATTTGCGATTGTCTGCTACTCACTTCCAAGGGTGGTCCAGAAACATGCCCTCGCAATAGTGATCCTCTACGGATGGGATGGTTCCCCCGATTTGCTGACCTCCAGAGATATAAGTTGGATGGGAAAATGGAAAACATTGCGGCCACGGCGGATTTTACGTACACCATCCACCTTTAGTACACATGACGACCTTTGACCAACTCGAGTATCGAACAGGCCACCTTTCAATTACGAGTTCGAAACTCTACTGACCGATCTACCGCAGCAAAAAATTCGTAAAAAGTTGTTTAATATAAAGATTGGGAGCTTAATTTAGAGAATTATTGCTATCACTGAATGGTAAATGCCAATTGTGTGATGTGATATTTTATAATGATATTATTTTTTAAAAAGCAAAACGGTTTATTGTCTTTTTTTACTATAAATGATTAGAAATACAGGGGAGATTTTAGTATTTTACAACCTGTTCCTCTACAAACAATTTTACGATTTGACTCCATTAATATCATTGACAGCATAACTGGATAAATTTGGAATTATTATTAATTTATATATATATATTAAATCACCTGATTACTTTGTTTACGCAGTTTTATTTGTCGTTATGCTATTTAGTTATTTGTATATTACACGATTAAATATCATGTAATTACAATAATCCTGTGCTTAATTGATATTAAAAGCAATAAAGATGTTTTTATCTATTCCGTTGGTTTCTATCGTCTTCTAATGTTAATACATTTTACTTTTATTTGTATTTCTCGTACAAATTTTCATGTTAGATGTAAGGGATACCTATAAAATATTAAAGTTTTACCGATTATTATTATTATTATTATTATTATTATTTTTTTTTTTTCGATTTTCAACTTTCTTTCATTTTAATTTGAAGACTATCGTTCAGCTATCCTTCAAAATAAATTCTCTTCAATATTATATAATAAGCTATATTAAAAATCATTGTAAATCTTTCCAAAGGATCTTTGGGAAATCATAATTAACAAGCAAACAAATAAAAGTAATAAAAACTGTTGATTTCAAATCCCACTAAGCTAAAAAAAAAAAAAAAAAAAAAAAAAATTTTTTTTTTTTTTCCATTAAAATAAACAAAAGAATCTTTTACATTGGATCGATAAAGCCTACATTTTTAATAATTCATAGCTATCATTATAGCATTAATAATTCAAAACAGAAATATTGTGAAAAGCTTTCTGAAATTATACGTTCCTGTTCAAGTAATTTTACACATATTACGCAAACTTTGTTTCTAACTTATTATTCCAATTTATTGTATTGCGAACAACATACCGTACCAAACACAACTGGGCACTTATATTTTAGACACGAGAGAAAAAAGAATTCTTATTATTTCAACAAGAGGTTGTTCTCTTTTAAACATAGCTTCACAAAGAGGGCAAGTGAGAGAAAGGATAGGGAGGGAGCTGGTACTGAAAATCCCTAAATATTCCCTAGCATGTATTATTCATGTTAACGATATGAAACATTGTGCTCTTCGGAGATTTTATTATTAAACATTTTACTGTTTTATTTTTTTTCTCCTTCTTTTAATAGAAAATGCTTTTGGTGGTTTTATTTGATCATTACATTGCATGCTTAAAGAGTACAGATTATTAGGTCGGCGAAGGTAACCAAAAGTAATAACATCGTTTTAGCAGTTCAGAAGGCTTTGGCGAGACGATATGAAATATTGATGAGATTTAAACGGGTTGTGACATGGTCGCTGTTTAAAGTGTGTTTTGAGAGGTTATTTAATACTATTTTTAATCAATGGCATGAGGAGATTTTCACGATTAAAAAAATGATTCATACATGGTGGTGAGTTGTTAATGAATGGATTTTTTAATAAGTGTGTAATGTTAGGGGAAGACTTCGTAAGAAGATCGCAAATGGGAGCTGCGGGGATTCTTGGTTCGGTTAAGAGTCACTACTCTACTTAAGAAGGTATTCTACGATTTAAAGTAAAAGTTTCAGATTTCGCGTAATATAGCAGGTAGGATTGTTGTTGGGTTTTTACGTCGCACTAGTGCTGCGCAGATGGGCAAATGGCGACAGTCTGGGACACACCCCTAGAGGTGGTCGGGAGACATGCCATCACAATTTTGATCCTCCACGGAAGGGACGGCTCTTCCGCTTCGGTGACCGCCAGAGGTATAATTTTTGATGTATAGCAGGTTGGAAGAAATAGAATAAAGTTCTCGGTAGTCAAGTGACGTAGGAAATGCAAATTAATGCGACAAAGTATAAAAAGGAAATTAAAACGATACACGTTTTTATTTTTCTTTTTTCTTTTTAGAAGACTTGAAGAGTTTTGAAGAGGTGAAGGATTTTTGAGAAGTTTTGGTGAGGAACGGTGATAGAGTCAAATGCCGCTCAGAATTTAAAGAAGTATAAAAAAGCTTCACCGTTATGTTGCTATGTTTTTAGAAGTATATGGGCAATATAAAGTTATTTATTAGTACATTTGCATTGAAGTTATATATCAATTATATTTTTTTTATTATACGATTAAGAAGTAGCCCCATTCTCCCCATTTTGAAGAGATTTAAATAAATATTTATTAAGTTGGGCATTAAAGTGTCTATGTTTATTCTCTTACACGTGCAGCATTTTCAAATATGAATAAAGAAGGTGCCACTTCATCACAAAGGTGCAACAATCCGTCTCAAGTGTAGAATTAGAAATATACTTCCCGACATCAGACATTTCAGATTATTTTTAATTCGTGCTATTTAAAAAGTATGAAGTATATGTTGAGTTTCTTTGGTCAGTAATTATACCTAAATAAATAGTAATGGGAAAGACTCAATAGTTTAAAAACTGATTCAAATATCTACAGTCGGTAACAAAAGTGTCCGAACACCAGCAAAAATTCCTATGTAAAAAAAGTACACGTCATACGGTTTTGTTAAATAAATCCTTGTCGAATCCTCTTCTTAGTCAGTGTAAGAACGTGATTCTATAAGGATTTATTTAAAAAAAAAACGTATGAAGTGTACTTTTTTTACATAGGAATTTTTGCTAGTGTTCGGACACTTTTGTTACCGACTGTATGTGCATTTTATTGGTTTTCATAATATCAAATTTTGTTATATATTTAATATAACGAATATATAAGTCAATAAATGTGAAAATATTTTAAGTCTGTAACTTCCATCATGGCATATTCCGTATGTAAACTATTCAAACATATATTCGTAAGCATTATTCGTTTAATTTACGGGTGCTTTTTAAAAATTGTTTAAAATGTAAGTTTATGTTTTGTAACTATATGTTTCCGTAGAATTTTTTTTCTTTTTCTTAATAGGTTAAAATATGAAATATATACTTTATATTAAACGAGGAGATGTTACCTTTTTATTGATTAATAACTTTACAAGTTTCGACTCCCAACGGTTCACAGCGTTTTTTTTTTTTTTTTTTTTTTTTTTTTTTGTATCCATACACATGCAAACATACTTCTGATAAGAAACTTATGCTTGATTCAGTATTTATACATGCAAACTTAATATCAAGTTTGAATTTCTTTCTTTGACATCTTTAAAAATCAAGGAAAATAAAGCGCATAAAATAAAACAAAATTTACTGAAGAAAAAAAAAAAAGATCAATTAAACTGGAAAAAGAAAATTACGTTTGCAAAAAAAGCTTTGTTTTTCAAACGAAAATGTAGTTTGAACTGCTATTAATGATTTGATTTATCCGTACAAATGGACTAATGCAAATCTAACCAACAGTGATTAGAAGCTAATCACCCAATTTAATCATAGATTTTTTCCTCTTACTAGACTCTGAGGAATGATAAATGCTTGCGGCATAAAACCTTCTACATGTGAGAACATTTGCGCTTATATTTTTTGACCTACATCTTAAGGTTCAGAATTGTAATTAACCGAGGAAATTAATCAAGAACATTTTATTCTTTATATTCTATCTCCTCAGACTGTTTGATAAAGTATTTTTTTTTTTTTGAAATATACTTTTAAATGTATGTATAGTTTTCTATATTATTTAACAGTGAATTTAACCTTTCTCTAATGTCAGTATTTAGTATTTATTTATGATATTTTTTATTTATTTAGTACAAAAATAAATCAAATAATCTGAATTCCAAAAAGTCCTATTTCATAGCACACCGAAGTTAAGTTGCAAGGTGCCGAGTTCAAATCCCGGTTGAGTCAATGCACTGTTAAAACACACTTCTCAAAAATAAGCAGAATATTTTTTATTTTTGAAAAGTTTCATTTCTTTTAATAGCTCCGGATAGGAACTTCTCATTTTTAAGAATTATTGTTTTTTTTCTAATTTAACTATTCATTTCATGTTTTACATCACTTTATATGCAATTGGTGAATTTTCTAGAACAGAATATTCTAGAATTCGAAAAATCTAAAAAATACATAACTTTAACTGAATAATTAACATAATGACATATTGAATAAATGAAAAATAAACAGTTTACATTTAAAAGAAAATCATTTTTAAACAATTTCCTTTGACGGCGATCGAACCCACATTCTCTGTTTTTATAGCCTGATGCTTTACCTCGGAGCAACGGTGTTCACTTTTGCTACAATATTACAAGAATGAATAGGAAATGAATATTTAAATCAGAAAAAAAAAATATTTTAAAATCGAGACGTTCCTACTCGGAGATAATATAAGAAATAAAACGTTTCAAACATTTAAAAATCCTGTTTATTTTTGAGAAGTGTGTTTTAGCAGTGTACATTATTCAAAGGATTTATAAAAAAAATTAAAAGCAATGCCTTTCATAAAATTAAATTATTAGCAATTATACATATCTTTACTAATACTCCCATTTTTGAGAAAGAAATGTCTCCCGCAATTTTTGAGAAGAATCTGTTCAAAAAGATATTAGGAAGCTTCTCCTTTTTAAGCAATTCATTTTTAACAGCGTTATGTTTAAACGATTTTAAATCATAGGTTTCGGTCCAGTTATCTTCATGCTCAAAATATTGTGGTAAGAGCGACACCCCTAAATCTAGACTCCAAAAAATCAAAATGACTGAAATCCAATCGTTTTTGCTGGTATGAAACTTCGTCACTTATTAATATTATTATTTTTTTTTTTATTCTGTATTATTTTCGAGCGCAATTTTATTTCGAGCAAAATTCACTACAGATATTCAGTGTTTGCACATCCAAAAGAAAACTGCGTGCTTGTCATGTTTATATTGTTTATATTATTTTTTTAAATATAAACTTTAATAATAATAAAAAAAAAAGAATTATTATTTTTTTTAAGTATATAATATTTTTCCTTGTCTCAATAAAGTGTTATGTTATTGAGCGTTTTGTATGTTGTAATAAATTCTATAAAGCAAGTTTATGCTTTTGTATAGGTCGTAAGAATGCTTAAGTTCATCATTTAAGGAAACCTACTAAAAACTGAAACCCACACGTAAAAAAAAGAAAAATAAATAGTATAAGCATCTCATAAAATAATTTATTATCATAAAAATTATGTATTAACTGTGGTTAAAATTTATATTACTGTAGATTCTTGAAAAAGCGGCCAGATGTGAACCGAAGGGTTGCTGAGTTTGTAAAAATGCCGGGTTATCGAAAATAGGGTTAAAAAAGAATAAGTACAAGCACTTCTTTAGAAAATACAGCACTGTACTTGCATGTATTGTTTGCTTGAGAATACAACAGAGAATAAACTATCCAAATACCCTTTAACAAAGGAAGAGTACGTACTTTATGAAGGCATAGGTCCTTTACTACATTAAAGTGAAAATTAAGGAATTCACAGTGTACAATAGCCTGATACGACAAACCACCTCAAAAAAATAATTTATGAAGGCATAAAGCTGCCTATAATTAAAATTTATTAACAGACTTTGCAAAAACTAGTTATTATTATTATTTTTTTTTTTTTTAAGAAATGCGTAATGTCCTGTTGTCTTTCGCACTTCACTCTGCGTTTTGCTGCTTCATCACATTCTGGATAACCCAGACTGCCGGGTTATCAAATGTCGAGTTTGCAGTACTCCTACTGTATTTAATACTTTTTGATGGGAATCTCTACATGTATCAGTATTATAACTGACACTCGAATTTTCATTAAAAAAATAAGTTAATGATTTAAAATTCTGAGAATATGAAACTTTAAATTAGAGTGAACCTGGTAATTTAAGTTTATCTTCTCCGTACTGTATATGGTTATGAATAAATTTGTGCATTATAACCTTAATTCATGATATTTACTTATATCTCCCCCCCCCCTTTCTCTCTTTTATTTTAATAATAATAATAAATGTGTGCAAATTTACAATTAATCTGAATATATATATATATATATGTATAATTTGAATTATTTAGTACCATTGTAACACTCAGTAGACAAAAGATAGATGAAGATACCAACATAAAATAAATTTTAATTGAGATTTATTTCGATTAAAATTAGTCACGGTATTAAATTAATTTGAGTACCAATGATTAGTAAAAACAAGTTAAAGTACTTACGCAGAAGAGAAATGACACTAACATAACACATAAGCCTAACGATGAGAGAATTTGCAAAAACTATGAATTATTAGTAACAGTCAACATTTGAGAGGAAAGAGAAAGGATAAAATCACTAATGAGTTCCGTTAAAAGGAAAAAAAAAATGAAATTCCTGAATTGAAAATTGGAATTTTAAATGCTGAAAAATAGAAATGTACTCATCAAGAAACTTGCATTTCTTTCAGCATATGCAAGATTTCATAATATATTTTAAGTTAAATTTTTAGGTAGCATTAACACATCAATTCACACATCGATTTACACATCGAAAATTTTAAGTAATACATTTCAAAAGATGCTTTTATTTTTAAATGCAAATAAATAAATAAAATAAAAATTGATTTATACCTATTATTTTCTTTTTATCTTGTTCTCATGCAGCATAAATTATGTATAAATTTATAAATGCCGATAAATATATCTTAGTTAGCATTTTATTATTATTATTATTATTTTTTTTTTAATTTTAATAATTTAAGATAATTAAATTTGTATTTTACCCTTCTTCCCATAACTTCTTTAATTTAACATTAAATGTGTATAAATTTATAATTAAATACAAATATGGACTATTAACGGAATAAAGAGGTAGATAAAATTTAATATATCAACTCCTATATATATAGTTTTAGCTAATACATTCCAAATGCCATTTTTAAGAAATCTTTAGAAATAATTTCTCTTGCTGGTTCACGTTAAAACCGCATATAGTGAATATTACTATTTAAACTCCTTACTTTTAGATTTAATATCTGTTAATTAAAAGGGTCTAAAATATCTATAGATTCACTTTTCCCATGAGTGCAAATTTGAACTTTTAATGTTAACAGACTCACTGCATTATCCTTTCATTGTATTAAAATTTTAATAGCTCACTTCAGTGTTATCAAGTTTATTCATGCTGCCTTTATTACAGCCTGATAAGATGCTGTGACCGGCTTTAAAATGTCCTATTGAATGTTTTAACAAGCTAGTAGCGCCCCGAAGCAAATGACATTCAAATAACATCATTATCCATTCAGTGACTTGCTTCAAAGCTGGATTAGCAGAGATGGAATTTTCCCCTGACTTGACAATCGGCACATCTACCGATAATTTTATTAAACTAAACATTTAAACTAGATCTTCCATCCGTGTGAATTTGAAAATACATGACTAATTGAACATAACTGATTAATGCATAGAGTACTGATTAACGAAAACGAGGTCTAAAAATAGAAATTTGCGGACTGTCAGACTGATGTATAAATATGCTAAGAATTTAAATATGTATTTTAGCAATGTAAAGTAATAAATTGGATTAAAACCAGAATGATACTATATGATTTATTTGAACTAAAAGAGTTTAATGCAAATTTTGAAACAAATTTTCGGGTTTTACATTATTTACCATTAATGTAAATTTTATTACTAGTTCTTAATTTGGTGTTAACTAATATCAAATTTGTTAAAAACAATTGATACTTGTATCAATTGTCGTTTATAATCATAGAAAGTTTAGTATATTAAGATTTGCGTTTCGAATTACTAATTATTTCAAAAGTAATGTAATATTAAGTAATGAACGTTTATTGACCATTGCTTTGCTCTATTTTTTTTTTTTTTTTTTAATTGGCCTATCAATGAGTGCTACACTCATATATTAAAACACAAATAACTTATTATTGCTTCTATTAAATATGAAATATGTGTGTGTGTGTGTGTGTGTAAAATGTAAAATTATTGATCACGGGTGAAGTTACACATACTTTTTAGATACTGTAATTCCATTTCATTAATATGTAAGTTGCAGGGCCTGACTATCGCACGGGCCGGGCACCCGGGGCTAGTGTCTGGGCACGAAATTTCTGAGGGCATAAAATTTTACTAATGGCTAAAATATATGGTCTAAATCTTCTTTTTTCTTTTTTTTTTTTTTTTTTAACTCAATAGCGTTTCACTTACATTAAAAAAATTGCCTGGGGGTAATTTTATTTGTCCTTAGAGCCTCGCCTAAAACGAAACTACAGTAAGACCCCGCTTAACGCTGTTTCATTTAGCGCTGTTTCGGTTTAGCGCTCTTTTATTTCCCCTGTGGATTCCCCAAAATTGCTCGCAACAGTACGGGGATCCCTGAAATTGTGCGCGCGCTGTTTCGCATTACGCTCTACTTTGATGGAACGTATCCCCCGCGTTAAGCGGGGTGTTACTGTATATTAAATTTTTGATCAATTTTTTTTTCCCCATCTCCTTTTCGCCTGATAAAAACTGTGGTGCATTAGTAACTGGGTAAACTCTTGCTCTTCTAAGGGGGCACGAAAAGTGTAAAGTGCCCTGGGCAAAAAAATTTGTTTGTCGGGCCCTGGTAAGGTGTATTTAATTTTACAGTATATTACTTTATATAATTTCTTAACACTTCATCTGTAAAAAAAAAAAAAAAAGTTAGAAATAATTTTAAAATTTGTAATAAACAGTGCATTCTTGAAAAGCATACTTTAACATCAAATGGCATTTATTTTATAAGAATGAATCGACATATTTAGTTCACTGAGGATTATATGTATGCTGAAATAATTATTATATGATAACATATTAATTATTAAGAAACCAATAATTAATATACTATCTAAATTGGTCATGCATTATTAAAAAGAAAATAATGAAAATCTCCGATAGAAATATATAAATCGATTAGCATTTGTTAATTAAACGTTAAATTTTCAAATCAGCAATATTTTAAAAACAAGTATTTTAATATACATTAAAGAGTTTTTTTTTTTTTTTTTTATTCGATGAGGTTCATTTAAGATTTGTTTAAAAGAAAAAAAAGCAATATCTTTAATAGATCCAAAAATATACAGCAATAAGTTGGCTTCATCTCATAATGAAATGGCAAACATTTGAATCATACACTGGAAGCTTTAAATATATGTTACAGTTACATTATTACAGTATCATTTTTGTTCCATTTTAACAATCTTCCAATTAACTAACTGTAAGCAATAAAGAAATTTGTACAAAATTTCATCAATCGAAAAAAAAAAAAAAGTCTTGAAATAGTTCTCCTTTTTATTTCATAAAGAGCCTTTGCCCAATTAAATCCTAATGGTGTAAAATGCACTTTAGAAATAAGTTGCATAAGCAAAACTAAATACATAAGGCTACAAGGCATTGTTTATCCCTTATAATTCATTGCTTATAGTTTTCTATGGCATATAATTTTATTATTAAATCTAGATATCGTACTATATACATCATTAGGAATAGTTATAATAGATGTCTGTCTTTTAATGGAAGACCTGCTTAAGTGCATCCAGATTTTTACAGATTGATCCTGAGTTTTACAGATAAATCAAAACTTTGCAAGATGAAGTCAAGTCATAAGTTTTAATGCAACATTTTTATCATGAATCAATAGTCGTTTTCTCGTTAAAATTGTAATTTTCTTTTATGACTTTCCATATTTTCAAGTGTTTGTGAACGTTTCAGCTGGTCTTTAGTTCATCCAATACATAACATTGCAATTTCCTTATATTTTTATAATTTTATATATTCCTTATATTTTAGATTTAGATTTATGAAGATTTCTGGGGTGCGAAAAAGAAAGCTGGGTATCTTAGAGTATCCAACGCACTTTAAAATGTAAAAAAGCGAGGGCAAAAGGCTAAAAATGTATAGATAAACAATGGGATGAAAACGAAAAAAAAATTCACAATCACAAGTGTGTGAAAAAAAAAGGGGGGGGGGCTATCACTGGGAATAATATAAGGTCAAAATTGGTTGTAATTACCGAAGAATTGCTTGTAATCATATGGAGGGGGAGGGGCGTTGTTTCACAGATATTAAACGTGGAATGGTATCAGGCGCTTTGATACATGAAGCAAGTATCAGCAAAAACGCCATATTTCCGAATTATTTATGATGATCTATAGTAGAAAAGTATGAAAATTAGAATGATGGGCAAAAAACTGGTTCTTCAAAGGCAAATTGTGCTCGTCATTGAGTAGTGAATGAACGAACGGAATGGCGAATCTTCAGAATTGTTAAAGAAAACAGAAAGCTAACAGCGTAGCAAATAGCAGCTGATTGTAACGAAGGTGATTCTAAGGTATCACTGGACATATTGCACACTGTATCTTGTATTGCATTGGCTGTAAAAGCTGTGGAAGCCAGTGCACACATCGTTGCTGTGGGCAAAAAAATAGGTTAAGCGTTTTAGATAATTAGAAAATAGTAATGTGATCCGAAATATACTATTTTAAGTTACATAATGCAAATGAAGGAGTTTGAGTTTAGCGGATATGATATCAATTCTAACGAGCATTTCTGCCAGGAAAGTGAAAACGACATTTAACTTCTAGAATAACAATCATTCAATCTCGCAAAACAGAGAAATGCTATACTTTAATCATAGTCTCTTGTTCCACAAACTGGCTATTAACATTTTATAGGTTTGAAAAATTAACAATAAGGATTCAATCTCGTTGTAAAAATCAATTTTGTATTAGAAGCAGCAGCTGGCACAACGAGATATTGACAAGATGGTCACAACAAAGTGGCCACTCAGTGTACAGGTTAAGTGGATTATGGAAATATACCAAACTTCATGTAAATAACTTTTTTTGAAAATAAAATATGAAATTATCCTTTTACTTAATATATTAGATTGCATTATTCCATATACAGGGGGACAATGCAGACACTACTTTTATGAAGCAGTTTACGTATTGTTCAATGAAAAAATATTTTGCAAACAACAACTAAAAAAGAAAAAATCTTATATAAAAAGTGACTGCAACAACCGCGGTATAATTTTCAATAAAGTATTGTACTTAAAATCTTTAAAACGAGCTAAAACTAAACATTACAAAAGAATATCAGTAGCCAAAATTCTAATTTGTGTGCTTCTGCATAGATGATATGCAATTATTATTCAGATATATAAAGAATACGATTTGACATCTGTCATATCGCGTGACTATATTTGATATATGCACAAAACAGTAATGTCTCATTTAAAAAGGATATTTACTTATGTAATGCATTGTGGTCACTAATGATGAATAATTTATTACTCTATCTAACAAAACTTGAGCGATTGACATGTATTGAAAGAAAACTTTTTTATTCGTGTTGAAACTTTCCACTTCATAAATCATTTTGATGTCTCTATTTCCACAGTTAATTTTCACCAAGAATTCTAAAACATCCAAACAAACCTGATTTAAGCCAAAACAGAACTAGAAAATGTTTTATTTTTCTCAAAAACTTTAATTTTTGTAAACGTGAAATCCATTCTAGAATCTTGAATAAATATTCTAAGTATAATTTAAAATATATGTGCAATGACTAATCTAATTTATGCGTGTCAAATAATTCATGTTTTAAGTTTGATATTTTAATTTATATATAAAAGTTTCGTATTTGTTTCTGATACATACGTAAAAATCTGTAATTTATTTCATTTATTTTATTTATTTATTTTTTTTTTAAATATAAATCGCGCTTGAATATCAATTTATAATTTGTATGGACAAACATGTTTGGATACATTCAAAATTTGACATTTTGTTGAATATCTAAATAAATACTTCATGGATTCTCTTGTAACTTCAGGAATGCGTAGAATATATTATACTTCGTATACTTAAACGTAGGTTAAAAAAAAAAAAAAAAAAAAAAAAAAAAAAAAAAAAACAGACTACAATTAAATAATAATAAATATATAAAAATATATATATACAGTAAGACCCCGCTTAACGCTGTTTCATTTAGCGCTGTTTCGGTTTAGCTTTTTTTTTTCCCCTGTGGATTCCCCGAAATTGCTCGAAGCAGTACGGGGATTCCCTGAAATTGTGCGTGCGCTGTTTCGCATTACGCTCTACTTTGATGGAACGTATCCCCCGCGTTAAGCGGGGTCTTACTGTATATATATATATATATATATATATATATATATATATTTACGACTACTCTCTAAGCAGTAATGCTTAAAATGTATTGTACTTGTGTATATCATTGACTTGTTTCTTTTGATAATCAATATTAATATGTATGAGTTTAGTACGTAAATTCGTAGAGATATAGATTTTTTTTTCTTAAACACATTTTTTTTTTTTTTTTTTTTTTTTTTTGCTTTTTGTTTATATCCTCCAAGGATGTATGGATGGTTTGGTTTTACGTCGCACTAGTGCTGCGCAGGTGGGCAATTGGCGACAGTCTGAAACACACCCCTAGAGGTGGTCCGGAGACATTCCATCACAATTTTGATCCTCCATGGAAGGGTATAATCATCCAAGGATTTTAAATTAATGCAATGTAATTTTTAGAAAACTTGACATAGTACAATAAGGAAAACATACTGCTACGAGAATATGAAAGTTTTAAATATCTGATGAAGTATGAGCATTTTTATTAATCAATTTTAGCTTCACATAGGGAAGCATTAACAAAATACCTTTTGTTTAACTTATTATCCATTTTTTAAATCTTATATACGTACTAGCAGGCAACGCCCGCTTCGCTGGTCCCTATTTTTAAATGAATCACTATAATGAATACTCAAAATTGCATTAATTTTTATCACATGAAAAAAAAGAGAAACAAAATCTGAGTAGGAAAAATGTCGCACCGGGTTCTCACTACCTTCGGAAAAAATTCCCAAAATGCTCTAACTCTTATTTCTATTATTTTCCCACTTCGCCCCCCCTCCTGTCTATCCTAATAATTTTACAAATTTGAAAATATCCGCAATCGATTTGTAAGTATCAAAAACCTCTATGCACCAGTTTTGAACGATATATCTCTATTTTTATTTTTTTACCGCTCTACTCCCCCCCTCCCAATAATTTTAAAAATTCGAAAATATCCGCAATCGATTTGTAGGTATGGGAAACCTCTATGTACCAATTTTGAATGATCTAACTCTATTTTCTTTTTTTTTGCCCCTCTGCCCCCCCTTCCCGGCCCTCCTAATAACTTTACACTTTCGAAAAAATCCCCATTCGACTTGCAGGCCTCTAAAATCTATCTGTACCGATTTTGAACGGCCTAACTGTATTTCTATTTGTTTTTGACCATAGCCCCCCCATTCCCACCCCACCTAATAATTTTAAAAATTCGAAAGTATCCGCAATCGATTTGTAAGTATCGAAAACATCTATATACCAATTTTGAACGATCCAACTCTATTTTTATTTTCCCCCCTCTCCCCTCCCCCTTTCCCGGCCCTCCTAATAACTTTACACTTTCGAAAATATCCCCATTCGACTTGCAGGCATCTAAAACCTAACTGTACCAATTTTGAACGGCCTAACTGTATTTCTATTTGTTTTTGCCCCATAGCCCCCCCCTTGCCGCCCCCCTTCCCGCCCCTCCTAATAATTTTACAAATTCGAAAATATCCGAAATCGATTTGTAGGTATCGAAAACCTCTATATACCAATTTTGAACGATCTAACTCTCTTTTTATTTTTTGCCCCCCCTCTCCCCCCCCCTGCTGCCCCACCTGGGGGCTGAATTTCTAAAATTCCAGAAATTGGTTTTTAGATATTTGCATCAGCTATATTTTAGAGCAAAAACTTCAAGCATATCTACTTTTTTGTTTGAGATATATAGGATTATGCGAAATCACGTTTTGCCCCCCCCGCCCCCCTTTGGGACCGAATATTGAAAATTCCAGAAATTGTTTTTTTGACATTTGTATTAGCTATATTTTAAAGCAAAAATTTTACGGATATCTGTTTTTTTTTTGTTTGAGATATGAAGGATTTTGTGAAATCACGTTTTGCCCCCCGTCCCCCCCTTGGGGGGCGAATTTTGTAAAATCGCTTCTTAGTGGATGCCTACGTCATAGAAAGAACATTGTCACAAAATTTCATGCTTCTAGGTCCAGGGGTTTGGTCTGGGCGTTGATAGATCACCCCCTCACTCACTAACTCACTCAGGAAGTGTTCTTTTATATATATAGATATATGTATATGTGTGTGTGTGTGTGTGTGTGTGTGTAACCAAGAACTTATTATTCAATTTTAGAAAAATGTTATTGATACAATGATTTGATTTTAACTGCTCACAAAATGAATTACAATTATAGAGTGATGTATAAAAATTTTGTTTTTAAACAATAAATCTGAATATAGTGTATATTGATTCAAATAAAAATTTTAATGTTTCTTTCTGAGAGCACCTTAATTTTCTGCCTGAAATTCACGTACAGTCCTACGCAAATATTTAGCGACCACCTGAATACCGGCGCGTATAATTAATAAAAAGCTATGCTGTGTAAAGTCGGCAGCAAAATTATTGAAGCGCTCGCAATAACTCATACCCTAAAGATGTCCCCCTAATGTTATTTTCTTAATTAAGTATTTGTCGAATCATGATCTTAGTCTTATGCTGTTAATCCAAAAATAAATTGATGATAAAAATTAGCGATCAAACTAAGAAAACAGATATGAAAAATGTGGTCATGTGCTTCAATAATTTTGTTGCCGACTGTAAAATTAAACAATAAATTAATGATATATATATATATATATATGTATGAACATCAAATTACTATAATATCGCAAGAAATAATAAACATTATAAGGCAAAACACGAAAATGAGGTGATCAAAACTTTGGCCATCAGTAAGAGTTTTGGAAATATTTTGTATTAAGATAAGTTTGTGAGGTCTAGCAAAGTGCTACGATTAAAATGCAAGTAAAACATGAATACGAAGGTTTTAGGATTCGATTGAGTAATGGAGTTAGTTCCTATCCTAAACTAAAATTGTAAATTGTAATATGTTAATTTTATAAAGTATTTTGGAAAGTGAATAGTATAAAAGTAGAAGGAAGATTGCTTTTGGGAGTTAGTGAGAAGGAGAGTAAGAGTTAGTTGGAAGGGAGGTTAGAGAGTGAGTTGGAGGGAAATTAGTTAAAGATCAGCTGGAAGTAAGTGAGTGGGAAGTTGGTTGTTAGCGGCTATAGCCGGAAAGAGTAATTCGAGTAGATAGCGGCGTCAGGGAATCCTCCCGTTATCGAAAAGTTACTGAGCCGCGAGGATGAATGAAGTTAAATGTAGTAGTTAAATTTATTGGTGATTAGTTAAGTAAAGTAAAAGTAATTACGAAGGCTGCCCATTGAAATTTATAAAGATATTATATACAATTAAAGTCCAACGCCCGCCTTTTTGTTTAAGCTCAAATAAAAAGCTCAATTTATTTTTATATATCTGACTTTGTGTTATTTCATAACTTTATTAAGTAATTAAGCAAGTTTCAGCTTCAAGTTAAAGTGAATGAGGATGGCGACGATAAAGCGTTCGTCACAAGTTTTCCATTACTATTTGTTATCAGGTGGCGCACTATGCGAGCAGTAACAAGATGTTAAGAATGACCACTGAAGACAAATGTGCTAAAATCAGCAAGTAGTTTGGCCAGCTTAAAAATCTCACTAAAACATCCATCGAAGCAAAGTTTTCCAAAGATACAGTTATCAGAGTGCTCAAGAATAAAAACCGAAAAGCAGGAAAGAAGACCGAACGTCCTATAACTTCGTCCGACCGTGATAAAAGGATAAGTACAAGAGCGAAACTTTAGTTAGTAAGACAAGATGAACTGGCCAATACCCATAAAGTCACCCAAAATATTTAATCCAGACATCCACATTTTTTTTTTTTTTTTTTTTTTTTTTTTTTTTTAGTTTTATTACTAATTTTTACCGTCAATTTATTCTTTATAAACAGCATAAAGACTAACCTCATGACTCGACAAATATTTGATTAACAAAACAGTACTTGGTGCACATCTTTTAAATACGAATTATTGTTATCGACTGTACTATCGACTGTATCATATTCAATAAAACTAGTGTCACAGCCCCTCGGCAAACTATTTGTTGAACATTAGCTAAACGAGACTTTAGCTATGATAGAATCAAGAAACAATTGTCATGTCAACACAGAGGGAAAAGCGTCTCAAGTTTTCATGCATTGTCGACTCCACGGACTTCAAGCAAATGGTTTTCACGGATGAAAAACGCTTTTGCCTGGATGGACCCGAAAACTTCAGTTCATACATTGAACACAGAGGTGATAGTGTCATCGCACCGCATTGAGCGAAGCATCAAATGAGTAGTGGCGGTTTCATTATTTTAGCTTACTCCAGCTTTGGATATCTCGTAATAATGGTTGATTAAAGCAAATATATATTGTCCTAAAATATCTTGATGACATACGAATAACCTTATTTCCGCGGTGTCACGGACAATTTCGCAAGAAAAAATGGATTTGGCAGCAAGTAAAAAAAGTGCTGGAGTACCTGATGTCGATGTCAAAAAAAAAAAAAAAAAAAAAATGCTTTCTAGATTGGACCATGCGCGTCCCCGATTTGAGCGTCATTGTGAATGTGTGACACTTAATGGAGAATATTGTGTGCAGCGATAAGCAGAACAATGACGAGAAAGAGCTAATTCGTATTCGGGAGAGCTATGCAAAGAAGTCCAATAGGGAAACTTTAATTAATGTATGCAAATCAATTCCTAGATATTTGCTAAAAATCGTTAACGTTAAAGGGACACAAATTCAATAACTGTCTCCCACCTTTCTGTCATCTTTTATTTGTAAGACATGTGTGGCTACTTAGTGGTAGTCAGAGTTTTTGCTTTTCACATTTTCATGCCTTTTTTGTAAAATATTTTAACTTTTAGATATTAAACAGCTTTAGATATTCATATTTCCATCTTATTGTCTCTTGAAGTCAGGGTAAGAAACACACCCGTGCTTGGTTTATAGTTTTTTAGCATCAGGTGGTTGCCACCGTTTTGTCCAGCTGTATTATTATCAGTTAAAAGACAGTTTTTCTTGTAGTCTGGCTAATACAGCGGCACATATTATCTTCGTTTTTGATTTTCCTTACATCACTTTGAAAAAACCAATACGTTTTCTAGTATAAATAATTTGCTTTTATAGAGTGTAGTATTTTTGTAAAGTGTAATGACATTGCATTTCCCATATCTTAGTTTAGCAGATATTGCAATGTCTGCAAATAATAAGATTTTGATAGTGCCCATGCAGACCAAACTATATTAAATGAAAAAAAGAAATGATCATGCAATTTTAAAGATTTTGAATTTCAATAATCAATATTTCAATATTAGTTTTAGTAAATTAAGTAACATAATTATTGTTTTCTATATTTATTGAGTTTAATGTATTCTTAGTTTCATATAAGTTGGAACTTATTCTTAATGGTGTGTAATTAAATGCCTTAGTCCCAATTTTTCAACATTTTATATGCGAAACTCCTTTTATTTAAAAAAAAAATGCATAATAATTATAACACATATTACAGTTATTATCATGTACCATACAAATTATTAAAATATATTTTTATTCATTTATTTATTTGTGTCTGCACACTACATCGTTTTTTACAGTTTCATTTTATATTAAGTCTTTGCATTGCCCATAAGAAAAAAATTTGATTTTGTGAACCATATGAGTACCTTTTTAGAGAGTATTTGCATTTACGAATTATGCGATATATATGTATATATATATATATATATATATATATATATATATATATATAAATATCATGAAATTCCCACTGTAGATATTACCCTGGCATGGATTGTACACAGGAAATTAGGATACTGGATATTATATAAATGTTGCGCTATATGTTTTGATAATAGATTGATCTTGTCTATAAAGCATTCCTTTTAATGTCACAACTACTATAACATTATTATTATTATTATTATTATTTTAGAAAATTAAATACTAAATTAGTTTTTTTTTTTTTTTTTTTTTTTTTTTACAGTGACATACAGGTCAGTTATCGCCATTTATTACGTTTTTCAACTTTGAAAAACGTTTATTCTTTCTCTAATGAAAATATTTTTTTTTAAATATAATAAGGGGGATTAATATCTTTAACCTTTCAAGAACCTCCTATTAAATTTTTAATTCCTTAAGATTCTGTATTTGAAATTAATGGGGGTGGTTTAATTATAGAATTACAAAATTTTGTTTTGAAACCGCCAATAATAATTACCACTAGTAACTGAAATCACCAATATGGACATTATAAACCTTTTGAATTTCCATTTATACTGAATAAAATAGGTTTTGTTGTAGGTACTGAAATTAGGGGTGGAACACGGGCACAGAACTCATATACCACTACCAATGAAACAAATTTTCTACTTCTTAAATCGACGATATTATAGGTAGAGAAATTTCTTAAACGAATACCGATATCAGTTCTGCGCCAGCGTTCCATTCCTGTGAAATCACTACTGTTTTGATTTGGTGTAAAGTTTTTCTAACCCCACACAACTCTAATATTTGCTGTTTGGAAAATTACTTTATAAAATAAATAAATAATACGAAGTGAATAATTTCTATTTATTAAAATCAAACTAAACTAAAATGATATCTTGCACTATTGGTGTTAAAGTATTTTTTAACAAGTCAAAATAAATGTCTAAGTCTGTTTAAAAACAACAGTTTTTTTCTTTAAAAAAAATACATAAATGTCCTGCCTTCCCCCCCCCCCCCAATCATTAGTGACCCATCTGATTTTTTGAAACATGTAAAAACAGAGAAGACATACTTTTATACTGACACATACTTGGTTATGATTTTGAGATTCTATGATATTCTAGTTTCTCTCTTTTCATTGAAGTTTTTTCTCATATTAATTGCTTGCTGAAAGTTATAAATAAAGTAAATGGAAATGGAGGCTTCTTCATTTACTATAATCTAAGCTTTATGAAACAAAATAATAATTAAAAAAAAAAAAGTTTCTGCTGTTACTATTTATTACAGTTTAGTTATAATTATTCTACTTTTGAAAAAAAGTGTGGTAATTTTGATCATACGTTTTTAAACATTGAATTATATTAGTAAGATTAAAAGTAAATCATAACTGCATTAATAGCATGCTTATAAATATGAATTTTCTGACATGAATTATTTTTCTTTAGGACTAAATAACTTTAAACACTATGCTAGTTGTAAAATTCGTTTTTACTTTCCGAACACTATAGTGAGGAAAGTATTGTAATCATGTCAAAAATCCGAATTCGAGATTTTGATGTTTCTATACGTTTTGAGGTCCCCTGAGTCCGTTTTCACTATTTTTACGATGATGTATGTATGTGTGTGTGTATGTGTGTATGTGTGTATGTGTGTATGTGTGTATGTCTGTGGGTGAACACGCTAGCGTCTAAACGCTTCGTTCGATTAACCTGAAAGTTAGTACGCATATTGTAAGTCACCATAGTACGAACCCTATAGATTTTGGTGAATCTAGCACTTATAGTTTTTTTACAGGGACACAAAGAAAAATTCTTTATCATTATGGCCTATGGGAGCAAAATCTTAAAAGTGCGATAGCATCTAAACGCCTTATTCAATTGAGCAAAAATTTTATACACATATTATAGATCACAAATACTCAATCTGTATAGATTTTGGAGAATCTAGCACTTATAGTTTTTTTACAGGGACACAAAGAAAAATTCTTTATCATTATGCCTATGGGGCCAAATTTTTAAAAATGTGATAGTGTCTAAACGCCTTATTAATCCGAGCAAAAAAATTTTACACATGTTATAGATCACAGTTGAACTAACTGTATAGATTTTGGTGAATCTAGCACTTACAGTTTTTTTACAGGGACACAAAGAAAAATTCTTTATCATTATGGCCTATGGGACTAAATTTTTAAAAGTACGATAGCATCTAAACGCCTTATTGAATTCAGCTGAAAATTTATATGAGTATTATAAATCACTGTTGCACTAACTATAAGCATTTTGGTGAATCTAACTTTTATAGGTTTTTACAGGGACACAACGAAAATTTCTTTGTCATTATGATCTATGGGCTCAAAGTTCAGTAGCGTTAAATAAAACAACGTGTAATAGATGGAGAAAAATACTCAAACACTCTATTATGGTTTTCTCTCTTTTGTTTGTTTAACAACTACTCTTTCTTTACTTTATCTACAAAACTGTTAATTACTCAATGTTCGGAAAGTCGAGTGGAGTCACTCCAGATTTTTTTTTTTTAATTTCGCTTTGCCATTAAATTAACACTTGCAACTGCTTTAATGCGCTTCAGATTAAAGATGAAGGATATCTGCGATGTTAAATACATTATAAGCTTCTCCTCTACAGTTTAAAAAAATTACTATATTCACAGTTTTCTTGAAAATGGCGCAGGTCACAATTACAGCATGCTCTTAATTATCATACTTGTCCCTGTATTCTTTTGTCTTTCTTCTAGGATAAAAGAGTTCGCAATTAGAACCGTAAAGCTATTAGCAATCTTTTTGTCTTTCTCATTCTTGTTACAAAATACTAAATTTCTGAAAACCCTTTAAAAATAAAAATACAAATCTTAAAACAAATCTCTTTAACTTAACATTCAACTAACTCAAATATGAAAACGAAAATAAAACCCGACAAAAATGCTATTTTCTAATGGCAATAAAAGTCACATTTTTCCGGCAGACATTTCATATGTCACAAATGCAGTGCAGCCACACCTATTTTTCGCAGAACTGCTGACAATTTAATTTCTTTCACACATACCCATAGCACCGTGCTTATACAAAAAAATAATAAAATAAAACTAAAAAGCAATACTTAAAAGTACTGGAAACTTTGTGCAACAGCCTTAAAACCTCTCCGTGTAATAATAAACGTTACATCATCTTACCTGACGTCTCCATTCAGGCAGACAAGGAGATCAACCTTTGGCTCAGTTGCAGCCAAGCGGATTGGCGCACGGATAGGTCACGAGTGTCTGCCTCTCAAGTATTATGCGAGGATATCCCAGTCACGTAATAACTAGCGTAAACACGCACGCACGTGAGATTTCAAGTAAAGAGTTTCAAGAAGAGTGTAGTCAGAAAATTAGCATATTTCGAAAACCGCCTGTCTTAAATGCTGTCAACACTTCTTACAGTGGAAGGGTCCTCAAATAAGACATCTTTTAAAATCTTTCAGAGGTTTGTTACAGGAATGTTGTTAGCGTGAAACATATTTATTTACAAAATAGTCGAATAACTTAAAAGCTTTCCGAATAGTAAAGTTGAGTTGTAATTAGAAAAATATTCTTCTACATTTTTCTTGTTTAAAAACCTTGAAGAAATGAAATATTGATGATAATGAGAATGAATTCTTTTATTTATATAATATTTATTACATGAAAATACGGAGATCCCCTAAAAGAATATTGTTACCATGAAACATATTTATTTATAAAATAGCGTACACTCCCGGCTCTCCGCAGCATTGAATTTTCCTAAATAATTTGTCTTCAAATTTTATTTTCTATAAAATTTAATTATACACCTAATTGTATAAATTAATATTTTTTAACTTTATTGTAATTTATGGTGGCAAAAAAACGAGTAAAATGGAAACCACGGATAAACTGTTGACGGATAATCGAGAGATTACTGAGGCGAATAATTTATGAGCTTTCCTATCAGTAAAGCTTTATTAACTATCCGAAAATTTTCTTTTAGATATTTCTGGTTTAAGAAACTAACACAGAAAGGAAATATTTCAACTGCATTTTCTTTCATTTTTATATTTTTAAATAAATTAGGGAAAAATTAAAAATTCAGTTTATCTAAAAACAGAAATATAATTTATTTAACCGATTACGTGTGTTAATGTGACTGATTTTACATATCATACATTTTTCTATTGCACAAAGTTGTTGATGCTCACAAAGAAAATATGAGCGTTTTAAACGATATATATATATATATATATATATTTTTTTTTTATCGTCTTTCATCTTCAAGTGAAATAAAGTATTCTATCAATAATAAACTCTACTGAATATATAATTTTATCCAGAGAATCCCAAAATCTTTATGTGCATAGAAAAGGAATATTAATTAATGTTTACGTTTTTTGCAATTTTTATAGTTATTTTCAATAAACCAATTTGCACAATATTTATAAATCATACATCTGGATAGAAAGTACTTCTACTGAAATATAAAATTTACAAAAATATGTGCATTATTATAGTGCTAATAAAAATATAATGATAACGATATATATACAGCAACCGCCGCTTAATAAATTCACTGGTTAATAAAATCAGCCGCTTAGTCTGATCAAATTGCCAGGACCGGAATCAAATCAATACAAACTATTGTTAAAGCCGCCTGTTAATAAACTTAAAAATATCTCCTCAGCAGCCAAAAAACATCATTTATGCACACTAAAAAAAAATTTTTTTTTTCATTGTGATTCTTTTTTTTTTTTTTTTTTTTTTTTTTTGAAATAGAAAAAGAAATTGAAGCACAATAAACCCACCGTTATCGCTCATTGTCGAAGATGTTACACTTGCAGCACAATTACAAATTAAACCCGTCCCATAACTTATCTCTGTAACAATTTCAAGGAATGTATTCTTCAAAGCGCATTAATAAGTTACAAATTTGATTTGAAATGATACATATATATATATATATATATATATATATATATATACTTAATTTCTAAGTATTAAAAAGCAATTTTTAGTTCTTATTTTGAAATTACTATAATTCATGAAGTTTAAACGGAAAGATTTTAAATTTATATGAACAACATGAACTTTTGGTAAAGTAAATGATGATTTTCCTCAAATGAAAACGCATGGGAACTTGGAATGCGTTTAACACTTTCGTGACCGCATGCTTTTGTCTTTTTGACTGTAAGGTCCGCTTGTGGGCGTAATTCTCCCAAGTTATAATATTTTAGAACAAAATTTTCTGTATTCACATTTATATTACAAATGGGTATGCATTATAAATATACTCTTTTTAATCAAATAATTTGTATCCATTGTATATTTGATTGTGCAAATATGAATATTGGGTATATTCTTAAGAAATAAGTAACATACAAATCGCGAAAGAAACGCCCACTGGAGGAGTTACAGATTTTCAAATGACGTGAATCTACGTCAGTGGTCTCGAAAGTGTTAATTTACTTATATCGAAGGAGCATTTAACTGATTATCTATAAAAAAAGTAATTAATATTGTTTACAAACTCCATTATTCGCTACTTTTTGAAGTTTCTTTCCAAATTCAGGAAAATAATATATTTTCCTTATAAATGGAGGAACGTTCGGCGCATATAAAAATCAGCCGCTTAATAAAATCACTTTGGCTCAGAGCGAATGTGATTTTAATAAGCGGCAGGAACTGTATATATATAGCATATATATATTTGTATGTGTTGTTATTTGATTTATTAATGATAGTTCAGATTTAAATTAAAAATGTAATATTTAATTTTAATTTTAAACCATAAAAAAATAGTTGTAGTTTTAAATATTCTATTTTTTGAGCATGCATTGTTTGAATTGGGAAATTTAAAGTCAGCAAATTTGCTTTAGAAATTTGTTTTCCTGCATCAGGAAAATTGTAAAATTATGCGTTGAATATGTTGAGTTCATCTATGTTTGTATTTTTATTTTTATTTTAAGAAAAAAGCTGAATCTATAGCTGTATTATTAGGTTATTAAAAATTATTTAATACATTTTTTGAGTTGGACATTATTATGTGCCGTACTATAACATAATTAAAAAGTCGTGAATTTAAGAAATTTACATTAGAGTTTTATTTATGAATTCAGATGTTGAAAATAGTTTTATGTATATCATCTTATAATGAAATTATTATTTCAACAGTAAAGATTGATCCTGTTTCCTCTCCCCCCCCCCTTTGTTTTTGTTTTTTAGTTTAGGCATCTGTAAATGACACACAACTTTGAAAAATATTTGACTAATTAACAATTTATCAATTTTAAGAGGCTGAAACGTACTTTTCCGTTCATTGAAAAGCTGCTTTCTCCCTAGTACGCTTATAATAAAAAAATGCATAGTTATAGATTCTTAACATGTTTTACTTTCTTTTATATTCAATAGAAGAAAATATTGCATTCGTAAAAATATTTGACTTCCATTTTCGAGGGAATTTACACGTTTTGAGCGGTCTGGAGCATGACTTGACTCTTTTTAGAAAATATTTGTCTGTCTCTGTGTGCGTGTTAGATAAAAATTTTGTGACGATAGTATCTCAGGAATTATTGCTCAAAGTTTCATATAAATTTTTATGGAGTTGCAACGTTACATAAAGTTTTGGTGCAAACTGCATAACAGGTGCCGCTACTATACTGCGATTTCGCCCATTCAAAGGAAGGCTGTATCTCAGATTCTATTATATAAATTTAAACAAAAATTCATGTATGAGCCAGTCATTATGAAAAACTTTGTTGGTTTAATTTGGGCGTATATTGGTCAATAGGCGGTATTACTGCGCTTTAGTTTACCCCATGAACGGGAAAGCTAAATCTCAACTTCTATGGCATATAAATGCACGAAACTTGAAATATGAAACAAACATTATGTTAACGACTGCTGACTTAATTTACATGTATATCGTCCGATAAGGGGTATTGTTATAAATTACCTTCTATATTTTACCACATGAATACATCTTAGCATCTGTTGATTAAAATTGCACCAAACTCCATACGTATAATCTTTATTGTGAGATACTGTGGTTGAACATTTGTGGATGTTAAATAGTATTCTCATTTAACTATTATTTCAATACGCTGTAAAGGAAATACAATTAAGGCAACATTACAAATTTGCGTTTTTTTTTTTTTTTTTTTTTTTTTTTCTTTTTGAGTCTCTCAGTGGTTACAATTCCATTAGCAATTTCTTTCTTACATTATGTATAACCATCATTGGATAGGAACGGGTGAAATTGGTCTGGCTGAATACATCCTGTACGTAGGTCACTACGGTAAAACGAGAGTAAATGCACTATCAAGTTCTCGCTGTAATAAATAAATAATAATAATAATAATAAACGAAAAAAAAACACAAAAACACAAACAAAACGCAGATATGACAAAATAAAAATATAATAAAATAAAAATAAAATAAAATAAACCCGCAACATTTTATTTTTTTTGTGTTTGAATTAAAAGCATGACTCTTCATTAGAAGAAAAAAATCATCAAAGCAGGAACGCACAAATCCAAAGCAAATGACGAGACTATGCAAAAAGAAAAGAATTCTTAATAAATATTGGTGTGACACGAATTATAATAAAGTTGAAATAAAGTTATAGTTAATAATAATATTATTATAGTTTTGAAAAGTTAAAGAACACGCTCTTATAGAACTGTGAACTAAAAAGTACAAAATATCTATCTTAGTATTAAAATAGAGGGTAAGAGAAAATCGTGTGAGTGACACACCATAATATTTACATACATTTAAATCTTTAGTTAAAATAATTTATAATTAAACAAAAACCATTTTAAAAAAATCTCCCCTGACTGGGCTCGAACGCTAGACCTTTAGGTTCGTAGCGCAGAGTTTTACCTCACAGCCACAGCGTTCACGTAGGGAAAGTCTTTTTTTACAATATAAATCTTTTGTTTGCTCCCAGAGCGGTTACAAACATACATTCTTCATGATACAAATATACAAACATATATACAGGTGAAGCTAATAAAAGCTTGTTAAAAATAAAGGGATGTACAAATGACTACAGATGAGAAATAATGTAAAAGGAATATTCAAAGAACAAATCAAGAGACTTAAAGCAACGAGCGAGAAACCGTTATGCGAATAATCTGAATGAATTGAAAATAAATGACTACTACTTATGAATAATCTTTTTTTAGTTTTAATAGTCATTTAGTTATTAGTAGAGTAATTTATTTTTAAGCTCGTTGCTTTTATTAGTAGGTGATTTTACCTGTATTTTTTCAGTTAGTAGTTTTATTTCAATCTTATTGCAATCTATGTCACACCAATATTTATTTAGAATTTGTCTGTTTAGGATATTCGCTTCGGTTTTGTGTGCTATCGCTTTAATGTTGCAGTTGTGGCTGCCTTTCCACATGATGAAGGGTCGTGCTATTATTTCATTTCTAAACAATTTCTGATATATATATTAATATATGATTTTTATTTGCAATTATTTTTACTTAATTTTTTTCAATACCAATTTTTCGTTTCATTTTACTCTACTCTCATTGGTACGTAGTTAAGACTACTTTAACAGCCTGTTTGTTCTCTGAGAAAATATGTTTCCTCCTATTGAGGTATTATGGAACTAATATTGTTTGAAATTTGAATTTAAATCTTCTCATTACAGAAATTATTTTTTTTTTGTTTGTTTTTGTTTATAATTGTATTTTTAAAATGGTCTTAAAACAGAGAATGAAAATACGAACTATATAATTAATTTCTCTAATAATATAAATGTAGATAAAAAATATGCATTAATTTTTAGCATTAAAAGATTGAAAGTTTTTTAGAAAATTACATTATACTTATACGCAGTAGTTATGAAAAAAGGTAAAATATATTTAACGGGCCATCTTAATACATATCCTCAAACATATATCAGATTTTATTCTTATGCTTAATTTTCTAATTTTAAATTTTAATAGAGAGACTTTTAAAATTATTATTTTATTCCTTTCCTGCTTACACGCGCAAATAAACAGTAAATTGACAGACTATAATTTTTTATTGACAAACATTTCACTACATAATCCCCCCCTCCCCCATACTACAAGAAGCAACGTAAATAGAACAAAATAAACACTATTTTCTAAATTATTACTTATTTTATCATATTTCTTAATAATAAAATATTTTACTTAGACATTCATTTATTTACAAATCAAATTTGTGATTTTTTTTTTTTTTTTTTCCTTAATTTTCTGATGCTTTTCAAAAACCGCATCTTTCACTTGCCTGTTTATTATTATTATATACATGTCACTTTTGTCTTTACATTTTCCTTCTTTTATATAGCTATATTTATTATTTATTTTATCAGCTTTAATTTTGTATATTTGTTATATTTTTATTTGCTTTAAGCGAAAAAATACATAAGTTAAATAAATCTTTTTGAAAAGTGTTGATTTTCTTTTTATTTAAAAGAGCGCTCTGATTTTTCAAAAAATTTCTCTTTCAAAAGACGTGTTTTAATTCAATTGTTTATTTTTAAAAATAAGTGTTAGTTATTTCTTAAATTAAAAACTCTTATACAAATATCAAACAAATGTTTCCCTATTTACTTATGAAATAATTTTACTTTAATTTTTAAGTATCTATTCTTTTGTTAAAATTTAAATTTCATCTTAAATTGATTCAATCTTATTTTCAATGACTGGTTTTTAAATTCTTTATGAAAATCTTTAAAATACAATTGCAAATAAAGTATTTTTGAACTCCACTTTACAATAGAACGAAAAATGTCCTAAATATATAAAACAATAAATGTGTAACTGAAGTATACGGGGAAGTAGATATTAAACGAATTGTACATTCACATATTCTCCCCCCCCCCCCCCCCCCACACACACACACACCTTTTTTTTTTTTTTTTTTTTTTCTTTTGTTTGAAAATACTCAATATTTACTACCAGAAATAATACATTATATCTCAGTTAATATGTACATTTAAACATTGCAAAAACCTATCATGAAAGAATAAAGAGAATACCCTTTTATATTTTAACTTTGTGTGTTAATCCTATGTTTTGACGACTGGCTACTCTTTCATAATACCTCTTTACTAAAATAGAAGATATGTGTTTTTAATTTTATGCATTAAAGTTTTATCTCTAAAATGCATACAAACAATCCTTTTCTCCTTTTAATGCAAAAAAAGTATTAGGATCAAAATGAATGGTTGTGTAAAGAGAATGGGAGTTTATAAAGGGAAAAAAAATGAAGGGGAGATGACAAAATAATAGATCCAGTGAATTAAAATTATCTTTAAAATGCGATACAACTTTATTAAATGACTAATTTTAAAATGATGATTAAACAGACGAATTAAGCATTTTTATTATTATTATTATTTATTCATAAATAGACATTATATCTGTAATGTGTAAATTTATAAATTTGTAAAGAAGTACTTTAAAAAAATAAGAAATGTTTATAAAATATATCGAAAACTGTTAATTGAATTCCTGTGTATAAAACGTACGTAAAACTTATCGACAGAATGCATGGCTGAAAAGTTTACTATATTTACTACTAAATTGTTTTTAAAGAAATATGTTACCCTGTAATATTTCATCAAAACAAGAAAAAAAAATGTCAATGAGATAATTCAGTTGTATATTGCAAAAAACATTGCCAATTATACAATTTATGGACAGATTTACAGATTATTTTAGTAGAAGAAAATTATTGTTAAACTTGTAATTAATTAGCAGAAATTCGTTGAAACCTTACGTGAAAAGAAATTAAACATTAATTCCAGTTTTCATATTGTTTTTTACTAATACAATAGAAAATTTGACATGATATTTTATATGTGGAGTATTTTAATCTTTAAAACTAATCCTGAAAATAAAAAGAAAATTATCTTGTCTCACGATTGGGGAAAATTTAATTTTATGTATTAAATTTTACCTTTAAAATGACAGTGAAAAATAAATAAATAAGTAAATAAAACTACAGAAGTTACAGCTTTATATAGTATTACAGAGAATGTTCGCACATTTTTTAGACGATTTTGATGAAGTGCACTGAAAAAATTACACTCATATTTCGTGTTTAAAATGTTCAGTTTGATAGCCCTTGTTCTTAACTACCATTCTGCATCGTAATTTCCTTGATAATAATGTTTTTTGTAATATCGGAAGAGGTTTCATATTCTACTCCTCTTGAACGGCTTACCAAAGTTCACAAAAGGCTTACCAAAGATTATTTTAGTAGAAGAAAATTATAGTTAAACTTGTAATTAATTAGCAGATATTCGTTAAAACCTTACGTGAAAAGAAATTAAACATTAATTCCAGTTTTCATATTGTTTTTTAATAATACAATATAAAATATGACATGATATTTTATATGTGGAGTATTTTAATCTTTAAAACTAATCCTGAAAATAAAAATAAAATTATCTTGTCTCACGATTGGGGAAAATTTAATTTTATGTATTAAATTTTACTTTTAAAATTACAGTGAAAAATAAATAAATAAATAAATAAAACTACAAAAGTTACAGCTTTATATAGTATTACAGAGAGTGTTTGCACATTTTTTAGAGGATTTTGATGAAGTGCACTGAAAAACATTACACTCATATTTCGTGTTTAAAATGTTCAGTTTGATAGCCCTTGTTCTTAACTACCATTCTGCATCGTAATTTCCATGATAATAATGTTTTTTGTAATATCGGAAGAGGTTTCATATTCTACTCCTCTTGAACGGCTTACCAAAGTTCACAAAGCGTTTTAGGTCGGCTTTCGGATAATGCAGATTTTAAGAGACCAAAAGCACAAAAATCCATCGGTGATAAATCCGGAGATTTAGCAGGGATATCAGTGAAGAATTTGGTATTAATTCCCGGTTCTTGTTCCATTTTTTCTAGAAAATCAATTGTGGATTGTGATGTGTAGCTGCTTGCTTTGTCTTGATGCAGTTCAACGGATTGATGGCATTGTGGATAAAGAACTGGAATTTGATATTTAAAAATTGGATTTAAAATATGTTCTTCATAGCATTTAGAGTTGATTTTGACATTTTTGTCAACTTTTTTACTTTTATCTTGCCTTTGTATAGAAAACCAGCGGCAATGATAAATCCTTTAGAAAAACTTTCTTTTGATTATTTGAACAATGTAACACAATTTTTTTCTCCTCTTTTATGACAATAAATTGATCTTCCTTTGTTGCAGTCACTTAAACAGACCAAAGCTTCATCTATTGTTACGACATTTTTCTATTTTTCTCCTGATAAATGTTTTTAATAAAGAGTTCTGCAGCATGTTCTACATTCATAGATATGACGCTGAGAAAGACGATGAATATTATATTTTTTGGCCTTTTAAAGATTCAAATCAGAGTTAAAAATTTTATTTACAGTTGTAACGGAGCTGTTTAATGTTTTTACAACATACTTTTGTGTTGGAGGGTTTTCTTTCAGCATTAAAGATTTCACCTTTGCAATATTAGAAGAAACTGCGTTTTTTCTTTGGAAAAGTATTTAGATGAATTTTCCCTTCAGATGCCTGACTATGACGATTTTTTCCTTTCTTATTTATAACATTTCCTATCGTGGCTTTAGATATCGAAAAACCATGGTTTTTACAGCGTTTCTGAATTACTCAATATGAATAACTCTCTTCGGAAAGAGCGGAAACTTATCTTTCCATCCATTGCCTTTTTAAAAGCGCCATTTTGCATATAAACAAAAATTCTAAATATCAGACGGTAAATAAAACTTCCAAAAATATAACTGTTGGAAATGAAGACGATTTTTTGTTATGGCGAAATAAAATCGTCTAAGAAATGTGCGAACAGCCTCTGTATTTGTAGAAAATAATATCATATATAATTATCTTTACCATTATAATTAATTAAGATATAAATTAAAATTATTAATTAATTGATAAATTTTAAAATGTCGCTTGCACATTAATTTTTGACTAAATGTTTTTATATGTTGCTTTAGATGATCTTAATAAAAGCTAATTGAAATTTTTATTTACAATCATAATTATAGGGGGGGAAAAATCAGCCTTTTTCGAAAAAAAAAAATATATATATATATATATATATATATATATATATATATATATATATATATATATATATATATTATATTTTTTTTCAGAATTTTAACGTTTCAAAAACCACAGAGTAAAAAATTTGTGTAATATTACACAACAATATTGAGGCAGCTTACCATGTAGAGAAATACCACAACTATGAAGATAAATGCTGCCAGCTGTACATTTGTAATCGGAGCATAACTTCTCTGCATAGTTGTGGCAAGTTAGGCTGCCTCAATATTGGTGTGTAATACAGCAAAAAATACTTTACAGTGCAAAAAGTAGAAAATTGTAACTCAGTTTTGCAGTAAGATATATAGGAAACTATCAAATGAAGTTTGATGAATAGGCAAAAGGAAAAAAAAAAAAAAGACGCAAAGAATATTTTTAACAAGACGCAACTTTTAAAAAATTAGTTTCGAGAAAATTTTGTGTAGAATTTTCCTTTCACTACAGATTCAATATATATATATATATATATATATATTTAATAGATATAAATGCTTCTAACGCAGTATAAAGTGATGATAACTGAAAACTTCTTTTACCACACTTTATTACAGTTAGGTAGATTCATATTTTAGTAAAATTGAAAGGTTGAATTTTTGATCCAATTTTGTCATTTTCAAAGTTCGCTGTTGCTTTAAAAAAGCATACGAGAAACGATTTATTCTTTTAATTGCATATATATATAATGGGTGTACCAGAATAAAGTATACTGATATAATCAAAACTAAATTTAATTTAATGGAAGCTTTCCCGGCTTTAATCATAAACAAAATTGTTAGAATGATAAATAAAATATAGTATATTAATTAATGCAAATAATGCCCGTTCTTTTTTGTCATCCGTATAAACGATTAAGGGGACTCTCTACCAATCGTCTGCAAAAGCCGAAGCCACTGTTATTCTATGGGAAATTTTGACACATTATAATTCATTAACTAATACATATTTTTAAATTCCGTTTTCACTTTCCGAAAACTCACAACAATTAAACAATTTATCACTTAATTTTTATTATTATTATTATTATTATTTTTTTTTTTAAGATTTCATTTTTAAGCTCAAAAATGAAAAAATTCACATTGTGAAAATTCTCCTTTTGTTGTTGTTGTTGTCGTGTGCCACTCGGAAATTCCGAGGCTTATTTTAAGGCAAGAGGGTTGCGTCTTCCGTTATTAGGAACGCCTCATAGGAAGGAAGTACGACTTCTAGTTCCATAAGCTGGTGAAAGATGGCAGCACCAGCCAAACTCGAATTTTGATCCGGATCAGAGCGAGTTTGACCCATGTTCCGGTACCCCCAGAGGTAAAATTTTTGATGGGAACTTGGAGGACTTTGCGACCACGACGGAATTTAACGTGCACCAGTCGCCATTAGCGTACACGACGGTCTTCGGCCGGCTCGAGGACCGAACCCGCAATCTTTCGATCACGAACTCGCTGCTCTTACCAACCAGGCTACCGCGGCTCAATTCTCCTTTTACAAACTCAAAATAAAATATTAAAAATTTTTCAAATAATTGTTAGAAAGCGATAAATTGTTTCATAGCTGTGAAGTTTCTGAATGTGAAAACGGAATTTAAAAATATAAATTAGTTAATAAGTTATAATGGGGCGAAATTCTCCAAAAACTTACATTGACACTGGCTTCTGGGGACACGTTAAGTGGAGAGGCCTCTTAACCCAACATAGATTACTTTTCATTTCCTTATCATTTCTTATTCGCTTTACAGCTCGTTTTAGTCCATAAATACTTTTTTTTTTTTTTTTTTTTTTTTTTGTACATTTAACTTACATTTAACCACTGTTGTACGAATTCATCCCGAATCGCGTAGTCTAGTGGATTTAAAACTGAACAGTTTAGAGGCCAAATTATCTTTATAGATTATATAAAAGTATTTTTCTGACAGTAAGCTCGAGAAAGTCTATTGTTAATAAGAGATGTGGCCTCATGTTGCATTAAAGTCCAACATTTCTCTAAACCAATTTCCAAATTATTATTTTTCAAAGACATCATTCCCATACTTCAATGCTATTGGCAGTACATCTGCAATACATCGCGGGTGACTGATATTTCTTTTATCCGAAATAACTAATGGAGAAGCACTTTCGGAACATACCTCTTATGAAACCAGAATTTTTTCAGGGAATTTCTGTTGTGTGTGTATAATATATATTTATATGTGTGTGTGTCTGTGTGTGTATATATTGTTGCGTACTTGGGGGTTCGTGAGTTGTCCGAGAATGAAAGGCCAAACGTACAAAAATTCAGTAATTTATTCACAGAAAGTTCCAGAAAAATACAGGTCTATAAACCAAGTATCAGCTTCAATTCAACCAGTAAACACAGCTTGAACAACAGCTGCCAATAGCAAATCCACAGTACAAACTGTATAGCAATAACACTTAAAGCAAGTCTCTTTCAAAGAGGCTCAAAGCAATCCAACATTGGCAGAAGCTGGTCTCAGACTGAACTGAACTGACTTGTCTTGGCGGTAAAACGTCTTATATACCCCTGTAGAAAAATGTGGAAGGTTCCGGAAATTTCCGTATCTCATCAGCCAATGGGATTAGAGCTTCCATATTTGGTATATCCCTTATAAGGATTTTCTCGCCAAGGTCGACAAAAAAATCGCAAAGGTGGGAAAAAGTCGCCAAATTTGGCGCCAAATCCATTACCTGCCTTATTGGGGCTTTTTAATGCGTTTTTAAGGGAAAATAAGGCTATTTCAACGCTGAAACGATTGGAAATGCACAAAATTAGCACTTTATCAACTTACTAAGCCTCTTCGAAAGAATCTATACAAAAATAAACACAATTATTTACAATTTTGTAACAATATATATAGCATTTTACTTTGTTTTTCAACTAAGATCATTTAATGCTCACACTTTTGCACTTTGAATTACACACATTGCATTTAAATTGAAGATTTTTTTCGTCATAAAAAGGATTCGCTTAGTCTGTTCCTTTTCTAAATTATGTTCTACCCAATTAGCAAATTTGATGCTTTTCCGCTTTTGGATGTCTGTGAGCAATGGTCTATTTGTTTCTTGTAGTGTCTTAATACAATACCATTTTTAGAAATTTCTGAACAGATGATTTGGTTACTTTGCGGTACTTTGGTTACTTTCTTTATGAAAATGTTTTTCCTACGTCTGAAGCAATTCTTCACTTTTTGAATGCAAAAGATGTGCAAACCTCTTGGAGGATGGCACGTTTTAATATTGACAGTCTTTCTAATCATGCCACAGTCGAACGGCTTTAAGCATATTTTACATCCCGAAATGTTTTGCTTGCTGATTCTCAACTTTTGAATTTGGAAAGTACCTATTTTGTATATCTTCACGCTTCATGTTACCCTATAGTTGCAATTTAACATTTACACTTAAATATTTGCATTGATATTAGCAATGTAATCCTAGGGATTTGCCTATCCTAGGGATTCACCCCTAGGATTAGGTTAACACATGTCCTCGAAATCCGACGAAAGCTTCTATTTTGATATCTTTTTTCTAAGTCTTTTAGCAAGGATATTACTTATAATAACTGTTACAGCTTTGATCCTCAATTACTAAAATAAAAAATGCCGCCGTAATTGGAAAGTAATGAAAAATTTTAATGCTATTTTATTGTAAAGGTAGTCTAATACGGTCATCCTACTTTAGGGGTGGTCCGGATATATGCCATCAGAATTTTGGTAATTTTCAAAAAGGATGTTTTCCTCACTTCGTTAACCAACAGAGGTATTAGTTTCGGATTATGACGTACGTTGTATGGACCATTAGTGTACACGACGGCCTTCCTTTGGCAGACTCGAGTATCGAATCCACAATCTTACTATTAAGATCTCTGTGCTTCACCAACCAAGCTACCAAATCTCCATAATTATTGGAAAATAAGATTTATCCAAACGTCTTGCTTTAAATTATATAATATATCTATTAATAGCTATCTAAACGAATATAATTTCAAAAGTTAAAAATCTGTAATTACTGAAATATATATATATATATATTATAAAGAAAAACATTTTACATACTTAATTTGCATCAAAATAGAATTTGAAAACTGAATAATAATGTAAAATCAAAAATGAATGCAATAAAAAAAAACAACTTAAAAGTCTTTAAAGTGAATAGAGATGGGGAAAACAATAAACCAAAAAACATTAAGGTCGTCGAGAGAGCCCCTCAAATTTTCATTTTTGTGTCTGAATCATAGTGGTTGAGTTCTTTTCTTTTTGTAAGATGTAAGCTACTTTTGTTTTTATTAGTAGCACTTTACCCATCTTACTGTTTCTGCTATACATTGATAAACTTACCTGACAATGGCGTCTTTTTTTTTTTTTTTTTGTGTGTGTGTTAATTAGATATTTTTTTTTTTTTTTTTTTTTTTTTTTTTATCTCCTTTCATTCTAAAGTTTTTTGCCTGCATTCATTTTCAATATTTGTATTATTATATATACATATATATATATATATATCCAAACATCTTGGTTATAGATTACCATCCTTGCAATAATTTAAACTTTGCATTTTCCCTATGCAGAAGTTACTAGACTTTTAAAAAGTTATTAAAATATTATCAATTTATTTTGAGAAATCCCTATAATTTGATGACACAATGTGTTTAGATGATATAGTGTTTGTAAATCCAAAATAGTCAAAAAAAAAAAAAAAATGATTATGCAATTTCAGACTTCTGCTAATATAACGAAATTATTCCTTTAAAACTCATCTAATTAAAAACCAGATATATTTTTATTTACCAAATGCGATACAAAAAGTTCTCAATTTAAAGAATCTTTTTGTTTATTTATTAAGCAGAATTTATTTTAAAAATTAATCAATTCGAATAATTTAAGAATTGTCTTCATGATTGTACTTCTACAAATTAATTATTAGCATAAAGTTTCAACTACTAGAAAAAAAAAATCCATTATATTGGATTTTATAAATTACAAATTAAATTAGAAATAGCAAAATTTCTGTCTTTATAATTAAAATTTGTTTATAATTTTCGGAGGTTTCTAAATTTTATTCTAAATAACAATTCATAACAAGTAAAACATGAAAATATTTTTCTATGAAATAGAATATAAATATAAAACAGTATTTTTATATTCTATAACGCTGTATTTAACTTCAAATAAAAAAAAAAATCATATTTATAGAGTTGAAAAACTTATTTTTATAAATTATACTATCATTCCAAATTTTGTATTTATTTATGTCAGCATAATTTTAATAAGCATAATTAAATAAATACGAGAAATTTGAAAGCATTTTTAAAACTTTTAATTATCAAATCTCGATTTTATGTTTACTGCGTAAATTGAATTTTTATGTTGATGAAATTTTATATCAATACTCTTTGAACAATTAAAAGTGTATGCAATTGTGAAAGAATTATTTTTCATATTGGTGTTACAATATGTTTAATGAACTCTTATTTTTAGAAAAATTTCATAGAAATAACAATGAAGGCAAATAAACAAACATCTAATTTCTAAAATCTGATGATTAAGCAATTTTACATTAGATAACTACGAAACACCGTTTATTTATTTATTTACAGTTAAATGAATTGTTTTATAGTTTTGATTCAATGTTTGCTAAAAATATAAAATTGTTACTTGAATATTTACATTTACATTCAAACACATACGCAAATATATGTCTTCTATAATATAAGCATTGTTTGCATGGGTGTCAAAGTCGCAACACATTAGATACCAGAGTAATGCATTGCAACAAAGGAAATAAAATTTTACCTCTATTTTGAAACAAATTAATAATTTGAGGGAAAAAAATAATTTAACAGAAAATATGACATTACAATGCAGCAATGCACTAAGAGAAATATATATATATATAAAAGACTTTTAGGAAAAACAATGAGGGGAAAGTAAAAAAAAAAAAAAAAAAAAAAAAAAAAAAAACAAGAATGAAAGAAAAGTAAAAGAAGCATATTGTTTTTCTTACACAGGGCGAAACTCATGTGGACGTAGCATTATTAAATAAATGTTATAATGTAAAAGAAAATGCCATTATTTTAAAAATATTATGGAAATCATGTTAAATAGTTTAAAGTGGGATGTGAAAAAGTAATCACTTTTTTATTATTGTCTATGCGTCAAAACAATTAGGCGTCTGGTTTTGATTTAGTTTTATTAATATCGCATGACGTAATATGCAAGAACTATATTTGGAAATAAATATTCGTTTGTAAATATCAGCCCAAAAAAAGTCGAAGACTGATTTCAAGATCATATATATATATATATATATATATACATGCATATATATATAAATGATAGCTAACTTAATAAAATTTAACCTTAAAATTTTAGCACTTAATAGATACATGCTAATACCAACATACATATATAAATGTCTCCCTTTTATGGTTTCTCCGTTATATGTCTCCATTTATGGTTTATAGTAGGATAACTAGGTAAAGAAAGTTATAACAGTTTAGTAAAAAATGCTTAAGTTGATATTAAATTAGATTTATTTTCCTTATCTACAATAAATTCATTTTTATATAAAAAATTGTAACTTACTTCCTTTAAATTTAATTTAACCTTGTACTGCGTTGTGATCTCTAATTAAAAAAGAAAAAAAAAAAAAAAAAAGAAAGAAAGAAAGAAAGATGGGGAAAACATCTATTAAAATAAAACGCTAGGGAAAAATTCTGATGTGCCACTCATGCGAATTTCTCTTGCCCTCAAATTTAATATTATAAATACTGGTTGGAGATTAAGAGGTAAGATAACGAGTACGGTTATGTAAACCTATGTTAAACAGTTCAAAGCAGGCTTCGGAAGAGTTTTATATGATAATTAGTTCTGTTTGAGGGAGGCTACCGCCCCCCTCAATCCCCCATTTCCTTAATGAACCTACATTTATATAGAATTTAATTCTGTTTTAAAAATTAAACGTTTACTTGAAATCATGCAGACAGTTTTCACAGGCAACATTCATTGAAACTTATTATTCTTGATCAAACTTTTCCAGCAACAAACTTATATTAACTTCAAAAGATAACATTTGGATCTCCTAAAAGTATTCGTTTTTTAGTCACTCTAAGGGACACAGACAACGATCAAACGATAAAAAACACGACTACGTTAATCACGCAGCCTCAAAACGCGTAAATATACAAAAAACAAGCTATGACTATTTAGCTTAAAGCATACGTTACTTACCATACCTCTATGAGGAATTTATTTCAATTCCCGAACAGCTTTCCTGAAAATGGTAAAATATTATTAGTAAAGCACATCCACTAACAACAAATAACTAGTGTGTTGTGGCCACCACACGACTTCCTTTTTTATTTTCCTATAAAAATTCACTCAGTAAAAATAATTTATTAAAATTATTATTTTAAAAAATTATCTTCCATGATAATGCGGACGATTTCCATATTAGAGAAGTAGTATAACACTAAATATCCCCAAAAAATTGAATTTATTCTCAGTATTACATTAAAAAAAAAGAAAAAAAAAATTGTTAAAAATGAAAATAATTGATCATCCAGTCGATAGTTCAAACATTCGTTTTAAATGTACTGGCGAGCTCTTTTGAATGATACCCATCACGAAAATTTACTCCCCTCGAGAGGGACATACACAATTTTTTTTTCCTAGTTGACTATCTCTATTACAAAAAATATATATTCATTTCATTGGGTTTAGTGCAGTCTATAGATGGCAAACTCTACTTACCTGCAATTCCCCCTATAGACGTAATGTAACTGAATACTTTTGAGTGCCCCTGTACATGAACTATTTGCTTCATCTCAACGAAAAGCTTAGTGTAGCATCCCTATATGATACACATTTAGAATACCCAGTTTGGAATTTCTGCTACTATTTGTTCTTGAGATATGCTGATAACAGGCACACACACAGACCATTTGCTAAAAACATGATTTTCGTATTCAAAGAACCTCAGAACATGTAAATATAACAAAAACTCACTTTCGAAAACTTGGCTTAAAACAGTACTTTCTCTACCATAAGGATAAGACAAAGTAATAAAAATAAGGGTTTAAGAAAATTAGAAATAAAATAATAATAGCTTAGATGCTTGTCTGCATATATCTAATTTTGGAGTTCTGAATCTATATTAATAAAATCAGAGTTTTGTCTGTAAATTTGTCGGAATCGAAAAATTTTGCGATATCTTCACGTTTCACACCCCATGAAAGCCGAAAATGACTTCAGAAAATTTTGCCTGTGTGTGTGTGTGTGTGTGTGTGTGTCTGTGTGTATGTCATCGTGTCCGAATGTCGCTTTTTTTGTCCGGGCATCACTCGAGAACGGCTGAACGGAATTCAACGACTCTTGGCAGGAATTTAGGTCTTCACCCAACTTAAAATTATATCTATTAACTTTTCGGAAATTCCCCCCCGTTCCCCCCCTAGGGGGTAAAAGACTAAAACACGTTTGTCCGGGCATCACTTGAGAACGGCTGGACGGAATTCAACGACGCTTGGTAGGAATTTAGGTCTTCACCCAACTTGAAATTATATCTATCAACTTTTCGGAAATTCCCCCCCGTTCCCCCCTAGGGGATAAAAGACTAAAACACGTTTGTCCGGGCATCACTCGAGAATGGCTGGACGGAATTCAACAGCGCTTGGTAGAAACTTAGGTCTTCACCCAACTTGAAATTATATATATAGAAATTTTCAAAATTATAATTAGTGTTTAAATTGTGGGTAAAAAACGCCTGCGCATGCGCCATAAATATCTTTTCACTAAAATGCTTTGAATGAAAAAATGAAATATAAAAATAAATTTTTAAGTTAAAGACTTTTGTATTCGCGTGATTTTCACTACAAATTATGAAAAGATTGAAATGAAGTGTTGCCATCTAAGTTTCATACTTTAGTTAATTTTAAAAAATCTAATTGTCGTATCGAAAAACAGTTTACACCCCAGGATTCAGAAAAATCACCTCTTTCATTTGGTACTGAATTTGTAATGATAGGTCCGATATTTCTAATTTATTTTTCCCTTTATCCGTTTTTCCGTTGCCACTTAAATTTCATACTTTAGTTATTTTATAAAAATCTAATTGTCGCATCGAAAAACTGTTTGAACCCCAGGATTCAGCAAAATCGCCCCTTTCATTCGGTATCAGATTTATAAATATAGGTATGATATTTCTAATTTATTTTACCCTTTTTCCGTTTTCAACCCAGATTCGAGTATTGGATCCCTTTGGCAAAATTTGAAATTCGGCACCGAAGTAGCTCGGACGTTTCTCGCCAAGATCTTTAATTGCACAATTGAGATAGCCAATTCAGTTCATCGCAAAAATGGCTTAAAATATTTAAAGTCACCAAAGGGTTCCGATACTTAAGCTGTGCTTTTTGTATTTATTAGTGCTAGAGGCCTATTTCAGTCGGTACAGTTGTCGAATTTTTATAGGTCACTCTTAATTAGTGCTAGAGGCCTATTTCAGTCGGTTTATTAAATGGGTATTTATTGAATGAAGGCCCCCCGGCACAACTTTGACATGAGTCCCCCCCCAGGCTCAACTTTGACATGACTCCCCCCCAAGGTACCCCTATTTCAGTCGGTACAGCGTTGTCGAATTTTTATAATACGCTCTTAATAGTGCTAAGGGCCTATTTCAGTCGGTTTATTGAATGGGGATTTATTGAATGAAGTCCCGCCAAGGCACAACTTTGACATGAGTCCCCCCCCCAAGGTACCCCTATTTCAGTCGGTACAGCGTTGTCGAATTTTTATAATACGCTCTTAATAGTGCTAAGGGCCTATTTCAGTCGGTTTATTGAATGGGGATTTATTGAATGAAGTCCCGCCAAGGCACAACTTTGACATGAGTCCCCCCCCCAAGGTACCCCTATTTCAGTCGGTACAGCGTTGTCGAATTTTTATAATACACTCTTAATAGTGCTAAGGGCCTATTTCAGTCGGTTTATTGAATGGGGATTTATTGAATGAAGTCCCCTCCAAGGCACAACTTTGACATGAGTCCCCCCCAGGCCCAACTTTGACATGAGTCCCCCCCAAGGTACAACTTTGACATGTCCCCCCAAGGACCAACTTTGACATGAGTCCCCCCCAGGCACAACTTTGACATGAGGCCCCCCCAAGGCACAACTTTGACACGAGTCCCCCCCCAAGGCCCAACTTTGACATGAGCCCCCCAAGGCACAACTTTGACATGAGTCCCCCCCAAGGCACAACTTTGACATGAGTCCCCCCCCAGGCCCAACTTTGACATGAGTCCCCCCAAGGCCCAACTTTGACATGAGTCCCCCACAAGGTACAACTTTGACATGAGTTCCCCCCAAGGCACACCTTTGACATGAGTCCCCCCAAGGCACCCCCCCCCCTCATTGGGAAAAATAGAAAAAACGTTGTTTTGCGGCCATAAGACAGTTTGGACTTCCAACGTTATTTGTTACAATATCTGCAGCTAAAACACATTGGTTTGATTTAATGAAAACTTTATCATGGAATTTAGATCGTCACAAATTAACTAAAGAAGAATTTGTCGATATTAACAAGTTTAGCAGTAGGCCTCTGGCACTAAATTAAAATCTGTCAATGTCAGATTTTCATGTTTTTAAATAATGAAATAATGTCGTGTCTGTATAATTTTTATTATTTATTTATTTTTTTTATTTTTATTTATAATACTGTCTATTAATGACTTCTGTGGTCACGAAATTTGGTGCGTAAATTGTTTGTATGCATCCGGCACTTATTGTAACTGCATTTCACGAAATTCGAAATCCCCCCTCCCCTTCTCGGAGTCGGATGGCAATAAACATGTGTAAAAACATGTTTTTCCGTTTGAATTCGCTTTGAATTATCTTAGAATGGCGAATTTTGGTGTGTGGATATTGATTAAGTGTACGCATTATGTACATTAGTGGGATTTTGCAAAACTTCGAACTCACCCGCTGAGGGTGGGGAAGTAAGAAGTGGGTAAGTTGTGCCGAAGACAGTGGAGACCCAGACTCCTCACTTTGCGAGCGAGAAAACCTCTACCACTCACAGCGAGAACTTAGGTTATTAATAAAGATATGGCATTTTGAGAACTCATTTAAGTTTAATGTCCAGCGAAGCGGGCAAAGCCTGCTAGTTAGCTATAAAAAAGACTCCTACTCCCCTACAGAAATAAAATGGGCTCATATGTTTGCGGATTAAGATTTTATGGCAGAGATAATTATACATTTAGTGGTTTATTTACTGGCTAGTCCTTCATCATGTATTTTCAACTGGAGTAAATACAATATTTATTATGTAATTTTTAAACTATTGTATTTGTAATAAAGTATTCTATAGTGCAGTGTTGCACTAAAGAGTATTTGCTGTGATTAGGATTATTATAAGAAAATATTACTTGCAATCATTTTGAATGATTTTGGCTTATTCTAACTGAACGAATTATTAATATTATATTTTTATTATTACTTTACTTATTATTCATCTGTTTATTTATTTACTACGGATAAACACCTATGATTTTAAACGTAAAAATTCACTTTAAATTTAAATTTAAATAAAAATTCACATTAAATTTAGCTATCATTCCTTGAAATTCTTATAAAAGTTTTTGAGAAAACTGAAAAAAAAAAAAAAAAAGTGCTTTACAATCTACAACCAATAATATCTCTCTCTCCTTTTTATTTTTTATTTTATTTTTTTTTTCGTACTCACATTCGAGAATGATTTGGGTAACAGTTTGGTGAAGCTTCACGTCTATAGCCACAAAATTAACTAATTTGGTGGCAAGTGTTTCTTAATGGATGCGAGCTGAAATTTTTTATTGCTTTATTTATTTATTATAATTTATACGTTATTACTGTATATAAAAATTGCTCTCATAAAATGAGGATAATGCAGTCTATTATATAACACAGTATTACGGACAAATAAAGCATAATAAATGCATTATCTATTAAATGTACTATGCGTCCCATAATCTTCATACAAATTAATTTATCCTAACATTATCCTTAATTAATTAATCTATAATATTAATGAGACTCTTTAATACATAATGATGTAGAGATTAATTTGAGGCATATTGATAAATGCCTAATGCTTATTTAATCAAATCACTCTAGTAACAAGTAACGCGTAATAAGAAAATATTTCGCTATACTTTTTTTTTTCACCAACGGTTGTGCATTTCTTCTGTAAACCACATTATTTATGCTTGTAAAGCAGTCTATTTCTTTCTTTCTTTTTTTAGGTTGCGTAAAATTGAAAATTTTATTATGCATTCACATCTTCACAAATGGTCATAAACTGTTTAGTAAAACAAAATTTTTTATTAAAATATAAACAATGACCGCTTTCATTGCTGCACTCGAAAGGTCGTGTGCTTGACGAAAGCTCGTGTGTTCTTTCAACCTAAAATAATTGTTAAGGATTTATTGCATTTTATGGTGTTTATTCAAAGTTTTGTATTTATTACTTTAAAACGCCAGTTCTGTGATGTTTTCTCATTATATTTTCGTATTACTTCTTTTTTTTTAATACAGTTATATATGCGATATAGCTCTTATTTATTTATTCAAAATAGCTTGAGAAATAAATGTCTCCAATCCTAAATATGGCTAATCTTATTTTATCAGTGTATATCAAAATTAAAAGTGATTATGTGCGCTTTGTTTTAGTCACATCTCACAATCAGCAAATATGTATTATGATCACATCGGTAAAAGCACTATTGAAAAAAAACATCAGAAAATATCATTATTCTTTCGGCGACTGTATCATAAAGTGCATGACTTTGATAGTAATTATTTAGAACGTAAATGTGCTCCTTTTAATTTCCTATGTGTCTATTCCAATTGTTTATAATTGAAAAAATCTGTGTTGGGGAGTTTCTCAGTTTAGTAAATAAACGTCCATTCTTACATAATTTAGTAGAATGGTATAGAATTTTATTCTAAAATATTACATTAATTTTTGATTTATTTTAACAGCAACAATTACTTTCTGGAATATTTTAACATCTATTCATGAATTTTCTCAATTTTTTTAATATATATATATATATATAAGTAAAATTTATTTCTAGTACAATAACCTGTTAAAACAGTTTTCAAACAGATAACAAATATTACAATAAAAGAGTTTACATTTATAGAAAAATATTACTATATGGTTAAAAAAAAACAACAAAAAAAAACAACAAAAAAAAAAACTGCTGTATATTAACTTTTGCTACCGCATTAACTCTCATTGTACTCATTACAAGTTGTCGTCTTGTGTAGAATTTAAAGTCGAATGATTAGGAAAAAATATTAGGCCTCGATGAAATGCCTTTCGTGGGAATATTTTTAAAGGGGGTCCTGCATTTATAGGTACTAAGAAAACCCCCAAATGACTAAACCAGAGAACAGAAGCTAAGTTTTAATTCAACACCTTCCATGTACTAATTTTGAGAAGAGAACCTCTTGGCCACTGTCAACAAGGATATGAGTGTTCAAAATTTATATTTACAAACTATTGCTTTGAAAACAAAAACAAAGCCACTCTTTTACTCTCTCTCTATATATATGTAACCCGCTCCACTCGTATTACGCCATGGTGGCATCTGCTCCTCCTTCTTCTTCTATAGTTATTATTATTTTTTCATATATATATATATATATATATATATATATATACGATATACGTATATATATGTATATATATACATACATAGATTATGAAAACCTTTTCAAACATCGCACGAGATGAAAAATATCACACAAGGAAGAGGGAAATATATATATATATATATATATATATATTTCTTCTTCTTCTTTTTTTTTTTTTTTTTTTTTTGAAAAAATATAATGAGAATTTAAATGATAAAAGCATACAGTATCAATCAGTACTTCATCGGGGGTTTCATCGGCTTGAATACTGTATACAAATTAGGATAACTTCTGTTAATTTATAGACCTATTGCAAAAGATTTACAGGAATAAATTTCCACATGTAGTCTTCAGCATAACATTTTGGGTACTGTCGCAAGATAAAGACATACACTATATTTTTTGGTTCATTTCACCTATATAGTTCCGAAATCTTGCGATATTGCAGTTTTTTCTGAAGAATTGTATGTAGCCGGTAGATGGAGTCTACCTAGTTTTGAGCATCTTCCAATTTCAATTCTAATTTCAAATGTTTTTGCTCCATTTTTTAAACCTGTCGGTTTCTTCTTAAAACTTATTGGTTTCTGATGGATATATATACATTTTTTTTTTTTTTTTAATTCCAATGGAAAATTTTTATATATAGGGGTTTGCGTGAGTGGGTTTACTAAACAATAACTAATGTAAGTATGAAATTCAAATTTAATCACCAATAAAAGCTGTAGTTGTATTTTTTTTATTTTTTTTTTATGTAATTAGCAGGCAATAATAATGTATCTCCTGTGTTCCAAAATTTACTCTGATTTAAAATTATTTTTTGAACGTAATTGGAATTAACAATATATTTCTTTTACGCTTAATTTTATAATGACTTACAATTTTCAGCATTATTATGTATATATATATATATATATATATATATATAATAAATCTTAAAATTAGATGAAATAAAACCTGAATTTTTAAATGTGAAACTAGAACAGAGTATTTATAAACCTATGCGCAAATGCAGCTAAAGGAAATATAAAACTGTAATAAATAAGCAAAATAACATAAATGAAAATTAGTCCCAAAACACAAGTGGGCCTTTTTCAGGGGAACTCCCCCATGTAGGGACTAAAATATGAGAAGTTTCTCCCCAACTTCTCACAGATGGAAGCAAGACCATACAGCAAACGAATTTAATTAATACAAAGCATAAAAAGTATTTAAATCCACAAATAAAATACAAAAGTAAATACATCGATAAAAAGTACACGAATATAAATAATACACAAATATAAATAAATACAAGGACAAACTTAAATAGTCAGTAGAATGAGGATAATTGAATCCCCCCCCCCAATAAAAAATATAGCAACCGCTTCGGCTGGTAGGTCCATTTACCAGCTCTTAAATGACGCCCGAAATGGATAACAAAACTTAAGCAAGATTGTAATCAAGAAGACTGAAATGTTTATTGAGTAGAAAAACAAGATAATGGTTGACAGTTTATATGTTTTTGAGATTTTCCAGAGCCGAATTCAGGTCTAAATGTTTATTGGAAATCATTTTAATTCTGTTAATTTGGGTAAACATAATATTTTTGAAAGCTCTATGACTGATACAGGAGAACCAATTCGTTAAATTACAAACTTTAAAGTTAAAATCTTGCCCTTTATCATAAATTACTTTTTTTTTTTTTTTTTTTTTTTTTTTTTTACTAAATCCAAGATATAAATTTTGTCTTCCGAGTCAGTACTGTTTAAGATAAGGTCGAAAAGATAGATTTCAGCTGTAAATTTCGCAAAATTTTCACAGTTTATTGCTATTATGTCATCATTATATCTATAAAACGTAATATCCTTAAATTGTTTCTTAAACATGAACAAAATATACATATATATTAGTTTTGTCTTCAGAGTCAGTACGGTTTAAGATAAGGTCGGAGGGATAGATTTCATCTGTAAATTTCGAAAAATTTTCAGATATTCGCAAAGTTTGTGTTTTGGGTTTAATTTTCATTTATATTTGGTTATTTTGCTTATATATATATATAAGGCAAAGTTTGTCTGTGTGTGTCTGTGTGTGGACAGCGTAACGCAAAGACGGTAGCTCGGACAGTCACGTGTTTCCATATGAAAGCGCCATCCAAGGGATCCTTGTGCACCCCGAAGCCCGATTTTCGAATTTTTTATTTGTTTTCTTTTAATTAAAATATGAAAATATTAACTTCATAATAGCTGTAAAAATAGCCATTAAATTTTTATCCTTAATTTAATTGTTGCCAAAAAAATTTGCGAGTTCATTTTTTTTTTTTTTTTTTTTTTTTTTTTTTCGACAGGAAAATAAATACGTTTGCTTAAACGTGAACAATAAAAAAATGAAAAAAATTACATTACGCATCTCATAAAAATTGACGCCAGTATCACTTTGAAAATTTTATACACATTGATAAAGTGTTAATATAATTTATGGAACTATTATATGTTGTTCTTTTTTTTTTTTTTTTTTTTTTTTTCTTTTTTAACCATTATTTTGTAGATTTTTACTGTCAAGTTGTAATTTAAAAAAAAAAAAAAAAAAAAACTGCCCATGACGTCATATTTGACTGTGTAGAGTTTTTTTACTACAATAATCTCTATAAAATATATATGTATTTTATCAGTTTTATTTAGAGATCCTACTGGGCGATTTTTTAAATTTTGGCGTTAAAATAAATCGAATGATTTTCGCCAAGAAGTTTAATTTAGCAACAGCCGTTTTAATCCATTTTAATTTAGCAATAGCCATTTAAAGAAATTAAACCGAAATAGTAGTCACATAAATGTTCTATTTTTAAATGAATAGATAATTTTATAGGGAAAAGAAAAAAAAAACCTGTAGTTTTAAAAATTGAAAATTTATTTCAAGCACTATTTTAGGCTTAAAAACCATTAAAAATATAAACAGAATATGAAGAATTCTTACAAATTAACAAAAAGGTGTCCGATAAAATTATTACCAAAATAGGATCCCCTCTTTTATACAAAAAATTGTATTAAAAAGAAAAAAATCATCACTAATATGGTGACAAAAATTCAAAAGCCGCCAAGGGAGCGATTTAATAAAGTTAAGTAGCACGGTAATGTTTACATATTTATTTATTTATTTTATATACCAATCACTATGCTAATTTATAATACAAATATACGAGCTGCTGTGTGTAACTGTACCTGCACGCTGTCCGGCAGAAATATTTGATTAATTTAAATTAATATTTAAATAAATAAATAAAACTAAGAATACGTTTAATGGGAAATATACAACCATTAAAATATTAGTTGGCTAAAATGCAGCAGAAATAGTGCTCTTAGCATATTATTATAAGGGATTTATTCTTTGTCCCGCATGATTAGCACTGTTGCAATGAAAGCAGTTTTACAGGCGAAGTGAAAATAAAAGGTCAGTTCATTCATTCACTTTCAGTAGGGTCAGCCTCGGCGACAAACTTGATGAGTGGGCGACCAAATTTAGTGAGAGGGCAAACAAATTTGATGAAAAATGATATTTTAGAATTCCTCAAGTTTCAAAGATCTCCGACATACGGAAGCACAGATCTCGAGCTTTCCATGGGATTTTCGATGGAATCATCGCAAAAAGTTATAAATAGGAATGAGCTGATTTATGCGAGAGAATATGTACTCACTGCGAATCAGAGTTATTCAGAGACCTATTCTGCGTGATTACACTTTAAGGATTGAGCTCTAAATGAATGAACATTTTTCTTGAGCTTGCGAAGATTTATGCTCAGTAGTATTTGACGTTATTTGCTTTACTCCTGTGGAACAAGTGAGTGTTTTTCAGAATGTTCGAGAACATTCATAGAATAGTGACTTTTGCTATATGAGTAAATGCTTCAACTGTTTCCAGAATAATCGAAGAATGAGCTTTACTATTGGATCGTTTTCAAGAATATTCGTTTTGATAATAGTTTTGTAGTATAAATTCGAGAAGCTAAAAATATATATTTAATATCTCTGAGCAGATCACATACTAAAGCTGTAGCGAAAAAAGTCGCCAATCGAAATATATTTATTTAAACGTTTCAATTATTCAATTAAAAAGAAATTGTTTTCATGTAGTGACCAGCGAAGCGGGCAAAGCCTGCTAATATCTTTATATATCATATATAAGACAATGTTTGTGTGTGTGTCTGTGTGTGGACAGCATAGCGCAAAGACGGTAGCTCGGACAGTCTCGTGTTTCGACACGAAGGTGCCCCCTGATGAGTCCTTGTGCCCCAGGAAGCCCGATTTTCGAATTTTTGATTAGTTTTCTTTAAATTAATTAAAATGTGAAAATAATAACTTTATAATAGTTATAAATTAGCCATTTAAATTTAAGCTATAATTTAATTATTGCCAAAAAAATTTACGAGTTTATTTTATTTTTATTTTTTTTGGACATAAAAATAGATACATCTAATTAAACGCGAACAATAAAAAACTATAAAAAATTAAATTATGTATTTCACAAAAATTGACGTCATTATCACTTTAAAAATTTTATACACATTGATCTAGGGCTAATGGCCATGATGCCAAAGTATGTTGATCTAAAGGGATTTTTCATTTTCAAAACAAAATTTTTTATATTTTTACTGCTAAATTAAAAAAAAAAAAAAAAAAAAAAAAAAAAAAAAAAAACTGTCCATGACATAACATTTGACTGCATAGCGTTTCTTTACTACTCTAAATTCTAAAATATAAAATTTTTATAAGATAAAGTTTTAATTTTATCAGTTTCATTTATATCCCCATGGGTGATTTTTTAAATTTTAACGTTGAAGTACGCTGAAAACTTTTCGCCAAGAACTTGAATTTAACAATAGCCATTTTTAGCCAAGTGGCACATAAAAAATATGAATAAATTATAAAATATTGCAGAAAAATTTATCGAAACAGAAATAATAGTCACATAAATTATCTAATCTATTTTTATCTAAGTAGATAATTTTATAGAAGAAAATGCAGTCTTGGAAATAGAAAAAATATTTAAACAAACACTATTTTAAACCTATAAACCTTTAAAAATATGAATAGAATATGAAGGATTCTTATAAATTAACGAAAGGGTGTAACTAATAAAAGTACTATCAAAGTAGGTACTGAAAATATTCACCCCTTTTATACAAGAAAGTATACAGGAAAAAAAAATAAAAAATCCATTGTCAATATGGCGACAAAAATCCAAAAGCCGCCATATGAGAGATAAAATAAAGCTGTTTATCATGAGTTTTACTTATTTATTAATTTTTTTATACATCAGTCACTACGCTAATTTAACATACAAATAAATGAGCTGCTATGTGTGGCTGCACTTGCAAGCTATCGGGCACAAATATTTGATTAATTTAAATTAATATTTAAATAAATGAATAAAAATAAAAATGAAAAATATATATAATCACAAAAGCATTAATTGTCTAAAATCCTTCTGAAAAGCGCTCATAGCATACTGCCTTAGTGGGAATATTGTCCTGAAATCGCTGTCATTTATGGTCGACAGGATACATCAAATAAAATATAGGAAATACCGTGACCATAAATACTATATATAGTACGTAAAGTGCTGTTTGTGTATAATTGTGATTGTGATTTAAATATAAAAGTCTATTTTGAAATTTTTCGATACTGTACGTTTCAAAACTGTCATACAGTGAGCACCCAAATTCATGTTCACGGGTAAGGCGTGAACTCTCACGACAGGCACTAGAGACAACGACCTAAGACATTACAAGAAAGAAGTCCCTGTCGAAGTCAGCGAGGACCCAAAGCGAAGTTTTTGTACCACTTCAATGTACTTTCTTTTACATTTCTGTTTTTACAGCGGTATAAAAATGATTTTTTTACTATTTATTTAATTTAAATATAGTGACCAGAGAAGCGGGCAATGCCTGCCAGTATATATATATATACATATATATAACACTATCAAATCTAGTATATTTTGGACATCTGAAACATTTTTATATATCATTCTGTATAACAGCACCTCCCACTGGTTAACATGCAGAAAAATTTAATCATCGATTCTTAAAAAAATACTTTGCATTTGCAGTTTGATCTAATTTCAACAAATAGTTTATAAGTTCAATCATATAGAAATTTGGAAATTTGTAAAAGGTTAGGAGCAGCAGTGTCGATTATCGGCCAATATAACACCCAAATTAGCTGATCTTATTTCAGTTTTTTCAATTTTAAATATAAAAAAATACGAATTTGGATATATTTATATTTATATTAAATTTCTGCTTTTAATCTGAAATTTATAACTTACATTGGAAATGAATTTGTGTCAACATTTGTAAAATAAATGTCAAATTTCAGTGGTCTAAATACTAGTACGATAAAGATTGTCCCTAATTTTCCCTAAGTCTATATATATTTATATAGTAAATAAATAGTACAAAAAAAAAAAAAAAAAAAAAAAAAATTAGTCGTTCGATACTTTTGATAAATGTTCAAATTATACCCACGTACCTTATTATCAACAATGCATGTAGATTAAACATCCAAAACAGCAACCGTGTCTTATTAATGTTTTGACATTCAAAATAATTAATTAGCGTAGGATCAACGTTAATGGCCATTTTCCGAAGATGGTAATGATCCTTGAAATAAAATTATCATAACTATGATTTATAACTGTTAAAAGCAATATATCTAACTGAACCAATAGCAGCAAACATATTGACAGATAATTGAGCGTAAATTTATCAATAAATTGGGTTGAAAAGAAAAAAATTAATAATATAACGAATTTCAGTAACTATATTTTATTATTCTACATCAACTTTTCCGGATACCAAAATGTGATACCATTTTCGCTTCCCTCCTTCCCCCAGCAAAAAAAGTAAAAAAATAAAAAAAATGTGTAGCTAAAATTTTAGATTTTGTTTTAGAAATAGATTATTTTTTAATAGGATTTTAGATGTTTTCTTCTATTTATATTGTTTGTTGTTATTTATGAATGAAGAAAATTACTTATAAAAAACTGAATTTACAGGAATATTTTTTGAACTCAAAAACAGAACTACAATTTTTTCTCATGACATCTGGACTAATCTGAGTTATTCCATCGGAAAAAAAGAAAAGAAAAAAACGAGTAGGTTGTGGCCACCACAAGACTTTCTTCTATGTTTTCCAATACAAATCCAATCAGTAAAAATAATTTATAAAACTATCATTTATTAAAATTACCTAGCATGTTGAATATACAGATGATTTTCATATTATAGTGAACTAACACTAAATATCCAGTGAAAGATAATTGCATTCTCTGTAAATAACACCTTAAGAAAAACGTTTTCATAATGGTTACCTCCCTTATCAAGTTTCCTACGGTTATATGCCTTAAAAGTTTATATATAGCCTTGTCATTCTCTGGGGAAATTGCGGTATAACAGCTTCATTTATTGGCTGACATGCATCAAAATTGAGTCAGCATAATATCTCATAATGACCTTATCACATATCAAGTTTTGTTCGATTATACGCCTTAAAAGTTTATATATAGCCTTGCCATTCTCTGGGAAAATTGCGGTATAACAGCTTCATTTATTGGCTGACATGCATCAAAATTGAGTCAGCATAATATATCATAATGATCTTATCACATATCAAGTTTTGTTCGATTATACGAAATAGAACCTGAGATATAGCCTTCCCTAAACATATGAAAATCGCAATATAGCAGCGCCACCTGTTGAGTGACTGGCACCAAAAGGGAATAGGTACTAATTTTGGTCTCATTGCATCTATATATAAATTTATACGAAATTCTGTGAATAGTTTTTGAGACACAGCCTTCGCTGAAATTGGGGAATTCGCTGTATATAGCAGCGTCACTTGTTGAGCAATTGGCACCAAACGTTGATGGGCATTAACGTAAGACAAGGTGCATTTATGTATAAATTTATTTGCAATTATCTGCAGTAGTTCCTATATACAGTCGCCACAAAATTTTTGTCAGAGACGCATAGGCAGATTGGCAGACAGACATTTTCCAATTCTCTTTTTATTTATTCTCTTATTTACTTTTAAAATGTGAAACTCATAAACCTTAAACCAAATTTTTTACACTATTTTAATTTTAATTCATCAGAAACCAAGTTATTGTGAAAACCAAATTAGTATTGTGCGAAGAAACATTAATGATGTTAACCAAAATCATCGAAAAAAAGGTTTCAAAATAAAATTCATATTTGACTATCCAGTTTTCTTTTTTCGCCAGGCAATAGACTTTTAAATCCTCATGGCGACATTAAATTTTTGTTTTGTCGCCGTGTTGACAAAGCATTTTTAATAATTAATTTATTCATTTATATATATATTTTTCATATATATATATATATATATATATATATATATTTACATTAAAAAAAGTGCCTTACCTATTTTGATTATATTATTTATTAATGCGTTTTTTAGTCAATTTGTGACAATAGTTCATAATCTATTTATATTTTTAAAATATTGCTATGTTTAAAATGATGCTCTTAAAAATTGTAAAGGTATAACTTTTAATAATACTTTTTTCTATAAAATGTTTAAATAACGAATGAACTGAATTCTCGTGCTTAAATATTACCAATGATTATTTTTTATCATTACGTATTTTACTTATAACTTATTTCATCATTGTATCGTTTCGACAAAATTTAATCGTAACTGGTCCACGATAGAGAAATATTTATATAGATTTTATCTTTAAAATATTGCTATGTTTAAAATGGCCCTTGCAAAGATTCTGAAGAAGCAACTTTTAAAAATACACTTTTCCGTAAAAAATTCTCATCAGACAAATGTCATATTTTTTTCTTATAAAAAATGTTTATTATTATTATTATTATTATTATTATTATTTTATCTTTTTTATCTTCGCGTATTTCATTAATTACATCATTATTGTATCGTTTCGACAAAATATAATCGTAACTGGTTACGTTAGAAAAAAATTAATCAGATTTTACAAAACTGCCATAAATCCTGTATTGAGATAATATAGAGAAATATTTATTACTTGTAGTACCATATTTCAATTTTGAATAAACTCCTGGAATGGCATTGAATAAGAAAAGATATTTGCCTCATATACGAGTATAAATGATATTTCTTACGTATCAAAAATTTTTATTATTAGAACAAATTTTATAATGCATTTATCTTTTGCTAGTGTATAACCCCGTCAAAGATGACGGAATATGAAATCAATTAAGGTAGTGAATTAACGAAGGCTTTTCTTGCTTCGTTGGTCACTATATTTAAAGGAAACTCTTTTCTATATCGCTTTATAAACATAAATAAATAAAAAAAAAAGACATGAAATTGCTCAAAAGCCCGCCTCCTGTCCCCGCTGCCTTCGTCAGCGAGCCACTGATTCGCAGACTTTTGGGTGCCTGTCTTTACTGCCTGTGACAATGGCTTGACAGCGGCCTTCCATTTGGGTGCATATCAGATGACAGTTTCGAAACGGACAGTATCGAAAAAAATTTGAAGTAGCAATTTTATATTTGAATCCCAGTTACATATGAAGAACCCTATACGTGGTGTTCATAATATTTTTTTCATGTTATTTTCTATATTTATTTTATTTATTTGATCAACTATAAAATGACAACAATTTCACAAGAAATATAATATTACAATATGCTATGATCGGCTACATCTATCGCGAGACAATTAATTTTTGAGTTTTTTGAGTTATAACAGTAGTTGAATTAGTTAATAGTAGTTGATATATAGAAAAATAAATATGTAAATATGTAAATCTGATCATAGTATACCCTTAATATAGCTCACCTTGTCGATTTTTTATTTTTTACCGCCATTTTAGACAAAAATACATAATTTATGCGATTATTTTTTCTGTTTACTTCTTCTCTGTTTCTTTTTCCTTTCCTTTTTTTTCATTTAGGAACAACTATAGTATTTCCCCACAACTGGATTTGGTGATTATGGCTAAATCATAAATCTAAAAATCATAAATTAGAAAATCATAAGCTAAATCATAAATCATAAAATCATAAATCTAAAATAAACAGCATGCGGGCTGCCATCTTATATTGCAATGAATCCAGAAAGACATCGTTATCGTTCAAAACGGCGCCAAAGAAAAATCGCCAAATCCAGTGTTAGAAAAATACTATAGTTATACCTTCCTTTTCTTTTTTTTTTTTTTTTTCAATATTTTATTATTTATATTTTTGATGCGCTATTTGGCTTAAAGTGGCTTTCACAAAAGTAGAGTACTTGGTGGAAAATGTCCGATCTATTTAAGCAATAAAATTTTAAAATATTACCCAGGATTATCAATGAATTAACTTTCATGCCAAGCGTTATTCATCCATGCGAAAAACATACTATTTAAACAAAACAAAAAAGAAAAAAGCCATATAACTGCAGGCAACCTATAATAATAGCATTAAAAATAGTTAATAATAGTCATTAAATAAAAAAAAGAAAAAAAAATCCCAGACTGTTTCGGCGACAAAATTTCAAAAGTCGCCAAATAGTCCTTTATTAAAGTTGATCCGAATATTTACTTACATCGTACAGAGAAATTTAAGGGGAAGGAACAACTTTAGCATTGGATTTCCCTGAATAAATTTAAAATTTGGCACCGAAGAAGACATTTCTCTCTAAGGTCTTTACTTACACAATTGGAATAGTCATTTTTTTCATAGCCAAAATGGTAATAAACAGCGAATCCATTACTAATCGAATAACTAACAATAAATATTGTACCTAAAATTGAAGTATATTAAAAAACGTTACTATTATTATTATTTTTTTTTTATTTATTATTATTATTTTTTTTTTGGCTCCAATTTTGTATTTTCCTTTTTTCATATGTATGAGCAAATTTAATGTTATATACAACGAGATATATAAATTAGAGTGCTGATTCAATGGATGAAGGATTAGCTTTCTGTGGTTCAAGATGAATCACGTGACATGCTCAAATAGGTTGCTGTGTTTGGCCCTTTATCGCTATTTTGGCATTTAAAATATCAGTTCAACAAATTATCATTATTATTAGGTAACATGACATGTCCTATGACCGAAATAAATTGCTTTTAAAATAATTTTACACATATTTCACATTTTAATAAATAATAAAATACCTTTCTTTTCATCGTTTCTCAACAAACTTTAAAAGTGTTTATAAAACAAAATTTAAACTTTTAAAGAGCTAAATTTAACAACAAATAATAATTTTTCAACTATTTTTAAGCATTTTGTCGGTTAAAGTTCAACTACACGAAATAAAAAAGAAGTAAAATCAAAATCAAAATGGTTTAGAACAAAAGAATATTAAACTACGTAAAGTAAACAAAAACATTGAAACCGTTGCCATAGAAATGTACTGAAAATGAGCTGTTACCAAGGAAACCACCGAATACGCATGTGCAAGGAAAGCATGTCACATGACACATCTTGGACCTTCTCAAGGGTTACCATTTATCACTCTACTTTATATATCTCGTGGGTTATATATATATATTTTGCGTGAAAGCACATTTCAATTTATGTTAAAAAAAAAAAAAAAAAAAAAAAAGAATTAACTGTTTTTTTTTTTTTTTTTTTTTTTTTTTTTTTTTGGCAACAAATATAAATTTTAAATGCCAAATTTTGAATTTATTACCAGGTTATTATTTTTGAAGGATTTCAATGCATGTTTCCTCATATCATCTGTTAACTAGCTGACACCTGTCATGACGTCAGATATGACGTAACTGTATTACGTAATCAACAGCGCATCTTCGCTTCTCTGAGAGAGAGGTTTATGTGAGTCTGTACGAAAAAGCTTTGCTAAGCGTGCGGCGAGAAATGCCCGCATTATGTTATTCTACTTTTCTATATTATTAAATGTTGTGATTGTTTAAAAGACTCTGCTTTTCACTCTGTGGACCCATTTATACCAACAATGGTTATGGGCCCAGAGACACGCATCTTACTGCGGACTTTTTAAAAATTTAAATTAACATTCGTTAAAACGAAAGGGCGACTTACTGTTAAGCCTAAGGGCTGAAATCGAAAGTATTTTTGATTCTATTTTTATAAAGAAGCTACTATAGCTGATTAAATATGTCGCAAATATTAAATATAGAAAAGTTATCGAAAAACAATTTCGATACATGGAAGCTGCAGATAGAAGCTGTTTTAATCAAGAATGATCACTGGAGTTATGCTAACGGAACGAAAATTAAGCCCGATGAAGGCGCCGAAGGTGAAGAAAAATGGCTCGAAATTGACCGGAAAGCTAGAGCCGATTTAATCCTAGCAATTACCCCAAGTGAGTTGTGTCATATTAAACATTGTACCACCTCAAATGAAGTATGGAATAAATTAAAAGAAGTTTACGAATCGAGAGGACCGGCAAAGAAAGCCACCCTGTTGAAGCAGCTACTCTTTAAGAAAATGACTGACAGTGAAAATATGTCCGATCACCTAAATATTTTCTTTGATATAGTGGACAAGCTAAAAGAAATGGACATTCAAGTAGCCGAAGACCTATTATCAATTTTGCTCTTATACAGTATTCCTGACAGCTATGAAAATTTCAGGTGCGCCATAGAAGCAAGAGATGAATTGCCGCAGCCTGAAGCTCTGAAAATTAAAATGATGGAAGAATATGAGTCAAGAAAAAATAAAAAGCATCAAGAATCATCAAATGCGTATTTTACAACTCACAAGAAAAATCTTCCTGAAAAGAACAAAAGAGAAATCTTAAAGCCTGTGCAGAACAAGAACACGTATGGCGAAAGAAATTATGCAATCTTCAAATGCAATTACTGTTCAAAAGTAGGGCATAAAGCCTCAGAATGCAGAAAGAAGATCTCAGACAGAAAATTCACTTCATCGAATAAATATAAAGATAGATCTTTCATGGTTGAAGATAGTACAGAGTTCACGATGGCAGCCAGTAACTCTTTCCAAGAACATTCCGAGTGGTGTCTCGATAGCGGTACGACATCCCATATGGCTCATGACAAGAATTTGTTTACAGATTTCGAACCTAGAATTGGATCATTTATAAAATTAGCTGTAGATGAAACAGCGGAGATCACAGGTGTTGGAACAGTCAAATTAAAAGTTCCCGGTAATCACGGTGTAACCAATTTAAAGTTAACAAATGTTTTGTGCGTTCCAAAATTGAAATGCAATTTAATGTCTATATCAAAAGCTACATCAAACAACTGCCGAGTTGTATTTACCGAAAAATGTGCAAAAATCACAGAGCAGGACGGCTCTCTGATTATAAGTGCTACGAGAAAAGGTGATTTATATTTTTTTCAGCCGCAGGTGGATATCGCTGCAACAACTCAGGTAAGCAACTTTCATAAATGGCATTTAAAATTAGGACATTTAAATGAAAAAGATTTAAAATTATTAAAATCTGAAAATATGTTAAGAGATTTAAATTTTAATGAAAAAGATTCCTTAAAAGATTGTAAAGTATGTATTAGGTCTAAACAAACTGTGAAACCATTTTGTAAAGAAAACAAATTTCATAGTGATGAATTATTAGAAGTAGTTTATTCTGATTTATGTGGCCCTATAAATGTTAAATCCCATGGCGGATCACGTTACTTTATTACTTTTTTGGATGATAAATCTCGTTACATTGAAGTAAATTTTCTAAAAACAAAAGATGAAGCTAAGAACGCGTTCCGGAGATATAAAGCAGCAGTCGAAAATCGATTAGGAAAAAAAAATTAAAATACTGCATACTGATAATGGTTTGGAATATTGTGGCGAAGAATTCAATAAATATATTGAAGAATGCGGTATTAAACGCGAATTCTCAGCACCAATGACCCCTCAGCAAAATTCTAGAATTGAAAGACAAAATCGTACATTATGCGAAATGGCGAGGTGTTTATTAATGCAATCAAACCTTCCAAATACATTCTGGGCTGAAGCAGTAAATTGCGCTGCATATATTAGAAACAGGTGTCCCACTAAAGGAATTAAAGAAAATAAAACACCTTTCGAATTGTTTTTCGGTTATAAACCAACTGTTAACTATTTTAAAATTTTCGGACAGAAATGTTTTGTTCTAAATAAAAAATCAAAAGGGAAGTTTGAAGCTAGGTCACACGAACATATATTCGTTGGCTATTCAAATGAATCACGCGCTTACAGATTATGGAATAAGGATACCAGAAAAATTGTCATAAGTCGTGATGTTCGATTTATAGACGAATTTGAAATAAATGATTCAGCCACTACTGATCAATTAGAATTAATTTTTCCGTCTGAGAATAAATGCAATGATTGTAATATTAAAAATGAAACTCCTATCCCTACTCAAACCGCAGACAGGGGGAAAACAGCGGATCGATTTCCTATCCCCCTGAATGCAACGGAGAAAGTTTCTCTTTTTGGAAAGGGGGGGAAGGCTCGCTTTCTGAAGGGGGGGACGTGAAAGATGTGAGTGGAGGGGAGGAGAGTGTTGACGATATATGTAAACAAGAGAAAGGGATTAATAAAAACAATCCTATTTTTAAACGCGGTCCAGGCCGACCTAAAAAAATTAAAAGTTGGAACTTTCAAAAGTCTCATAAGGAGTGTATTACAGATACAAAATATAAAGATGAAACTTCTCAATTAGCTGATAACTCATTTAATGAAATTAATCCCAGCGTAATCGACGCGCTAAATGGAGATTATGCTAAAAATTGGGAGAACGCGATGAAATTAGAATATGATTCTTTAGTTAAGCAAAACGCTTGGGAAATTGTAGATAGACCAAAAGATAAAAAGGTAATTGGGTGTAAATGGGTTTTAAAAACAAAATTCAAACCAGATGGTCAAATTGAAAAATTTAAGGCCAGATTAGTTGCCAAAGGGTGTTCACAGAAACAAGGTATAGATTTTGAGGAAAATTTTTCACCAGTAGCCAGATTAAGTTCTATAAGAACTGCAATCGCGTATGCTATCCAGAATGGTTTCACAGCATACCAGTTAGATTTCATTATGGCATATGTTAATGGTGATATACATGACGAAATTTTTATGGAGCTTCCTGAATTTTTTGAAAATGATATACACGAAAATAAAGTGTGTTTATTAAAAAAATCTTTGTATGGCCTTAGGCAGTCAGGAAGACAGTGGTTTAAGAAATTAGATGAGAAATTGAGAAAAATGAAATTTAACCCTTTGAATTCCGACAAATGTGTGTATTACTCAAAATATCCTTTTGATGCTATTATAATCGTCTATGTCGACGATTTAATTTGTCTCACTAAAAGTGAAGAGCACTATTTTGATATAAGAAATAAATTAGCAGAATCTTTCAAAATGAAAGATATGGGCTTTCTGCATTATTGCTTAGGCATTGAATTTAATCAAGATAGGGACAGCATCACTATAACACAAAAGAAATACATTGAAGATTTATTAAATAAATTTAATATGGAAGATTCTAGAGTGGTAAATATACCATTAGATAGCAGTGTAAAATTAAGTAAACAAATGTGTCCAAATACAGAAGAAGAGAAATCATACATGTCAAAAATTCCTTATAGACAATTAATTGGTTCTCTTATGTATCTGTCGGTTGCTACCAGACCAGATATCACCCATGCTGTAAATTATTTAAGTCAGTTTAATAACAATCCAGGAAAACCTCACTGGATAGCTGCTAAAAGAATACTAAGGTATCTCAATGGCACTAGAAATTTAGGAATTGTGTATTACAGAGACGATAAACCATTGACAGCATTTGTTGATGCCGATTGGGCATCGGATATAAATGATAGAAAATCATATACAGGATATGTCTTTAAATATGCCGGTGGACCTATTTCTTGGGAATCTAGAAAGCAGCGAACCGTTGCTCTATCCACAACAGAATCTGAATATATGTCTCTGTCTGAATCCGCAAAAGAGACAATTCATGTTAGAAATTTCTTAAAAGAATTGGATCCTGAAATTGTATCAAGTCCAACTGCAATCATGTGCGACAATCAATCTGCACTGAGATTAGTAAAAAATCCTGTTCATCACAATCGATCTAAGCACATTGACATTCGTCATCATTTTGTGCGAGAAGTTTACAATAATAAACTAATTGACATTAAATATATTTCATCAGATGAACAACCTGCAGATATTTTAACAAAAAGTTTAAATGCATATAAACATGAAAAATGTTGTGATATGATAGGACTTAATACTCAGGACTGACGAACTTAAAAATATATATATATATTTAAACTGTGTTTTCATTAAGAAATTAACTGATTATATTTTACGTATTTTATTTTATTATATTAACCATAATTATTTGCTTATAATTCTATTTCTCTACTAACACTATTTTAAGTAACTCTTGCATAAAAATAATTTTCTGTAATTTTTAATATGCTATTATAATGCATAAATATGTTTTATTTTCGAAACATTTATTGAATAAGGGGGAAATGAAGGATTTCAATGCATGTTTCCTCATATCATCTGTTAACTAGCTGACACCTGTCATGACGTCAGATGTGACGTAACTGTATTACGTAATCAACAGCGCATCTTCGCTTCTCTGAGAGAGAGGTTTATGTGAGTCTGTACGAAAAAGCTTTGCTAAGCGTGCGGCGAGAAATGCCCGCATTATGTTATTCTACTTTTCTATATTATTAAATGTTGTGATTGTTTAAAAGACTCTGCTTTTCACTCTGTGGACCCATTTATACCAACAATTTTCATATTTAAAAAAATCTAATCAAAACTCCGTTACAGATAACGTATCAAATGAAGGAAGTGATTTTTCTGAATCCGTCGGACTAAACAGCTTAGCCAATTAGATAACATATACATCAGATTTGTAAATCTTCGTTAGATAAAGACAGATAGCACATGACAGAATTACAGTACGAAGAATTGGAAAAATACCCAGGACCAGCACGGGAATCGAACCCGCTCTCCTATGCTCGAAGGCGATTAGCAGTGTGGTGACATAACCACTCGGCCACGGAGGGCCACAATTAGATTTTTTTAAATTAACTAAAGTATGAAAGGCAACTTGCTACAAAGATGAATACGAACCGGATTCGTCATCTCACTTGCAAATTAGATAAATATATATTTTGTACAATACATATTATGAAAATATACATCTGGCATGTATATTTTCGTAATACGTTTTTAATCGCCAAAAAAGAAAATCGCCAAGGATGGCAGAGTTTTGAAATTTAAAATTAAAAGTTTGTCAATTTGACAGCAAAGTAACTCAATCTAACACATGCACACGATAACTAATGTATATATATATATATATATATATATATATACCCAAATATGGAGATTAAAATCGGGAAATAATTTTCTTCGATTTACAATAATTTTTTACAAAAAATCCAATGGGCGATTAACATCCACGGACGGTCAATGACGTCACACTTCCCTTGTGCGTACATATGATTACGTTTTTTAGTCAATTTATGATAGTAATTCATATTTTTTAAAGTACTGCTTAAATATCTTTAAAATATTGCTATGTTTAATGTTACGCTCTCAAAAATTATGAAGAAGCAACTGTTAAAAATACATTTTTTCATAAAATAATCTCATCAGACAAATGTCGTCATTTTTACTTAGTAGATCATTGAGCTGAGTCCGCATGCTTAAATATTGTCCGTATATTAATTTTATATTTTATCCTCGCGTATTTTATTAATTACATCAATATCGTATCGTATCGACAAATTATAATTGTAATTGGTCCACGTTAGCGAAATATTATATAGATTTGAAGAGTTTTTTAATAAAACGTTCAAAGAGTCGCTCTTACGGAATTTGTATTTTCTGAATGCCAACAGTTTTGGTTTGTTTTTATCTTTTATTGCGTTGTTTATAGTAGCCGGTGATACGTTATATTTAATTTAGAGCTTTAAACATTACAATTGGATAGTTTTTAAAGGTTTTAGAGAAAATAAATAAGAATAGATGTGATACAAAATTTTCATAAACAAATTAACACTGTGCTTCGCACGGTTCGATTTTAACTAATTTGATAAATATGACGTATCAGATAGGTACATTATCATGATTGCAAGAAAATGATGTAATAATAACTATTAACCCATATTTTTTATGATTGAATTTTATATATTATATTATATTTAAATTTTATGCTCCATGGGTATTCTAGAATTTCGTTGGTAGTTATAAAGTTATAAACTTTCGTTGAAATATTTTTACATATTGAGATTAGGGGAAAAGTGTACGCACAAAAAATGTTCAGTTTTTAAAGATTTTGAAAGATCTTTCTAATGCAAATTTATGCAGATTAATTAAAAATAAATTAATATAAAAATACATAGCATTTCTAGAAAAAAGCAAAAAAAAAAAAAAAAAAAAGGCTACCAAAAGTCTCTGTTTTGAAGCGGTCTAAACCGGAATCGTTCCTGACAGAAGGTGGTCATTATTATTATTATTAATAATGCCGCGAATTTTAATGGATGTAGAAAAATATACATAATAAAAAAGTTTAAAGTTTTTTTTTTTTTGTTTTGTTTTGTTCTGTTTTTTGTTTGTTTGTTTTAATATTGCATAGTTTTATTTTCATTTTGATTAAAAAAATTATTTTTATACTGTTTATTAAATAATATGCATAAACTCTTTTGCGTAGTCTAAAAAGCATAGGTTATTTTGTTTATTTATAGGTTAATATTAAAGGTAAGATAGATAAGCGAGTAGCATATTTTAAAAATATTATGAAAACTTTTGTATATTTTAAATTCGAATTTTAAAATTGAATTTTACACGAAATTCCATTTTTAAGATAGAAAATTCTTATATATATATTAACGTCAACAAATCTGATAAGAATCCATCAGTTATATATATAATCGTTAGAACTTTTATTCTTTATATTATATGATACATTACTTGTATCATATTTACGAATCTCATATTCTAAATAATACCAGAACATTACTGAATGATGGATTAATTGATTATATATTACGTTTATCCCTAAAAACTGATATATGTGTCTATTGATAATCATAGTCGAAGTGATAATTACAGAACTTTGTATAAACACCATAAAATGCAAGAAACTCGCAAAAATTGTTTCGGGTCGAAAGAATATACGACCCTTCGTCAGGCAAACAAAGAAGGCAGGAGTGCTGCAGTGAAAGCAGCAACTGAATTTACCAGTCTAACATGCGAAATTTTTGGAAGAGTATTTGATGATGGTACATACGGTAATTCATTTTTATTTGCTGATAAGACACTTAGTTTTCGAGATATGGCAGCATCAGCATCTCCATACCTCCTTCCTAGTTTAAATGATGGTTATCATATTTACATGCCTTATATAAGTGAAATTATTTCTATTTCTCCATCTGTAACAATTTAAGGCAACGTGGCCATGTTTTGAACAAAGCTGACAAATTAAATTATTTTTAGAAAAGTTTCTTCTAGGTAGAGAACGAAAATTGGCCTGTCTAGTTTTGTAATTATTTTTATAATTTGTTTGGTCAAATTTGGGTTTGCTTGACAGCGTTGGCGCTTTGACTGCAGCACTCATGCCTACTTTGTTCGCCTGACGAAAGGTCGTGTATTCTTTCGACCCGAAACAATTGTTGCGAGTTTATTATATTTTATGGTGCTTATCCAAAGTTCTGTAATTATTACTTTAAAACGCCTTTTCTGTGTTGCTTTATTATTATAGTCGAACAAATTACTATTTGGTTAGTCCCTATTTCTAAAGTAATTATTCTTCTGCTTTTTTTACTTCCATTACCCTACTACCGTAGGTAATGGAAGTATTGTATTCGGTCTGAAAATTCGATATTGGGTTTTCACCTGATTTACACGTTTTAAGGTCCCCTGAGTCCAAAAAAGTGGTTTTTGGCAATTGGTCAGTGTGTATGTATGTGTGTATGTGTGTGTGTATGTATGTGGAGAATCTTCTGGCTATTATAGCTCAGAAGCTAATAAAGATAGAGCTACGAAACTTTAGAATTCAAATACATCTAGCGTACAGATGAAATTTCCAAATTTTGGTGAAAATTTAAAAACCGGAAATGGGACATCGGAAACCGGAAGTTGGACCGTAAGTCCGTATCTCAAAAACGGCTCTAACGATTTTCTTCAAACTTGCTATATAAACACTCTATTAGATGTCCTTTCGAATGATATAGTTGGTTAGTTCAAGAAAATTGATAGGCGTCCTGTATAAATAGCTCAATTTCAGGCCTCCCAAGGGCGTTCCTTTAAAAACGGTTGTACGGATTTTTTTCAAACTCGCCATTTTACCTCAATTTTAAATATGCTTTAGTATGTAATTATTGTTTTCCTGTCAATAATTGAGTTTAACCGGAAATGGGACATCGGAAACCGGAAGTGAGACCGTAAGTCCGTATCTCAAAAACGGCTCTAACGATTTTCTTCAAATTTGCTATATAAACTCTCTATCAGATATCCTTTCGAATGATATAGTTGGTTAGTTCATGAAAATTGATAGGCGTCCTGTATAAATAGCTCAATTTCAGGCCTCGCAAAGGCGTTCCTTTAAAAACGGTTGTACGGATTTTTTTTCAAACTCGCCATTTTAACTCACTTTTAAATATGCTTTTGTATGTAATTATTGTTTTCCGGTCAATAATTGATTTTTTGTGAAAGTTGGTATCTCAAAAACGGCTCTAACGATTTTCTTTTTTGGTCACTTTTATGTTTTCTGATCACATTATCTCTGAAAAATGCATATAATACATGTAATAGCGGGTAACGGAAGTCGTGCGGTTGTTTCACACCAGATTTTTATTATTATTTTTTCAATTGTTTGTTTATGTATTGTGCAAAACCATAATTTTTAATTAATTCTTCTTTAGCATATAAAGGACAAATAAACCTTATAGACCAAAACTGTGCATAATACTTCCTTATGCAAAAACATCCCATATTGAAAATGCGAAGTATGAAACTGTATATTCTAAATGAGCATTTCTCAAACGCTATCGAATTTTCACGAAAAATCGTCTGCAATTTGTATGGTTGCTAAAACCTTTCACAAACGGACATTTTTGATTAATATGCTGTAGGGTTCCTTTTCTTAATCATAGTTTCGCAATTGTGAGGGATGAATACAATGCCTTATCATATGCCTGCATATGGCGGAAGTTAAATTGATGACCACGTGAGGGTGGCGTTTTGCTCTCTTCCGGTCAATTTCAGTTGGTTTCTTCTAGCTACTAGGGAAGATATACTTAATGATTTACGTTTGTTGAATACATATTTCACTTAAAAAAAAAAACATGTCGCAAATATTTTCTACTGACAGAAAGCGTAGATTTAACTTTCAAATAGAAGTTAAGGTGTTGTTTCAGTTTAAGCGATTTAAATAAATTATGATCTTAGCGGTTTAAAAGGTTTGCATATTTTCAATGAATAGATTAAAATAAAATAAAAACAATATCTATAATTAGATTAATATGAATTTTTAATTAAATAATGTAACCGAAAAATATTTTTAGTATTACAAGTTTTTCGAAATCCGAGTGATTATTATATGGGTAGGGTTGTGCGGATTGAGGATGATCGGCTCCACTAGGGTCCTAGACCTTAGGGGGAATGCTCTCCGTGGGGGCTTTTCTAGGGAGTACTAGCTCGTATTTACGCAAGTTTAGAAGAAAACCGTGATATACTCTGAACGGATAGGTCGACGAGCTCGACCTGGGATCAAACCTGGCACCTTACCTCTACCAACTTTGAGCGCAGAACCGCTCGGCCGCTGATGGGCCTATTGATTATTATATGAATTAAAATTTTCAAAAGTTAATATTTAGAAAATGTTTTAAAAAAAATTGATAGATAAAATAAAGAAATAATTTAATCGAATCCTGTTTTTTAATTTCAGTTTGTCTCAGTTCAGTTTGTTGTTTGATTTAGACAAATTATTTACTCTAATTTTTTGAAAGATTGTAAGTCCGAATTTATTTTTAAAAATAATTTTTTGATTCGAATAGTTAACCATTTTCAGTATTTTATTTACCAACGAATTTTGTAGTGATTTTCTTTAGCGCATAATAAAAATAATTAATCACACGCATTATAACATTACTTTTAAATAATAATAATAATAATTAATCTTATTATTACTAGATAACCTAAAAATATAAAAATTTCCAAGCCAGCTGTTAAGAGGTAACATAACGGCAGCATATTTTTTGCTATTTTTTTAACAATATTAATAAAACACATTAAACATTAATTGTCAAAGTGTAACGTATGCTTCTAGGATCTAAACAGTTTAATTTTTATGTATATATATATATATATAATACTTACTGCTAATTAATTAAGTTGCTTTCTTTAAATAAAAAATATTTTTAATATAAGGATAATTAAACTTATTATTAAATGATTTCTTGGCATTAATATTATACTTATTAATATATATATATATATATATATATATATAAATGAATTGTGACTATTAATGACGATATAACTTTGTATGTTTAGTTTAATTTGCTGATATATATTTCCCATGAAAATTATAAAGAATTTAATGAAATACTTATCTATATATATAAAAGAGTAAACTGACTGATTCACTGACTCAACACGGTTGTGGCGATCCTATGGGAGATAGATCCACAATTTTTGGTGAGTAGGTTGAATTTAGGACCCTGACGCTCACTAAGACGGGATTTTGCGAAATACCCCCCCCCGTTCTCCCCCGGGGGGGGGGGCAGAAGGCAAAAACCACCTTTATAAGCATAACTCGGCTCCAAATTGCTTCACAGTGAAGAAATTGCAGATGGGGAGACTAGACTTGAATACAAAAAAATCATTTTCAGCGATTTCGGAATTTTGGATTTTTAAGGGGGGTAGGGGGTAAAAATGAGATTTTCGGGGGCGCATAAGGCAAAATCACATTTATAAGTATAACTCGGCACCAAATTACTTCACAATGAAGAAATTGCAGATGGGGAGACTAGGCTTGAATACGAAAAAATCATTTTCTGCGATTTTGGAATTTTTGATTTTTTTGGGGGGAAGGGGGTGAAAATGATTATCGGAGTTGCTAAAGACAAAAACACCTTTATAAGCATAACTCGGCTCCAAATTGCTTCACGAGGAAGATATTGCAGATGGGAAGACTAGACTTGAATACAAAAAAATCGTTTTCTGCGATTTTGGTTTTTTGGATTTTTAAGGGGAAAAAGGGGTGAAAATGATTTTCGGAGGCGCAGGAGGCAAAAACACCTTTATAAGCATAACTCGGCACCAAATTACTTCACGATGAAAAAATTGCAGATGGGGAGACTAGACTTAAGTACAAAAAATCATTTTCTGCGATTTTGGAATTTTGGATTTTTAAGGGTGGAGAGGGGCTGAAAATGATTTTCGAAGGTGCAGAAGGCAAAAACCACCTCTATAAGCACAACTCGGCTCCAAATTGCTTCACGGTGAAAAAAATTGCAGAGGGAGAAACTAGACTTGAAAAAAAAAAATCATTTTCTGCGATTTTGGAATTTTGGATTTTTAAAGGGGGAAGGGGGTATAAATGATTTTCGGAGGCGCATAAGGCAAAAACACATTTATAAGTATAACTCGGCTCCAAATAACTTCACAGTGAAGAAATTGCAGATGGAGAGACTAGACTTGAATACGAAAAAATCACTTCCTGCGATTTTGGAATTTTGGATTTTTAACGGGAGAAGGGGGTATAAATGATTGTCGGAGGCAAATTTAGAAAAATACAGATTTTCGAGTAAAAGTAATAGCTCAAAGATGTAAAAAAAAAATTAAAAAAAAGCCGCCAAGCGTCTTCTTGAAAATATTTCCAAAAACTCATTTTTTGATTTATTCCGATTTTTTTTTAGGGGGGGGGGAGGAGGGGCAAAAAAATAAAAATAGTGTCAGATCGTTCAAAAGTGGTACATAGAGGTTTTCGATACTTACAAATCGATTGCGGATATTTTCGAATTTGTAAAATTATTAAAAGGGGTGGGAAGGGGTGGGCAGTATGGGGGGGGCTATGGGCAAAAACAAATAGAAATACAGTTAGGCCGTTCAAAATTGGTACCGATAGGTTTTAAAGGCCTGCAAGTCGAATGGGGATATTTTCGAAAGTGTAAAGTAATTAGGAGGGGCGAGAAAGGGGGAGGGGAGAGGGGGGGGGGCAAAAAAAATAAAAATAGAGTTAGATCGTTCAAAATTGGTATATAGAGGTTTTCGATACTTACAAATTGATTGCGGATATTTTCGAATTTGTAAAATTATTAGGAGGGGCGGGAAGGGGGAGGTGTGGGCAAAAACAAATAGAAATAAAGTTAGGCCGTTCAAAATTGGTACAGATAGGTTTTAGAGGCCAGCAAGTCGAGTGGGGATATTTTCGAAAGTGTAAAGTTATTAGGAGGGCCGGGAAGGGGTGGCGGAGGGGCAAAAAAAATAGAATAGAGTTAGAGCATTCAAAATTGGTATATAGAGGTTTTCGATACCTACAAATCGATTGCGGATAATTTTGAATTTTTAAAATTATTAGGATAGACGGGAGGGGGGGGGGCGAAGGGGGAAAATAATAGAAATAAGAGTTAGAGCATTTTGGGAATTTTTTCCGAAGGCAGTGAGAACCCGGTGCGACATTTTTCCTAATAAGATTTTTTTTTCTGTTTTTTTTCACGTGATAAAAATTAATGCAATTTTGAGAATTCAGTAATTATAGCGATTCATTTAAAAATAGGGACCAGCGAAGCGGGCGTTGCCTGCTAGTATTAAATAAAATTGTTCATGAAGTAGAAATAATGCATAAAATAAAGCAACAATTTTACATCGATTAACTTTTTTCAACATGGATTATATTTTTAAATATACAAAAAATAATTTTATAAAATAATTTAATATCTTTAAAAGAAAAAAAATCTTATTTTGAAATTGCTTAACGTCTAGAATTCTAATTAGGTAAATAAATACTTTGTTTTAAGTAAATTGTTTAATGCTATTAAAAATTATATTTATATAAATATTTTAAAGTAATTTTTTTAATATAATTAAAATAGTATAAAGAAAAGACTGAGACAGATGACTGGATAATTTCATTATATACAATCAAAAAAGATTAAATTGGCACTAATTTGTTTAAGAAATAGTTATAAATAAAAAAAAGTATTGTTTGTAAAAACAATTATTAAATTAAAAAATCTACATTTCAATTTCTTTTGTTTGCATAAAAAAAAATCTGATATAATTAATATACATATTATTTCAAATAATATGTAAGTTTATGATTGCAACGCAAAAGATATTACAGATTTTCTTAAATCTAAAGTAAATAAATAAATATATATTTGGACTTTTATTGAATTCTTCTTAAACTAGTATGCTGTTGCTTCCACATGCTTTATTCTATATTTTCCTATAGAAAGTCACTCTGTACAAATAATTTATTAAAATTCTTATTTATTAAAATGATCTTCCATGATGATTGCAGACGATTTTCATTCTAGAGAAGTATAATACTAAATATAAAAAATCCGGAGTGACACTCCACGACTTTCCGAACATTGAGTAATTAACGTTTTTGTAGATAAAGTAAAGTAAGAGCTATTGTTAAATAAACAAAAGAGAAAATTATAATAGGGTATTTGAGTATTTTTCTCCATATACTACACGATGTTTAATTTAACGCTATTGAACTTTGAGCCTATAGATCATAATAATAAAGACTTTTTCGTTGTGTCCCTGTAAAAATCTATAAATGCTGGATTCACCAAAGTGCAACAGTGACTTATAATATTTATATAAATTTTCAACTCCATCAGATAAGGCATTTGGACGCTATCGCCCTTTACATTTTGAGCCCATATGCAACAACGATAAAGAAATTTGCATTGTGTCTATGTAAAAAGAACCGTAAGTGCTAGATTCTCTAAATATCATTAAGTTCGTGTCACGGTGACCTATAACATGTATATAAATTTTCAGTTCATTTGAATAAGGCGTTTAGTACCTATCGCACTTTAAATAATTTGAGCCTATAGGCCAAATTCATAAACAATTTTTATTTGTGTCCCTGTAAAACTCTACGAGTGTTAGAATTATCAAAATATATACAGTTTGTGGGATAGTGACCTAAAACTTATATAAATTTTCAACTCAAACGGTTAAGGCATGTAGGTGCTATTGCACTTTAAATAATTTTATTGCATAAGCCATAATGATACAGAATTACTTGTTGCGTCCCTGTAAAAAAACTAAAAGTGCTAGATTCACCAAATCTTATACAGATCATGAAACTGTGACCTATAATATGTGTAAAAATTTTTTTTGTTCAATTGTATAAGGCGTTTAGATGCTATCACACTTTTAAAAATTTGGTCCCATAGGCCATAATGATAAAGAATTTTTCTTGGCGACCCTGTAAGAAAACTAGAAATGCTAGGCTCACCAAAATTAATAGGTTTTTTGCTGCGGTGACATACAACATACGTGCCAACTTTCAGCTCATTCGAGCAAAGCATTTAGACGCTAGCTTGTTCACTCACACACATACACACATAAATACATCATCATAAAAATAGTGAAAACGAACTCAGGGGACCTCAAAACGTATAGAATATAAAAGAAACTGAAAATAAAAATATGTCTTCCCCTTTACGTTTACCGTTAATATTTGAAATTTGAAAAGGTAGATGTAGTTTTAAAATGCAGTATTGTAGACAAAATTGCATTAAAAAAAAAGAAAAAAGAAAAAAAGAAAAAAAAAAAAAAAAAGATTGTGTACGTGTTTTGGTGCAAGAATTAATTTTAAAAATGAAACAATTTGATTGCAACTAAATTTGTTTGTTTCTTTCTTTCTTTTTATAAATCATGAAGTGACTATATAAACAGAATTTAGAGCAGTAAATTTTATACCTTTACTCTAGAATTCTAGAAAACATACTTACGAAACAATTTTCAAAAACTGATAGTTTAAATAAAACGAAAACTAAATAAGTATATTAATCTATTCATCTATATATATATATATATATATATATACATATATATTTTATTCTAATTTATAAATAACAAAAATGATTTAGTATTTTTAAAACTTTTGAACATTCATAAAGTTGAAATATGAAAAATCTTTATTTTAAAAAACTGTAAAGCAATTATTTATTTATTTATTTATTTATTTATTTTTTTCACACAAAATGTAAATGATAATAACAATAATTATAATTATTTTATTTTTATTTTTATTTATTTATTTATTTATTTTATTTATTTTTATTTTTATTTATTTATTTTATTTTTATTTATTTATTTTTTTATTTTTTCTTTGCTAGCGGGCGAAGCCCGCTAGTTGATCTATATTTTTTGCTATTATCACATTTTTTTCATAATTTTTAATATTGTTGTATTGGACATAATTTCGTGTAAAAGTATATAATGAGAATTATTCTAAACTTTTCAATGTGCAATATATATACATAGATGTATAAATAAAATTGATTTTTTTTTTCCGTCGCTTCTCTCCCGTTTGAAACCAGAAACCCGAAGGTAGGTGTAAGTTTTACAAATGATTGTCTTTAAAAAGAATTCGCCAAAGCCTTTAAAACGAATGGTTGAACCACAGATCTGTGATAGTTTAAAACAATGTTATCGATTTTTTTTTTTCATAAAAAAAGAAAAAAAAAACTGTCGGCACAATATTGAATTTCTTTGGACGTTTCGTCTTATACTTCGATGAGATGAAAATCGTCTGTATTTTATATAGAAATTAATTTTAATAAATAGTAACTTTAATAAATAATTTGTTTTTAGTGACTTTGTATAGCGAAATTTGAAGAAAGTATTGTAACAGCCTCAACATATCAGTTTATCGTATCTTTATTCGTACTGTATTTGAAATATAAATTATATATGTATATATATATATATAATAAGCTGTATTTTGTAAGAAAAACAAAACACCATTAATGCATACTTTAATTTTGGATTAAAAGATATTTTTTTTTTTTTTTTTTTTTTAAGATATTCCTAATTAAAGATCTATTCTATATTTGTTTGCTCATAAGATTTAGTGAATAATATTTGAACTATAATGTCCAGGTGACTATGATTTTTCTTTTAGTATCAGCAAATGCGATTTTTCTTTGCTGTCCTGCGTTAAGATTAAAGCAAATATTCCCTAATCTTACGTATCTTTACATAAACCTAAGCATGATGAATTTCATATGGAAAGAAAGCACGTTTACTCTATGGTATACATATTTTAATGTATAATCTTCCATGTTTTGTAAGATAAAACTAAATTTTTTATGTAATTTACATATTTGAATAAATAAACAAAAATGTTTAATTAAACAAAAATGTTTAATTTTTAAAAATAATATTTATTGCATTATAATATTTTCATTAATAATATTTCTAAAAAGAAAATTACTGATTTTTTTTTTTTTTTAATTTAAAAGGTCACTTAAGTATATTTTCATAAAATATTTAGTTTCTAATTTTGAACAAATATTTCCTCTTTATACATATTGCTTTTCTTTTCAAAAAAAAAAAAAAAAAAAAAAAACGCTCATAACAATCTTATTTATTGAAAAATATCAAATGATATGTATGTGAAAAAGTATTTCCTACTTGACATGTTCTGTATAAAACCATAGTTACATAAAATCTTCATATGTCGTAGGTAAGACATAATTAACTTATAACAGTAGAATATTTTTTGTAGAGTAAACTTATATATATTATATATATATATATATATATAATTCTTGACGCGGTAAAACCATTAAAAAATACTTTAACATTAATTTTTAAAATTTTTTTATCGATATTTATATTTCACCGAAACACATGTACACACACAAACGCACACACTATTTTTGAAGGATGAATTTTATCCAAAACTCTCCCTTCATATTCATATCCCTATACCTATATCTTTGTTTATTTGTCTTGAAAATAAAATCTCTCATTATTATACACCCTATGATAATGTCACCATGATGTATATAGTATAACCAAGCTTTCGTACTGCCTAAATTTACGTTTTAGCGCAATTTACAAATTTTTCCCTTCATTTTCCCTACGCTTCCAATGAGCTTCAATTCTATATTTTACGTTAATGAAATTTCAGTTTTCTTCATTTACCACCAAATAAAATTATGCGTCAAGATTTCAGTGTGAAGCTTGTTTTTTATCGAAATTGAAGGTGTGAAAACAGGTGTCTGATTAGGAATCATACTCATATGATAACCTATGTTTTATAATTTTTATGAAACAGAAAAGCAAATCAATTCAATCCGTATTAAAAAAGAAAGAAAAACGAAAGAAAAAATAAATTGAGATATTTCTATAAAAAATGATACGATAATGTATATGGAATTATATATTGTCGTTCTATTGTTTTATCAATACCGAGGCGTACATACTCAATTTTTAATTTTCTTTTTTAAAGTTATTTTGTTCTATAAAACAAAATACAATCATTTGTATCAATCATAATCTTTCCTTATGATTTTGCATTTTTGTTTGGTCGTCAGGGTATGTAAGAAACTAATTCCAGCCATTTACATTTTCACTTTATCATTGTGTTTTTTGGAAAGAATAAAAGCGGAATTACACTGTATTTAAATATATATATATATATATATATATATATATTTTTTTTTTCTTTCTGCCATTTTTCTTTTTTTTTTTTTTTTTACTTTCTCTTCTCTTACCAATAAGGTAGAGGAAGTTTTGTTTTGGGTCGAATTTTCGAAAATGAGATTTTGTTATATTTTTACGTTTTGAAGTCCCCTGAATCCAAAAATCATGTTTTTAGTGGTTGGTCTTTGTGTGTGTCTGTGTGTCTGACTGTTATCAGCATATCTCAAAAACAAATTGTAGCAAAATCTCCAAACTTGGCATTCTAAATGTGTATCATATAGAAATGTGTATTATATAGGGATATGTATCATATAGGGATGCTTCATCTCAACTTTTCGTTCAGATGACGCAAATGGTTCGTGTACAGGGACACCCAAGAGAATTCAAGAGAATTTCGTTTATGGGGGAAATTGCAGGTAAGTTCAGTTTAACATCTATACACTGCCCTAAACCACATTAAACGAATTTATAGTTATTATATGCGTAAAAACATGTTTCATGTAAATATGTTACGAAAATGTTCGTTAACAAAGCTACACAAAACAAGTAGATTATAGTGCGACAATGCTTGAAAATTGATGAAAGTGTATTTCAGATTGTGACATGTCTTATTAATATAGGATTATATTTATGTGCACCGTGTAGTGTGTACATAACCTTCAGAAGATATACAGGGCTGCCAATATTTAAGCCATAACATTCTTTTTTATTGTTAGTGAAAGTGCTTTACTCTAATATTTTACCATGTCCAGGAAAGCTGCTCAGGATTAGAAATTCATTCATAATAGCCAAATGGTAAATAATGTATTTTTTTAAGTTAAATATTCATAGCTTGTTTTTTTTTTTTTTTTTTTTTTTTTTTTTTTTTTTACACGTTTTGAGATTTCCTGAATACTATAGTCAAATTTTTAACGTTTGATCTTTGTCTTTGTCTCTTGAGTAAATTAAAAACAAAAAATTTCAAGTGATTCAAATGTTGTATTTTGAAGTTAATACGTTTGTTACTAGGAAAGTTTGATCAAGACTGATAATTTTCAAGGAATGTTGAGTGTGAAATTGTATTTTAAAAGAACTTTTGAAGTTAATAACAGATTTGAATTCTATATAAATATAGGCACAATAACGAAACGGGGGGTTAAGGGGGGGGGGTGTAGCCCCCCTCTCAGAGAATGATTTGTCAAATAAAACTGTTCCTAAGCCTAATTTGAATTGTCGTTCCTGGCCCTCCTCACATTTCTTTAATAAAGTTGTTCCGAAGCCTAATTTGAATTGTTTTAACATAAGTTTACATAACTGTACTCGTAATCTTACTCCTTAATCTCCAATCTGTATTTATAGTGTTAAATTTTGGGGTAAGAGAAAGTCGTGTGAGAGACACACCACGTTATTATTATTATTTATTTTTTTCTTTAACAAAAGTGTCGTCTGGCAGATAGTTAAAAACATAAACATATTTTATAATAAACATACATACACATCTTTGTTTTTGCTGTAAAATTGAAATATATATATATTAGTTTGGAAAAATTAACTATTTTCCAAAGCAAGGAATCTTAAAAAGAATATTTTTGCTAATTTCCTTAAAACTGCTATATTTGAAAATACTGAACCGCAAAAAAACATTATATTTCTACAAAACTTTGCGTTTAAATTCTAACGCAAACGCTTTCCCATCACATCTATCGCTTTTTCTTTCAGTAAAATGTCTCTCACAACAATTCCACCTAAATGCTAAAATCAACACGTTTGTGTGTACAAAGAAAGAAACATTTGCTGCCAGGCACAGTTCTTCTTTCAGCAGGGCTTCACCCTGTCTGATAGGTGAAGCCCGCAGACAGGACGAATAAAGAAAACCACTAGCTCTAGAATGACGGCGCAGTGTCACCGTAAAGCAGGCTTCTCCACCTCATTCATCTTATCGTAGTGAAATCCACGATACAGAAACTTTTTCGGTGTTTCCTTTTATGAAACGTTTTAATGGACTTTTGTGGTAAGGAATACAAAGAAACAGATCTCGCTTTCGCTCGCTTTAGTGAGCGACTGGTCGTTCATGGAAACAGGTATGAGTCTTTAATATTCATAGGGTATTGCTCATTAATCATGCTCACTGGGAGAAATAAGGAGTACGGTGCGTTTATATTACTTCTGGGCATGCGTGTTTTAGACAGAAGTGATAAATGGCTGTATCTGGTTGTGGATGTTTTCCTCTCTTTGCATTACTTTTCTAGTTTGTTAAACTTAGCAGAAGATTTTTTTTTTTTATATATATATATATTTAGAGACGGACATTTCAAAATTAAATTGTAACTAGAAAATTTCTGTGTGGGTGATACAAAAAATTAAATTTTAAACACGTCATTTAGAAATAAAATTAAATTGCATTTAATTTTCTTCGAGAAATTTAGGATTTAACGTTCTGTTTAAACATATTGAACAAAACATGATTAGAAAATACATTAGAAAATTCGTTTCACATTTTAAACTATAGAATTTACATACATTATCTCCGAATACTTTATTCTCCTTTCTTTTGTTAAATATTTCTTCAGGGTTGATATCATTTATAATTTCCGATATCTATTTGTAAAAAGGTGTAAAACAGCAACATAAATTTTAAACAGCTACATAAATATTTTTTCCTGTTCTCTTTCTTTATCGAAATTATATATATATATATATATATATATATATATATATATATATATATATATATATATATATATACATATAAACCTTTAGAATATAATTAAAATAGGGGTTTTCATATAAGGTTTGTTTATTTATAGTAATCAAAATGTTTATTTCGTCGATATTTTATTTTTATTTTTATTATTTTTTTTTACTTTCTCTTACCCATATACAAGGTAGAGAACGTATTGTTTTTGGGTCAAATTTTCGAAAGTGAATTTTTCTTATATTTACACATTTTGAGGTCCCTTGAATATGAATATCATGTTTTTAGCGGTTGGTCTGTATGTGTGTCTGTCTGTGTATCTGTCTGTGTGTGCGTCTGTGTGTTTGCCTGTTTGCGCGTCTGTGTATTTGTCTCTTATCAGCATATCTCAAGAACAAATAGCAACAGAAATTCCAAACTTGCTGTTCTAAATGTGTATCATATTACGTCCATGGGAGAATTTGCAGGTAAGTAGATTTTATCATCTATAGACTTCACTAAACCAAATGAATAGAGTATACATTTTGTGTATGCATAAAAACATGTTTTCATGTAGATCATGGTATGGAAATCAATGAATATTCGTTTACAAGGCTACACAAACGAACTAGATTATAGTGCGACAATGCTTGAAAATTGATGAAAGTGTATTTCCTGTTGCGCTGTGTGTTTTTAATATAGGATTATATTTATGTGCACCATGTGATGTGTACCTTTAGACGATATACAGGGTTGCCAATATTTAAGCCATAGCATTCTTATTTATCGTTAGTAAAAGTGTTTTACTATATTAGACCATGTCCAGGAAAGTTGCACAGGAATTGATATTAATTCATAGTAGCCATATGTTAAATAATGTATTTTATTTAAGCTAAATATTCATCGCTTGTTTTTTTTTGTATATTTATACTTTTGAGACTGTCTGAATACTGAAGTCAAATTATTAACGTTCTTTCTTTATCTGTGTTTCTTACAGTAAATTAAAAAGAAATAATGTCAGGCGATCCAAAAGTTGTATTTTGAAGTTAATACGTTTGTTACTAGGAAATTTCGATCAAGATTGATAAGTTTATAAGAGGTTAATAGCAGGTTTGAATTCTATATAAATGTAGGTACAATAACGAAACGGGGGGTTGAGGGGCCGTTAACCCCTCCTCACGCAGAATTATTTGTCAAATAAAGCTATTCCGAAGCCTAATTTGAATTGTTTTAACATATTAAGTTTGCATGAGAGTACTTGCTATCGTACCCCTTAATCTGGAATCTGTATTTATGGTATTAAATTTTAGGGTAAAAAAAAGTCGTGTGAGTGACACACTAGATTATTTTTTTTTTAAATATAATTTTCATTAAAATCAAAATTTTATATGTTTCCTTCTTTATAATAAATTAATATTATTTTTATATTTAACGCCAAATTTAAATTTTTACTGCATTAAATAATGTAAATTAAGAACATATATTTATAATTTAAAATAATTTTTTTTTCTTTTTAAGTTATAATAATTTATTTTAAAAATACTAAAAAATAAAATAAAATAAAATAATCGAAATATATTATTTTGAAACCAGCTACAATAATAAATAAATTCAAAATAAAAAAATTAGTACTATTTTTAACAGATTGATTTCTGGAAGAGTTAAACTTTTATTATTATCAACATTAAAATATTCATCAAAGTAGGTAGATATGTATTTTAAATACACATGTATTTTAACTAGTTAGAAAATACCATTGTATTATCAAAATCAGAATTCCGGTGTTTTTATGATAATGTTAATGTTTATTTGTGTTATTTCAAACTATATACGGATTTATTTATTTATTTTTTTAATTAAACTATAATTAACAAAGCCTTTTAATTATTATTAGGAAAATATACTCTTGATTGGGATTCATAATATGCAGATTGTAATTAATCATGTTTGAGTAATTAATCCTTTATTCAATATTCCATGTTTTAAATCTACAATCATATAGTTCAGGCTAATCAAGTTGAAATTATGTCCTGATACCTGCATACACTCACTTATATGTATATGCAAGTGTACATATATGAACATACATATGTGTTTTCTTTAGGTTTGCATAAATATTGATTTCAATGAAAAGAGAGAAACTATTTATTGTGTATTATAAATATATAGATTGGCATTTTCCCCTTTCAAGCAGCAATTGTTGTTGTATTCCAGGGTAACACAAAAAGGAGACCAAAATGATGGGGGGGGGGGAAAGAAATAAATATTATACATATTTAAGCTTCATTTTATAAATGATATTTATGTTTTAAAGAAGGGGTTCAATTTTTTGCCCAATTTATAATTTTAGGTTTTAAAATTTGTCAAATATTTTATGTAGTTGGTATTTTACTATACGAATATATATACATACTACTTGATAAAATCATTTAAAGGTATATAGAAAAAAAAAAAAAAAAAAAAAAAAAGGTAAAAACTATTTAAAAAAAGATTTTTTTTTTTTTTAACTTTAGATAACAAAATATAGTTAAAAGAAAAGGAATTTCTATTCATGATTTTTAATAAGAAACAGCAATTAGACATTCCTTTATTAATTATAATGTTTCTTTTAAGAATCTAATAATGGAAGTGGACAGGAAGACATATTTTAAATGGCAGATTCAAAGAAAATAATTACAATTAATTAATAAACATTCTTTTTCCTGCAAAAGGCTCTTTGAAATTTAATATCACAAAAGCCCATCATGTAATTAATTAAGAGATTGGAGACCATTTCATAATAAAAATTTCTTTGGAAGAACACGAAGAACATATTAAAATGCACTGATGTTGGGAATATGAGAGTCTACTTCGTTAGCATAATTTAATATTTTGATTAGAATCATGCAGACACTGAGTTATATTATCAAAACAACGTATGACCACAAGAATATATGATTTTGTGTAGCAGAATAAAAATAAAAATTATAATAATATAAATTATTGAAAAGTGCTAAAGAAACATAATAAATAAATAAAATATAGTTTCAAGAAATTATATATTACAAATATATATATATATATATATTAATTCAGGTTTTTAATTCATGCAAATTTGCTGATTGTAACCGATGTTCATTTTTGTACTTTTGCAAAAAGTAAAGGAAAAATATTAAAGAACAAGTAGATAATTAAAAATTTGTTGAAAAAAGAGCCTGTTTTTTTTCTATATATATACATATGTATCAGTATATGAAGGGTTTAAGTTTTCGGACGTGTTGTATGGTTTAAGTTTTAAAATTAAACTCGAACTACACTGCTCGGCATGAAAATTGCCTCTGACGCCATATCAGCATACTCTCATGACCTCCTGAATCCGAATACGATGCCCATTTTGCCCTATCACCCACCGTTTGTTTAGGAATGGCCCCCTATTTTTTCATTTTTCGGTGATTTTATGGCTATAAATTTGATTTTTAGGAGGGAGGACGATTATTTTAACCGTTAAGTATCTTCTGTGGGGCTGCAGAGTTGGAAAATTCTAAAACATGGACATTTGTGACAAGGGAAAATTTTTGGGGAGGATTTACCACTGAAATTATGCATTACACATCTTATATTTTTTTAATCTGTTATTAATGTTATTTTTTAAACTTTATATATATTTTTTTGTTTTTAGGTGTTAAATTAATTTTTTTTCATTCTTCAAATCAAATTCATGGTCATAAAATTATCGAACAGGGAAAGAAATTGAGGGAAAGAGATTGAGGGAAAGAGAGGTGTATCTAGAAAACTGTGGGTGACTGGGCGAAATGGAAGTCATATTCGGATTCAGAAGGCCATTTTACATAAGAATCAGCAAAAATGATATCAGATCTCTTTTTTTTTTTTTTGCAGAGCAGTGCTATTTATCATCATGATATTCCCTAAATCGGAAGAAAATTTTTATTTCCGAATTTAAATTTTTTTATTTACACAAGGAATATAATTTAATTTAAATATTCAGTTACATAAGAAATATAAATTTAATTTTAATTAAATACTTGATTATTTTTTCATGTGAGAAAAATTTCAGAAATAACCTTTTTTCAGATTAAAAGTCTAACATTTTACAATTTAAACTACAAATGAAAAACTGCGCAGATTTAACTAAAAATCTCAAATCGGATTTACTTTACATTTTATAATTTAGATACATTTAGTTTGGTTTACATATGTGTCAGCATTTAAATTTTATAGGTAGGTAACGATGCAATAAATCACAAAGATAACTTATTTAATTGAGCTTATTTTATTGTTATGTTAAGACAAATAACTGGAATTTCGACTTTCTAAGTTTAAATATCTTACGTAATTTAATTTAAAAAGTATCGATTTACTGTAATGAAACGAAGTTTTTTAGAAAATAGAACATTATTTTGCTTCTAAGATTTTGATATGACACTGATTAATCATAGTTGTTATCATCTAGGTAATTTATATTTAATAAAAATATCACGTAAAAGTAGAAAAAAAACTTCTTGAAATAGTGAACTGGATAAATTTGAAAAATTGATAACACGAGTTCATAAACAGATATACACCATGACAATGATAAAATTCCATGTTTCTAATAATACCCTGATTTATACAATTTATACATTAACCTTATATATTAATTATAAATATTAAGTTGTTCCACCGGAAAATAAAGTAAAATATTCCTTTAAACCTCGGCATGGTGGCCATGATATCAATGAGCTTCATAATTTTAATCAAGGAAAGTGGCGTCGACTTATCACGCAAACATTCTAACAGTTCTCACACAATGGTTTTTGGAGGCTAGTTTTTGGAACATCTGTTGCGAGACTCGATCAAGAATGGTACATATATTGTTCTTTGAGACTGGGGTGTCAGGTGATCCATGCCACTGACTGTATCCTATACGTTTTACCTCTCAAGTTTAGATATTTTTTCGCATGTGACAATGGAAATATATCTTTTCTAAAAGCAGTGAATCTTTTATGAAGTACTTCAATAAATATATGTGCAACAAACTTTTCCTTAGAATGTCAATACACTTTGTTCTTTTCATATAACATTCATTTTTCGCTGTGGCAGATCGGCCAGTGCTTCAAACTGCACTTCTCAGCATAAGGGAAAATCCACCATACTTGATAACTGACTGCAAGTGGTTTCCCTAGGAGCACAGCAGTATTGCCCCAATTACGCTATGTATCGACGGAAATCGTCGAGCATTAATAAAGTACAGATATTTTACCAACCTTGTCTTACCTCGGCCGATATTGCTCAGTATTAGACATATAATTTTAATTTTTCTGAAATGAGCGACATTTTTCTTTAAATTTTAATTTAATTTTAATTTTCAAAACATAGAGAATAGAAAACAATTTTAGCAACATTATTATTACTGCAAACTAGTATACGCTGTAATAGTAGCGGTCTGACGTACTCCGATATTAGTCTATAATGTTAAAATGTATGCCAAACAATATTAGCCGACCCGACAAACTCAGATATTCCTGTGCTATTGTGTTTATGTTGTATTTTGAGTGGGTCTTCGCAACAACTTTCTGTGTCCATTGAAGAAAATATCAGTTAAATGTGGGCTCAACTAAGAAAATTACAGGTCACCAAAATTTCAATTAGTGGTCAAATATTTGTTTTTAATTTTTATATTTGTTGAAAAAATTAAATATATGTAATATTTATACAAATCAATGCTTATGTACACTAAAATTAACTACTCTAGGACAATAAATTCAAAGAACAATTTTTATTGTCCACCATCCACTTAAACAGTATACAACTTGGAAAAAATACTCAAACACTCTACTATAACTTTCCTTTTTGTTTACTTAGCTATATCTTTCATTTAAATTATTCAAAAAAAAAAAAAAAAAAAAAAAAAAAAAAACATTAATTTCTAAATTTTGGGGAAGTCGAGTGGAGTCACTGCAGATTTACTTTATGATTATGAATAGTCCAGTTGGTAAATTCGCGAATATATATATATATATATATATATATATATATATATATATATTTATCTTAATATGTATATCTTCCTTGTAAATAAAACAAAGTACTTTGTCATATTTTCTAAAACCTTTCGTATTAATGTTTACAAAAAGGTTTTGATTATGTGGGATTTGAATGATAACCTAAAACTAGTGGAAAATAAACTAGTGAAAAATAAATAAATAACAGTGTATACTATTTCGTATTTATTTATCGTGTTTCTACAATTTAATTTAAGAATTTTTTTTTTTCCATATTACAACATGCATAATGTCTAAAGTATTTCATGACAAAAATACAGTGATATATATCCAAAGATCAAAATAAATTCTACAAAGATGAACTTCACAATATCTTTCATTGAGCGAAGTAATCTCTAGTCTTATTTTTGATTTATTAAGCATTATTTTTATACATTTGCACTATATTTCTCTTTTATACGCTTTTATAACTGAGTGCTTAAGTATAATATCCTCATTCCCTTTTGATTGGTCTATACAAATGTTAAATGTCTCCGTCCAGTCTTATCTAAAGAGCCACCAATCAAGATTTTCAGAAGAGTTCTATCACATACTGCGTCTCAATGTCCCCAGCAATATGAGGGGATAAATAGAGTATATCAGATACTGGACTTTACTCCCGCAGATTGAATGCACTATATTGCCTTTTGGTATTTGGGGACTATCTCAATATTCAGACGTTAAAAATCATAGAGTACTAATAAAAATTTAAATAAATTATTTGAATATTTGTAAATTATGTGTTTTGGATATTTATAAATTTTGCGTTGAAAATTTTAATTAAAATTTTTTCTTTGTTGAAATAAAGTGAAACCTCTCTAAAAATCTTCCTCTTTTCGAATGTCACCCCTTTTAGGCAAAGATTTTTTTTTTTCGGGGGGGGGGGGGCGGGGGGTTCTGGATTTTTTCCATAAGACTTAATACAAATTTATCTCCAAAGAAATCCCATGTACTTCCACAATTACATATCTCTTTCAAGGGTCGAAAGCAGATACTTTTGTATTGCTGACTAGCTCAGTAGAGCACTTAATGTAGTCATAAGACTAATTATTCTTTGCTTTTCCATAAAAACAATTTAATTTTAGACGACGAATAAAAAGATGCAGACTCAGATGAAGACTCTGCAACCATTTTAGCACATGGCAAAGTTTAATGAAGACACAAACATAATATATACAATATACAAAAATTACACTTTTACTTTAGAACACTTTAAAAAAAAAAATAATCATGTAGACGACAACTCTGCGAACCTTTCGGTAAAAAGAAAAGACAGTTACTGATTACAGTTACGTTTATTTCCTAAATTTCATTGGATGAGAGGTCACGCGGGTTTGATGATGCAACTGTCGCACGGGCATTACACTTTTATATTTCACTTGACTTGTACTAGATATTAACCACCATATAGTTGATACAGGGTGATTCAAAAAAACGTGGACAAAATGATATGGCAGATCAGTCATACAACAAGGATCAAAAATCGCATAGGAACAGGGGGTCGCAAACGCCTGTAGAGGTCGCTAGAGCCACGAGAGGGCGTTGCGATACAAATACGAGCTGAGCAAATGGAGATTGTCTTCATTCGAGCCGTGGATCCGTTGGGCGTAACATGGCTAGTTACACGCACCGCGTAATGGCTGACATGCATTTAATTTACGCCATGGCCAACTGCAATGGACGAGAAGCCTTGAGAATGTATCAAGAGAAATATCCTAGTAGAAAGGTGCCTAGCTGCTCATTCTTTGCCACTTTGCATCGACGATTGTGTGAAACCGGCTCGTTCGACATGCACAAGCCGAATGCTGGTCAACAACGAATAACTCGAACAGTGGATGCTTAAGAAAGAGTTGTTCAAAAACTCCAGCGTAATTCTTCAACGAGTACACAAGTTGTATCCCGAAAGACTCATATCCCTCAAGCTACCGTCTGGCGCATTGTACACGACGAAGGACTACATCCTTATCATTTACAACACGTCCAGGCACTCGAACCAGGAGACTGCAACAATTGTATGGATTTTACGTTGTGATTTTTGCAAGAAAGTGCTGCGGACAGAAACTTTGCAACAGGTGTTCTCTTCACGGACGAGGCTCCGTTTGCTTTAGAGGGAGTGATGAACTTTCACAACCTACATACGTGGGTTAATGGAAACCCGCATGCTACACGGCGCACAACGAAAAATTTCCGTTCACGTGCGGGCTGACATTGTAGAAGACTATTTACTTGGTCCGTACATTCTACCAGAAAGACTTAACGATCCCATTTATCTAACATTCTTGCAAGAGGTTCTGCCAGAAATTCTGAATGATGTTCCGATGCCTATTCGTCAACACATTTAATTTCAAAACGACAGAGCTCCTGTACATTTCAGCACAGACGTCAGAGCACATCTGCAGGCTACTTTTCCTGGCGGCTGGATTGGTCGTGCTCGTGGTGGACCAATCGCATGGCCAACACGATCACCAGACCTGTTTCCCTTTGACTTTTTCTTATGGGGATATGTAAAAGGACTTGTGTATGAAACACCTGTTGCAACGCCGTAAGACTTGGTAGGAAGAATCGTTTGGCAGCAGGATGTGTTCGGGATACACCTGGTATCTTTGAGAAGGTGCGGCGTTCTATGCAACGTAGATGCCAGGCGTGTCTCGATGCATCTGGCAAAAACTTTGAGAATCTCCTGTAGGCTCAACATTTGGCTTGCATTAGTCGCATGTGAGTGAGTAATTATCAATAAAATGATCTGTAATGGTTTTGTTTCTTCTCTTTGTGTTAAATATTATTTTAGACACCCTGTAGCGGCCCCGGGTCGCTGTTGCGACCCTCTGTTCCTATGCGATTTTTGATCCTTGTTGTATGACTGATCTACCATGTCATTTTGTCAACGTTTTTTTGAATCACCCTGTATTTATCTCCATATGTGTCTGTACGCATAAAATAGATGTGAATGACAAGAATTCAGAATTCACAATGCGCATAGCACTCTTAGAGAAGACGTTCAAACATACAAAAAAGCATTATGTGTCATACCACTGATTAGCTAATAAATGTAAATGAAAGGGATACTAAATAATTAATATTAACTTTAGGCGGAAAAATTAAATCTTTAAACCTAGCTTTAGAAAGACCCCCACGGAGGGCATTCCCCCCTAGGCCTAGGACACATTAGGAGTCAATCGGCCTTAAATCCTACAACCAACCAACCTTTAAACCTAGCTAAGATTGCAAGATAAAAATTAAAATAATATGCATTTGAAATATATTGATGTATAGTACTTCTTATTTTACCATTTAATTTCTAATTTGTCTTTATAGTATTTAAAGGCAGGATAAGAAAAAAGGCGTAAGCATTACACCAGATTATTGTTTTATTGCATGCATTAAAATTAATAATAAAAATGTATGTTAAAAAATACATGTTAAATCATTTAAATAGTTTTCGCACGTCTGTAATTTCGATTGAGTAAAATTATAAGACTGTGTCTAAAAGAAATTTTACCCAAAATGTCCTTTTTCGGTATTATATATAAATCTTATAAATGTCAAAAATACTTAAAATAAAATTTTGCTTGCACAATAACATATTTGTCAAATGAAAAATTTTAACATAGAAGTCTCTATATTGTAGAGGTCACTATAAATAATGATACAGATTTAAACCTGTGTATTTCACCTTCTTCTTCTTTTTTTTTTTTTTTTTTTTTTCAGCAATAATATGTCGCTTTTTATAGATATGTTACAAGAAAATTTAAGTTTTAAACCTTTTTGAAGAGGGTGGGAAGCATTGACCCTATAATAGGATTTTAAATGTGTTTTGGTGCTAGTAAGTAGCGCCATAACAATATTAGTTTTTAAAACTCCTACAAAATCCTTGCTTTTAGGAGAGAATGTTTAAGTATAATGGTGCTTCTTTCCTTACGCATGATAAAATTCCGAAGGTTCTTTTTTAAAATATTATCAACGAACACATTATAAATTATTTCGAATAGTTTTGGCTCGATATTCAGTTGTGTGAGATTAACAGTAATGAGGCTTCTTAAAGAATGAAATTTATTGAACCATCCCATTTTTCACATATAGCATTCTTATGTTAATGATTTTTTATTAAATTAAATCTATATATATCATCATCATCATCATCATCTATTTCAGCCTTTATAAATCCACTGCAGGATGAAGACTTCTCCTAGGTGATTCCAAACTGCCCTGTTTTCGGTAATTCTTCTTCACTCTGCTCCTCCATACTTCACAATATCATCTCTCCAACTCTTCCTCGGCCTTTTCTTATTTCTTGGCATCCAAAATAGAACTTTTGTGGTCCATCTATCATCATTTTCTTCATGCAAGGTGCCCAGCCCAGCTCCATTTTAACTTCTGGACACTGGAAATAACATCAGTAACTTTGGTTTGTTTCCTAATCCAAGTGCTTCGGGTGAATCCTAACATGCTTCTCTCCACGCTTCTCTGGGTTGTTTGAAGTTTTTGTATAGCTTTACATGTTAATGTCCAAGTTTCTGAAGCATAAGTTAAAACAGGCAAAAGGCAATGATCAAAAACTTTTCTTTTCAAACAACTTTTTTGTTTGAAATATATATATATAAACTTTGTTGTGAGTTCGTAAGTAAGTTTCCGAAACTTTCATGATCTGAGAATAGCTATAAATCCATTTATGCACCTATTTATCTATCTATGTGTCTCTGTATATATATGTGCTTGTACGAGTTTATGAAATCTTCGTGGAAAGATTTATTGTTGCTAGTTCTTTATTTAGCGGGATATATTTATGATGAAAAATAATATGCAGTAAATATGTTTAAGTAATTTTAATATTTCATAATAATAATAAAAATAATAATAATAATAATAATAAAAACGGTTTTTAATTGGGTTTTATTTTACCTCATTTTCATCTATTAGAGCATTAATAATTCATATCGAAACTATATTATTCTTTAGTAACGAGGTATCCCTTTTAAAACAACAAACAGAGGAAATGATTTCCTTGACTTCGATAGTGTTTAGTTGAAAAAGCACCGTTCCTATACGCCACCATCTAGTACCACTGTTGTACCCCAAGAAAACATTTTGTTTAGAAGGTAGAATAATGCATTATTAATGTAATATATCCATATGAAATAAGTAATAATCTATATAATACATGATATAACATATAATACAAGAATAATATATACAATACACGTATATACGAGTAATACACGAATGTTTACACAGTGTAGAGCCAAAAATCCCCACAATTTGGGAATAGAGGTTGTGTAAATTTTAGGAATTGGTGGATTTTAAGGCCATAAAATAAAAATTATTACTTTAAATGAAAGAAACCTGAAAATTATTCAAATAAAATACATAAGAACACAATATAACTTCAGTATTTAATTATGAGGTAAATAGAATAGCATTGAACATTTAAAATTATATGTAGTAAAAAAAAAAAAAAAAAAAAAGGAGAAGAAGAAGATGAAGAAGAAGAATATTTGTGAAATTGAGACATTTGTTCAAGTGTAATTTGTTTTAGGACATCATTTTTGACGACATTTTACTTATCTATTTATTTATCTATTTTTACTGTTATCATTAACATAAATTTCTTTTTCTAAGAATTTAAGCTATTTATTCCCTACAATTACGACTTCATCGAATGACATTCTTTCACAGGATTTAAAGCACTGTCAATAATTTCAATATGTGCAGCTTGGTTCTGGTCTGTTTGTTCATCTGAATTAGAAGTGCCGTTTGTTCATCTGAATTAGAAACCGCATACCTCATTAATTTTATCATCATAATTTTTTTTCGCTGGATTTAAAGCACTGTCAATGATTTCAATATGGGCAGCTTGGTTCTGGTCTGTTTGTTCATCTGAATTAGAAGTGCCGTTTGTTCATCTGAATTAGAAACCGCATACCTCATTAATTTTATCATCATAATTTTTTTTCGCTGGATTTAAAGCACTGTCAATGATTTCAATATGGGCAGCTTGGTTCTGGTCTGTTTGTTCATCTGAATTAGAAGTGCCGTTTGTTCATCTGAATTAGAAACCGCATACCTCATTAATTTTATCATCATAATTTTTTTTCGCTGGATTTAAAGCACTGTCAATGATTTCAATATGTGCAGCTTGGTTCTGGTCTGTTTGTTCATCTGAATTAGAAGTGCCGTTTGTTCATCTGAATTAGAAACCGCATACCTCATTAATTTTATCATCATAATTTTTTTTTCGCTGGATTTAAAGCACTGTCAATGATTTCAATATGGGCAGCTTGATTCTGGTCTGTTTGTTCATCTGAATTAGAAGTGTCGTCTATAATATGGCCTCTTCCTCTAAAAAATATTCTTCACTTGTGATTGATTTTGAAATAAATAAATAAATAAACAAATAAAAAGCAACTTTTTGTTTTTTCTGAATCAATACGTAATCCACTACTGGCCAAAAGCCACTTTCTTTCTTAGTGAAATGTACTCTGCCTATCATTATGGCATTCATTTACAAAAGTGTATTAGGTAAGTGTACTTCAGCTACATGGTACAGACAGTCTCACATTGAAAAAAAAAATTAGATATATAATCACACAATGTAACTGCATATCTGCCAACTAGTACCTATTTTTTTTTCTACTGGAAATCTTTCATCAAAATTTTTAATAAGTTTTTTAGAAGTTTCTTGCAGTTAAACATGATAAAAATGCTTGTAAAGAAATACTGGAGTTAAAAATCGTACAAGTTGGCACCTATGTAAATGTAATATTTTTCATAACTTCTAGATATTTTTTAAAATTTCTGGTTTACAGTTTTGCTAACTTATTACTTATTAACAGAGAATTTCATCGTTTATATCTGACAAACTGTATGGATTTCAGACTTTGGCCTAATTCAATAAATCGTATGTATAAAATGAACTAAATAAATAAAATGAAAATAAAATAAATATTATAGTAAAAGTTATTAAGGCTAATCAAAGGAAAAACTACACAGTTTGAATAAAATTTAAGAAAAGGAAACAAATAAGATAAGGACATCGTATCTTCTAACTAAAACAATCCTACGTTAAACATGCTTTTTTTTTTTTTTTTTTGTCAAGGTAGTATAGCGTATTATCCGTTGCCAAGTAACTAAAGCATCTTCATTTTTTAAAGCGGCGAATTAGTTTATTTTATTTATTTTTATATTTTATATTTTTATTTAAGTTTTTATTTATTTATTTATATATTTATTGAAAAAATAACACCAGAAAAACAATTCGAGTTTATTTTTATTTATGTATTTTTAAATAAACTAATAAGTATAATGGCAACATTAAAAGAATTGCTCAATTTCTTCATCTGTTTAAAATACCTCATTATTAAAAATCAACGGGAAAAAAATGAAAAAAAAAAAAAAAAAAGAAGAAGAATTAAAATGAAAAAAATAGAAAAAATGCTCTATAAGGTGAACTTTTACATGGTCCAAGCTACATCTCTGGCAAATTTTGTATCTTTGTAATCAATGGCTTGAGCTGCAGAGCACACACAGGCGCGCATATTCTTTAACCACTTTTCTTTCGACCATGGGAGCTTCTGCGCAAGCCCTGACTCCAGTTTTAAAATAGGGGTGATTTAGGCTAAAAAATAGCGTTAAGAGAATATTGAATGACTGTATGTTTACCAAATCTCAACTTTTCGGTCAACTTGGCACCCCTGCGAGCCATTGGACTCGTCTTGAAAGCTTGTTTCGATAAATTTGCTTAAACTCTCTTTATTTATGTAGATTGAACAACTATTTAAATTTTTTATGTCATGTTTAAAGATTAATATACATTTTTATTAGGTGTTTGAATTAATTCGTAGCTTTTTTTTTTTTTTTTTTTTTTTTTTCGAAAATTGAGGCTTTATTGTGCAAAAATAATTACAAATAGATTATTCAAAGTATTGACCATCACTAGCCACTACTTTTTCCCATCTTTCTGGCAGCATACGGATTCCGCGTCGGAAGAACGAATCGTCTTTAGAGGCAATCCAAGAATCGACCCATTTTTTACAATCTTCATAAGAAGTGAAGGGTTCTTCAGACAGGCCATGGCTCATCGATCGAAACAAGTGGTAATCAGACGTAGCAATGTCTGGAGAATACGGCGGGTGAGGTAGGACCTCCCATTTGGTCGTTTCTATGTAGGTTTTGACCGGTTTTCCGACGTGCGGACGAGCACGTCTCTAGGTTTTAGTTCGTATGGAATCTAATTTCCCTGCTTTTGGATCATTCCCATGGCTTTCAGGCGTTTGCTGACTGTTGAAAAGTCAACTCCTAATGATTCAGCTAAATCTTGAAGCGTTTGGCATGGATCTTCATCGAGCAATGACTTCAATTCTTCATCTTCGAACTTTTTCGGCTGTCCAGGTCGTTCCTTGTCTTCCAGCTCAAAATCACCACTTTTAAATCGAGCAAACCATTTCCGACACGTTTGTTCAACTAGTGCATGCTCTCCATAAACTTCCACTAAAATTCGATGACTTTCGGCAGCGCTTTTCTTCATGTTAAAGTAATGAAGGAGAAGTCCCCGCAAAAACACTTTATCCGGCACAAAGTTAGACGTATTCGATGAAGTAAAAAATTATGTTATTTACGCTTCAACCAAATGACATATACTAATAACGATGCTCAATAATAGTAGGTTTACGAGGAATACTAGTCACGCCATCTATTGGAAAATGCCGCTTGTCATGCCATCTATTAGAAAACGCTACGAATTAATTCAAACACCCAATATTTTATACAAGTGTTTTGATTATTATTTTTTAAACTATTCTTATACCTAGCAAGTTTTATTAATCAAAATGTCTCAATTTAAGTATTTATTGAAATAGAATTAGTTACCTAAATCAATTAAATAAGTTTGTTTAGACAATAAATGTTTTTGATGATACTAAGATTCACAGAGTTTTTCGTGTTGTAATAACGTTTTTTATCAATTTACTTACAGTAAATAAATATTTTTGTGAAAAAAAAAAGAAAGAAAAAAAGAAAGAAAGATGCAGTTCAATTATTAGCAAATTATGCTTCTATGTTAATTCAACTTAAACGATTAAAATTAATCTAATAATCACTAAAAATATTCTATTATATTTCTTAAATAATCATTCTAATAATATTTGTTCAGAGCTAATATTCATTAATATACTTTTTCTTGTATAAAAAACGTATGATTATAATTTGCAAAAAATTCTTTATACTGCTTTATTTTTTATTTACTTGTTAAACTTTTTATGTCTCAAAAAACTTGCCCACTCCGATCATGACGAAAACATTAAGTAATATGAAGCAAATTATACTCACAATTTATTTCAATTAACATTTTAACAAAAACATGTTGTTCCTGTTTTTTTTTTTTTTTTTTTCGTTAATAAAAAGAAAAAAACTTTTTTTGCATTGATTTTTTTTTTCTTTTCCGTACATCAAAAAAATGTTTACGTTTCGTTTTATTGAGAAAATTAAAAAGGAAAAAAGAAAATACTAATAATAAAATACGGATCACCTGCAGAGATCTTTGTACATATTATGAATGTAAAAGGAAAAAAAGTTTTTTTTTTTTTTTTATCTATTTATAAATAGTTTAACTCCCCCCCCCCCTCCAAAAAACAAAATAATTAAATAAATAAAAAAAATTATAATAATAAATAAATAAATAAATAAAAAATATAAATACATATATATGTATAGAATTTATCTGTGATGTGTATAAAAATTATCCTTTTCTTCTATATATATATAGATATAGACTGTTTCGCAATTTTAGACTACTTTAAAATGTCTTCGATATGAATTTTAAAAATGATTTGAAGTCAAGCTGAAGTTTTTGTATCAGTGCCAATATCAATTTTCATTATTCGTGGTTAATAACATTATTAATAAATTTAAAAATTATATATATATTAGATAGTTGCTGTTATTGCTACTATATTGTAGTGGTTTTTATATTCAATATCGATCACAACTTTTCAATTGTAATGTTCGTCAAATTGCATTATTTCCTAATTGACTATAATATATACCAAATACCATTGTTTAATATTAGTAATAATTAGTAAATAAACAAATCCGTACAAGTAGACAACACTTATGAATATATATTTCAAATAAGCAATACATTTAAAATATATATATATTAATTAGGTAAATTATATGTCTCATCTATTAAAATTACGTTACATGTATATTTTTTACTAAAGTATTCTACCTATAAGTTTTACTGATGCATGTATTTCCGCGTTATTTCCATTTTCTAATTTTCATAAGCAATATTAATTTTACCATGTTTATATTAGCTCGCTTTCTTGTTTGTTTGTACGGTACAAATCTTGCAATCGATTTTTAACTAACTTCCCGACTAGCTAGATATTTGAAACTTTTAGAATAGCTCAGAACCCGATGACAACGCAATACCTAGAAGACTGATTTTCGAATTTTTGATTAGTTTTCTTTAATTAATTAAAATATGAAAATAATAACCTCTTATACCCTCCAACATACTAATTAATATTCCGTAGTATTGTTAGTAAATGCCTTCTTTTACACACCAGTATATTGTTAGAGTATTTTTCTTCTTATTTAATCGCAATTGCATTTGGAGAATATTACTCTAAAAATTTATTGGTGGTAGAAAAAGGGCGGGACTAACAATACTACGGAATATTAATTAGGATGATGGAGGGTATGCTAACGCATAACAGCATTAATATATTTTAATAAATATTTATATTCTTCTATTTCTGATTTTTAAAGGAATGTTTAATAGATTTGCATGTAAAACATTATGTGCGTAAGTGCATTCAATAATAATAAAATCGCACACATTGCATAAAAATTTTAAACATAAATACAAAATATATATAGTTGTCAACTATTCTTAAAATTCTAATCATACTATTAAACACATTGCGGTCAATCGGTGAATTTCATTGTTCCTTCGTGGTTTCATTGTTGTTCATCTGCTTTGAAATTTTGCTTTTTAAATCCATATGACTCCTATTCTGGTCTTGGCAGGCTGGGAGAGTGTTGCCGGCGTGAAACTAGTTTAACCCCACATGCAAGTTAAAAGTCTTGCCGCCTGCCTCCTCCCTTCCTATCTTAAGTTTCTTGGATTGTTTTTTCATGAATTTTGAAATGGTTTACGTTTTTAAGTTAAGCTTTGTTGTGTTAGTTTATTGATTCGTTTGTTTTGCGGGCTGTTGGTTGGTAAACCTGATTTCATTAAATTTGTGTACATATTTTCGTTAAATTTCGTTAAATTTGTGTAAATTTGTGTTACAAATATATCCACTGATATATATATATATATATATATATATTTCATTTTTCTGAACTTCTCAAAGGAATTTTTAATCTTATTGGTCATTGGTGTTTTAGTGATCTTGTATCTGTTGCTTGGCTTCTACTATGCTTAATAGATCATCATTATATATGTATATATATGTATGTTTTTAACCCTAGATAACTAGATTTAAGTTCATTTGTCAATAACTGATCACAGGCCAAAAAATGTCCACTTAAGCACATTAAAAAAAATTTAAATTAATGAGAAAAAATGCGTAATCTCATTGGTAGAAAACATAACTAACATCCAAGAATATGCTTTATTATACATTCTAATAACAACTGATGTTATCATTCAAAATTAACAAGAAACAATCATAACTTTGTCCACAAAGCTTAAACCGAATAGCTGTCAGTATTAGACAGGTATTATGAGGTGTTCAATTCAATCTTAAAACATCAAGCAGAATTTGATTCGAAAAGTTTATGTATTGTGGAATGCAAGTCATTCCGTCTATCGTTTATTGTTTCCACATACACCTCAGATTTGTATGATAGACTTGTCTACTTGTAAATCATTGTCAGATGAAAACAAATAGCGCATTACGGAATTACAATACAAAGAATTGGGAAAACACCAAATACTAGCACGGGTATCGAACGCTCTAGCTGCGCGGTGGTATAACCACTTAGGCACGGAAAGCCCTGCATGTCGTTTAAATTTGTTTTGAACAACTAAATATATTTTTATTAATAAACTAACTATTTTTATTACAATTAAGGGGTGGTCAATTACTAAGTATTTAAAATATTATCAGTCCTAGTAATTGATTAAATTCGTCAATTGGAAATTCGATCTTTTCAGTAATTGACCAATGTACACTAAGGGACAAAAAAAAGACACACTTGGATATTTTTCTATTCTCCTTCTATAACCACCAATTTTATCGTTTAAAATGCAAATTTTCGAACAGTTTTTGTTACATCGTCTTCCATGTACACTTTAAGATTGAGCCAAGAGCTAAAAGCAAAATGTAATTGGCAAGGATAAGGCAATTAATGATGCCACAAAAAGTATTAATTTTAGAATGAAAATCAAGAAATATTTTCATACGTGAGATTGCAAAATAATTAAATGTTAACGATATATTAGTGCGATGGTTTTTAGCAAGACATAAAAATTTTGGCTGTTTAAACTGGAAATTTGGTTTTAGGGGGCCAGGTTGCTCATCCAAGCAAGATGATTGCAAGTTAGAACAAGAAAGAAAAATCATGCAGTACGCATTGATTAGTAACACTTTCCAACTATACGCAATTGTTGTATCGAATACATTTTAATGCTATTTGTCTGCGTTACCACACAACAGACAGAAGGACTGAAATATATACATATAGAATAATTGATTATAAAATTGCTCTTAGGCATTTTGGAAAGTGTTAAAAAGGCTTAACGAAAAAGAAAATGAAGCCGTTAGATTATAATTACAGCTTTTAATATCTCTGAATATTTTACTAAATCTGAAAGTTAATCATATCATATTCTATACAAAACAATATTTTAGAATATTAATAATACATGTCAATTTTTTATGATTTTTATAGTAGAAAGTTTTTTAAATATATCTTTTAAAAAATTCTGTCCTAAAACGTAATACATTGGCTTTTTTTTATTGTTGTTATTGTTGTCTCTGTAAACAAACTAATTGTACAGGACCTATTAATGACATTTTAAATAGGGAACATTCCATAGGGAACTTGAGTGTATCATTTAAAAAAAATTCTCAAAGTATTCACGGATGATAGGAGCCGGAGACAAACAGATAGAAAGGTAGACAATCGGACAGACAGATGCACAATATTCCCACTAAAATTATAAGAAAGTTTTAAAATGCTCATGTAAACAAAAGTGCTATTCCAGCAAATTTTTATTAATAGCTCTAAATGTAAATGATTATTTTTGTGTGGCCCTGTAAATCTAATGCTAACCATACTATATTACATAGAAAGCACTCTTTTGTGCATACAAATAATATATTTCAATTGCATTAAGATTTGTGGAAAATAAAATTATTAAAATTTGGTTTATAAAAATAACTCTTATACAACACAATGCTTTGGAATACTTTCAAGTGCCCCTGTACACAAACCAGTTAGAAATGTACTCTATTTTACGTAGGAAACATCCGATAGGGAATTGAATAACATATCAAAATTTCATTAAAGTTTCTATACATTAAAATTATTAAATTATGGTTTATAGAAACACCTCTCATAGAACACAATTCGTTCGAATACTTTTGAGTGTCCCTGTACACAAACCAGAAGAGGTATTCACTCCATTTTCAATACGGAACATCCGATAGTGAATTGAATAAAATATATCAGTTTGAAGAAATTTCATAAATATTTACGGGAATTAGAGCAGAGAAAAACAGACAGAGAGACAGACAGACGGACAGAAGAACAGTCAGAGAGATACACAAATTGAAATTATATTCACACTAAGAAAATGATAGAAAGTGTCAAAAACGCTTAATATAAACGAAAGTACAATTCTAGGAATTTTTTATTAATAGCTCTTAATATAACTGAATATTTTTGTGTCACCCTGTAAATCTAATGATAACCATGCTATATTCTATGAAAAGCATTCTTTTGTGCATATAAATAACATATTTCAATTTCCTGAAACTTCGTGGAATGTAAAGTTATTAACATTTGATTTATAGAAATATCTCACACAGAACGCAATGCTTTGGAGTACTTTTGAGTGTCCCTGTACATAAACTAGTGGTGGTATGTAATCTATTTTATATAGGGAACATCCAATAGTGAACTTAAAAAACATATTTCAATTTCATGAAAATATTGTACATTAAAGGTATGGAAATATGGTTTATAGAAATACCTCTCATGGAACACAATTCTTTGAAATACAGTGGAACCTGTAAAAGTGACCACCTTGGTAAAGTGACCACCTGACTAAAGTGACCATTTTCCGAAATTTTAATTTTCATCCATAAAAAAGTAATGGGAATTTATCTGCTATAGTGACCACCTGCTTAATGTATAAAGTGACCAGTTTGTCTTTTATTATAATGATATTTGAACCTGTCCAAAGTGACCTTTACACTTTTCTCTCCCATCTACTATTTCCCAGAAATACAAAGAAACTGATTTTTGAAAGAAGTAAATGGGGAATGTTAATCTCTCCCACCCTTGAGAAATGTTAATCCCCCCCCCTTTTTTTTTAAAAAAAAGAATTCCTTTGTCATATGTTCTCAGAAATTCTAGTAATAAACCTGCACATGTTCATTCATTGTACTGCTTGCAAGATTTGTAACATTTAACATTGAATTTTAGTTGTATGAACTTCTAGTCTGGAGAATATTCAGTATCTTATTGCTTTGATATTTTTTCAAATTTTTGTTTTTAATGCAGTTATCTTTCTTCTTGAAGTATGGAGAATAAAAAGGATGAATCTAAAAAATTTAAAAAGTGTAAAGAGTTGTGTTTAAAAGGTAAAATTGAAGTTATTAATTTTCTAAAAAATAATAGTCAGAGAACAGCAGCTGAAAAATTCCAAATCAGTAAAACTTGTGTAAGCAACATTTTAAAAAGAAAATCTGAATATCTGCAAAGATTTGAAGAAAATGAAAATGAGTTGATGAGTCGGAAAATTTGTAAAACCAATAATTTTGAAATAAATCAAGCTACTTTTGAATGGTTTAAAAAAATGCGTGGGATGATTGCTCGAGTTTCTGGACCTTTGCTACAAGAAGCAGCTTCAGAGTTTTCAAAAAAAAACTAAATGTAGAAAATTTTATTGCTTCTAACGACTGGTTAGAATCGTTCAAGAAAAGGCATAACATTTCTCAAAAAAAATTGTGTGGAGAATTTCATGATGTTGGTATGGAAACAGTAGATTCCTTTAAAAGACGGATTTCTGATTTGCTAGAGAATTACAAGAAAGAAGACATATTCAACGCTGATGAATGTGGTTTGTTTTATCGGGAACTGCCAAACAAAACATTAGCAATGGCTGGAGATAAATGGAAAGATGGAAAGATTTCAAAAGCGAGAATTACCATTTTGCTTGCTTGCAGTTCAACAGGAGAGAAACTAAAACCTCTTGTAATAGGAAAAGCCAGAAAACCAAGATGTTTTAAAAATGTTAACATAAAGAATTTACCAGTCTCATGATATGAAAATAAAAGGGCATGGATGACATCCACTGTTTTTACTGAATGGTTTACACAATTAAACAAGCAGATGAAGCAAAGAAAGAGAAAGATTCTATTATTTATAGATAACTGTCCAGCCCATCCGAGTGATTTGTTGTTTTCAAATGTGAAAGTACAGTTTCTACCAGCTAATACAACATCGCATTTACAACCGCTAGATCAAGGAATGATTCAAGCTGCATTATAGAAAGTTCTTGCTCCAAGCTATAATTTCCAGAAGAATGCAAATCAGCAAATGAAATTGCTTCATGTATAAACGTCCTCCATGCCATAATGTGTGTTAATGATTCATGACATTTGGTATGTCAAAGTACAATTTTAAAATGCTTTGAAAGATGTGGTTTTTCGCAACAAATTTCTGATGATACTATCAGTGAATCACGGTCTGCAAATGACGACAATAGCCTTATTCAAAATCTTATAAATCACTTGACTTTTGAAAATGAACCAATGAATGCTGAATTATTCATGAATTTTGGCAGTGACTTCCCGACATGTAATAATTCTGTCGATCAAGAAAGTTTGAAGCAAGACATTTGCGATATGTTTAAAAATGAAAAAGAAAGTGAAGAAGATTGTGCTAGATGAAATCGAAGAAAATGATGAAATTTCTGAAGCATAAATGTTAAAGATGTGCAAAAAAATTAAAACATATGCCCTAAATAAATGTCCGCCAATGCTGGATTTAGTGAGAAAACTTGAAGGCAAGACTGAAAACATAATTGTTGAAAGGAAGTGTTTTAAGCAACGAAAAATTAGCAACTTTTTTGCTGTGAGTGGACCTTAATAAAAGTTTGTATAACTTTTTAATGAGGTATAGCCAGTTATAGAAATGTTGTGGTTATGTAACTGCCTAGTATTACAATCAAAATAAAAATGCGTATTAATTGCAGTGTATCTTCTCGTTATGTGTTCTTTAAATCAATCACACTGGAAGGTCTTCAACTGAATTTAAAAGAAATAAAGTGAGTTTTAATTTAATTATGTATCTTCTATGTAGTAGTATATTTTAAATTAGTGAGTTATTATAATTGTTAATTAAATTGTTCATTACTTAATGTAGTGCATTTTTAAATATGTTTATTTTAATTTGCTTTATTTTTTGAGATGGCAAGAAATTGAAATGTGCCAATTTTAAAGAGACTTTATAAAGTGACCACCTGCGTATAGTGACATTTTAGCCGGTCCCTAGGGTGGTCACTTTAGACAGGTTCCACTGTACTTTCGGGTGTCCCTGTACGCAAACCAGTAAAGGTATAAACTCCATTTTCAGTAGGGAACATCGGATAGTGAACTTGAATAACATATATCAGTTTCAAAAAATTCCATAAATATTTACGGGAGTTAGAGCGCGGGAAGACAGCCAGACGGACAGATAAACAAATTGGTATCATATTCACACTTAAAAAATGTTAGAAAGTGTTAAAAACTTTTAATGTAAACGAAAGTACAATTCTAGCAAATTTTTATTGATAGCTCTTAATATAACAGAATATTTTTGTGTCACCCTGTAAATCTAATGCTAATCATGCTATATTCTATGTAAAGCATTCTTTTGTGCATATAAATAACATAATTAAATTTCCTAAAACTTCATGGAAAATAAAGTTATTAAAATTTGATTTATAGAAATATCTGTCAGTGCTTTAGAATACTTTTTAGTGTCCTTGTATATAAAACAGTGATGGTATTTAATCCATTTTATACAGGAAACATCCAATAGTGATCTTGAATAACATATTTCAATTTCATTAAGATATGTGAACATTAAAGGTATGAAAATATGATTTATAGAAATACCTCTCATAGAACACAATTCTTTGAAATACTTTCGGGTGTCCCTGTACGCAAACCAGTAAAGGTATAAACTCCATTTTCAGTAGGGAACATCGGATAGTGAACTTGAATAACATATATCAGTTTCAAAAAATTCCATAAATATTTACGGGAGTTAGAGCGCGGGAAGACAGCCAGACGGACAGATAAACAAATTGGTATCATATTCACACTTAAAAAATGTTAGAAAGTGTTAAAAACTTTTAATGTAAACGAAAGTACAATTCTAGCAAATTTTTATTAATAGCTCTTAATATAACAGAATATTTTTGTGTCACCCTGTAAATCTAATGCTAATCATGCTATATTCTATGTAAAGCATTCTTTTGTGCATATAAATAACATATTTAAATTTCCTAAAACTTCATGGAAAATAAAGTTATTAAAATTTGATTTATAGAAATATCTGTCATAGTGCTTTAGAATACTTTTTAGTGTCCTTGTATATAAAACAGTGATGGTATTTAATCCATTTTATACAGGAAACATCCAATAGTGATCTTGAATAACATATTTCAATTTCATTAAGATATGTGTACATTAAAGGTATGAAAATATGATTTATAGAAATACCTCTCATAGAACACAATGCTTTGAAATACTTTCGGGTGCCCCTGTATATAAATCATTGGTGGTATTTAATCCATTTTATACAAGAAACATCCCATAGTGAACTTAAATGACATATTTCAATTTCATGAAGATATGTGTAAACTAAAAGTATGAAAATATGATTTATATAAATACATCTCATAGAACGCAATGCTTTGAAATACTTTCGGGTGTCCCTGTATACAAACCAGTAAATGTATAAACTCCAATTTCAATAGGGAACATCCGATAGTGAACGTGAATAACATATATCAGTTTCAAGAAATTCCACAAATATTTACGAGCGTTAGATCGCGGACAGACAGACGGAAAATCGGACAGACAGACAGACAAACCGAAATCATTAACACTTTCTAACCTTGTTGGGAAGCGTTAAAAATGTTAGAAAGAGTTAAAAACGCTTAATGTAAACGAAAGTACAATTTTAGAGAATATATATTAATAGCTCTTTATATAACTGATTATTTTTGTTTCACCCTATAAATCTAATGCTAATCATGCTATATTCTATGCAAAGCATTTACTTTTGTGCTTATAAATAACATATTTCAATTTCATATCTATTCGTGCAAAGTAAAGTTATTAAAATTTAGTTTATAGAAATATCTCTCATAAAACTCAATGCTTTGGAATACTTTTGTGTGTCCCTGCACACAAATCAGTGGTGGTATTTACACCATTTTACACAGGAAACATCCGATAGAGAACTTGAATAACATATATAAATTTCATTAAGATTTGTGTACAGTAAGGGTATGAAAATTTGATTTATAGAAATATCTCACAACGAACACAATGCTTTAGAGTACTTTTGAGTGTCCCTGTACTTAAACTAGTGGTGGTATGTGATCTATTTTACATAGGAAACATCCAATAGTGAACTTAAAAAACACATTTCAATTTCATGAAGATATTGTACAGTAAGGGTATGAAAATATGGTTTATAGAAATTCCTCTCATAGAACACAATGCTTTGAAATACTTTTGTGTGTCCCTGTACACAAATCAGCAATTGTATTTACTCCATTTTATACAGGAAACATCCGATAGTGAACTCGAATAACATATTTCAATTTCATTAAGATTTGTGTACAGTAAGGTTATGAAAATAAGGTTTATAGAAATGCCTCTCATAGAACACAATGCTTTGAAATATTTTCGGGGGTCCCTGTACACAAATCAGTAGAGGTATAAACTTCATTTTCAACAGGTAACATCCGATAGTGAACTTGTATAACATATTTCAATTTCATTAAAATTTTTGTAGAGTAAGGGTATGAAAATATGGTTTGTACAAATGCATCTCATAGAACACAATGCTTTGAAATATTTTCGGGGACCCCTGTACACAAACCAGTAGAGGTATAAACTCTATTTTCAACAGGGAACATCCGATAGTGAACTTGTATAACATATTTCAATTTCATTAAGATTTGTGTACAGTAAGGGTATGAAAATATGGTTTGTACAAATGCCTCTCATAGAACACAATGCTTTGAAATATTTTCGGGGGTCCCTGTATACAAACCAGTAGAGGTATAAACTCCATTTTGAACAGGGAACATCCGATAGTGAACTTGTATAACATATATCAGTTTCAAGAAATTCCATAAATATTTACGGGAGTTAGAGCGCACACAGACAGACGGACAGACAGACAGACAGACAGACAAACCCAAGTCATAAACACTTTTCAACCTTGTTGGAAAGTGTTAAAAACATATTTTTTTTTAACTATTTGTATCATGTTCAGAACTTAGGAAAGATTTAAAAGAAAAGTGCAAACCAAAATATTTTCTTCAAAAACAGCGCGGAAACAATTAAATAAAGCAGGTTATAAAACAGAAGATCTGCAAAAATGTCATTAGTAAGGAAAAGAATTAAAAAAAAACAAGTCTTCAGTTGACCAAAACTTAAAAAAATGTATATATCAGTTAAATATTGGGTTGAAATGGTTTTCTCTGATGAGTCAAGTTTCATTTATTTCTAGCTGATGAAGAAGCTTATAGGACGATGAAAATGTGACCGACTTAATGAAACTTGCACTCTTAGAACAGTGACGCATTCTCCTTACATTATGACACGGAGGCACATAACTTTTCAAGCAGTTGGGCAAATTTGGATGCTTAAGGGATCAATTAACTCGAAATAAAACACGTCCATTATAGAAGTTCTGCCTGACCGACTATTTTGGAGGTATCTCAGACTTTTCCTCAAACAGCATTTCAAGATGATAATGCAAATTGCTATACGGCGTCTGTGGTACGTTTATCTGCTTGAAATTGTTAAAATTACTTATCCATTCCCATGAGCACCTATAACTCTGCAAATAATCATATCTTTTTTCACTTTAAGTTAAATACCACAAAGAATATCATAGAATTTCTTCTTCATCAGACCTGGAAATAGTCTTAATCCACTCGAAAATGTTTAGTCTATAAAAAAGGCGGGGGGAGTGGGAGAGGATTCGAAATTTGCAGCCTACATCTTTGCATAAACTAGAAAAAAATATTTATGATTGTTGGATCAAGGAAATTTCTGTGATTTATATTAAAACACTATATATTTCTATGCATTGGCACATGAAAGCAGTAATTCCATGCAAAGGTGGAATTACCCAATGCACAATACATGTTTTATTAAGTAATTGTTTAGATCTAACAAATAAATAGTTTTATTTCCTATATTAAAATATAATTTGTTTATTTGATATAATAAATCATAATAGAAAAGAAAATATATGTTTACTATATTACGTTTAAAAAGAAAGTTTTACGTAGATTTTTATTAACTACTTCGTAGACTGTCATAAAGCGAATTACTAAATCGGAAATGTACATAGGTATTATTATTTCATCACTTTGGTATTACACAAACATGGTAGTTTTATTTGTTTCAACCATTTGTTTTGTAATTATTACAAATAAAAGAGGTATAAGCATACTGACCAAACGTCCCCATTTTCTGGGGACAAATGGGGACGTTTTTTTTTTTTTTTTTTTTTTTTTGAAGGCATTTTTCTAAGTTTTAAAAAATTGTAGAAACTAAATTATTAATCAGTAACACTTTATTTTTAAATAGACAATAAGACTTCTTCACACACCATAAATATAAAGCCAGCACAACCGGTTTCGAAAGAACGTAGCCTTCCTTCATCAGGTGCAAAAAAACACGTGCTACTGCCTTGGAGGCAAAAGCAAGACTGAAAGCAGGGAAAATCCAGAGGGGGAGGAGCAACACAAACAACCAATAGGAAGCATCATGCAGGACCAATCAGAGAGGAACACGCATGCACACACAAAGACAAAAGGAGGGAGGGAAGGAATAAACAATTAATTTTATTTTATTTTTTACTTTATTTTTAGTTCTTATTTATTAGGAATGAAAAAATACATCCATAATTTGATAATTGTAGCAATTTTTAATGCTTCTCTATTATAAAAGTACTTTGATCTCATCAGCGTAGGTATAAGTCAGTTTTTCTGCAGCGCGCCTTTTTTTTTTTTTTTTTTTTTTTTTTTTTGCCCCTTACTGTAATTAATTTCTAAATGTGTGAGAATCTCACTTATATTTTTGCAGCGGATTCCTCAGCTTTGAAAGTTTCTAGAATTCGACTTTCATACTGTGTTTGAATCTAATAATTTAAGTGGTTTAGGAAGGAGGTAGAGTCATATTTCTAACAGAATCATCAGGGAATGATGAATGAATGAGTGGGTTTAACACTGCACTACAAGCTACGCAAATGGCGATTGGCAACGGTCTGCGTTTAGCGTTTAATGCTCTGCAAGAAAAGTGTTGATTAGTAAGTCGATTGGTGTTAATTATTAGCACACAATAATAATTTTTTTTATATATATTTACATATAAATATAATTTAACTATATATTTTTACCAATAGCGTTTAATTTCAGAAATTATTGAACTGGAAATTGAAATGATTAATTACTAACATGACTATGGATATTTGCCGGATGTGAACTGTCAATTTCTAGCAAAATCTCATTTTGAAACTATTATTGTAAATAACATAAATTGTAGAAAAAATAACAAAGAAATGTTTTTCGTAGTTATTAATCTTTATATATTAATTGATAGTTAGAAAAATTTCCAAAACTGCTGTCAATGATTATATTAGGAGGACCAGAAAGTAACGTCTTTTTTTTTTTTTTTTTTTTAATAAATTTAACCGATAATTTTTTAACAAGTTTTTATTTTTTTATGAATAATGTAATCACCCTCATTATCAACAAGCTTTAGGCATCTAGTGTTCAAGTTTTCAATGATTGATCAATAAAAATCAAATGGTTCTTGAACAAAATCTCTAGAGATTGCATTTTGAACATCATCCAAATACTCAAATTTTTTGCCACTTAAATATATTGTAGCGGTGTATAAATGAATGGAAATCCGATGGCGCAGTATCGGATGAGAAGGTAGGTGAGGAAGAGCCTCTCACCCCAATTCAATTATCGTTTTGCAGAATAACACCATTTCTGTTGAATATTGCTGGCCACTTTTCAATGAAATATTGATTTGCTCGATCCAATTGTTTACAGTAATGTTCTGTATTCACAATTTGTCCAGACTTCAACACTTCAAAATGAACTACCCCTCGAATACTCCAACAAACAGACAAAAGCTCCTGTTTGTGATATAAACGAGGCTTAGCTGACTTTGTGGAGATTCATTCGACAAGAACAACTGCATTTTGGACTATCGTAAAGGACCCTTTTTTAATCTCCATGTACCCGATCAGTAAGCTTTGTTTTTTTCGACAGATTAAACACTTGACGAAAACATGAGACAAAAACACTTGATCTGCTTATTTTACCAATTTATTGCAAATGCTCTTGGATGGTAGACCAAGGTTATTCAGAGTTTTAGAGAGTTTTTCGATTGTTTGACATGGATTTGCTTCCACTTCCACCCTTAACATGTCATTGGCTAACTTTGTTTATTTTCCTAATCGACACGAGTCAAAAAGACCAAAATTACCGAATTTGAAATTAAAAATCCACATTTAGCAATTACAGGGGTTTAATGCACTTGAAACTTGAATAAACATCGCAAATAATTTTCGTAGAAACTGTTGCATTACTACCCTTTCGAAACTCAAAAATTATACGATGCCGAATTTGTACATCTTCTTTTATTTGGCTAGCCATTTCACTATAAATTGAAAAAAATAAAAATGAATTTTAATAATTTACGAGTAAACGAGTCACTCCAACTTCGAAATGGTGTTTGGCACGATTTCAAGTCCACATTGAGCTGGTAAATGATAACCAAATATCGATATGCGCAAAAACGACTTTATTTTCCCTTCCCTCTAACATTAGAAAATAATATAAAACTTTTATACATTAACACCATAGACGTAGCGTGAACGAAAATTTGGGGGGGGGGGGGGGGGGGGGGCACACATATATGAAAAAACAATCAAAAATTTTAAAATTTTTCCTCTATGCTATAAGTATGGAAATATTAGAAAGTATTGCTAAAGGTTACGTAATTTAAATTAGTCGCTTCAATGAAAAATTATTCTTGTTACTTTACTGATCGAGATAAATTTTAAACAATTTAGAAAATTACTCTTTTCGGGCAGCAAGGATACAAACTATAGCAAATTCAAACACTAAACAGTTTATTTTTCAGAAAGCAAACGTACTATCCATTTTCTTGAATAAGGCTATAAACAATGAAGAAATTGGAGTTGTAACCAAAAGTGTATGTTTAATTTCATAAATCTGATTCTGCTACTTAACCTATATATTGCAAGAAAAATTACACAATTCAAATTCAAAAATGCAGTATTTGAAAAAAAAAAAAAATGTAAAGATGACGATAAATCATTGATTAGCCTACAATAATGCTGATACAACTACCTCTTTGGTCGATAAGTTATGGAATAGAGAAGAGATGTGACGCTTTTCGTGCACGTTGGGGTACTTCATATACATTTTTTTAATTACATAAACTCATAATTGCTATTTCTTTTTTATTTGGGTCTTTTTTTTTTTTTTTTTTTTTTGTTTCACGGTGTGTGATAAGACAATTTTTTAATTGACTTTATCATATATCGTAGTCTAAAAAATTTTTATGTTCTGAAAGATTGAGGGGGCACGTGCCCCCTCGTGCCCCCCCGACGCTACGCCTATGATTAACACTATGTTGTCAATTACTAGTCTGATCACCCTAAATCAATGTTACTCTGTATCTTATCATTCGACTCCTAAACAAAAAATTAAGAACAAGTATTTTTTGTTTATTTATTTCAAACAAAGTATATTTCAATTTAAAAATAGAAAGGTGGTATAAATCAGCGTTTGCACTCTTGGAAAATGCAGTGAGTGTAATGGGAACATCGTAAATTCTAAAAACAGGCAGGGGCAGGTAGTCTATTATCAATACAAAAAACCCTTAACGGGTTAAAAGTTTGTGACGCAGCACTGTACTTTATGGCTATAAGAATTAGAAATACGGGTCTTAAAAATAATGATATCAAATTTTCAGTGACGCTTTGATATTAATTAAATTATACATAGATTTTCTTATTTGAATTTGCTTTTTCCTTTTATTTATATTTACAGTGTAAACGTTATTTTCAACATAAAATAATATATAGCATTTACTCATTGATACCTTTCCATTCACATCTCCTATACTATGAAAGCATGTGTTTTAAAAGAAATTATATGAAATTCCAGTAACGCAGTGGTGTTACATTAAGTGATTTGTTTTTAAATTTCTCTGCAATTATTTTGTTTTGCATATTAAAGTATATGTGCACATTGAAATATTGCTTTTAATTTTCAAATACGCTGTCAAATATATCACTTTCATTAAGCTTATATTATGTACTGAAATATATTTATTTCAATGAATTATTCTATCTTTTGCGTCACGCCATCCAAAACTGAAAACAATTTCACAGTTTTTTTCTTTGCATCACGATATCTATTTGCATGCATTTTCAATTTATTTGGATGAAATGACACAAAGTAAACATTTCCATATATTTTACTTACAGTTTTGGATGGCGTGACGCAAAAGATAGAATAATTCATTGAAATAAATATATTTCAGTACATAATATAAGCTTAATGAAAGTGTTATATTTGACAGCGTATTTGAAAATTAAAAGCAATATTTCAATGTGCACATATACTTTAATATGCAAAACAAAATAATTGCAGAGAAATTTAAAAACAAATCACTTAATGTAACACCACTGCGTTACTGGAATTTCATATAATTTCTTTTAAAACACATGCTTTCATAGTATAAGAGATGTGAATGGAAAGGTATCAATGAGTAAATGCTATATATTATTTTATGTTGAAAATAACGTTTACACTGTAAATATAAATAAAAGGAAAAAGCAAATTCAAATAAGAAAATCTATGTATAATTTAATTAATATCAAAGCGTCACTGAAAATTTGATATCATTATTTTTAAGACCCGTATTTCTAATTCTTATAGCCATAAAGTACAGTGCTGCGTCACAAACTTTTAACCCGTTAAGGGTTTTTGGTATTGATATCATTACTTTTTAGGGGTTAATGATCAAAACGTAAAATTAAAGGAGCATGTTAATGAGTTATAACACTGTATTAAAAGTGTTGTTTTATAGGTCATACTCGAACAAAATAACAAACTAAATAAAATTTCAAAATTTTATAAAAAGTGATAAAAAAGATGGACACATGCAACATTTCAAAGGCATAATATAGTACATTATAAAAATGACAAAAATTTCTTATTTATATTTATTTCTTATTATAATTTTTTAGGTATAGATTTGATTTAAAAGAGAAAAATAAATAATAATAGAAAAATCTTTAAAAAGTGAAAATTTTATACTGGTAAATATTTAAGTAGTATAGTTTGTTATGAATTTAATTAAAAAAAAATCTTAATCTATTCAAAATTTTATTATAGCTTAACATTTTGTAATTTATATATTATATATACTAGAAACTTAATGAGCAAATTAATTATTTTCAAATTCTGTTTTAAGAATTTTTTCAATCCGCAGTTTAAGTGATTTATCACCTAATTTTGAAAAAATTACAAATATTTGCATATGATTATCATATTATTTGTCATTTTTATGAAAATAAAGGAAAAATTTTTTGTTGTTGCAATCACCTTTTAAAATAGAACCAATTTTGAAAGTTAACAACGTATCAGCATGAAAACAATGTAAATACAAAGAATATTTTTGATAAACAAATGTCATATAAAATACAAGTGCCTAAATAAATAACTCATTTAATATATATATTAAAAAAAGAAAAAAAAAAATATTTTTTTTTTGTGTGTGTGTGTTTATTTTTTACGCTTTCCGATAGATGGAGCCAAAACGATTATTTGATATTCAGTATTTCAGATGGAAGAGAAGAAATTCGTCCGCGAAACTGCCGCATCACGGTATTTTTTGAGTAAAAAATAGTTCGATTTTTAAACTGAGTTATAAAAAAAACAAGAGTTTTCCTAGGGAAAAGGGAGATGTCAGGCACATCAGATAAAAGCGATTAATATCATATATAAATTAAACTAAATTCGCTCGAGCCATATTCGAGAAAAAATTCTTACACATTAGTCCGTCCATTTATAACTTAAATGAGCCAATTCATATCTCGAAATGTATTGCACGCAGAAGTGTAGCGATTTCAGGGTAGGATCAGACAGAAGGTGAAAGTCTATTTTGAAAATATCAGAACATAATCTCCCATATTTCCTGAGATATTAAGTGTCGGCTTTCAGCGGTTTGTTTGATCTTAAAATTCCTGTATATATAAGTGTCGCAGTTTTCGTTCGTTTTTCCGTTTCCGCTGAGTGTCGTGGCGTTCGTTTGTTTTTGCGCTTGCGTCACTAGAAAAACTGCCGTTTTTCATGATATGAATGATGTATATTTAATTAGGGTTAAGCAGTGAATTGCACCTTATGTAAATATGTTATAATTTTTGAGTTAGGGTTTGCCTGTAGAAAAATGTATCATTTTTCCCAAACAGCAACAAATTTGGTTTAATATTTTATATTAAATCAGCATAAAATACACATTTTTTTTTTCCATTTAACCCCCCCCCCCCCCCACACACACACACACATACACAATACATTAAAACTATTGGCGACAAAGTTTGAGAAGTATTAGAGTAGAACGAATGTTAAATGGTGCTAGATAAATAATGAAATAGAAATTTATTTATTTAAAACATTATCTATTTGTTTGTTAACAATTAACTTGTTATAACAATTCATTTGGCTAGACATTCTGGACATTCATAAAATCATATTAATAAAATTTTCCTTAAATAAAGTCAGTTATTTTTAGGCAATGCACACCCCTAAGCAGCAATCAAAAATGACTAGAGGCTGTAAACAATAAGCTTTCATATCTTCTGATGCCCCTTGAGGCAGGACAATAGCAATTTTTCGCTCGGCCGCACGCCGGTGGCTGGACATTCCTTTGACTGCCCCAGGTCACGTGTTATCCCCTTTATCACACGTGCACTCCCTGTCTGACCCCTAATGAAACTTTGCGGAGTGCAGTGGGTCGGTTCAGTTCCCATTCCTCCTCAGAAATCGAATTGTGATCGTTATTGAAGGAATAGGAAATTAAAGTTTACTTTCATCAATATATAGAGGCTGTGTTATTCATGTGTGAAGTTTTCATCTAAATGGGATTTTCAGATTGATAGATCTTTCCGAGTTCGTTAAGTTTCAGATTAAAGCTTTTGTAATTCTGAATCTAGAACGGGCTAGTTAGAAAAAGCTGTAAAGGAACGAAGGTTTCAAAATTGGAAAGCATTAAATATGATAGGTTTCGAGCTTATATTTTGAAGGTTGTTTATGAATACATATATTCGAAGAATTGCAGATGTTTATAGATTTTTTTGTTGTACGTTGTACGAATCTACTGCGGAAAGAGTTTGAATAACAAAATTGGAAAAATCTTGAGGAAAAAAACTATTCAGCATTGATTTTAATGATACCAAATTTGTTCTTTGATAATACCAAATGAATGGAACATTATAATAAATATTGCATTTAACTTGCAAGATAAATTCTGAAACTTGATCATTCCTTCGCTGTTCACATTATAAAGTTAAAATGCAAGAAAAGTTAGCCCTGAGAGGCAATATATAATTGAAAGTTAATCCAAAGTGGTGATGAAGAAGTTTATGTGAATTGGGTCAAATTTTGTTCTTTTCATTTAATGCTAAACTACAGGTTACTAAATCACTAGAGTAACTTAGAAAGGGGAAGAGGGAGAGAGTGTAGTGGAAAGGGTATCATTTAGAAACACCGAAATAAACATTGTAGAAAAGTTTTACAATTAACCCTTAATATCAATTTTCAGTTTAAAATCCTCTGTTAAAAGGTTTACATTTTTTGTTGTTTTACAACATTTATTTTTGCGAGTGAAGAGCAAAAGGTTAAGGTCGGCGGTAAAAATATGGTATCAAATTGCTGAGAATTTGAGGGAACAAACAATAAAAAATCACACTCTGTATCATGAAATGTTCTTATTTTACAATAATGGTTGCAGTATAATAAATCTGATTGAGCACAGAACTACTCGGTCTCTGATGGGTCGAAGACGGTCTAGGGTGATCTTAGCCTAGTCCAAGCCTAGATCCCTAGCACAGATATTTGGTCTAAATAAAAACACCACACTAGCCTATTTTAGTGACAATAAAAAATCCCTTAGCTTTTATAATAGATAATTAATAATAAATACTGAAAGAAAGAAAAAAATACAGTTTTAGAAACTTCCCTACATTTCTTCCTCCTTTTATAAATGTATCTAAAAATCGTATTCTCAAAATAAAAATAAAATAAAATAAAATAAAAAGCTGGAGAAAGTTTCTTTTTATAGCGAAGAAAAAAATATATAAAATTTTTATGGCAAAAATTATCGAAAAAAAAAAAGTTATTTTTAAATATATGATTTCGTTTTTAGATTAAATCATGGGTACATTTTTAAAGTGGTATGTCATCATCTGGAAGTAAAATCTGTATAATGTAAAGACTATATAATGTGAATAATTGAAAGAATTTTTTTTAATCCTAGGGTTTTTTAAGTATAGATAGAATTGTATTTGAACATGTTTAAATTATTTTCTGTACCTTTTTTTTTTTTTTTTTTACAATCTTTTTTCTTTTCTTTTTTTTTTTTTTTTTTTTTTTTATTACAATGGTTTCTTTTTACATTTCGGAAATGTAGTTACATATTTAAAAAAAAAAAAAGTTAGTAGACGAAATTATAATTATAACTCTCTTTTATTAAAAAGCATTTTTAATATTATTTTATTTCGCTAACACAGAACTAAAGGAATGATAGAGAACTCAAGGTGGAAAATAAATAGTCTACTACGAAAGATTTCAATTTACAATATTTCATTGACGACAAATATCTCCAAAACTTTAGCAATTTCCTCCGAAAATAAATACTTTTCCTTTCCTCAGAAGCAATGCTGAAACAACTCTACCAGAATTAATCGACTGAAAACCTCGAACTCCGAGCGAGGCAAAAATAAAAAAGTGTAGAGAGAGATTTTGAACAATCGCTTTTCTAAATTTTTATTTTCCACTTTCTTACGAACGAAAGAAATTGAAACAATGCCGAGCAGCCGAAAACGACTACAAAATTCTTCTCGGGGCGCCCCAGCTGCCAGGGCCACCTATAGAACATTGCAATAGTTACGCCCCTGAGAACTTCAGGTGTTGGAGTGGTGATGGCAGCTGAGTAAAAGAGATCTGTTTTTGTAAGATCTCGTGAGATTTCCATTCCAAAATAGCCGATCAATCTCAGCTATGTTTATTTCCTATACTGTCTTCTTTGGTAGATTTAGTTTTTCACCAGACACGAAATCGTGAAAACTTTGAGGTAACTCTTTTGTGTAGTCTCTCACAAAAGACTATCTTATTTGTAATTCTAACACTTTTGTTTTACCGTATACGGAATAAATAAAAGGACCACGATGATGAAACAGTTGCGCTATCCATGCTTATCAAATAGAATATATTGATTTAAAATATCACATGCATATTATCAATGCGTCATATAGGTTTATGTTTTACTGATAATTTAAAGGTTATTTTAAAAATAAATCGAAGAAGAAAAAAGAAACTGATTAGATAAGTTTCAGTTTCTACGTGAGAGTTTTTCTTTGATGACAATACTTTTCCTAAATACTTCGAAAATTACTTATTTCCAATATTGTTTATTTTCAAAATTTAGATTTTTTTTTTTTTTTTTTTTTTTTTTTTTTTTTAAGCGCATTTAATTATTAGTACACAAGCTCTATCATAGATCAAAAAATAATTTTATTTGAGAAGAATGATTAAAAAATATTAAGTGTAATAAGAAAGAAGATAGAAATATATATATATATATATATAACTTTTCTTTATGCATTTAATAATATTTATAATTTCTCAATCTGGAAACGTAGTATTGCATTTAAAAGTTATTGTACATTTTCACTGCATATTTTAAAGATTTATAACTATACTTAACAGTGTATAATTTTAAATTAACAAGAAAATATAACCATTATATATATATAACTTTTACTAAATTTAAAAATTGTACAAATTATTATACACATATATATTAAATTTTTTTCACGTCAATTTAACATTTTACAAAGCTAGAACAGGCCTGTCTAAACCAAAACTCTTGGGCAGGGGAGGAGGAGGGGTGCATTAGAAGTCTGTTTTGTACATTGTATAAATTCATGAACCATATACATATAGTAATTTTTTTTTTCCTGTGGGCATGTAAAGATTTAAAACAGAAAATATGTGTATAAAATGTTTTTTTATTTATAAAATAACTATAAAAAAGTCAAAAACTTATGATTATACATTCATAAGTATAACAGTTGGAATCAGTTATTGATCTGTTAATGTTTTATTAACATCAGTAAGCGCAATATATGCTTCTTTAGCTACCTTACTCGGTATTTTCAAAAGAAAAGCCAGAAACAATTCATTAATTTTAGAAGTTTTAACTGAAGATTCCAAATTAGAAATGAAATTGCTTGAATTCTGTCACGGGCCGCAGAAGCTTACACGAGAGGACACATATGGCCCGCGGGTTGTCCAGCCTTGCTTTAGACTAATATAGTCTAATGTAGAATAAATATAAATCCAACACTTTGATTGTTTTCATAATATAGATTTGCGTAAATTTTCTCACTTTTAACTGGTTATTCTAAAATATCTAAAGACACGTATCTTCAAAAAAATCCATTAAAAAAAATTAAAAACTTAAACAAGAACGAAAAATCATAGAGTACGCATTGAATATTAACGTTTTCCAACTGTACGTACTTGTTGTATTATATAACTTTCAATATTCTTTGTCTACGTTATTACACAACAGACAGACAGAAGCACTGGAAAGTATACAGACATACTAAGTGAATTTAAAACCACACTTAGACATTCTTGGTATGCGTTAAAAAAGCTTAACACAAAAGAAAATGCAGCAACTAGATTATAATTGCAGCCCTTAATGTATCTGAATATTTTAATGTAGCCCTGTAATTCTGAAGATTAATCATATTACTTTCTTTGCAAAACATTATGTTAGAATATTAACAATTCATAAAAATTTCTTTATGTTTTTTACAGTAGAAAGTTATTTAAATGTGATTTTTAAAAACATCTGCCCTAAAACGCAATGTATTGGCATTTTTTTGGTTGTCCCTGTACACAAACTATTTGTACAGGATATATTAATGTCATTTTAAAAAGGGAACATTCCATAGTGAACATGTAACTTTTTAAAGATATCTGAAAATATTTACGGACGCTAAGGGCGTGTATAAAAGAGAATAAGCGCTACAAAAAAAGTCAATTAAAAATAGTGCTTTATTTTTATGTTTTACTAGAAGGCTTCGCCCGCTTCGCTGAACCCTATTTTTAAACGAATCACTATAATTACTGAATTCTCAAAATTGCATTAATTTTTATCACGTGAAAAAAAAAAAAAAAAAAAAAAGCGAAACAAAATCTGATTAGGAAAAATGTCGCACCGGGTTCTCACTGCCTTCGAAAAAAATTCCCAAAATGCTCTAACTCTTATTTCTGTTATTTTCCCCCTTCTCCCCCCTCCCGTCTATCCTAATAATTTTACAAATTCGAAAATATATGCAATCGATTTGTAAATATCAAAAACCTCTATGCACCAGTTTTGAACGATCTATCTCTATTTTAATTTTTTTGTCCCACCACTCCCCCCCCCTTCCCAATAATTTTAAAAATTCGAAAATATCCGCAATCGATTTGTAAGTATCGAAAACCTCTAGTACCAATTTTGAATGATCTAACTCTATTTTATTTTTTTTTGCCCCTCCGCCCCCCCACTCCTGTCCCTCCTAATAACGTTACACGTTCGAAAATATCCCCATTCGACTTGCAGGCCTCTGAAACCAATCTGTACCAATTTTGAATTGCCTAACTGCATTTCTATTTGATTTTGACCATAGCCCCCCCCCCCTTACCGCCCCTCCTAATAATTGTACAAAATCAAAAATATCCGCATTCGATTTAAGTACCGAAAACCATTTGTGTACCAATTTTGAACGATCTAACTCTATTTTTATTTTTTGCCCCCCCCCCTCCCCTCCCCCTTCTCGCCCCTCCTAATAACTTTACACTTTCGAAAATATCCCCATTCGACTTGCAGGCCTTTAAAACCTATCTGTACCAATTTTGAATGCCCTAACTGTATTTCTATTTGTTTTCGCCCATAGCCCCCCTTACCGCTCCATCCCCTTCCCGCACCTCCTAATAATTTTACAAATTCGAAAATATCCGCAATCGACTTGTAAGTATCTAAAACCTCTATATACCAAATTTGAACGATCTAACTCTATTTTTATTTTTTTTCCCCCCCCCCTCTCTCCTCCCCCCTTCTCTCCCCTCCTAATAACTTTACACTTTCGAAAATATCCCCATTCGACTTATAGGCTATTGAAAACTATCTGTACCAATTTTGAAACTCCTAACTGTATTTCTAATTGTTTTTGCCCCTGCTGCCCCACCTGGGGGCTGAATTTTTAAAATTCCAGAAATTTGAATTTAGATATTTGTATTAGCTATATTTTATAGCAAAAATTTCACGTATATCTTTTTTTTTTTTTTTTGAGATATATAGTATTATGCGAAATCGCGTTTTATGCATGTGAAATCCCGTTTTGCCCCCCCCCCGCCCCCCTTGGGGACCGAATTTCGAAAATTCCAGAAATTGGTTTTTAGACATTTATATTAGCTATATTTTAAAGCAAAAATTTTACGGATATCTGTTTTTTTGTTTGAGATATGAAGGATTTTTTGAATTCCCGTTTTACCCCCCTCTTCCCCTTGGGGGGGGCTAATTTTTTCAATTTTTTTTTTCCTAAACCATCCCTGACCTATAAGGAAAAAAACAAAAAAAGAATGATCGAAATCGGTCAAGCCGTCTATGATTTTATAAAGGACATACAGACAAACATTCATTTATAGATATAGAGATTTATCTATTTATTTATTTATTTTTAACATACAATATTTCTTTCAATCTATTCTGTTAGTTAAAAAAAGAAATTAGGAGTATTAAAATACCGATTGATCTATTTTCCTATCAATCTGACTATAATTCGAAAATATATACTTGGCTTTATATAAAAGAGAATATTGGAACATAAAGCATGAATAGTTTCTTTTTAACTTTTGACTATTTTGCATTGAGGGAATCTATTTTTGCAGAACATTCACAATAAGACTGAAGGTAGAATAAAACTTGCCTATATATTTCCAGACATTTAACTTTCTTGGAGATATTTCTAAACTTTTTCGAAAATTCAAAATGAATTTCTTTGCATTTTCAGGTAAAATATTACTTTCTTTCTTACTATAAAACCTTAAAATGTTTTTCTTTAAAGAATTCATGGTAAAAAAAGAAAAGAAAAAAAATCATATCGAAAATAAAATCAGAAATTTGAAGATACCAGAGTTTTACTAAAACTGGATTTATGGAAATTTTCCCGCTTTTATTATTACCATTATTAAATTTTTTTTTAGATCGATTTTTGATCAGTGTGCTGTACTTTTCTCTACCAATCGCGTCTTCAATGCATTTTTAAAATTATGTTATGAATATTTGAAAAACAATTTAATTAAGTTATTTTCTGTTAACTCCTTAACGGGCCGTGGTAAATATCCTTACCACCAAAATCATATATTTTTTTTTCATGGAGAAGTCAAATTAAGCTCTTAAACTACCCTTGTCGTTTTCGTGTCACTAAAATACATGAGTGTAAAAAAAAAAAAAGTATCTCAATCTGAGTTATTATTATTATTATTGTTTTAGGTTGATTACTTTTGAAATCGACCAATTGGAATCACTTCGTTTATCTCTCTCTCTCTCTATATATATATATAAATAGAATGAAAATTTTATCATTACGATAACTCCTGAAATAATACTCCAAATTGAACCAAAGTTGAACAGCGAACTTATCTTGTAAATATCTTGGATATGTTCGTTAACCAAGTTCCTCTACCTTTTTGTTCTCAAGTGGTGGCCACTTGAATATTTCAAAGTCTCATTAGACTAATGTAGTCATTTTTTCTTATTATATCATTTAACTGAGTCCACGAGCTTAAATATTGTGCATTTATAAATCTTATTTTATTTTTTATTTCATCTTGCACGCGCGCTTCTTATTTCCTAATTCAAAATTATTTAAAAAAAACTTTTTCGATACTGTCAGTTTTGAAACTGATTATTATTAATTTTCATTTCTTTCTCTTAAAAAAATAAATAAATAAATAAATAAATAAAATACTTCGATGAAATTCTGACAAAAGCAGAATTTAGTTTAGTATGGAGGACTATTAGTTTTTTTTTTTTTTTTTTTTTTTTTTTTTTTTGTCAAATTATTAATTCGCTTTCAAATTATTCAATTATATTTTCGATAAATTTTCGATTTCGATAAATGTCCAACTATCGAAAAACTGGTATCGTAAAAATAAGTAGATTGAGTCCAAAAAAAAAAAAAAAAAAAAAAAGAAATTCGATCCCTGATAATGACCTTCTAAATCCTAATATGACCATCAGTTTCCACAGTCATCCACCGTTTTCTCGGGACATCATCCACTCCCCCAATTTTTATCACTGTCCGGTAATTTTATGGCCATGAATTTGATTTGGAGAATGAAAAATAATTTATTTAACACTTAAAAACAAAAATATATAATGTTTAATGAATAGCATTAATAATAGATTAAAAAAAATATATAAGAAATGTAATACAAAATTTCAGAGGCAACCCCCCCTCCGCCTCTAAATTTTCCCCTTGCCACAAATGTACATGTTTTGGAGTTTTCCAACTCTGTAGCCCCTCAGAAGATATTTAACAGTTAAAATAATCCTTTCTCCCCCTAACAATAAAATTTACAGCCATAAAATTACCAAAAAGTGAGAAAAATATGGGGCCGTCCTTAAAAAACGCTGGGTGATAGGGCAAAATGGGCGTCATATTCGAATTCAGGAGGACTTTTACATAAGAATTTGCAAAAATGGTGTTGAGGGCAATTTTCATGCAGAGCAGTGTTATCTTTGATAAGTTTACTGGCCAACTTGTTCCGACATTTCACAACAAACAAAAGGTGGATAGTGAAATTATGGTTCAAATACCTTGGACAAGCACATTTGGTAACTGGATCCGCAATTTTATTTCAAAGTGGCTGCCACTTGAAAATTTGTTATTATAACTTTTGTAAAACTGAATCAATTCGCATCAAATTTTAGTAGTGGATCATTCAAATATCTCAGATAATTTCACTAGGCACCTTAATTAGGTATTTTTGTTTCGAAGTGGTGGCCACTTGAAAATTTTTTATTATGATATTTTTTTAAAATACTGAATCAGTTTGAACTAAAGTTGGACAGTGAACTTATCGTAAAAATATGGTGTATGATTTCGTTGGGCAAGTTGCTTTGCGATTTTCTTTCCAAGTTGCACTCACTTAGTCTGCAATTTGGACTGCCACTTGAAAATAAGACATAATAATAACTTTTGAAATACTTCAGTGAATCAAACCAAATTTGGACAGTGAACTTATGCTTCAAATATCTTTGATAAGTTTTCTGGGCGACCGTCATATTGTTTCCAAGTGACGGCCACTTGAAAATTTGTTATCAGGATAATTTTTGAAATACTTAATCAATTCAAACCAAAGTTGAAAAATGGATTTATCATTCAAATATCTATAATTTCGGCGGTCAATTTTCTCCACAATATTTTTTCCAAGTTGTGTCCACTTGAACGCTGCCACTTGAGACATTGTCAACGCATTAACTTTTGAAATATTGCATTTATTCGAACCAAAGTTGGACAGTGGACTTATCTTACAAATATCTTGGATTATTTTACTGAGCGACTTGCTCCGCAATTTTTATCGAAATAGCGGCTACTTAATTTGTAACACGATGACTTTTGAGATTATGAATTAATTCGAACTAAATTTGTACAGTAGATTTATCTGTATTTGATGTGTTTACCAACATGACCTACCATTTTGTTTCCAAGTGCTGGCCACTTGAAAATTTAAATTCACATGAAAATGTACGTATGAACCGATATGCTTAAAAATTCCATATGTACATAGATTATATCAATGTTTCTACCAAGTCCAGTAGCCACTATTTTGGAATAATACTTGATAAATAAAAATAAATCAACGTACCCTTCCGAATGATCCGAAAGGACTTTTTTTCTTTCTTTTTTTTCTTTCTAAGACCGTGGTAAGTAATTCTACCACGAAAAAGAGTACTAAGACTAAACGCACCCAGGTAGTACATAACGTTGTTATAGCGTTGCAAATAAGTCTGAACAGTGAAATATTGGTTATGTTATTTTATGTCCGTTGAAAAATAGTTTTTATTTTTTAATATTCTGACTGATGAATTTCGAAAATTTATTCAGTCATAAAGAAAACTTATAAGAGACGTTATTTTATGGTTGTACTTTTTCTGTTATTTTTTGACGTTTTAAAATAAGTATTTTATTAGTTTCTGTTTTCCTTTGATTTAAAAAAAAAAAAAAAAAAAAAAACTTTTTTTCGACGAATTAATAGGTACTTTTCATGAGTGACGATTTCCTTCAAATGATTTTGAATCTCTTCATCTTGGTATCGATACGATTGGGAATTGGAAGGATGTGCGTGGTAGAGGTAGTTAATTTTCTGTTAGACGGTGCATTGTGTGGATGTACGAGAGGACTCAGAGTATTCAGCAAGAGCAGATATACCAGTGTCAAAAGACAAAAAAAATGAGTAAATTCAATATTATTATTGCGTTCTACACTGTAAAAAAAATTCTGACACATTCCTGGGAAATTTTGGGCAGCTAATGTACCCAATATTTACCAGTAATGTTTCTTGAAAATATCAATAATCATCAAATATATGCATTCAAAATAATACTACATTCCCGAAATCAGAAACGTTATTCTCAGGAAGCCTGTTACTCTCAGGAACCTGCCCCAAACTTACTACACTGTAAAAAAAATAACTATTACCAGCTGCAAGAAACTCTCTGTGATTGGAGAAAATAATTATTTTCTCAGTAAAACCAGGAACTTATTCGATGTATAAGCGGAATGTTACTGATTTTTTTCACGGTGTAAGATAGAAATGCGACATAAAAATCACTTATGACGAACTATTAATTTTAATAACCTTTTACTGTGAACAAGAATTGTCTCAAAACTATTGTAAGCAATCTTTCAGACCGTGAAGGTAAAATGCGAATATAAATTCAATTAACTTATAATTTTTTTTTTTTTTTTTTTTTTTTTGTATTCAAATATTCAATTATTTAAATGTCTTAGAAAACATTTTTTTTTTAAAACAGGAGGGAGTTTTTTAGAAAATGAACAGATAGAATTATAAAGCAACGTCAGTGTTTGATCATCAGGAAAACTCAGTTAGGGTTAATGAGACTGCTAACATCAGTTAAATATTAATCAAATAAATATCGATATCTTGGAAAGTTTTACATGATTGATTTCTCTGCTTCATAGAATTTTGTTTGTTACTAAAGTTATTGAAAATGCCTTTCATTATAAAATTATTTTATTCGAACTGTTTTCGATACGAAAGATATAAACTTATGGATGTTTATGGTTCAGTTTTAGAGAAAAGGTACTTTTTGACTTTAACAAGTTTAACCATACATGTAGTTCATCAAAGTATTTGTCTTTTAAAGAACTATGTTTAATTTAATTCTTATACCTCATGAAATGAAAGACCTACATCCTGATTTTTCAATCGCAGCTAGTACTACATTTATCACACCATTAAACAGTGTTTAAAATTTGCGAAAAAGCGTTAGTATCCCAAACAAAATAAAACAAAATCATTGAAGCAAACTCGTCGAAGAGATCTAGACCAATTTTATGACTCTCAGCATAGATTTGACTGCTGATTTTTATTTTGATGCAACTATCAAAAACTTTGAAAGTATATAATAGATAAAATTCTCAATAAAGTTGATTTAAGGCAGTAATCGTATAATTTTATTTATTTTTTAAATATTATTGATTATATATATATATATATATATATGTTGGGGAGGGGGCTTTTTAATTTTTTAAAAATAAAATTATATATTATCGGTTTTAAATATTTTTTGTAATCACATTGATAAAAATAGGATACACAAAAGTATATACTTTTACATTTTATTCTAGGAGTTTTGTTTTATTTACTTTGCAATTTGCATAAATAACATACATTTCATTTCAATTTTTATCTTAGTTCAAAACGTGTAAATCCATCAAAAAACGGAAATCGAAAATTTTTGCGGATCCAATATTTTCTTCTACTGAATATATAATAGAAATAAGTAATAAAATTAATCATTAAAGAAAGTCTAAAAATTAAGTAAAAGTGATTGTTGAAAAAAAAAAACCTCTTTTATTAAGAGATTTTTTTTTTAATAATTAGCAATATTAAATATATATATATATATATATATATATATATCGAATATAGAGCTAGTTCTTTTTTTTTATTTCAACGTTTATAAGACATAACAAAAGCCGTTGAAAACTCATATAAAAAACGAGAGAATATTGCGATTCCAAGTAACGCTTTTACAAAAGTATTTTTTTTTTTTTTTTTTTTTTTTTTTTTTGGAGGGGGGTGTTGAAAATGTATTGAAACCACTGTTGAAAGATGAGGAAATTAACGAGACATATTTTTAGATAATTAACATTACAGGAAAACGATCATTAAACGGAATGCATTGTCATTTGTTCAACGTTTAAAATACTACACTGTACTACCATGGCAGTCGCCGTGGGCAAGTAGCTTACCGAGCCTTTCTCATTTAGAATTACAGAGCTGCTAACCTAATCTGGTAAACTGTTAGTACCGCCCCTTTTCCACACCAGTTAATTTTTAGAGTAATCCTCGTGAAATATATTTACAATTAATTAAGAAAAAAAAGAGAAAAATCTCTAAAAAAAAAAAAGACTGGCGTAGTAAAAGGGGCGGTACTAAAAATCCTCCGGATTAGGTTGGCAACTCTGGAATTAATTAATTAGGGGATAAGTATACTTCTGATGGCCTAATAAAGGATTTAAATTCAAATTAATTTTATATTAAGTTGAATTAATTTCTTTATTAAATAAATCACAATCGCAAAAATATTTTAATATGTCATTGCTAGAAAAAATGTCCCGTTGAAAAGCCAAAGTTAATTTTTAAATATAACATAACTGCCAATATTTCTGTTTATTCTGTACCATTGTTAATACCCGTCTTTTTTAAACCCAGTTCTTTTGTAAAGTATTTTATTTCAACATATTCTTAGGATTAAAGAAGAAGAAAATTACTCTTGAAAAAAAAAAAAAAAAAAAATGGTGTGAAAAAAGGGCGTTTACAAAAATGCTACAGATAAATTCGGAATGTTGGCATCTATGAATATAAATAAAAATTCATGTGAATAGAAAGAATTTTAAACCATTATTTAAATGTTTGCTAGATTTTTAAAATTTATAAATTGTCGATATTTCAGTGAAACTTTTATTTAGAATTTTAAAAATTCAAGCTTAAAATAACAGCATTATTAGAGCGATATTCTTTGCAGACATTCTAATTATTATTCCGTAAAGCTATTTATTCACCCTTTCTTTCTTTCATACTAGTCTTTTTTTATAGAGTATTTTTCTTCTTACTTAATTGTTATTACACTTGGGGAAAATTACACTATAAATAAAGTAGTGTAGAAGAAGGGCGGGTACTAGCAAATTTACGGAATATTAATTAAAATGTTGGCAGGTACGTTCTAATTAATATTCTGTAAAACTGTTAATACCAGCCTTTTTCTTCTCACCAGTCTTTTTTAGAGTATTTTTCTTCTCATTTAATCGTAATTTTATTTGGAGAAAATGACTCTAAAAATAAAGTGGAGTGGAAAAGAAGCGGGTGTTTACAGTTTTTACAGAATATTGATTGGAAAGTTGGCACGTATGGTAATATACACACAAACTAAACAATGTAGTTTCACATAAAATATGTTGGGCAACTCAGTCTAACTCTGTTATGAATTTGTTGTACACCTGTTAAACATTTCGTGAAAAATTCAGCTCAAACAGGGCGTGATTCCCCATGGGTTAAATCAGGCAGGCGCTTCCATTTTTAAGAGGTTCCCTAAATAAGATATCTTTTGAAATTAAAAGCATTTTACATACATGCAACGTTCACTTTGTGCACTTTACGACAGAAAAGGGCATCCAAATTATTGTTTTTGCCCTGAGTCCCTACTTCTGTATGTCAGTCCCTGAATATAGCAGCGTCACCAGTTAAGCATCAGACACTAAAATTGAATACTATATTTTCATTTAATAAGTGTCTTACGCATATACAGGGTGATTCCGAGGTCATAGACAAACTTGGAGGGGAGATAGAAAACATCACGACCACAAGAATACAGAATTGTATAGGTACCCAAGTCCCCAAACAACGTTTTAACCCTTTATGAACTGCGTGTTTTGGGCTATTGTGTACTACTAACGTCGTCTACTGTGTAAGTTTTAAAATCTTGCATGCTTCATTATTTCGTAAAATCTGCACAATATTTGTATTATTGCAGTCACTGAGATAAAATACATTGATAAAAAAATTATTTATTTATTTGTCTAAACATTAACATGCAAAATCTCTTAAAAAAAAAAAAAAAAAAAAAAAATGCAACATTAGAGAGCCACGCCCATATTTACGAAAAATCACCCGGCACTTAAAAAGGTTAAAACGACGTTTGCGGACATGGATTCCTATACAATTCTGAATCCTTGTGATTTTCTCTACCCTCCCTCTAAGTTTGCTCCATTACCTCGGAATCACCCTGTATTTTAATGCCATTCTATTTTATAGAAAATTAAAATATACTTATTTTGAAGCACCATAGCTCCACTTTTCAAGTGAAAACACGAAGATATTATCAATGCCAACGCATATTTCACATTAAATTAAATACAATACTTCGATTCATAAAAATTTAATATAAAAAATTTGGTGTCATATTTTTATTTACTTAGTGATTGACTAATTAGGTTAAATGCCATTCTATATCGTAGAAGCTTAAAACACCTCATACTAGTTATCATCGCATCGCTTTTCAAATAGCAATCCCAAAATTCTTATCCACAAGTTCTCATATTAAGATTATTAAATATTATTTTGACACATAATAACAAATTTAATGTCATTTTATATCACAGAACTTTAAAAGGCATATGGAGAGGCATCACAACATCACTTCTGAAGTAAATATTTTATTACAAATATTAAGTTTAAATTAAATAAAAAATTTAAAACAGATAAAAACTAAATATCAAAAATTGAATGATATAATTTTTATTTACAAACAGGCTTACATGTAAATTTTATTGTCATTCTGTATCAATGGAGGAGGATGTGTATAGCGATAAGCTGTAAGATGACCGGAAAGAACTGATTCTTGCTCTGGAGAAATGTGCAAAGAAATTTAATAAGAAAACCATAATGAATCCATAGAAGTCAATTCCTGGACGTTTGCTAAATGTTGTTGATGTTAAAAGGGCACATCAAATTCTATAGCTGTCTTGACTTTTTGTCATCTTTTATTTTTTACACATTTACTATTACTAAATGGTAGCAAAAGTTTTAGCTGCCCATTTTCATGCATTTTCCATAATTTTTTTTTTTAATTTTGAGATATTAAACAGTTTTTGATATTCATATATTTTTACTATCGTCCCTTTGAGTCAGGTTGGGGAACACATAAGCAGTGTTGTCAGATCTGGTGGATTTTTTATTTAACAATCACCAATAATTTTGAGAAGTGATATTTGACATACTCATACATAATAGACTGTCAGTCTTCGAAGTGACTTGGCAAACGTTACAGTTAAATATAATTGGTGATTATTTTAAATAAAAAAATCCACCAGATCTGGCAACACTGCACATAAGTACATGATTTGTAATTTTTTAAAATCAGATAGATGGTCGCAAATGTTTTGTCCAGTAGTGTAAAAGCTTAAAATAATCGCCAGGGGGCTGATGCTGTGGATTTATGCCAATTGTCTGTATGGGTAAACTATGCATGAAAGGGATGTTCTCCATGAGGGTTTTTTTAAACAATTTCACATTAGCTTCAGAAAAAAACACAGAAATCTCCGAACGGCCAGATTGACAAGAACGTCCTGGGATCGAATCCGGCAACTCCCCGTTAAGAAAACAGAAACTCTCGGACATTAGTCGGGTCTCATAACGAGGTAATACAGTGTCACTTTTTAAACGATATACACAAAAATGTCATCAAAACTACCTCATATCAAAACTAAATTCAATACCAAATGTTCAATTAATAAATATTTAATATCAATGTTAAATTTAAATAATACATTTTCACTTAATATGCGCCTAACACATCCAGTCTTGTGCATGTATTCTATGTCACAGAAAATATATATCACGAGGCATCACAGCATAGATTTCTAAATAACAACATGCGCAAAATATTTATCAGCATTAAAGTCACATTGGTATGCGAATCTGAAAGTTAAATGGTTAGTGTTCTGATCTTTCATTTGCATGTTCTGGGTTCGAAATCCAGTTCTTTCATTGATGATCGTACAAGTTCGTAATCCATTTTAAGCCATAGGTGCATATGTAATCAGAGCTATTTGCTTTTTGCACTGGTTCCTCTCAGAAAGCAGGCTAAAAATGGAAAGTTGTTTTCAAAGTTAATACCAAAAAAAAAAAAAAAAAAAAAAAATAGCGTCGATTTCCAATCCTGTGCAGGGGAAAATGTTATCAGTTCAATTCAGAATGATTTCTATGCATAAAAATATATCTGAACTCTAATTTCAGCAAAACAGTCATAAGCACTTGCTTTCAGTAATGTTACTACAATTTGGCAACAAGAATGACTAAATGAAATAGTCTTTAGCACCATCAATTTTCATGCCCGTTTGTTGCTAAATTTAAAATTATGCATCAAAATGCAATTTTTTGTAATATAAACATTTATTGATGAAATGTGCACAGTTCCTCCTCAATTATCTGTTCTTGTAAATCGCTGCTCTGTGTCAGGCTATATCATTAATAAGAGCAATTAACTAGTTTGATGGCCAGCTGATGGACAAAGATGTCTTACCAGTTCGGTTACCATTCCATCGTTTCGGTGCATTTACATAATTCTAAACTGCTGCTTAAAGCAAAAGCTGTTTTGAGTATATCTGTTTCTATTAAAAATAAAACAATAAATAAATACAATGGAAATTTGCTTTTGAATGCTAAAGATATTTATCAATTTTATTTCTACAAATCTAATTTTTTTTTTTTTTTACATTTTCCGACAAAGTTGAAAACGTATTTATGGCATTGGCTTGTCTGAATGTCTGTCTGTCCATGCCTTAACTCCCGTAATTGTTCCCGGAATTCCTTGAAAGTGATATCTGTCATTTATTTTCACTATGGGATATTCCCTATTAAAAATAGAGCATTTACCACCACTAGTTTATGTAAAGAATGCCCAAAAGAATTACAAAACATTACGTTCTGTGAGAGGCAGTGCTATAAATCCTATTTTAATAACTTTATTTTGCACAAATTATAAAGAAATTGATATTTATCATTTAAATGTACAAAAAATGTTTTCTACAGAATTATTATGATTATCATTAAATTAATAGGGCCACACAAAAATATTCAGATATATTAAGGGCTATAATTAGAAATTGTTTCAATACCCTTTTCCTTTTTATTAAGCATTTTTTGAAATTTTTTAACAATGTTTAAGTGTTATTTCGATTTGAATTAGTCAATTTGCCTGTTTGTCTGACTGACCATCCATCTGTATGTCTCTTTGTCCGCCTGTAGCGTCCGTAAATACTGTGACATATGTTATTGAAGTTCACTATAGAATATTCTCTGTTTAAAATGCATAAATAGTAAAATTGGTTTGTGACTAGGAACATCCAAATGAAAAGCAATATATTTCTTCTCATGGAAGACATTTTCATAGGTCATATTTAAATAACTTTGTACTGCACAAATCATGGTAAAATTGACATTTGTCATTCACATGCTAAATAAAAATGTTTTCTACAGAATATGGTATCTTTAGCATTATGATTTACAGGTCTATACTAAAATATTTAGAAAAATTAAGGGCTATAATTAGAAAATGCGTTTGTGTTTGTGTTACGCGTTTTTAATACTTTGCAACAATGTTTAAGAGTAATTGTGAAATAAATTGTGCAGTTTATCTGTCTTTCTGTTATTCTACCTTTCGGTTGTGTAGGAAAAATATATTCAATGTTAAACGATCCAAAGGGTATGTACAGTTAGAATGTGTTATTAATATATGTGAACAGCAAGATTTTTCTTCTTTAAAAAAAAAAAAAAAAAAAAAAAAGGCCTTTTATTTCAGCTATGTAATAAAAGATGCAGCCATTTAGAATGTTAAAATTATTAATTTCTTCAGTGTCAGTTTATAATTTTAGGTTTCAAGTAATTCCAATCTTTAATCAATTCATAGCAAGTTAATGAGAAATATTGTCTATGGATGAAAATCTTCAATTGCTAATAACTTCGAAGATTCTAACGTAGAGAGCCGGTATTTAATAATTTTTACCTTGTATCCAAAATGATATTTTAAAACTCGCCTGACTTCTGAAAATGATCTTCACGTTGCAGAGGGTGCTGCCCCATTTTGCTATGTTAAACCTTTGTACTCGAGAGGTGACCATGTAATTTGGTGCCGCAACTCGAGAGGTGACTCTCGCTCACCACTTGGTTTGCTGCGGAAACTCGATGCGCGGCAGTAACTGTTTGCGTTTAGTTTCTTCGACACGGGTTCCTGCTCTCTTGCTGTATAATCTTATGCGATGTATAATCACTTGCGATATTTGAAAACATTAGTGCACCAACTGACTGGAGATTTTCGCCAGTCACACGATCGAGCCTCGACTTCAACCTCCAATTCCAAAGATATCCGCTTGAATGAAAAGCTACACAATATTCTAACAAGAGTTAGGAAGAACTCCAAAGTCTGTTCTTAGAGAAATAAACCTGGAAAAAGGCATCAAACGACATATTATTGTAATACTTGCCCCGACAAGCCGAGCATGCATCTTAGAAATTGTTACATGAAATATCATACACTGAAAAATTACAGACTAATATTTAAGAAATTATGTTTATAAAGGTGTAAAGATAGATAAAACGTTAAAACATAAAAAGAAAAAAAAATTATACATTAATTTGTGTGTGTAATTATTTTATGCTACTGATAAGAAATGCGTCAAAAAGGCTGCGAAACGCCTCTAGTTGCTGGTGCTCCACGCGAAAAGGGCCCCGAGTGCAAAGTGTTAATAAAAAATATTAAATTCCGAATAGCGTATGAGGCTTTTAACCTTGAATGTTAAAATTAAATCGAGTTCTGACTTATATCATTAATATTTTAAAATTCGTCCAACTACTTTACCACCATTCAGATTTGAAATAACACAAACGCTGTCTGAAAAGCTGACTAACAAAGTAACAAGCTAAATAACCTACAGACGGACACCACTTTAATATTGTGATTTTCGGATTTCTTGCAACATAAAAAAATCTGGGGTGTTGCATATACAGGACTTATATTGCCCACTATTACATGCATTATCTGTACTTTTTGGAGGTAATGTAGTCAGAAGATGGGAAATTAACCTACAAATATATTCACCTACCGATTTTCCTCTTTAAAAAAAAAAAAAAAAACTGATAGAAGTGTAAAGACTTGAAAACAGCGAGTTTACATAACGAGTTTTAGAACAAAGTCAGTAGATTCGTTTTCTGAAACACCCATTCAAGAGATCTAAAACTGACCTACATATTCAGAAAGGGTAATATGGCTGTTAATTTTGCTATAATAACCACGTAAAACATAGGAAATGATATCTGAAAAGAAGTTTGGGTAGCAATTTTAGCCGTTTTAGAGATACCTACTTTCACCAAAACTTGGCAGACTAAATTATTGACCGGAAAGCAACAATTGCATTCGAAAAAATATCTAAAAGGAAGTTAATATGGCGATTTTGAAAAAGTTCCGTACAGCCGTTTTTAAAGGAATTTACTTACAACACCTTATGATGGCCTAATTATACAGGACACCTATCAATTTTCATGATCTAATCAGTTATTACCCACGAAAGGACATCAAATAAGGCTTTTATATAGCAACATTAAAAAAATCGTTAGAGCCGTTTTAGAGATACGCCTTTGCAGTCCCATTTCGGTTTGTCAATTTTCACCAAAATTTAAAAACATCATCTCTAAGCCAGACTTAACTCAATTCTGAAGTTTCGTCGTTCTACTTTTATTAGTTTTGAAAGAAACGATAGTCAGAAGATTAAACACGCACATACACACCCACACGTGCTGACCATTGCCGAAAACCACTTTTTCGGACTCAAGTGATCTTAAAACACGTAATTCAGAGAAAAATTCGATATCGAATTTTCGGACTGAACACAATGCTCCTATAACCTACGGTTGTAGGGTAAATGGAAGTAAAAATGTGAGAATAACCGAAAATTAAGATTTTTCATGAACATCAAAGTCCTCTATGATATTAAGGGAAATTAAAAAGAAGAAAAAAAAATGAATGCAGAGCAAATTTTATTCATTGTATGAAATTAATTTTAAAATCATATAATCTTTCATTCAATAAAACTGCCAAATAAATTTATTTCGAAAGAAGGCAGTAACCATTCTAAATTTTTTCCAAATACTCTCCCAGAATATTTTAAGCAATATTGAATAGAATGTAGCGTAGATATATAATATGCGAAAGAATAAAACTAAGTTCTAGGACGCAATTTTCAGGGTAGCTACCACCGCATAAGTGCTTCGGTTATTTCCTTTCAATGCTTCACTTTTATTTTCTTCGAGAGAATATCTATTTTTAAAAATCCATACTTCAATATAGTACAAAGTAAAATTCCATTTTGTGTTGTAGAAAATGCAAAAGAAATTTTATGAAAGAATTAAACTTAGGAATAAAACCTGTAAGGAATACATTTTTTTTTTCTTTGAAAATAAGATAGAACAATGCAAATAGAGTAGACATTAAAAAATATGCATAATTTTAGATAGGGGAAGTGCTCCAGTGATTGGCACTTTTGGAGTAATTTCTGATGTTTTTAATGTTTTAGTCATCAGAAACTATTTTCAGAAATCTTAAGTTAATATGTATGGGATGAAAGACTTTCAGAATGACTTTCATATGTTAAAATACATGCATTTGATAATTATTATTGTCTTTTTTAATGAAATTTTATTTTCCGCTCATTCAATGTTCTAGTAATTGCCACTGTCAGTTTTCGTTTTACCAGTAATTGGCCCCCTTTGCTCCAGTGTTTGACACTGATAGTTTTTCATTTTACCAGTAATAGGCACCCTATGCTCCAGTGTTTGACATACAATGTTAAAATTCTGATGTGTAAATCATTTGCTTTTATTCTTTTCTTATTTATTAATTATTTCGGGGAAGATGTCAATTCCTGGACATGTCAATCACTGGAGCACCTACTCTATTTCTTTGAGAAAATGTGATAATTTTAAACGTTTAAGCTAAAATAAGGTTTAAAGTAATATTTTTTTATTTATAAAGCTGAAGGTGTGATAAATTGTATAAGATGAGATATTGTATAGATATCATATAAGATAGACCATGAGCTTTAACAAGAGCACATGTATGCATTTGTGTATGTGTGTTTGTTTGTATGTGAATGCGTGCATGTATGTGAGATATTGGCTGATTTTTTTTTCCCTTCAATTAGCAGTTTGAAACTAGAATTTTTTTCTCTTTTTTAATGTAAATATCAGCATCGATGGAATAAAACTTGTATATTATACATTTTGTTTTTTCAAAATAAGATAGAACAGTACAAATAGAGTAGACGTTAAACAAATATGCACGATTTTAGCTATTTCTTTGAAAAAATATGATAATTTTAAACGTTTTTTAGCTGAAATACAATTTAAAATATTGTTTTTCGTTTATAAGCTGATGGTGGGATAAATTATATAAGAGGGGGGGGGGGGGGTATTGTATAGATACCATATAAGATAGGCCATTAGCTATAACAAGCGCGCACATGTATGCATTTGTGTCGGTATGTGTGTGTTTGTATCTGAGCGTGACCATGTATGTGAGGTATTGGCTGAATTTTTTGGAAGTTTTGTTCAACCAGTCATTGGGAACTAGAAAAAAAAAAATATTTTTTTTTCTTTAATGCAAATATTAACAGAGATAGTTAAAGTTGAAATGTCTGATCACTGTAAATGCAATTTTAAATTTAAAATTAAGTAGCGTTCCTAATTAAAATATTTCATTAAATTAAAACGAATTTCAATGTAAAGTGATAAATTAATTTAAAAGACATAGTACAGTTTTGAGAGCAGAATTACGACATTGCTACGTTTATTATTAACAGGTACTCTTATTTGTTGGGATGTTAGAATAGTTTATCTTTTATTAAAAGTGTTTTATCATATTTATTTCATAAATACATTTTTGCCTTTAGCAAAATAATAATAATAACAATAAAAATGAGTGTTTTGATTCTCTGAATCAGTGAAAAGAACATGAAAAAATTCTCCAACTCAATAAGTTTTGGTTACAAATATCTGACAAAAATTCTATTGCTTAGAAATGCTTATGATTAATACACTCTAAGAAATCTCCATAAAATTGGTAGAGTTAGTCGTTATATTATATGCTTTCTTCTTTGAGAAAAGAAAGTCAAGTCCAGTACCCGTATTTGTAACAAATCTCTGCAGATTAGGGGCATTTGCCCTTTGTTAAAGATTATTTCTTTGTTAAAGATTATCCTTCGACAAAATGATTAATTCCTCAAGAATTGCAATTTTCAAATCCCAGACAATAAAAGGAACTCTTGATCTCGCTACAATGTGTTGTTTGAGTGTGCCCTAAACATATTTGGTTGTATTTAGGTTAGAAGAACATGCTTTCTATTCTAGACACTGTATAGTTTAAATTTCAAGGATGTCCTGCACAAAACTAGCTATAGAAGATCTACCATTATCATTACCATGCATTGAAAGAAAATTACAGAGAGCTGTGTCGTAAGTTAAGAGATCTCAGTCTCTCAGATGTATGCTTCTGGCAGTATGGGCTGCTCCTTTCGTCCAATATCAAAATATGACGAGTCCAGACTCATTTGGTGCTTATCACTAAGAAGCATCTGACTATAGTCTCATTGCCTACATTCTCGATGTTCAATAGCCCACATTCTTCGGGCCGAATGGTGTCTTGAAATCCACGGAAAAAACACCAATGGTTTATATTCATACACTGTTAAAAATGGTTTCTTAAAAATGAGCTAAATTGTCTGAAAATAGCTTCGAAACAATATGTACTTAAATTTGAAAACACATGTACTGAATTTGAGTATATTGACGTATGAAATATGGGGATATTTGGCTTCTTACTGGTCAACCCCATTTTTGAGCATGTCGATATACTCAAAAATGAGTACATGGTTTCACAAATTTAAGTATATATTGTTTCGTTGCTATTTTAAGACAATTTAACTCATTTTTAAGAAGCCATTTTTAACCGTGTACAGACCACCTTTTAAGTTAAGCCTGTCTCAGACTGTTTAGCTGGACAGTTCTTGTCCTGTTGCCAAGAGCAACTGTCATTTCAGTTAAGGAACTGTCCAGACGATCTTTTAACATGATATATAGGCCACCAATTGCTATGGTAGCCTATGGAAATCTTACCCTTGTCATTGTCTAGCATGCATTGTCTCTTGCAATCGATTTCACAGCCTTGAAATAACACTTTCTGTGACTTTAACAGCATCCGCTACACATCTTTGTATTTATTCGGATTGAAACTTCGATAATACACTAAGCTATGCATTTCAGCAAGCCAACTTGTTGTGACATTTTCAAGTCACCCGTTTTACAAAACAAAAACTGAACAGTTGTACTTCACAACTGAGATGGTGTAACAAATATTTCTACAAAAATAACAATTGTTGCACTTATCTATTTTTTCTGGTTTTGATGTTAAAAACATTGATTGCACATGCAGTTTTCTTCTGCTGTTGTGTACTACATTTTAAAATAATCTTAATTTTACATTAATTATCGATTTAAGTATTTGCGTGATTTTGTTAAAATCATGGGCTCTTTTCTAGCAAGGTATTTGAAGTAAGTGAATTTATAACTTCGGCCAAACGTATATAATATACTTTACAAAGTCCGAATTCGAAAAGTTTTACAAAGTCACAAAATCGAAAAGTTAACAGGCAATAGTCGTACCCGAGCGGTAAATTGTGCTTTTTTTTTACTTATTCTATATATTTCAATTTAAATTTTGGAACTTTTTGTATCTAATGACCCATTATAATATAACGTATAATATCTTGCTAATTTTTATACAGCATATGGCATTGTCATCAATTTTATTTTGGATTTCAAAAATATATTGCAGTTTAATCATTGATTAAAAAAGATTCTAGGGATAGATTAGAAGACAATTAAAACTTTTTCTCAATTATTGCTTTAAGAGATTAAATTTAATACAATGTAAAGTTCTTTTCAAATATTCATAATTAAAATGCATAAATCAAAGTAAGACTGACTATAGATTATTCTTGGTGAATACAATAATTTAATAAACATTAAATATTTTCTTTAGAAATCAGGTACTTTAAAAAGATACACTAATTAAAACATCCATTTATATTAAGCTTAAGTTTACACACACACACACACACACACACACACATATATATATATATATATATATATATATATATATATACATTTTTGTTTTCAGAATTGAATTTTAGGAAAATAATTATTTTCATAAAATGCATGCCTAGGTGAAAACTTCCAGAAATCTTAGAAAATTCAATTAACAATAAGAAATTGGAAAAAAAAAGAGTTTGTTTTCATATATGTATATATATATATATATATATATATATATATATATATATATATATATATATATATATATATATATATATATTAAAAAAATGATTCCTTTTTTCCCTATTGATAAAAAACAAATTTAGATAAATAAATTTTTCATTGAAAATCTTTCACAAGAATTTCATTTTTCCATCACCAGGTTGAATATACATCACAGAATTTTACAAATATTCAGTAATATTACATAAGATATTTTTGATAGAAAATGAAATTCAAAAGCAATTTCCCTGCTGGGATATTGCGTATTAAGAACAAATAAAAATTTTCAGTGGTTGTGTTTAGAAGACTTTTTCTTAAAGATATTGCATAAAAAATTTTCAATGTATATTTTTAAAGAAAATATTATGTTCTGTACTTGAAAAAATAAATTACTCAAATAAACAATTATCTTAATAATATGTTATGGAAATATAAAGGTATACTACTGACAGTGTGATATTCAAAAAATTTATTTAATTTAGTGCTTCACTGAATGCATAATTCAAAAAATATTTAAGAGAATTTAGTTTATAGGGGAAATATGTTACATTAAAAACAATATTTAATTATAACGATCAATTAAAAAAAATCTACAAAAAACTGACAGAATATGATATAGTTTTAGCAAAACCAATTGATATTCCAGTTTTCCTTTAAGGGGACTCTCTACCTATCGTCTCTGAAAGCCGAAGCCAATGTTATTCTATGGGAAATTTTGCCCCATTATAATTCCTTAACTAATACATATTTTAAAATTCAGTTTTCCCTTTCCGAAAATTGACAACTATTAAACAATTTATCGCTTTCTAAAAATAGATTTTTTTTTTTTATTTTTAAGATTTCATTTTTATGCTCAAAAATGAAAAATTTCACATTGGGAAAATTCGCATTTTATAACCTCAAAATAAAATGTTAAGCATTAAAAAAAAATAATTTTTAGAAAGCGATAAATTGTTTAATAGTTGTGAAGTTTCTGAATGTGAAAACGGAATTTAAAAATACATATTAGTTAATAAGTTATAACGGGGCGAAATTCTCCATAGAATAACATTGGCTCTGGCTTCTGGGGACGATAAGTGGAGAGGCCTCTTAACAGTCTGATTAAGGAATTACTAATAGTATATCAACACAATGCATGAATTTCTAAAATAATAATAAAAAAAATAATTTAAATTAAAATTAAAATTAATACTATAAACAAATAAGGATAACTATATACAAAAATTCTGCATTTTATCTGTATTTTGTAATAACTGCATTCTTCTAACTGAAGTTCTCATATCTTTCGATCCAATTTTCCGATATTAATAACCAATAAAAATGTTACAAATTACGCTTTATAAGACATAGAAACAATATTTATTATATTTTACATACTTATTTATATTTAATTTTCATTGAAAAAATACAGTCGCTTGATTTAAAACAAATTCATCAGCATTTTTTTAGATAATTTTTAAATGAAAAAAATGAGTTTCTCCTTGTTCTAATTATACTGCATTTATAATATTTATTCCTAAAAAATACTTTAGCATACCTAGCACAATTTGTTTATGCAGATTTCGAACTTTTTTTTTCAAATTCTACAACTGATATAATGTCACACTGAATGTAAATTCACATTGTTATTCCTAAGCATATTTTCTTATCGTTTGTTTAAAAATTTTACTTTAAAATTGTGCTGGAGAAAACAATGAATTATTTTTTATCTTTAATATGCATTTGTTTATTCTGAAGACTGAAAGAAAAATCACATTAAGTGATATAAAAACCTGAGCTCGGCATAATTTGGAAAATTGTGCATGTAAAATGAGAAATAGAAGAAAAAAAAAACATACAATAACAATGCTTATGATAACTTACATAACTTACACAGTATTTCCCGTTACGGTTCTTTTGCATATACTTGAGGCTGTTTGTAGTTTTATTTTTCTTATGTATACATTTTTTTCTACTCTTCTTTGCACTTGGTTGCGACGTATGAATTCCCGATAACAAAGGGGCGTGAGAAAAAATAAAAGAGAATTTGTAAGTGAACAAGGGAAGGACAGAAGAAAAAAGAATATTTGGAAGAAAAGAAAGTGAAAGAATTTCTAAGGGGAATGACAAAACAGTTTCGTTCAAAGGGGATTTATATACAAAGTCTAGTTCTTCTTCTGTTTTTTTCTACTTTAACGTTGCCTTGCCAGATCGCAAGGCTCGACTTTTTCAAAAAGTATTTTTCATGGATATACTGTTGCGAAAAAGAGAGAAACTGCAAGAAAAAAAAATACTCTATCATGTTACCTTTTGGTCTGTTTGATTGCTTTTGTTCTTCAGTTATTTCTTGAAATACTGTTTTTTATCGTTCACTTACAACTGGAATGTTTACTTGAGACAGTGTTGACAGAGACTTTTGCAATGCTGTCTTAACATGTAATTTCAACTAAACTTATAGAAAATCTCAACGAAAATTAAATTTTTATTTTTATCTTTAATGCTTGAAGAAAATTGTGACAGATGTACGTGATACCTGAAGGTGTCAACAGAGATATTTAAGGAAATATGAAAGAGGGAAAAAAATATATCTGTCATCTTCTCCTTAAAGCTTTTATTTTTAGGATTATTAAAGATTTCTTCAAAATGTAATCTATTAAAAACCTGAAGTACATTAAAAGTTTTTTTTATGTGTTGAAAAAGTAATCAATTTCCAATTTCGTTTCTTAAAAAAAAAAAAAAATATATATATTTCATATTAATTTTTTTTAATCAATATGTTGAATCTCTAATATATATATAAACACGCTAAACACAGGATGTCCAGTAAAGAACACCCATAATTAAGTATTAAAATATATCGAATGCAAAGAACGATAAAAGACTGGAACGTACGTTATGGTTTTTGTGAAGGCTGTAAAACTTGCATACAGAACTTTCAAAATTAGTACAAGAACTGCTGACATACATAATCGTAAGGTGTAATCTCATTAAGGTCAAAACAACACTGACAATGCCCCATAAATTGTGCAGATGAGCAGTGCGATTTGTTCCAGCAGTTGAACTTAAAACTTTACGTTTCAACGCTGATACCTATTATATACAAAGCATTTCATATATTTCGTCTTTTTTATATTTAATAAACTATTTCAAAGATTAATGCAAACCTAGTAAACGATTATAATAAGAATTACAAGAAGAAATTTATTAGCTTAAGAATTTTTAAATACAAAAATTAAAATAGACATTGTAGCTCTCTATATAAAATGCAAGCTATCGTCTACTTATCTGCTACAAGTGCCTATATAGAAATAATAAATAAATTATATTTTTAACTTCTTTTTTAGAAGTAACAACGCTGTAAAATTTATGAAAAGTTTTTGAGCACCTAATAGTATAATGGGTAAAATACCAGACACATAACCAGAAAAAGAAGAAGAAAAAAACATTCACTGGTGTGTAGGGGACCTTTCTCATTTTTCTTCCAAAAGTGTCCAATAACGGCGAAAACAAATTAAATTAATTTAATAGGGTCAAATAATAGCGCATGGGACATTAGGCGTATTTGATAAAACTAAACTCTGGACGTTCTTGATTATCTAATCTTCGATTAGATTCTTTTTAATTTTAACTTTGTGTGCGTTTCTGCCTATACCCTGCATGTTTATCTTTCCATGCGATTCGGTCGCCAATTACATATAGAGCAGTAATAATGCGACATTAAAACCCAACCAAACTAATCCATGCGATTTGTAGCAGGGCTTACATTTTATATAAATAAAATATCGTAAATGTGACATTATCTGCTTCTTTCAAACGTGAGCGAGCATCACTGTAAGGAGTATGTAATTTCCCCATATTTCAGTCGTGTAAAATCTATAATTCTACACTTAATTCTTATTATTATTAATGCTGCTCGAATTCTGCACTTAAAGTTAAAATGTCTTATAAATTAAAATATACACGTGCTTTTTTCACAAAAAAAAAAAAAAAAAAAATCTATAATAACAAATGAATTATTAAAACCCGAATAAACTACTACGTCAGAAACGCCAAAGAAAAACATTGGAAATGCATACAGCTAGTTCGGCAGCCTTAAGCGTGCCGTCATCAGTGCAAAAAGGATTCTGAATCTGCGGAAGTGCTCGTATTTATAGGAGAAAGGCCGAATTTAGTTCAACCAATAGGATTGCGGGAAAGGTGGGGAGAGTGGCCAATAGGAATTTATTAAAGTTAGCTGTGTAAACAGTAGAAAAATTAAGAAAATGTGGACTGAATATAAAATTTCCAACAGTCAGACAAATAGGGAATAGCGAAATCACAATTTACAAGGTTTTTAAAATTTTTATGAATATGAAAAGCTTCAAAGAAATCGAGTTCATGAATGGATTTAGGTCTGCAAATTATTTTAGCTGAATTAAATTTTAAATTATGATTTTCCTCCCAGCAATGTTTAGAAATAGCCGATTTATTGGTACCAATAAATCGGCTATTTCTAATTATTATTTTCTATCAATATTTTGTTTTCATAGCTTGGTTGCAGTAATTTACAATTCACCTTTTATCAGGTTTATACATCAAATATCCAACATTCAAAATAAAAAGTTTCTTTTGATGGTCCAATAAAGTATCTTTTGCTTAAAAGTTCGATGAAAAGACCTCGGATATTACAGTACTGGCCAAAATATTTGTTTTTCCTCATATTTAAAGTTTTCCCCCCTCTGCATGTGTTTGAAATACGCATTACACAACAAATTCAAGATTGCTTTTCCAACAGTAATTGCGTATTCACGAAGTACGGAGAGCTGTGATACACCTCAAGATTAGTTAGACTTCGATAAGATTGTTCTAGAAATCATCTAATAGACTGGTAATAGCCTTAATATGAACCCTATTCAAGGCATTTCGAGACATATGAGAGAAATGATTAACGGAATTCCTTGTAAAAACTAGCAACAGCTAATTAAGATTTCTTTTAAATTCTAGCACTATGTATCCAGAAACGCAACAGCTTGCCAATAAATACACTGTTAAAATTTTCAGTTAAAAACTTTAACCACTAAATGGAGTAAAGTTATAAGTAATACCATAATATAGTTCAACCTCATTTTAAAGTTTTTTTACTTCTTACGATTCAATTTAAATTGCACGAAAACTTAGAGCTACCATGCATCCACTCACAAGGGCAGTATGAATCAGTAAAACTCCTACTGAAATCAAACAAAGCTTAAAGATTGTGGGCGAAAACATGGGGTAAAATGCAAAGTTTGTGCAACAACTTGCCACTGGCCAAGAGACCCTAGAAACTTTAGCCCCTTTTATCAAAATCAACGAAACAGAATTACCGGCCAAGAAAGCGTGGTACAGTGCCAGCGTGTTTAACTTGAGACAAGATCTTCAGTTCGATCTTCGTCTCGGTTGTTTTGATTTTATTATTATTATTATTATTATCATTATTATCATTATTATTATTTAAAACATAATACCAATATTTGGTTTAACATAAAATTACCAAATTATTGTGGGTTAAACCATCGAGTGTTTATAGCTAGTTCAGTACCAAGTTTTGGTTCAAACTATCACCAAATTTTTAACAGTGTATATTGAATCAATGAAGCGTCGAATTAAAATTTTAATCAAGACAAAACGAAGTATTGTCAAGTACTGAAATGTTTATGTAACGCAGAAAAGTTAAAAATAAATAAATTAAAAATAAATAAAAAATAAAAATTAAAAAACACATTCTTAAAAAAAAATAAATAAACAAATAAATGAATTTATTATTTTGTCTTTATCGTTAAATAATATATGAAAAAAATAACTAGTGGTTCTGCAGATCAAGTGCCTCAACGTCCTATTTGCATCAGACATTATTCAATAGGTCATTTTTATTTTTCCTTATTATATAATAGTATATATGGATTCGATCGGCTTGTTACCATAATCAGATACGTTCATGAGGGGGATTGCCGCCCCCCTCAACCCGTCGCTGTATCTCTCTTTGTATACCTATCTGTATATCATATATATGTGTTCTTAATAAACGACGGTCTTGTATTATTTCCCTGAAATTCATAAATACCAAATTTCATAAGTACCAAATTTCATGCAAAAAAAAATTACATAGTATATCGGAAATATTTCGCGTAACCCTGTAAACTAATTACTAATTATATGCCCACAATTTTTAACAGAAAAACATGCTTTTAAAATTCCAATAAAATTTCATTATATTTAATGGGGGGGGGGGGGGGTTAACCATGTTAAAATACACTTTTAAGAAATACTGACTATAGGCCGTAATAGTACGAAATTTTTTTATGTATGCCGGAAAAGTAGCCACAGTTATTATAAACACCAATAATAAGAATACACCTACTCATTAATTTTTCAAACTAATTTGATATTATTTGGATGATTACAGTACTTCATCGGAATTAATTTGTGTGGTTCCATAAATTATTTAGTATATACATAGCCTTTTTTAAGAGTAAACATGATTTTAAGCATCTTTATAATGTATGTTAATTCTGTTAAGTTCAATGCAGCATAAACGCATTAACGTGCGCGCTTAACTAAAAATGTGTCCATAGACTCTAATGTTACGAAATTATTTTGAGTGTTTCTGTAAAGGAGCTATAAACATTGTATACACCAGTGAAAACTATTCAGCTTATTTTGCGTTTAAAATTAATAATTGTTTCAAATTTAACATCGTTTCGTTTGGATAACTACGTGACAGTGTCAGAAAACTTTTGTAAGGTCCTGTACATGAATTAGGAAGCTTAAGAGCACATATTTTCTTCAAACAACATACGTTTAAGCATCTTACTCACGTACGCTAGTTTCATTTTCTTCATTGCACAGTAATGATGTTAAAATACGTTTAAACGAAATTCACCCCATGAGCCGAAATGTTAAGTATTTTGTCGTGCCCCTGTACACAATCGATAAAAAGTATAGACATAAACAATTATATAAGAATTTCTATACCAAGCCTGAATGTGTGTGTCAATTTGCAAACCAATCGGAGAATTTCTGCGGCCGCTATTGCGGTACATGCAAATTCTGCCCATAGGCCGTAATGATAAGAAAAACTTTTCATGTGTCCCTGTACATGAACTACAAATGGAATACACACTCAAAACTATACAGCAAAAAATTTTTGTGGTTCATAAATATGTGTACCAATATGCAAATCAGTAGCGTGAGTTTTGCGGCCGCTATCGCAGTACATACAAATTCTTCCCATGTGCCTGTAATGATTAAAAAAACTTTGGGGTGTCCCTGAACACGAACTACAAACGGAATGCACACCCAAAACTATACAGCTAATTTTGTGGGAATCATGAACATGTGTACCAAATTTCAAGTCAATAGCGTGATTTTTGCGGTTGCTATCGCACGACAGACAGACAGACAGACTGGCGGAACCCAACATCTTTTTGAGTCTCCATTGACGTTTCAGCAAAAATTGGAAGTGAATAGCTTGATTTTTGCGGTGGCTATCGCGGTACATACAGATTCTTCCCATAGGCCATAATGATAAGAAAAACTTTGGCGTGTCCCTGTACACGAACTACAAATGTAATACACACGCAAAACTATACAGCTAATTCCGTTGGACTCATGAATATGTGTACCAAATTGCAAGTCAACAGCGAGATTTTTGCGGCCGCTATCGTGCTACAAACACACAGACAAACAAACAGACGGAACCCAAAACCGTTTTGAGTCTCAACAGAGGACCTCCACTGACGTTCGGCAATAATTTGACCATTATTGTATATATAATTTCTGTATGTAAAATTTTTAACGTCCACATTATGATTATAATAAACATTGTTCATGATTTTCAAAGAAAATGTAAATTTAAAAAATAGTGAAATTTTTCGATTATTTTGATCTAAAAAATGTCATTAAAAATTCAAGTAACACTGTGTATTGGTGATTATTGCGGTTTTTACTATATATATATTTTTTTTTTTTATGTTGAACATTTTTGAATATTTTTCCAAAATAGTTTATGTGTAATTTTCAAGAAACATATGAATAATAATAAAAATGCAGGAAAACTGATAATAGAAGAAAATGAATGCTCCACCAGGTGTCAGAAAAGAAATAAAACTTAAGTAAAATTTAGTAATTTAACATTTGTATAGGAAATATTAAACATTACTTTCAGAAAGAAACGTCGAGATGGCAGTTACTTTTTTTAAAATCTTTGAGATCACTTTGTTATTTTACTGAAGAAACGCAAATAACGAACATGGTATCTTACATTTTCCTTAAACTTTTTAAAGAAAAGTGTAACAAATTTTAATGTTAAAAGCTATTGATAGTTTAAGTAATACAGTCGAGCTTGCAATAACCAACTAAAATATTAGTCTAAAATTTCAGACAAAAGGCCTTTTTAAAGTAGTTATAAAAAAGTAGTAATTTTAAACAAGAAAATAAGTTTCCCTTTATTTTTATTTATTTATTTATTTTATTTATTTATTTATTTTATTTTATTTTATTTATTTATTTTTATTTATTTTTTTATTTATTTTGTAGAAATTTTAGCATTTTGAAGATCATGAATTCATGGTAAAAAGCAAACTGAGAAAACACAATTTAAAAATTTTAACCTGCAATACCAAAAACCTTCAGAATTGCTGCCTGAGTATGCATTTTAATGGTTAAACCCAATATAATTAATTTTTTTAAATATTAAATATAAGTTTTTATATGAAACCTTCTTCAGTAGGGCAAAGTTAAAGTTTCCAAGTCCCATCAATTTAATATTTTCATGCCCTTTCTTTGGTTAAGCAAGTTCTTTCAAAGTATTGCTTTTTTAAAATATCTCTTTATAAGTTGTTAAAATTCAAAAATATGATTTTAAATAGTTAATTAAATAACAATAATAATAAAAATGCATGTCTAAAATTTTAGAAAAAAAACCTTCTTTTCTGAAGACATATGTACATATTTTGGTACAATAAAAGTTTATTTAATTGTATTATTCATTCGGATATATTTGAATACACTCAAAAGTTTATCTATATCTGTATCTATATGTATATCTGTATATCTGTACATAACATCTCTACATAAGTTTCGCTTTTGTCTTCATATATCCGAAAATATACAATATATTCATATGCATTTATGTATATGATGTGTATGTATAATAACTTTAAAAGGCTATTTACTGTAATAACATAATTCCTTTTCTTTTCCTTTCCTTTCCCTTTCATTTTTCCCTTTTCATTTTCTCACCCTTTGCTTTAAATTGACATTCTAAATCCTCTGTTTTTATAATCGTATCAAATGGTCACATCTTCAATTCATAACGCACAGTATTGTTAAAACATGATGATGTATACGATTTTCGAAAGGTATACCTATTTTGTTAAAGGGGAAAAAGCATTGGCACATCTTCTAATCCATGCAGATATATATGGCCATGTACTGGTATATATAAATACATTCACTTATTCTTTTCCGTCACCCAATCCCCACGAATTTCATGCGTCGATGCCAGATGCAGAAAAGAAATTCATTTCCTGGCCAAAAAGTACCAGAAGACAAATAACCAAAGAACAGTAGGATATGTTATCGGATGCTGATTTTTTATCTTTTTTTCTACATCGATATGGAAGGTGTTAGCGTCTTTTTTTTTTTTTTTTTTTTTTATCCTTTTAGCTTTGGAATATGAAAGGTGAGAGCAGAAGTTTATATGTAAGATAGAGAGAAATTGAAAAAAAAAAAAAGGTCTAAGCCTATATAGTTTAGGGGTTTACTTTCATAAGTTCTTCCGATATACTGATGAAAAAAATTTATCATATTATATAAAGTGTAGAATATTAGTTTTGGGGTAAATTTTGAAATTTCAATTTTACGAAGGTCCATATTCTTTTGAACATCTAAAATGATACAGTACAATTTTTGTAATGCAGATTGTGTATTTTTGCTTTCTCTTACGAAGATGTATTTTCGAAGTTGATTTTTTTTTTTTTTCGTTTTTTATTTGTCCATTTTGAGGTCCTTTGAATCTTAAAAACAGGTTTTTATTGGCTGGTCCCTGTACTAATATGTGTGTTGTTTAATGTTGTGGTAAAAGAAATTCGTGACAGTGTCATATCAGATTATTTTTTATATTTTGCGTTAAAGTTAAAATAAGTATTAACAACAATTATTTATTTATTTATTTATTTATTTTTTTCAGTATTATTAAAAAACATCCTTTACTGTAGCTTGTGCTACGCAGCCTACTAATAAATAATTCGACACTTTCGAATTTAGACGTTTTGTCAGATATCTAGAGAAATTCTTTAGAAATTACTTTGAATCTTTGCGAATATAAAGAACATTTTATACCTCTATATTTCAGCAAAAAGTGTATCCTAAAGAGGAAAAGGAGACCGGTAAAAAATTAAGCAAAAATAAAAATGTTATGTATCACCCTGTAAAAAGTAATGTTTCAAATTTATTTTCCTTGTAGCATGTGATTAAAAGAATTCTTTTAATTATATGCATGAATTTTTATGACGCTACCACATATATTCATGGAGATATAATGCTTTCTTAAAAAAAAAAAAAAAAAAAAAAAAAAACATCTTAGTTATAACACGTAGGGTATTAGACTCAGTGCAAAGCCATTTTTAAGAAACTTGGCGTACAATACAGGATGTTTATAAAGTCTCGGACCCATTTTGATGTTTAATAACTCATAAAATAATAAAGATAGATTAAAATTAATAACATAAATGGTTAGATAGACTCAAAAAGTTTCATGACCCTTGTCAATGAACTTCCACGTGTGCCCCCTTCGTCGCACGGAGAATATCAAGTCGATAGTACCACCATAAAATCTGTGCTTTCTCTTGTGGTGTATGCATTATCCTTAATATCCGCTCGAATAAAACATCACATACAAAAGTAGTACTACATAGAACAAACACATCAAAAGTAAACATAACATTGCAATAGTTGCCAAAAACAAAAGAGAGAAAAATGCAATTAATAAGCAGACGATATTTAGAAAAGTACAGATATTTAGACTGGAAAATGAAATTATCTGAAATTAACCACACGCGCAGACGATATTTACAAAAGTAAAGATATTCAAACCTGAAAAGAAAATGTATGAGTTATTCCATCAATAAATGCCATAAGTTTGTTTATATCTTCATTATTTTATGAGTTATTAAACACGAAAATGGGTCCGGGACTTTATAAACACCCTGTACATTAGACACAGCATGCTGCAATCAAAATACAAGAATGTGAAATATCTCACGAAATTATGAGCTCTTTTACTAGACAGTTTTTAACTACTTATGTGCAAGCTTTGAACAAAACTCATTTGCAAAATTTAATAGCCAAAAGCACTGAGCTACTTATATGAAAATAACAACAAAAAAAAAAAAATATATATCATGTAAATTTGAAAAGGTATGAAAGATAGAACGAACAGAATTTCAGTTTTTCTCAAAAATAAGGAAGATGATAGGGGGTTTTATCAATATTTATTTACAATCAGTGAACACTGTGTTACCATTGGACATTGACTGATAAAAATAGAAATGTGGGTAAAACACTTTATTATTTAGCTATTATTTTGAAATTTATCATAAAAATATTTATTTTTTTGGTTATTAAATTATGCAAATGAATTTTTTTTAAAGCTTGTACATGCGTATATAAAAATTATTTAGTAAAAATGCTCATATTTCGTACGATATTTAACATTTTGATTACAGCATGCTGTGTCTAATGTAGTACGCCAAATTTTCTAAATGACTTTGCACTGGGTTTAATACCCTACGTGTTAGATTTTAAAAAGTGGTAATTTGTTTTTCAAATTTCTAAAGAAACAGCTATATCTCCATGAGTATATGTGGTACCGACATAAAAATTTATACAGATAATTAGAAAAAAACTTCATAATCACGTGGTGTGGCAAAAACGCATTTTAAACATTATTCTTTACAAGGTGATGCAAAAAATTTGACTCTTGTTTAATTTTTACTGGTCTCCATTTCTTCTTCAAGACAGAATTTTTGCAGAAATATTTGAGGTATAAAACATTCTTTATATTCTCAAAGAAGTTTCAAGGTAATTCCTCAAGATTTTTTTTAGATATTTGTCAAAACGTCTAAATTCGAAAGTGTCCAAATACTTATTGATAGATAATGTATTATTCATCAAAGTATTGTATTTATTAATTTGTTTACATTTGTTTTTTAAAAAAAGTTAATATACAAATTTAATAATTGTACTTAAAAAAGTAAGTAAAAGACATTTAAAAAAAAAATATATATATATATTTGTAAATCGTAAAAAATTATCTCTCTTAAATTCGAAAATATTTGGTTCTAAATAAGAAAATTTTAGTAAATGAAAAGCAATGATGTCCTAAAGTTATTCTTAAATGATTATCTTGGATCAATCGACATATTCTGAATGCATGCGATGCGGCTATTGTAGTTCAGGTAATTTTTGATAAAGCAATGCGTCCTATTCCTCTATAAAGACAAAATAATAATAATAAGAAGAAAAAGATGACCCAATATTATTATTATTATCATCATTTTTTCATTTTTATTTATTTATTTATTTATTTACGCTGTAGTCCGTGCACGGGGGTTATGGAGAAATTATGATTAAAATAAAGTAATTTTCACTCGGCATAAACAAAAATAAATGAAAAATTCTGGTGTGAAACACCCGCACAACTCCCGTTACGCACTATTACACGACTTATATATGCTTTTTTTTTTTTTTTTTTTTTTTGATTATGTGATCAAAGGACATAAAATTGACGTAACGAAGTTGAAACGTAAACTTTTTCCAGTAAGAGAAAGTTGATTCACGTGTAAAGACACATAAAACAGATTTACATAACGAGTTAAAAGATAAGGAAAAAAAAAATGTAGGATTATTTTTTTAATTACAAATTTTTGCGATCTAAAACTAGAGATACCAACTTTTTCCAGGACTTGGTATACTGAATTATTGACTAGAAAATAATAATTACATACAATAGGATATTTAAAAGACAGTTAATATGGAGAGTTTGAAAAAAATCAGTACAGCAATTTTTAAAAGAACGCACTTGCCAGATCTGAATTTGAGCTATTTATACAGGACGCCTATCAATTTTTCTGAACTAACTAACTGTATCATTCGAAAGAAACTATAATAGAGTGTTTATATAGCAGTTTTGAAGAAAATCGTTAGAGCCGTTTTTGAGATACGGACATACGGTTCCATTTCCCGTTTCCGATGTCCCACTTCCGTTTTTCAATTTTTTACCAAAACTTGGAAAATTCATCTGTACACCAGACCTGTCTCAATTATGATGTTTCATAGTTCTACCTTTATTAGTTTCAGAGATATGACAGCCAGAAATTTTTTCACATACATACATACACACAGACTGACCAATTGTCCAAAACTATTTTTTTGGACTCATGAGACCTTAAAACATGTAAATCATGTGTAAACTCGATATCGAATTTTTTGATCGAATACAATACTTCTATTACCCACTGTAGTAGAGTAATGGAAGTAAAAATTATATTAAATTCTGAATAATTCCAAACTTAACGCATAAAAATTTTGTGCAATTAGTTTAAAAATGTAATAGAAGCACATAATCGCTATTAGAAATAGGTAAAAAAATTACTATTAAAAAGTAGTGAAGGGAGTATAGTGAAGAGATATATCTCTGGGTATAATCAGGCTTTGTAAATAGTACAACTTAAGCAGTTATGGTATGTTAAAAACTTCGTAAGTATAAGCAAATCATTGGTAAATTTAATTAGATATTTTATTTTTAGATAATAAATAATTAGTCATTGTAGTATCTAATTTATAAAATAAAATATAAGCTATATAAAACTTTTCTTTTATTTTTAATCTTGATTCTTTTATTTCAATGTCATTTTTAAGATTGTATTCTATGTACTTAACGCCCATATTTTTTTCCATCCATTTTATGAGAGGAAATATATATATATATATAAGCATTGGAATGATACGCCTGAAGTTCTCATACGAGAAATTTGCTTTCTTTCGCTGGCGTTTACAGAAAAAGTTAAGATTAAAATTTCAATAAAATAGATTTGCAATTTTAAATATTTATAAAAATAAATTAAACAAATTAATCTGTGAAAAATAATTTAAATTATACATGCCAATTTCGTTTCAACTTTTCTTTTCATGTTTTTTTAATTAATTAATTTATTATTATTATTATCATTGTTATTATTTTGCTGTGCCCTATAAAGTGTTCAAGTGCAGGTAGAAAAAAAATATATATATATTTTTTCTAAACCGATTTGTTTAGTATGAAATGATAGTTCGAAAAATCAGCTTACAAATACAATTTCACAAATAAATTCTCTATTCAAACATCATTGAAATCTTCCTAAACTGTATGCAGAACAACATTTATTTTGGGATTGCATCCAAATCGAAAAAAATCACATACTTGCCTGTTTAATTAAGTATGGAATAAAATCGTAATGAAACTTCATTGTGTCGTTAATAAAAGTATTTAAAAAATAAAGTATCTTGATACCTAAAGGAAATACTTTTCTTTTCCAAACAAAGTAAAAATCCATTAAATTAGTTAATTACTTCAATAAAGAATTTATATACATATATATATACTTTTTTCTTTATTGCAGGTGAAACCTATTAAATCCGTAATGAAAGTCCATTCCGAAGACAAGAATTAACATAGAGCATTCGTGGGGTTGAGTTTTAAATAACTCTATCATCCCATTCAATTTTGAGGTAATTTTTTTTTTCAATTTCTCTGTCTAATATAACTTTGCGGTTCACATTTTTTCACCGTCTCGTATTATAACTATCGATTCATTATAAAGAAATTGCTTAGTTTCGATTACATTTTTTTCTCTATAAGATTCTCTATTACGCTTTTTTTTATTTCATTCTTTTTTTCCTCCCATAAGCAGACGATCTGAAGGAAAATTTAATTTATACCTTTTGTAAAAATGCACTTATCTATATGATTGAAAATTATTTTACGCGGCAGTTAATGCTGCCAATTTAGTAAACCTAAAAAAGAAAAAAAAAATTAATAACGGGAGCTGTCTTAATGATCCTTGAAGCTTCTGAGTTTAACTAGCAAGGTAAAATTAAAATAGGTGCGGGGGGGTTTGTTATAACTTAAAGAGGTAACTGACAAAAAATTATGTGCAAGATAATGGGTACTCTTTAACAGAAAAAAAAAAAAAAAAAAAAAAAAAAAAACTTAATTCTCTATCATATGCTTGTAATTAAATGAATTGGTGTAATTTTTCTTGGCTTTCGAAAGAATTTTTCTATTAAGATAAAAGTTTTAATTAGCTTTTTTAGCCAACTTGTTTATTAATGTATAAGGACGTAATTAGCAGCTAATTTTGTAGAGATGAAAAAAACTGCTTAAAATAAAAAATCTCTATATAAAATTACTTTAAAGACTAGGTAACGAGAAAATTTAATACTGCTAAGCTAAAATTACATATAAACTTGTCTATATATACAATTTTTAAAAGCTTGATATGAATGAAAGAAATATAAAAAATGTAAAAGAATTGTGAAGCATTTTACAGAAATATATATTTTATTCCCGGAAAATGTAGCAAGATTTATGAACTGCTACTAAATTAAAGTTGAAATCACTAATAAACTGGCTTTCCATGACTGAAAAAAATAATTGTTGATGATGTTAACTTTGAAAACAAACACAATGAAATGCAAAAGCATACCACAATTGCTTTTGGACGACATTGAAAACCATATTAATTAGGTAAAATGATGAAAATAATGTAAGCATCGGTGGTGTAGCGTGAAAACAATAATCAATCAAGCATATTTCCTATCCCACCCCACCCCCCACTTTTACGCTGTACATGCGTACTCAGATTAACTTACCTGATAAAGGGTGGTTTAAAGTGTCGATTTACTTTATTCCTTATTTCCGACTATAATATTATATTTTTTAAATCCTTTCATGGTAGAAAAAATATTGGTTTTTGGTAAAATATTCGAAATTAAGTTTTTGCTGCATTTACACAGTTTAAGATAACCTGAATTCAAAACTTGATGTATCATAGAAATAAAATCAGAGTAGTCAGAGTGTCTTAAGTCCATTGTATCATACTTTATATAAATTATTTCGTCTTTGAAACCCTAATAATTTTTAAATATCGGCTAAACAAATATTTTTAAAGGCCATAATATGTTCGAACTTTTTGCGAATTCTACAAGCATATTGAACAGTTCTTGACGATAAAAAAGCATGATGAAATCTATGCAAATTATTCAGAAAAATGTCAAATATTTAAATCAATAACAGTGATTTAAAATTACGTAACGAAATTAATATAAATTTCTTATAAACACATACTGAATCTGAATTATGTATGTGGTGATCAAAAGTTCTAAAAATGTTACACACACCATAGCCTTATAAACTAGATGCTCGGAAACTTGGCAACAGTTCAAGCGGTAGACAGCGCCACCTGGTACAGATTGCGTGACTTTTTTATTCAACTGTCGCCAATAATTTTAAGAAGTGATATATGATATATATAATCGACGTTTGTTTGATTCTATTCGCCTTTTACGTATATCAAATCCCACATTTAAAAATTTTTGGTGGCTGTTGAATAAAAAAGTCGCGCAATCTGTACCAGGTAGCGCTGTCTACCGATTGAACTGTTGCCAAGTTTCCGAGCAACGCGATAGGCATCTAGTTTAGGAGGCTATGCACACACACACACATTGAAAAGCATTTACTATTATAGATGGAAATGTAACATTAATTATAAATTATACCGGCAAAATATAAAATACAGTCAAATATTATTGTAAATCAAAATGAGTAACACTGAACGCATACTTTAAAAATTAACTATTTAATATAATAATTAAATTTAAGGAATATGCTGTACTTCACTTTAAAAGTAATTATATCGTGTTTTATATTCGTAACAGTAAAATAAAACAATAAATTGTACTCCCCCTCCCCCATATATATATATATATATATATATATACGAGTGCGGTTTTTAATATGAATGATATAATTAGAAATCGTAAAACCCATCAAAGTTCTGTCAGACTTAAATTAGCATGTTGAGGCTATCACCAAACTTTTTTCGACACTTTGTTAGAAAATTTACGCAGCGCATTATTTTTTTTTTTTTTTTTTTTTTTTAAGAAAACTATTATTGAACAAAATTATTTACCATAATACATGCAAACTAATTTAATCTGATAAAAGTTAAATGTCGAAAGGTACTAAATGTTGGAAAGTATTCAACTTGTACCCTATAGACGACTTTTGGATAAATACGTTTTAAAAGAAGTTTAAAAGAAAAAAAAAACAATAGATCAATAACTTTTTTTCAAAATTATCACAGGTTCAACAACTCAATTTAAAAATATTCAACAGTTCTTTTGAAATATAGATTAAAAACACTTTAAAAACATGTTTGTCTAAAATTGAAATTTATTTAAAACATTAAAAAAAAATTCCAAAACTTTTCGCTTTGTAACTTTGATGATTCTACAATAGTTTCAGCTTCTACTTGCAGCACCTCCTAATCCATACAATAGTTCTAGCTTTTACATGCAGCACCTTGGTAAACACATAGTGACTGCTTCTACTTGCAGCACCTTTGTTTCTACAATAGTTACAGCTACTTGCAGCTCCTTTGTAACCACAAGAGTTTCACCCCATACTTTTCTCGCTCCTCCATCCAACCTTCACCAGACTTGAAATTGACTTTGAATCAGTTCAAGTTATTAAACGACTTAACTATTGACCATGAAATGCAAAATATATAAAACTGATCATTTGAAACTTGTAATAAAATCCCTGATGATGCTTTGATATTTCAAAGCGTAAAGCTTTGGAAATTTTTTCTTTAAATGTTTTAAATAAAGTTTAATTTTAGACAAGCATATTTTTAACTGTTTTTAATCTAAATAGCAAATGGCACGTGTTTTAACTTAATTCCCTTTTTTAGAGATAATTTATAGTTCTTTTGAAAAATATATTGAAAAATTACTCCCCAGGAACATTACTGCTATGTATACAAAGTATTTTTTTCTAATTGATAATTCCTATTTTAAATATATATGTATTGTATATACTATTTAATTCCACAATGATTTCACAAAAATAATTCTCATTTTGTACATTTATATGAAATTTTGTCCTATAGTGTTATATTAAAAATTATGTAAAAAAGAGGAGAGATACCCATCTGTTCAGCAAAATATATCGCAAAATATAGTCTGCATATTTTAAGTCAAGATCCAACTAAATAATTAAGTTTTCGTAAATTATGTTTCTTCTTTTGTAAGATCAGTCGGCAGCAAAATTACTGAAGCGATAGCAATAATTCCTATTTAAAATATATGCACCTAATACTGTTTTGTTAAGTAAATATTTGTCGAGTCATAATCTTACTCTTATGCTTTTTATAAAAAAGTAAGTTAATGACAAAGATTCGAGATAATATATATATATATATATAATAATCATAATCATAATCAAGTTACTATATCAATGGCATCCTTAAATTACCAACTCAAATTCAAACTTAATTATCTTCTTTCTTTCTTTCCTTTTTTTTTTTTTTTTTTTTTTTTTTTCGTTTTGCACGCGCGCTTTTTATTTCCTAATTCAAAATTATTAACAGAAAAAAAAAAAAAAAAAAAAAAAAAAAAAAAAAAAAACTTTTTCGATAGTGTTTGTTTCGATACTGATTATTATTAATTTTCTTTTCTTTTCTTTTTCTTAAAAAAAAAAAAAAAAAAAAAAAAAAAAGAAAAAGAAAAAATTCTGGCAAAAGCAAAATTTAGTTTAGGACGAAACACTATTAGTTTTTATTATTATTATTATTATTATAACATTGCTTTTAAACTATCCATTTTATTTTCGATAAATGTCTAACTATCGAAAAACTGGTATAGTAAAAATCCGCAGATTGAGACTAATAGTTCTCAGTTCTATAAAAAACCAAAAAAGAAATAAGAAAAAAAAAGAATAAGAAGAAAAATGTGGATGTGGATGTGGATCTTGATGTGTGCTTTATTAATTTTGCTGTAGACTGCCCACAAAATTTTGGAAAAGCACACAGAGAGAGGAAAACACACAGAAATTTTCTAAAAATAGTCAAAGGAGATCAGGTGATATCAAAATGTGTAAATACATTGAAAACATGAAATAAAAAATTTTGGGGAATTCAATACTTTCTTTTTATGTATATATGTATAAAACATATAAATAAATAAATAAATAAATATATGTATAGTGCAATTACATTAAAGTAAGCATTATTATTATTTTCATATATATATATATATATATATATATATATATCAAAATTATAATGATCAAATTATTCATATCAATTTATAATATTAATTAATATTTTTAATATAATTATTTAGAAATAAATTTAGGTAAGGATATCAGATATAATATCATTCTGTTTCAAGCGCTCGAAATAGCGCTGAGATGCCCAGGGAGTGTTAGGTTGGGAAAAGATAAGGTTACAGTCTGCGGAAAATTATTGAAACACACATCTACATTTTTTATATATCTATATTTTTGGTTTGATAACTAATTTTTATCCTGAACTTGCTTTTTTATAAACAGCATAAAGATTAGATAACGACTCGATAAACATTTATTTAACAAAACAGTGTTAGGTGCACTTCATTTAAATAGGAATTATTGTCAGAGCTTCAATAATTTTGCTGCCGAATGTACACCAGTCAAAACGAGATTTAGCTGGTGATGATCTTGGAGAAAGTGTAAGGGTTTCCATGAAATAGATGGGTTAGTGCAAGAAAAGGTTGACAAGTTTAGTTTGGGATGTGACTCCAGCTGAAATAAGGGAAGTGTTAAAGGAAGTTGCGAATTTCTTGTTGTTCAAATGGTTATCAGTATTATTAGGATAGTTGTTTTAAATAAAATGAAGTGAATCTTTTCTCCAGTTTATACTTAAAAGGTAAACTTCTGAAATTAATGGAGTGTTTTATTTATTTATTTTATTTTCATTTATTTATTTATTTATTTTTGACGATTTAATTTTTTTTTTTTTTTGGATTGCATCATTATTTCGTCTTTTGAGATGGTGAGTTTCAATTAGGACTTGTAAAGCCATTAAGATTTAATTATTCCTAAAAATGAAAATAGAATGACTATTCCTCACATGTCAAGTTAGAAATCCAGATTATCCGCTTACTTCAAGTTTGGTAAGCAATTATTTTTATAGATTTTTTAAGATTAAGCTCTATAAGTTTATTTAAGCGAAAGTTAAAGCAAAGTATGAAAGTCCACCTTCCCCTCTGTTTAAAGTTCAAAATAAAAGACATTATATTTTACCTGGCTTGTCTTCATTTACATCATATACATATTTTTAGTAGTTTAGATGGTAGAAGCAAATAGGGTTAAAAATTAGCTTTTATAGGGTAAGCAATTACATAAATTGAAAAATTTCAGTCGTACACCTCTCTTTAACAGAACGTATCTTTTGCAAATTTCTCCACTTTACAAAATTTTCTTTTGAAATCAGGACAATTTACGAATTCTTTCGTAAAATAACATCAAAACAGCAAAGTGTAACATGTTTCTAACAAATATTTTTCTTTGTAACCCAGAATGTTTTTCACTATACCATTAAAAATACACCTTTTATTTATTTATTTATTTTTAACTACATTTTATGACTCAGAGAGCTAAAATTATATTTTCTAAGATTCAACCTGAAATTAAGGCCTTGGAAAGACCAAAATGATATGCTTGTAAATGCTGTATTTTAGACCGGGTTTAAAATAAAAAAATAAAAAAAGGTCAGGAAGATTGCGATGAAGAAGAAAAAAAAAAAAAGAAGCAATTATGATGCTGAAATTAACAAATATTGTGCACTGATACGCAGAGAGATTCATAATTACCTCCTGGATTTCAGAAGACTAAAATAATAGTAATAATAATAATAATAATAATAATTCTGGGGGAAATATATAAAAAAAAATGGTTATTGCACTAAGTACAGAAACAGTTTAAACTTTATCTAAAGACTCTGAAAGTGTTCTATCTGCAAAACTTTTGCTTACACGACATATATAAATGTGATGATACTGATCCTGCAATACCCAACATTGTACTATCAACATTGTTTTTGTACTTCTTGTAGCATACATGAATTGTCTTGTAAGTTTATGTCTATATATTTCATGCTTCGTACGAAATTTCTGCTGTTCCAACATCACTGACTCTGATTTAGTAAATTTTAACACACAAGAAGCTTTTGTTTACCCTTGAGTGCCATTTTAATTCCCACACTATTTTCAAGATTTTTACTATAAAAAACTTTAATTAATTATGTGTTTCGGGTAAGGTACGTTTTTTGTGTATGCGTCTGAGCTTTTTATTATAGTCTTCTTATACACGATCCGGAGAGAATTGTGAATTACCCTGAATTAAAATATTTTGAAACAATTCGACTTGGATCGCAATTTGAGAAAAACTCATGTGAAGAATTTGTTAAAAATATTGGGGAGATACAAAACATAGAAAAAAAGACTTTCAAAACTAGGACTTTGGTAAAATTATCAATATTATTCCTTAAACAAAATTAAAGATGCATATGGTATGTATTCCTATAATTATTAACCTATTATAAAGTTACAAAACATTGGAGAAATATAACTTCATACAAACTGTTCTTATCATTTAGAAAATACTTTTATATTTAAAAGTAAAGAAGTACACTATAAGAAATTTCAGTAATTTCGAAGTTTTGACTGTTAACTTATACGGCGAGATTTCTTATACGAGAAAAAAGTACATAAGTTCAACGGGCATAATTTTACTTTTACTGTCAGTGACTGGAACACTTTTTACAAGTCGCTGGTTTGTAAACTTGTGATGCAGGTTTTTGCAGTGTATTGTAATTCTGTATTATATTTATTTTCTCGTATTTTAATAGAATAATTAGAACAAGCGATTATAATTTATATAAAAAGTATAATTTAGTCCAATTTAAAAATTGTCTCTTTTAAAATTCAAAATAGCATTCAAAAATGACTCTCTTTTTACAGAATTTTACATATAACGAATATTTATTTTGAAATTAACGAGGCATAACAATATTTATTGAACAACTTACTATTCTCATGTTTATAAATTTAATTCTGGCATGTTTCAGAAAGTGATTTATACTTGCATATTTATTAAACAGATTTAATTATTGTAAGGTAACGCAATCACGCATAACTTAACAAAACAGCTCATTGATAAATCTTCTAAATAGTAAATCCTTTAATGTTGGAAATTAATATGAAAACATATAATACAATAATTAAAAATTAGCGTGCAGTCACAGTACAAATTCTAATTAAGGGTCCAAGTAAAACGCTTTATATAAGTAGAAATAGCGTGGTAATAATATTAATTAAAGCCTACATTCAAATGTATAATTTGCAGATAACACTTACGAAATAATGACCATTTAAATTGTCACAATTAGTGAACATTAAGGATTTCTAATGTCCTACGTCTTAAGATGCGTGAGAGAAAGTCATACATTTTGATAATACATAAATTGTAATTCATTTTAGAAGAACCTTATAAAATGTCTCTCTTAGTTGTGAAATAAAACAATAAAACGGTAAAAAAAAAAAAAAAAAAAAAAAAAAAAGCAACATGCTTTATCCTCTTCGCTAGTAAAAATCAATAACTATTTTTTACATAACAAAATTAATAACTTATTTTTTATATCACTTTATCTATATAAATATTGAGAAGTGTCTGTGTGTGTGTCTGTCTGCGCTCTGCTGCTCACACTATTGATCGCAGAGCTTCCAAATTTGGTATATAGGTACCTGGGACCCTGCAGGTGTGCACCTCATCGAGATTTTTCTGAATTTCGAATTTGAAATTTTTAAATTAATGTTTTTCTGATTTTAAATATTGGCTTCTTTGTTTCATTTTTCATAGATTTATTTTTTGCTTCAATCGTCTGCGTATCTAAGTAATGGCTATTACGCAACTTTTTTTTATTTAATGCAGTCATTTGAAGGCGAATTTTTTTTTGGATATATTTATTGAAAATAAAATCGTAATGCAGTAGAAAAAATTAAGTATAATTAGTTTTAAACTTAAAAACGTATTTATAACAGTTATGTTTAATTTTTTATAGTAGAACAACTTCATATTTTTTCATTTTTTAATTGATTCCTTTAAAAGAAAAAACTTTTAGTTATTATTTTTTTATTTACAGTATTTATAGGAAAAATGGTAGTATATACATAGTAAAAAGGAATAAATTTATTTGTTTATATATATATATATATTATTTATTTATTAATCTACATTTATTTTATTTTATTACATTGGTCGGAATCAAATCCTAATATAGTGTAAATAGCATGGACTATAAAATACATGGTTCAAAAGTAAAATATTTAATAGATGCTGAGATACAGTCATCTTTAAAATCGCAGTTCTTAAATAGTAGCAGATTCCCCCTGTCGTCGATAAATATCCAGATTGAAGTGCCCGGGAAATATCTTTCTGCAGGCATGGGAAACCTAGACCTGGCGCAGTGCGGGCGGGAAAAGAGCTGTCGTAGACAGTGGGTATCAGAAGCAAAGTTTGGAGCAATTTCAGTTTCTTTCAGTTCAACTTGAGACTGAAAACATTTTTATATTTAATATTCATGAAATTGCAACTTGAACAGGCTGCAAATTATTTTGGTTTAGTATATAAACTGTCTAAAATATAACTACAGATATAGTTTGATGAATCTTTTCAAACGATTTTAGAATAAAATTGATTATAACTAATAATTCACAGTTTTTAAAGAATAATTACATATATTTTTTTTCAATAGGTAATATAACCGGTTCATTCTAATTGAATTTCTGATTTATACCTATAATTCTGAAGGAAAAGCTGCATTGCTACCAAATTTGGTATACGAGCGGTTCAGGATATGCACACAAGGATTTTTGCCCACAAAAAAATTAATCAAGAATAACTACCAGGTAGCGCTTTGGGGGAAGTATGGGTTGTTTTGATTAACAGTGCACTAGAACTGTCTGGTTGGCTATTATCAAAGGTCTGAAATTTAACTCTTAGGCTTCTCCGGAGTTGAGAATCTTCAAGAAGAGCGGCGTCAACAGCGAATGAGTCTTTGATTGGTTGGATAAAGTTTTTGACTATTATCTATATTTTAAAATGTTGTTAAGGATTTTAAAACATTGTTCTCAAAACTATAGCTGGAGAAAAGGATTATTACTAAAAATCTACTTTATATATACATTTTATTTTTTTGATATTCAATTAAGAAATGTCCAAGATTTTCTATCAAACCACATTTGATAATATATATATTTTCTGTTTTCGCGCATGCGCTGTAGCACTCATTTCCCTATTTGACGTTTTTCTATATAGAAAGGTTCTTTAGTCCGGAGACATGCCAGCAAAATTTTGATTATTTGCGTAGTGGGTGATTTCCTTACTTCGAAAACATCCAGAGGTATTATTTTTAAGGACTATACAGGAAACTGTAGCCACAATACATTTTCCCTTGAGATACCAAAACGTTAATTTAGACAATGGTATTTGGCAAGTCGGAAATTGAACCCGCAATTCTTCGATTATAAATTTGATCGTCTGACAACCGGGCTACCACAGGTAAGGAAATAACTCGTACAGAGTGCGTAAATAATTCAAACATATCGTGTACTGTAAAACATAACGGTAGTTTTTATAGCAGAGTGTGCTGGCCCCCATTTTTCCAGAATATTATGTGTAAATAAAATAATTTACAGCTGAAAAATCTGTAAAGAGAAATTCTTTTACACATGTTTCTGTTGTAAATTTTATCTTTTTAACAACAGAATGTGCTCGCACCCATTTTTTCAGAACATACAGCTGTAAAAACTACCGTTATTTTTTACAGTGTGGGGGAGGGGGGGGGGGGTTATTTAGTTTATTAAATTTGTCGCTTTAAATGGAAAGCTCCACTTAATAGGCATATTTGATTTTTTTTTTTTTTTTTTCATGAATCGTTTACATATCAAATTTGGTAGTAATCCGCTTGGTTGTTTCTGAAGGATGTTTTATACAGAGGTAGTTTGAACTTTCACAAGCCGAATTCCGACCCAGGAATACATTTAATTCTTTTTATGCATACTTAACCCTGAAATTATTTAGTTTAAAGGTATTACTCATTTAAATTTCTAATTCATTATATTTCTAATATAATATCTATATCTATCTATCTATCTATATATATATATATATATACATTTTAATAAAAGAAACATAACATTTGTTATTCAGAACAAAACATTTCACAAAACATGCCAGGTGAAATTTTATTAATATTATAAAATTTCATATTTTTTAAATAGTGTGATCTATGTTGAGTAATTAAAACTTATTTTTACAAACACTGCATTGTTTTTCACATTTATGGGAACTTTTGTGATACGTAGAGAGAAACGATCATTTCTTTTATAAATTATAATACGTTTTTCTTTTTATGATAACAATTTGGCTTCTTATTTAAAAATTCAAGCCATCTTTAAGATATACGTTCTAATTTTTTCAAATTGATATTGATAAAATTTAATTTTTAAGGATTTTTTTTTTTTTTTTTTTATGTTCCCGATTGGAAACTTTGGCCTTTAAAAGACGAATTACAGCCACCTTGTTTACAAAAGAATTTTTATAAAATAAATAATGAAGCACATTGTTAACAAGTTTTTTTTTTTTCCTTTTTCTTGCGTATGCATCGCAAATAAATAAAGAGAAAAAGTAATTAAAAACAGAGTTTCAACTGAATATACAAAACCTGTTTGTTGAACTTAAGTGCAATGTAAACTCTGAACAAGAATAAAAGTGAGGGAAATATTTTCTACTAAAGCTAATTTTATTGATTGCTACCCATATCTTCTGGAAAATAATATTTACAAAATCTTCTGCCTCATTTAAATAAATAAACAAAAAATTTTAATTTGAAAGTAACTAATTAGTGACATATATTATAAGACGCATCAAAGAACTTACATAACGAGTAAATAGTTAAGTGGTTTTCTAACTATAAGTATGATTTTAGAAATTTTCTAAGAGATTTTTGGTTTTTGAATACACATTTAATTACAATTTTTTTACTGTTACAAATATTGATTTTTAACGTACAGTGGTGTACAAAATTATAGGAATAACCCGTAATCTCGTGTTCTTCTTTTGCGCGTAAAATTTAGATGAATGAACATACAAACATAAATTATGGATGGCATGTTTGTTATCATATGTCTTTAGTCTGATTTAATACAATTTTAGTATAATTAATAAATTTAAACTAATAATAACTATTTTTTTTTTTTTTTTTTTTTTTTTTTGCTCAAAAGTAAGCTTTCGAAAAAAGAAAAATTTCAACAATTTTAGAAATGAATTCCTGAATTCTTGAATTGAATGAATCCTTTAATTTTGAACGCTAGTATATTAAAACATTCAGTATTTTATTTGTACTGATATCAATTTGTTTATTTAATGTTTTATATTTATCTCAGATTTTTTTTTTTTTTTTTTACATTTAAGATTTCAATACAAGAAAAATTGCTTAAATACATTAAAATTAAATTTGCATATACTTGAAATATAAAGACCAATTTCTTAAAAAAAACTATTTAAAGAATTTACTCAATGCTATAACTGAAATTTTCTGAGGTAGAAGGAAAATATTTTTAAACATATAAATTAACATGCATCTTTTTTCATTTTTGTAACATAATATTTCTCTAAAACCATTATTTCCTTAAAATATTTTTTAATCCATTTTTAAATATTACATAAAAATAATACTTTTTTCATAAAAAATCTCTGTGAAATTATTATTATTTTTTTATTTATTTTTATTTTTAATATTTTAAATTAACATTTTTGCTGTTATTTATATGGAACAATACTATAACATTTCGTGACTATACCGTACTTCAGCGATATATTTTTATTTTTATTTAAACAAAATTCTTTTAATAAAATTATTTATAAGTAGGTTATTTATTTATTTTTAATAACTAATATATTCAAACAAATGAGTTGTTTCTTTACTAAATTACGTAAAGTTTAAGAAAACACTTAATAATTAATTAAAAGAGAATCTATATGCTTCAGCTCAACAAAATATAAAAGTAATGAAAATTCGAAATTAAATTTAAAGTAAGAGCACTTAATAATAATTAAAAAAAAATGCATTTTTTAAAATTATAAATTCTTAATTAAAAGCATAGGGCCTTAATTATATTAATTTATTTCAGAGAAAATATATAAATAAATACAAAATAATAATTAAAAAAAACAGTGTATTTTCGCACAAGTTTTATTAAAAATTATTTTATTTATTTATTTATTTATTAATTTCAGTAATATTTGGCTATTTTATATGTTTCTTTTTCATTACATTTATGCTTAATAGACAGAAAGTAGAATTATATTAAGTAAGATTTTAATTTTAATGTATATTTATTACAGTGCATTTACTCAGCACATTTATTTAAAGAATACCGATTAAAAACTGCAATGAAGTGTTAATTTTTTTTGTACATGTTGCTTACTTGTTTATTTTTATTAATAAATATAAATTATAGCTATACGAAAAAAATTGCTTTTGTAGTGATCTCTCTGTAAAGCAGGAAATTTGCTTCTTATGTATGATCACATGGAAATATTTATGTTGGATTAAAAAGTAAATTACATTTTATAAAAATCGGCTACGCAACTTTACGTAAATCAATTTGCAATTTTATAGAAGATTAACTAAAGCAATTAATTACAAAGGAGAGATCAGAAAAAAAAAATAATAATAAGCAGAATCACATACTTCTGTTTCGAAAGATTTGAATTATATGTTTTGACTGTACGTTCGGTTCTACTGAAACTGCAGATTGTTATTTTGCTTAATTTATTTCTTTTTTCTTTTCTTTCTTTTTTTTTTTTTTCTTTTTTTTTTTTTTTATGCTTTATACATTATAATATTTTTACTCTTTTAAAAGTATATATATTTTAAAAGATATTTACAAAAAAGATATTGATAAATAGCATCCAAAATGTTTTTTGCGCGAAATTTCACAGTGCATCTTTGAATTACATACTGGTTTTGATTTTTTTTTTTTTTTTAATTAAAAGTTTGCGTTTTAAAAAGCCACCTATAATGTTTTATACTTCAGATTTTAAAATTTAAAACTGAGATGTATCCTAGAAAATAATAACATATATATACATATAAATAAATAGAGCCCGTACAGCACCGAATGTTTCAGTTATGTTGCAAAAAGCTTACAATCTTTCAAAAACGTAACACGTTTTAGTATGCTCTCTGATACCTTTCTGAAACATTCGCCCTTTTTGATTTTCTATCTGTTAAGTGATTGTGACGTTTCTGTTACGTATCTGATTTTTTGTTACAATCACGGGCATTTCTACGTTTTTGAAACTAATCGGAAAGCAATCTGAACGTTTTTTAACGTTTCGGAAATGTTTATAATGTATCAATGTTATATGATTGTTACGTTTCTGGAACATTTTGTGCTGTTAGGGAGAGAGAGAGGCAGAGACAATGAAGGACCAATCAATGAAAAATTATAATTTTATTTATTAGTTTTTATTTCCTTAAGTTCTCAAAATCAAAAATTTTTCAAAGTACTGAATCCAAATTTTTAAAATAAAAAAATGCAGAAAGTAAAATTAGAATAATAAGTGAATAATAATAAAACTTGCACTATGGTAAAAAGAAAAGTTTTGTTAAATATTTACATTTTGATTTATTTTTTATTAAAAAATAAATAAATAAATATAATAATAATAATGTCCTTGAAAAAATAACATTTACATTTATGATTTATTTCAAATTATAAAAAGGAGAAAAAAAATATTTTTTTATGCGTAATAATATTGTATAGACATGTATATAAGTATACTATTACTCTTAAAACAACAGCAATTTTAGAATGCTAGGATTGAGTGAGAATAAATATTTAGCTTTTGATTATTTTTTAATATCATCTTTAATTTATATATAAAAAAGAAAAATGAAATTTTTTTTTGTTTAATCAAAAGTACTAGGACATGTATTGTGAATTTTTAAATATGTAAAAGTCAATTAGGAAAATAGTGGTGTCAGATTTAAATGATACTTGAACAAAATTGCGTTACGTGGAAATCTTTATACAGTAACATTTATTTTAACTTTCATTGTCATACGCGGAGAATATATTTATGTATTTAGATGAAATGAACAGAAATATTTGATTAACCCGGATGCATAAAGAAGTCTCAAAAAGATTTTTTTTTTTTAAGGTTTTATGTAAATTAATTTAGCTAATATTTTTTGTGTGTGTGCCTGTGTGAAAAATAAACTTTTATGATTAATTTAATTGAACTCCAGGAAGTAGTGATTTGAAATAGATTCCCCCCCTTCCTATTATACCATTATTGTATTAATATAATAAGGTAGGTGAGCCGAAGGTGGCCAGTGTTCTTAAAGTGTTCACCCCCCCTCCCCCCCCCCAAAAGAGAGGTTTAATTTTTAATCCCAAAATTGCGCTACTGCATTATACCTCCAGGTTATATGACTGAATCTGAAGAGATTATCTTGGTCGACCCCCACGGAATGCATTGATTTCACTTTAGAGGGGTAGTCCTTCTAATTTTGAAGTAAAAAGATATTTTAATTTACATGCGCTTAAATTCTTAGAACTTTTAGTCATGATATGTTTTGTGAAAGCTTATTTAGTTCTCTTTGAAGACATAGACTTCATTTTTAGTAAATGCATCAGATTAAGAATTTAATGCCGTACAAATGGTGATCATATGCATGTTCTCAAGGTGGCCAGGACAAAATCAAGCTGATTTCGTTCTTTAAGTATAATGTCATATCAGAATAATGGATATCCGAATGTGTAATTAATGCTTGCGTGCTTGCGTTATGTGCATAAAGAGTATCGGAGACTTACTTAAAAAATAAATAAATAAATAAATAAAGTTGAAAATTTCATTTGCACTTTCTTTATGGTATCCGATTAAAAAGATATTATTTGTTGACAAATGTTTATTGTGATTTTTCTGACAGTAATTTCTGTGTAATTAAATACTTCTGAAAGTAAAAATAGTTTCCCATGTATTTTTTTTTTCTTTCACATTTTAAATGTGCTTTCAATATATGGGCTCACCTTTGGAACACTATGCGCCAATGGTGGCCCGCAATTTACAATTTTGAAATTGTGTTACAAAAATAACTAAATTACATTTTTCAAAGAAAGTTGTACTTTATATGTGTAAGAGATAAGAGTAGAATTTTACAAAATAATAATAATAATAATAATAATAATAATAAAAGTCCGGCCACATACACTTAACAAAAAAATTATAAAAAATTCTCAAAGCTTAACTATTGCCACCTTTGACTCACCTATTTTAGTATACACATCTAGTCGCCATGCCGACCGTCTCTATTGCTTAACAAACGTTAATTATCTAGAACGTAATTGTCTAAATTTTAAACTTGTTAATTATCAGCTTGTTAATACAATTTTTTTTCACAGAATATATATTGTTAGTTTCACGTAATACGGTGATTAAAAATATCTTTTCCGTAGAAAGCAGTTAAGAGAAAATAATAATAAAATGCACCTTAGGTTTATGTAATGTCAGTTGAATTTCTTTTTTTTTTCAATTCGGTCTAAATTTTTAATTATAAATTTATTTTATTACATTCAATTTTATTTTTTATGGTATGGCAATATTTTCTTAAGATAATAGGTCCTCAAATCTCTCCTTTTATGAACATAAAAGGTCGTGTTTATTTCTGCATATGCTGTTGCAATATATATATATATATATATATATATATATATATATATATATATATATTTATATTTATATACACATATGCACAAGAGTCTTTTTTTTTTCAATTTTATGGTAGTCATTAAAGATTCATAAAAACATTCAGCAAGATAATTTTTAATTAAAAATAATCTTTAAAAGAAAAATCAATAAAGTAAAAAAAATATAAATAACGTCAAAACTAATTAAAAATTAAATTAAAAAAAAAAAATGGCATTTTGTCATTTTTAATAAAAAGTACAGATAAAAAATGATTAGCTTTGAAATTACTTTAAATCATAATATTCAAAATGATTACAATAAGGATTTTTTTACAGAAAAAAATATCAAATATAACAAAATGTCCATAAAACGACCGCAAACATTTCTTAAACACAAATAGCAGATCTAAAGCGTATTATTAATGTCTCGAAATTCAGAGGTTAACTAAAGGTACATAAGATAAACTCCAAGAATAGTCAAGGATAGTTTTCCAAATGTTCTTTTGTTTGAAGATATCCAGGGTGTTTACTAAAGACCGATCCTACACTTTTAACTGCTGTACAGCTGCTGCTATTTTCATAATAGTAATATCTAGGTGCAGTAAAATTGCAGTACGATATTTGATGCGACCTCTTACAGCGCCATCAGGTGAAAATGACGGATTTAGAGTTTATATCTCAAAAACAATACGAAATAGTTGGGAAAAGTGAAATAGAAAGTAGTAGAGTATCGTAGGTTTAGAACAAAATGTCACCTTACCAACATGGATGTCATAAACAAAACGTTTAAAATATGCATTTGTTTGACTGAAATTTCCTACTCTGTGATGTGAGAACACTGAAAAAATATGGTTTCTCAGAAATGAGCAAAATGCTGTCAAAATAGCTCCGAAACAAATATACTCAAATATGAAAATCCCATATACTCATTTTTGAGTATGTTGACATGCTTAAAAATGGGTGAATGCCAATATCTTAATCACAGATTTTGATTGGTGATGTATTCTTCCGCATACCAGAATTTATTTACAAACTTTTGTATCAATATTTCAATAAGTAAAATTCCAACTGTAGAAAATTTTTAATTTTCGTAATTAAAAAATAATTTTTTTTGTTAAAATGAAACTTTTTTTTTTTTAACTATTATATTGAAATAGTGATACAAACTTTTGTATAATTATATTGTTTATAAACTTTTTTATCAATGTTCCAATAAATAAAATTTCAATTATTGAAAATTTTCACTTTTCTTCATTAAATATATATATATATTTTTTTTTTTGTTAAAGTGGAAAAAAAATAATAATAATATTTTGTTTCTATTGTATTGAAATATTGATACAAACTTCTGCATAATTATACTATTATTAATCATGCCAGTCATATTTATGAAATTTTGCTTGTTTTCAAATTGATAGCTGCTCAGTTCATAATTTATTATAAATAGATAAACTGAAAGAATTTCTTTTATAGAGTTTCTACATATTTAAACAGTAAAAGTTCAAAAACAAATTTTATTTCCTTAAATCTTCAAAACTTCTACTTCATAGATGTTTTGTACTGGTATGCGGAAGAATGCATCACCAATCAGCATCTATAATTAAGCTATTGGAATTCCCCATAGTCAACACATTTTTGAGCATGTCAATATACACAAAAAAAGAAGAAGAAAAAAAAAATAATAAAAGACTGTTTATCACAAGATACTTTTATTTTCAATATTCAAATTTCTGTTTATCAACTGCAATGTACATCCCGATCAAATATTATCAATGTACATCCCGATACAAAAATATACCCTGTTGCCCGCGCCGGGAATCGAACTGACAATCAATGAATTCAGAGGCGAGCGTCTTCCCAATCAAGCCCTCGGTACTCAATCTGTCCGCTGCTTGTACAATTAAATATGTTCTAGTATCCGTAAAATAAATCGAAGTTTTATGTCTTTGCAATAAAACTGTCCATAAGAAGTAAAGCTTAATACATATTATTATCTTACATTTCATGTGTGGAGGTTTAGAGTTTTTTTGTAAAATGTGTAATAAATATGAAAGAAATAGTAGACTATAGATTTTAAGCGATTTTTTTTTTTTTAAATGCTATTTGCAAGAAAACAAACTATACACATGAAACCAAAAAAATTGCTCTTTTACATTTTTAAGGGTAGGGAAAAATAAAATAACTTTTAAAACGCGGGAAAAAAATCTATTATGCACAAATTATTTAAGATTGTTTAGTTACGAATTCGCTTTCTTAGCTACAAGTTACATGCTTCGTTTATCTTAATATATTTTTTTTTCTTTGTTTTGTTTTATTACACGTGAGAACTTTAAATAAAAATTAACTTTGTTTTTTAATTTTTAACAGAATAAGTTCCGCGTCTAAGTATTTTAAATAAGTTAACTACTTATATTATATAAAATAATGTCAAATTTATTTGTTTAAAAAAAAAAAAAAATGTTAAAACAGGATATGCCTGCTGTTAAAGTAGATTCCATATGGAAAATTTGTTAACCAATACAAATGTCTGAATTTTTAAGTGCCTGAAATTTGTAATGTCTGAATTTTTAAGTGCCTAAATTGTAAAATGTCTGAAGTGTCTAAACTGTAATATGTCTTAATTTCAGACATATCAATCTTATTTAGACACTTATCTTAGCTCATTTATAAAAAAGACACTTACGTGTCTTAATTTAAGACAGCACATGCGTCTGAAATTTTCCATGCGTAAGTGTTTCCGGCATTTATGTGTCTGAAGAACTGGCAATTCAGATACATTTCTATCTGAATTTAAGACGGTTTCATTTACAGTGTATACTACAAAATATGCAAAATAAAGATCATGCAAGAGTTTAAATGGGCAGTGTAACTCTCGGACAGAACTTTGAACACAGAAAATAAAGATATTTGGGTATGAATATTTGTCTATTTCTTTTTGAGGTCTTTCCCTTAGATCATGGTATAGGAAATCGTGAGCCAACAAATATAAGTTTTAGACGTTCTGCTTTCAGCATTCATGTCTATATGGTGTCTTATCAAATTAAATTTATGATGCTTTACATTACTGTAATTCACTTTTTGTTTTATTTCCAGCCTTTTTTTAGATAAGAACGCTAACCACTGTTTTTTACCAGGAGGTACTGTAAGCGGTAGCACATAGTAGAGAATACCACTTTGCTATATCTAGACACCACATTTATGTCTAGAGATGCAGCCGTTCAGCAATGGACATTATTGAGCACTCTGTAAAATGGTTGTAGGGTTGTAGGGTTTTTAAGGCCGATTGACTACTCTAGGTTCCTATATGTCTGTAGGTGGAATGCCCCTTCGTGGGAGTCTTCCTAAGCGGTCCTAGCCCATATTTACACGAGTTTCGGGAAAACCACGGAAAGCTACGAACGGCTAGGCCAATGAGAGTGACCTGGGATCGAACCCGGCACTTTTCATCTACCAACTTTGAACGCAGAACCACTGGGCCGCTGGTAGACATCACCTGTATAATGCAATTTATATCTAATATGTCTCTGACATATACATTTTCACTAAAAAAATTACGCTAAAAATTTTAACGTAAATATTTCGGTTTTATTAAAAAATATGTTTGTAAACGGTAAAAGAAGTACGCTTATTTTTAATAAAATTTTAATTTTTTAAGAATTATAAATAAATGAATTAAAAAAAATATATTTTACATTTTCTTAGTTTAAAGGCAGTATTACGTAAAGAGAATGTACTTCGCTGTTATAATATAAATGCATTTAATGGATATGTTTCCCTTATATCACGGTAACTCGATGAGAAATCACGGTGATGCCACTAATCGTCATAATTAGCACAGTCACTTCGTGATCAAACTATTCTTCCCTTAATTAGATGCGTAGTGATTCTCAAGTAGTCTCCATATGTTAAGTCAAATATGAATCGCTCACTGGCTTCTTCCTTAACGAGACATCATTTATCATCATATAAGAACCTTACAGTCCATTTACAGTTAAGGTATGATAAAGAATACAGTTTTATTCAAATTAAAAAGCTTGTTTGTATATATATATATATATATATATGTATATATTGTGTCGATCCAGTTTTTGCAAACTATGTTTGTAAAAAACAAACTATTTTATGAAAAAATGTATATATATATATATGTGTGTGTGTGTGTGAAGTTTATTTATTTTAGTGATAAAAGTATTATTGTATAAAATCTTCCGTTTTAGAGATCACTTTATATAATGTTTAATATCAAGCTAATAATGTTTAGTAGATCCAAGTATAGACACTCGTTTGAAATAATACTGAAAGAATAAAAATATTTTATAAAAGTATCATTTTTATTAAACGAACTTTTGTGAAAAGGCTATTTTTATAAATTTAAATTTTGTGAAATGACCCATTTTATGGATTTGAGTTTGGTAAATGGGTCCATTTTATAGACTAAGAATTTTATCAAAGGACAACAAATAGTTTCCAATTTTCGCAAGGATCAAACTGAGTATTAATTGGAACATGTTTATAAAAGAGCAATGTTACACTAAATGCGTATAATAAAATATCGTATTTTAAAATACATTCTTCATATCAGGTTGATTTCTGGCTTTCCAATATAAGTCGTTCCAAACTGCTGTAAGAGATGGCCAATAAAGGCTGTTATTAACCAATAACTTCAACTTCCGGTTGAACATGAAAATTTGAAAAGCTTATAAAGGTGGAGTGCAAATTTTACCGTGTTGTTTCTGCCATCTAGCGGTATAGTTATTTTCAGATTTTTTAGGTTAAAATAACCAATCAAAGATTATATGAAATCCCCGACGCTAGATGGCAGAAACAGCGTACCAAATTTTGCTGGAAAGCTATACTTTGCCTTTAGACGCTTTTCAAGTTTTTGCGTTGAACCGAGAGTTGAAGTTAATGGTGAATATGGCTAAAAGTAAAACAGAGTAATTGATACTGTGTAATATAATTTTATTTTGGAGATACTTCATAGGAATTTAACATTCCTTCTTTTAGTGGAAGTACATCTTGTCCGGGAGTTTCGAGAATGCAAAAGCTGAAGGTGAGAGAGAGGGTTCAAGAATACGTGTATTTTCTGAATCAAGATCAAGGAGCGGAGTGTCTAGTTCGTTATCTCGCAATCACGATCCAACTGCCGAATTATGACAAATTTTCCGAAAATAACGCCAGATTTACAGCGAAACAGATTCCATTGTCTCTCGTATAAATTAATATAAATACTTTGAATTTAGAAAGTCTGTTATAGAATTAACGCCAAATACCTATGCCAACTCTTCGCCTCACAAAATCGCTGGCGGATGGGGAGACGGAAAAACTGTGAATTATTACAACATCCGGTCATTTAAAAAATATAAATTGCCTTTTAATGATATTTCAAAAGAAATTATTGCTCAATTTAGCTAATAACTAGACCTACACAATTTTAAAGAATGAATTGTAATTTATGGATAAGCAACGGTTAATACATGAAAATAACATTTTTTTTTTTTTTAAATTTTATTTCATAAAACGATTTAGCTTTGAAAGAAAGGAATTCTGAAAGATCGTTATTTTAATAAAAATGCATTTAGAATAGAAGGAATAAATTATTAATTTTAAATAATACGTTTTTGTTCTCAACAGATTTATTTAATAAATTAACAGATAAAATATTATTAAAATTAAGTTATTTATTTCTAGAGAGACAATGTGATTAATCATAAAAGATAATTTAGGATTTCGTTATGTATATTAATAGAAATTTCATTTATTCAAACTATAGTATTTAATTATTAAATCTATTTGAATATGTAAATAAAACTAATATATGTGAAGATACTCCTTAACACGTATTTTAAAATACATTCTTCAAATACAAGTTTATATGTTATATAAATTTACTAAACTAAATTGCGGGAACAAATATTACTTTAAAACATTTCTGAACAGTTAACATACGATTCAAAATATTAGGAAAACAATTATTTTCATCGTGTATTGAGGTTACCATGCTCTGTGAATAGCAAATTTTCCTGAAAATTTAATCTTTGTTAAAATAAATACATTTAGTTTTCAATAATCGGAAAATTGTTATTCTGACCAATCATTTGGGTTTCGTGGTTTTCATATAATTTATAATAAATAAATAAAAAAATAAATATTTCAAATTTAATAAACTCGCTGTATTACGAAAATCGGTATCAAAGAAATATATTTTCCAGAGTGTGAGCAATTTTTTTTCATTTATTTTATTTATTCATTTATTTATTTTTAATTTTATTTTATAAAATAATTATTTTGCAACTAATAACTATATTTTTTAAGTTAAAAAAAATGGTTAAGTTTTTCTTTTCTTTTTCAATTTTTCTTTTTCCTTTTTCCTTTCCTTTTTTCTTTTTTTTTTTTCTAGAATCATTTTTAGACCGTCTAGTTCGGATAACGGCAAAATATGATCAAAGACATGAAATATATTCACATGCGCCTTTCAATAATGAATTTCATTTTTAGAGATGGCACTATATAAATACCATGCGTTATAAACTAATATTGTTTAATAATAATAATAATAATTGTAACGTAACTTTAAAGTAATAAAAAAAATACGTAAAGGAATAAAATACAATAAAAATAAACAGATTTCGGATAAAGTATCTTGTTTTATTTTATTCTTTTTCAATTGTGATATCAAAATTAATCCAATTTGTCTTCTGAACTGAAGTGATATGACTCTCGCAAAGATTAATTAGCTTTTTTATTTTTACTTTAATTTTACAATCAAAACACACAAATATATCAATTAAAAACTTTTTATGTATATATTTTTTAATGTCATCTTTATTTCTGTTTCTAGAAGTAATATTATATAGCAATACTCGTTCTCGCTCAGAAAAAAGATTTTTACTCCAAGATTAAAACTCAGCTGCAACTTTCGCTAATGAACATGTTTATAATAAAAAAACAAATAAACAAACACTGAATTCCTCTGATGATTAATTAGAATTATATCAGAACTCAACACAATGTTGCTTATTAATAAAAAATAAAGCTGTATACATTTTCTTGTTGTTTTTACAGTTATCTCAACAGAACTTTTCCTTTTATTACATACATATTTAAATATATTTCTCTCTAAAAAAAACTTTAAGTTTAATGAAACTGAAGAAATTGTACTTCACTAGAAAAAGATAATTAAAATCTTAATTAGGATTTTAAAATTTAAAAAAGGGAGTTAGAAGTTTTTCTTTTTAAGTGTGTTGGTGTTTAGCTTCAGTTGTGAACATGCAGGAGTTGATAAATAAATTTAAGGGGAAAAAAATAGGGCAAATATGATTTATGTTCATTTTTCTAAATTAAGATTAAAGAATTTTCTACTTGATTAAAAAGTTCCTTAGCTTCATTCTTGCAGAATTTTAATATTTCTTTATTTTATAATAAAAAGATAAACCGTGTTCAATACTTAAAACAAATAACAATATTAATATTTCGGTGATAAAAATACGTATTAATTAAAATGTTGAATAAAGGATGGAGAAAAAATATTATTTATTACATTTTTTTTTTTTTTTTTTTTTTTTTTTACCACAATAAAATCTCGTTTCAAATAATTCGATAAAACTACAATTCCAAGCTTTTCAAAAAGTATTTATCAAAAAGTAGAGATGTTTAAATATTCCTTTGTAATCTTTAAAAGAACAGTAACAATAAAAAATAATGGTGAAGAAGAAAAAAATATACATTCTTGCAGCTTTTTAAGTGTCATCATTCTACAAAAAAAGCTAGTTGCCATTCCGCTAGAGCTTAAAAGTTATTTTTGAATTCCTTTTCCAGATTTGGTATTCAAATTGAGATTATAAGCTCCTGATAGCGATGCCCTTTGGTCGGTTAATGCTGAGCTTTCTAGGTCACATGACTTCCCTCCCTTTTGAATTCTTTACATTTTTTAATATTATTATTTTAGAATTTAATGCTAGAAATAGAGAAAAGAGGGGAGAAAAAAAAAAAGAGGACGGAAAGTTAAGACGTGAATTTTCCATCTGTCTTTTTGGCTGTGGACGCGTTGAATTTGATGACATTTCTAAAAATGAATTCTGATCTCAAAGCGGTTTTTAAATTTAACTTTAAAAAAAGTAAAAATATATATTTTATTTATCATTTCCGTTTCTGAGCTTTTCTATAAAATATTATAAATAAGATGAGATTTTATTTTTTCGTTTATGTTTTTAAAGCAGTATTATAAGTATTGTATTCTCGTTTTTATGAATTTTTAAATACCAATGTGATTCATTTTTTTTTATATATAAAAATATATATATATATTATACATATGACAATGGGTATATGTATATTGCTTATATATATATATATATATATTTTTTTTTTTTTTTTTTTTTTTTTGGTTTTATTAGTCTTTTAGAGATTAGTGTTAGAGTAATTCAGAATGTAAACAGGAAAATTTGTTATTGCAACATTAAGCCACAGTGATATTGCTACTCATGATTGATTTTATTAAAATTAAGTTGTTTTATGAAATTTACTGAATATTTACACTGAGTATTTTTGTTACTGTAAATGATTGTTATATTCATTTATGTATATATATATATATATATACAGTCGACACCGGTTATAACGTACCTGGGATATAGCGTACTTTCGCTTATAACGTACTCAGATGCTTGGTCCCGAATGAAACCCTATATAATGTAATGGTTTACATCTTCGGCTATAACGGACAATGCAAAAGCCTTAATCTGGTTATAACGTACTTTTTAGACTGGAACGAAAAGCCAAAATTGGATGTCAACCTTGTATTTCTGGTTTGGAAATCGGTATATTTTCTTGGATACCGTCTTTCGATGTCTCCTTTATCGCCTTATATCTCCTTTACACCTTTAAAACTTTATAGCGGTTCGTTGAATTCCATACTGACTATTCAGAGACTCTGAAAAGTTCCATTATAAATATTGAAAATGTAATTTTTTCTGTGTCATCTAATCAAAGAAAACAACGAAAAATAACAGATTATTTTTCCAAATAAACATGTAAGTAGTAAAATGTTTTTTTTTTTTTTCTTTTTTCTTATTTTATTTTCAGAAACTCATAAACTTTCTATTTAAAATCTCGATTATTGAGAGTGCTATTATGCACCTTTTTCTTTCGTTAGGCACTAAATTATATTGGAAATATTGCTTATAACGTACTTCGGTTATAACGTACCATATTTTCTGGCCCCCTGACAGTACGTTATAACCGGTGTCGACTGTATATATATATAATTCCTTAATTTCATAAGAAACCAATAAAATTTTGCATTGTTAATGCAGTTTGCGTTACTTATTTAGCTAATGCTAGCATCGCTTCATTAAATATTGTTAAAAAGTCATATATTTGCGCTATTTTTGACAATAATAATTAACATTAATAAATGATAGTTTTAGCTAAATAAAAGACATGAAAATTTAACTAATTTAATAATGTTAAAATTTTTTATTTAAATGATTTTTTTTTTTATAAAAATTAACATACAAGGTATGTATGAAATTATTAATATACCAGAAAAAGAAAATAAACAGTGTCTAAATCTCGTTTATAAATAAACTTTAACAGCATACAAAATTTAACCAGGCTACTGATATTTCACAATTAAAATATATTTAAAAATAAAATTCATATACAACAAATCGTTTTGTCAAAAGATGGAATTTTATCTAGTGTTTTAGCTGATTTATATTTTTATTATTATGGGAGAAATTTAATTTGAAATAGTTTTAATTTCTATAAGTAAATATACAAAAAATAATTACAAGATAAAAAGAACGTTTATACACCATGTTTTTAAATTTTCTGTTGAATCATATAAACGCTACTGAAGGCAGCGAGAACCCGGAGAAATCGGATAAAAGTGTTAAAAATATTCCTTGCTATCGTGTTTTAAGCTATTATAAAAGTTTCAAATGGCTATCGAGCCGGGAAGTTAGTTAAAAGTTGATTGCACGCTTTGTACTGGAAACGCTGCCGAAGGCAGCAGGGTCCCGAAGCAATTGGTTAAAAATATTTTTGAAATGCATTTTCACCGTATTCTGAACTATTCTGAAAATTTCAAATGTCTAGCTATTCGGGAAGTTAGTTAAATAAATTTTCTGTTGAATCATATAAACGCTTCCGAATACAATAGGGACCTGAAACAGTTGACTAAAAGTATTAAAAACAATGTATTGTCACCCTGTTCTGAGCTATCCTGAAAGTTTGAAATATCTAGCTAGTCGGGAATTTCGTGAAAAATCAATTGCAAGCTTTGTACAGGTAACGCTGCCGAAGGCAGCAGGAACCCGAAACATTTGGTTAAAAATATTTTTTAAATGCATTTTCGCAGTGTTCTGAACTATTCTGAAAGTTTCAAATGTCTAGCTAGTCGGGAAGGTAGTTAAATAAATTTTCTGTTGAATGATATTAACGCTGCCGAAGGCAGTAGGGACGTGAAACAGTTGACTAAAAGTATTAAACAAATTTATTGTCACCGTGTTCTGAGCTATTATTATAATAGTAAATTTGTAACTGTCAATTATCTTTTTAATCGTTTTCTTAGTGAATGTGCTTTAAAGTCTATTGCAATTAATTTGTTAGGTTTAAAATTAATTCTTGTAAATAATCAAAATCTGGAATTTGATTTATAGGTCAAATGTAGAAATTTCTCTTTAAAGCTAATTTTTTTTTTTTTTTTTTTTAATCTGTATTTTCTAACATTCTTATCATTTTTAATTCACGCATTTAACATTTAGTTTCTGATGAATGTAGGAGAAGTTATTATAACTCTTTAAAAACTCTTGGTATGGCCAATGATTATCCTGTTTAATTTAAATCAATTTTACGTTTTTTAATAAAAAACTGAAATATTGTTTTCTTAATGTTTGAATTATCACTAAAATATTTAAGTCTTTAACTTTTTTAACTTAAAAATCTAAATATATAAGTTATAAACATTTTACAAAAATAAGTACTACGAAATAATAAAATATTTAAAAAAAAATAATAATAATTACCTGTGAATCCTCTTTTTACATAACTTTCTCTGTGGCTTTAATTTTAAAAAAGATCTTTCAAAAATAATAAAAAAAAAGATATTGTTTTCTAAGAGAATGCAGAGTTTACATCAAGAAACAAAACAACAAGTAACTAGTCGATTTTTTTTTTTTTTTTTTTTTTTTTGTAAAATATAGTCATTTTATAATATCTATGTACCTGGATATATATATATATATATATATATATATATATTTTATTACAGAAGCGTTTATTGCTCATATCTGTAAATCGAATTAAAGTTTTGAAATGTTCGATGGGTATAATTTTATGTTGACCAGCTGTTTTTACGTGATAGCTGGTCCAATAAAAAATGTTCTTTATACCTCCACTCCTCCCATGTACAAAGAGAAAATATTCCTGAATCATTTTGGGGCTCCCTGATGTCTAAAACGTAAAGATCATGCAATTAATTTCCATCCAAACCTTTTCACTCACAAAATCTTATGGAGCAAGTTTTTTTTTTTTTTTTTTTTTTTTTTTTTTTTTTTTCGCACGTCTGAATCTAATCCAAATTTTTTAATGTTCGATATATATAATTTTGAGTTGGGTACAGATCTACATCTTTGACAAGTGTCGTTGAATTACATCTAGCCGTTCTTACGTGATACTCGAAAAAACATACCGGTACAGACATACAAACATAACGACACACACATACAGAAAATTTTCTGAAGTCATTTTCGACTTTCACTATGTGTAAAACGTAAAGATATCGCAGAAGTTTTTGATTCTGAGAAATTTACAGAAAAAGTCTGATTTTATTAATATAGATATAAAAATTGTCAGTTATTTTCAGTAAATGTTACTAGTACTTTTTTACCAACTTCATAACGGAAAAACGAATGATATATTACTACATGCGCAAATTTAATATTTACTGAACGTGCATGGAAAATTAACCCTTTGCCGGCCGTGCTAATGCTCTAAAGTGCTCTAATTAGTATTGCCAAATTTTGGGACACATATTTTCAGTCATCACGAATATATATATATATATATATATATATATATATATATATAATAATAATAATAATAATAATAATAATGGACGAATAACCTTCAAAGTTGTTAGGCAACCGTTACTGTTAAAAATGATGAATATTGAATAAAATATCCCTAAATTTGGCAACATTGACTAAAGGAGTGAAATTAAATAGGACCAGCAAAAGATTAAATAAATGTTTTAAAAAAGTTTGAGGTATTAACATTATAAATGTTACAGAAAAACATGTACTTTGTACCTAAATATTCTTAATTATATTTCTTAATTAAATTTTCTTAATATTATATGTATAAAGATAGACATAATTAAAAATATTAAACCTTTTTACTTTTTTTTTTTTTTTTTTTTTTTAATATAAACATATCTCTTTTAATATCGTGCTACATTAAGACAGAAAATCTTTCTAGAAAAAAAAAAATACACTACAAAATGTATATTCTTGGTATATTAAAAACATCAATAATTCATAAAACGTTCAAAGTAATATTGAACGAAATCGTGCCTATTTTAGATTTCCGAGTATGTCAATATTACTTTGTCATATTAAGCAATCCAAAATTAGAACGGTAAGTCGTTCATGTAAGCTCCGTTATGTATTAGTGTGTGATGAACTAACAAATTGTACTCCGTATTAACGTTCGAAATATATATTAATTTTGCAGCAAAACTTCCATTACAGGAGTCATGTGTTGTGTAATTTTCAATTCACATGTCACTTCAGTTTCAGGAAAACAGTTTTGAAACTGTCATATTAGTGTGTTCTTGTCATAGTCGTGGGATTCCTGTTGTTTGACGACGTATTGTTAGACTACAAAGGTTAGAGTTGTAAAAGATTTTAATGGTCGTCTTATATTTTAGTCTTAAAATCAATTTCAGCGTCTTACGTATAATTTTAGTGGATTTGGGTTATGTAGATCAAGTTATTTCATAGTCGCTTTGTATTACATTATGAATAATTGCACAGTTTTATTTTAAAAGTTTAAAGTTTGAATTTTAAAATATTCTCCTCAAAAATGAATCTACCTTTTATTTAAAATGTTTAGAGCCTAAATATGTATTTTTAAATGTTATTTTGATTAAATTTTTTGAATTATAAAAAACAGGCATTTTTTTTTTTTTTAATTCTTAAATCAGTATTGTTAATAATAGCTTTAAGTTTTCTATTGTAGGGTATTCTAACTGAGAAAATTTTCAATTTAAATGCCTGTTTATGATAACAATTTTTTTCTTGTAGTTCAGGTAACCGTTTCAGGAATTTTTTAATTATATTCCTTGGATAAAATATGTATAATATTCTTAAACTATCCTGTACGGACGTACATGGACACCTTTAAATTTAGACATTTTTTCATGTATGCATAGAAATATTTGACGAATTATCACGAAATCACATCATTTATTTCACGAAAGGTTTTGCCCTAAAAGGTAGAAGGGACCAATAATAAATTAAAGAAAAAAAAAATAATATTTGCGATCACTCCGTAAAAATAGTGCTTTAAACGTACATGTGTTTTAAATATTCTGCTTTAAAAAGTGTATATATTCTTTTCTATTTAAAATATTTATATGCTGCTTATACATGTCTGCTAATTCTTTATGTTGTTTTGATTACGTTTTTCTGCTATAAAAAAATTCAATATTTTTGGGATCCTTGAAACAGTATTGGTACTAAATGTCTGAATTAAAATTTCTATCAAAGTATTCTAACTGAAAAAGAATTAAATTTAAATTTAAATGCATTTTTATACTCACAAAAATCTCTTTCTTTTTATATAGCAACTACATACATTTTTTTATATAACATACATGGTATAATATGCCTATAATGTACTAACATTGTCTTATATAGATGCATTTAATCACCTTCGAATTTAGACGTTTTATTGAGTATATATTGAATTTATTGACGGATTCCCTTGAAAAATCGAAGGTATTGACCCAAAAGATAGAAAATTCTAGTAACAAATTAAAGTAAATAAAAATGATTGCAATAAATTTGTAAAAATAAATAATGGATCGTAGGAGTAACGCATGATTATAATACTTCTTTGAATTTTCTTTACTCATTTGTGTGATAATATCGCGCATATTCATAGACAAAAACAGGTTTGTCTAGCGGCATCGAAAAATTTCTTACTTTCTAGTAAATTACAGGGTTGTCAAACTAATGCAGAAACATTTTTATGTAGCTTTACATACTACAAAAAGAGAAAACATATTGCAGTCATAGTATAAAAATATTAAAATTCTTATTAAGTACGGTATATTTTTTAAATAATGCTTAAATGTGCAAAAGTTAATTTTTTTTTTCATAACTTTTTAATCAAATATATGGAGTTACTCTTATAAAAAAATCCAAGAAATTATCGTAAGAATACAGAAATGCATTGTAAATAAAATAAAATAAAAGTTGAGTTTCAGTTACTCACAAATGCAGCAAATCGTATGGGCTTTTATTAAAATTTCAATTTTGATTAAGCGTACACTACCACTAATTAATTAAAATAAGATTCTTGGATAAACCCCTTATGGTTTTACTTCTGAGAGCAACTGACATTCAGCTCATTATATTGATGTTATTTTTCTTAATTTTCCCAATATTTGCTTAAGTTTCAAGAATGAATCTCTGAATGAATAGAGAATTAGTGGATATATACCTCGTTTGCGGGGGCAATTAACTGCGGTGGAACAGCCGGTAAGGAACTGTATCGTACCCAGTTTCCCAATGATACGATACAGTTCCATATTATATAGTAAAAAAACGTCTACATGATAAAGAAAATGTTACGTAGTAGAAGTACTACATGGTTCTGGAATTTATTTAATTCCGTGTTCGTCCTGCAACTTAGGTTATATTGGCCAAACTAGGAGGCGTTTGAAATACAGAATAAATGAGCACCGTCGGAATGTTCGTAATGAAGAGATTACCAAATCTTCTATTGCTTCCCACTGCTGGTCTCAAGGTCATCGTTTTGATTTTTCCAAAACTAACATAATTTCATCTCCTGTCTGTTCCTCCCATTTGGATATTCATGAAGCATTTTACATATTTAAAAATTCGAAAAATCTTGTTAATGATATTTCTTCCACTCCATTCTTCTCTGATGCTTGAAAATTACTCATGTAACTTAGATCTTCGTTTAAATTTTGATATCCTTAGATTGTTATATATTTAATCTCACTCATTTATTTATTTTCTTGTTTTCTTGTACAATTCTACTCACACTAGTAGCTATATTTACTTTCTACTTTATAAAGTTTTTCTTTTCATCTTAAACGATTTTGTGCGTTGCCGCTTTGACTGCAGCACTCGTGCTTACTTTATTCGCCTGATGATGGGTCGTGTGTTTTTTTCGACCTGAAATAATTGTTGCGAGTTTATTGCATTTTATGGTGTTTATTCAAAGTTTGTAAGTAATAATAGACGTATTTCTACTCATACCAGGTTCGGAATTCTGCATAACTGTTAAGCAGAACTGGGCCTTTCAAAACCTGAATGAAGGATATTGGTTTTGACTAAGGCTCCTATATATACGAGCTGACGCATTTTGTTGCCTTTGGGTTGCCACATGTAACCAGTAATAAATACGTGCTATTGATAAATAAACGGCAGTTACTACTTCTGTCGTCTTGTGTTATTTTAGAGTTACTCGTTTTATTATATACTAGCAATGCCCCGGTTCGGGAACGAACCAAATTCCGAATGCGGGAAAAATTTCAAAATCAAACTCGAAATGTACAAAACTCGGTCTGATGCTGCCTGCGTGCCAATAGATCAAAGTTTATTAACGAAACCATTTTTTAATTCATGATATCAACGAAGGCTTTTCTCGCTCCGCTGGTCACTATATTTAAAAACTCTTAAAAAATTTAAAAACTCTTAAAATATTTAAAAACTATAGAAACTCTTTCTATATCACTTTACAAAATAAATAAATAAAAAATAAATGAATGAATAAAAATAAAAATAAAATAAAATTTAAAGAAATCATGAAATTGTTTTAAAGCCTGCTTTGGTTCCCCGCTGCCTTCGGCAGCGACCCACTAATTCGCCGATTCGTGTCTGTTTTTGTTTCCTTCTTTTGTGTTTTTCGATATTTTATAATTTATTTATATTTTTTATGCGCTACTTAGCTTAAAGTGGCTTTTACGAAAGTTGAGTCCTTGGCGATAAATGTCCGATCTATTTCAGCATCAACATTTTAAAAAATACCCAGGAATATCAATTATCAATAAGTAAAGCTATTTGATGTAATGCTGAATTAGCTTTCATGCCAAGCGCGATTCATCTATTTAACATACTATTTAAACAAAAGGGGGGAAAATCTAAAATTGGGGTATATTATTATTATTATTATTATTATACTCCATGTTCATATTTTCATTTTTTTATGTGCAGGAGCAAATTTATATTTAATATTTATTTTATTATTATTTTTTTTTTTTTTTCGCATAAAAGCATATTTTATTTTATGGTGAAAAAAAAAAAAAAAAAAAAGAAAAAGAAAAGAAAAGAAAAAAGAAAAGAGTAATTTTTTTTTTTTTTTTTTTTTTTTTGGCAACAATTAAAAATTTAAATATCCATTTTAAAGATTTTACCAGGGTATTATTTTGATATTTTAATTAATTTTTAAAACATCTAATCAAAATTTCGTTGCAAATAAGGTACCAAATGAAAGAAGCATTTTTTCTGAATCCATCGATTTAATTAACTTATCGATCGGACAATTAGATTTTTTTAAATTAACTAAAGTAGGAAAAGCTGGTGACAATTTTTTAAATTAACTAAAATATGGAGTATGGTGGCAACAACACAGAGATAAACAAAAGAAAATCTCTTTTAGTCAATCAACTTGTGTCCAGCAACGGTCAAACAGGAAGAAAACTAGCCATTCATATATAGAAAGATGATGTAACATAATGCCAACTTACCTGATGAAGGCTAGGCAGTCAAGAGTGAAAATATTTATAAATAAAGTTAAAAAAGGTAACTTTTTGAACTGTTTTTATAATTAATGTTAATTTATTAGAAAATTCTTAATAATTAATAACATTTAATGAAATGAAGAAGGGTTGAAGTCAAGTTCTTATAAGATCTTTAATATCAGAGTTTGTTTAACGATAAACTGCTATAATAACTCAAGAAAAGAACATAAAATGTTCAGATTTTCATAAGATAATTTAAGAAGAATAAAACAACATTATTTATATTTACTTATCTTTTTCTTTTACTTCTGACGTCTGTTTATGGAAAAATACAGAAAAATGTGCTATATTAATCATATTACTTATATTAAATGTTAATAAATCGATATAAGAAGACCTTTTATTACAGTGTATTTGAGTTTTAGCGACATTTTGTATAAGAAACAGAAACAGTCCTAATAACACATCTTATTCATAATACATCTACAGGATATCCTGATAATATAATGTAAAAAAAAAAAAAAAATGTTGTTAAGATTATTAATGTTGCTTATTGCTTTTGTTGACCAACCGTAGCTTCAAATCAAGATTTCTTAAAATCACCAGGAAAGCGTCAAGAACGCCAAGAGGGAATGCTATCCTCTTCCGAGGCAAAAAAAAAAAATATAAAATAAAATAAAATAAATAAATAAATAAATAAATAAAATTGCGACAATGCGCCGGATTATATATTTTATTTAACGGTCTCTAGTGTTGACAGAACAACGCGAACACTTAGTCTTAAAAAGCCTTGCTGCCAGAAACCTGATTGACCCAGGGATGAGTACTCGAATTATTACAGCACGTTTACTTACATCTCCGTCCAGTGTTTAGAGAATCTTACACGAAAACGAACTGAAGCCGTACCACGTGCAATGTGTGCGGGATTTATCCGCTGAGGATTACCATTAGCGTGTGGTGTTGGTACATTGATTTGTACAGTACTCTGTATCGTGTTCACAACGTTGCAGTTGACCTTTTCTTTATTCACGAACCACAGTGAAACGCATCTACAATGCGCATATTATGCAAGTGTGAGCACAGGGAGATCCTTTTACCACAAACCCTCATGCTGCTCAACGTCCCTGCAACTTCAGTGTCTGGACTGGTTTGTTTGGAAATAGCATGATCGGTTCCTACTTTCTTTTATCGATAGTGGATAGGGAGATTTATTGCACTTTTCTGGCCCAAGACCTGCTAGAATTGTTGAGAGACGTTTCACTAAAAGTGGAGCAGCGGATGTGATTTCAACATGACGCATCTCTAACTTATTTCTCTTGCATTACCAGTCACTATCTAGACGCTACGTTTCCGGGGCGATGGTTTGGTTGCTCTGAAGCCATTCCTTGGTCAATGTGTTCATCTGATCTGCCATCTTGGTTTTTTTTTTTTTGGTGTTGCATTAAAATCTTAGTGTATGAAATCTCTGTAAAATCGGAAATAGATTTAGTGAGCACGAATCGTTGCTGAAAGTGGAGTTATTGCCGATACACCAGACATTTTTGCGAACGTTCGTAGATCGATACATGGTCATTGGTAGGCGTGCATTACATTTGCAAGCTGTAAAACCTAACCTCTGCTTTAAAGCTTTCTTTTAAACCAAAATGTTGTACAAGTCGTCTTTCTGCAGTAAATTATCATTGTTTGTGACTTGTCACGCATCTTTCAATCTCTGACTTTGGGGGCAAGAGCACGTCTGGCTTGCAGTCGCAAACTGCATATTCCTATATGATTATTTCTTGATATTCTTGCTTTTTCCTGGTCTATAACTAGATTTCTGAGTAATAATTCTGAATCACCCATGTATATATATATATATATATATATATAAATTAATTGCAGTAGGTCGAATCAATATCATCTCAAAAAATCTTCCCAAGATATAAAAAATATATTGAAACATAAGTCAAATAGAGAGAAAAATATTTTAATTGATGATTTCAAAATATATTAAGAGAACATAAGCAGTAGAAAAAATAACAATAATTAATTAAGAAAATAACTATGCGTTTTTTCTGTTTATATTTTTGTGTTATTTATTTCGTTAATGACAAAAAAGTATTAGAAATATTTTTCAAAGTTCCCATAAATTATATAATTAAAATGCATTATTTATGTAACAAATTTCAAGGACCTCCTACATAATTGATTTCGACTGAAGGAAAATAAAAAATAGTTCAATAAAGTTCATTTAAATATCTACATCTTTTTTACGCTAGGCGCCCTTCAATTGCACACTTATATACAAAAAAAATCACTATTAAGTTAATACATTTTTTATAGAAAAAAAAATATTTAATTCTGTTTAAATTCTGCTATTATTCCTAATTTGCAATGTTTGTGATAAGTTATTCTTTAATTTATTTGATTTTCTAAGAATCAGAAAAATAGCTCATTATGAGTCGGCCAATACCTTTCAAAATCTAGTTTTCATATTCAAACGACCAGCTGACTCAAAAAGTTTTTCCACATCATTCATCCCAAGAGCATAACCTAGAATATCAAGGAGGTAATCTAAAAATCTGCTTCCCCTTACAAATGGCTATTTTTCTTCTATTGCATAAATATTTGCAAGAGCGCATACAACATGAAATTCCCGCCTTTTTATATATACAAAGATAGAGAGAAAGTAAAAAATTCAGAAACCAAAACATTGCTCTCTACCTTGGGATAGAAGTGGATGAAAAGAAAATTGCACGTGGCTCGATGCCTTTTATAGGAAAAAGAAGAAAAGGCCAGCATGCCGATTTTGTTCGGCGAAATGTGTCGGAAAATAGCCAAAGAAAGTATAAAGGAATAGAACGTAGGGGTTTTTGATATTTCCCTCATCTCTCATTCCATTTCGAAGACTACAGCAAAAAGCTGGCGATTGCACCTTTTTGAATATTCTGCTCAGATTTCAATTTTATGCGTTCAGACATATGAGGGAATGCATTGGCTTTCTATTGCCACGTATCAGAAGCTAACAGCAAATGTAGGTAGGGGGTGGGAAATTGGAGCGTGAGATGTATGGTGAGTGGTCAATTTTTTTTTCTGACGTCAAAACTCTCCATGGAAAACCACTTTGCACTTCTAAAAGCCATTTTATTTTTTTAATACTTTAATTCACTGGGTACAGATTCACGCATTTTATGTAGCTCAGAAACAATTTTAAAAGTACTTTAGAATGATGGATGAACTATATCTTTTATGGGGGAGGGGAAAACTGTATGCTAATTCCTCACCTGTTCCTGGATAGGCCACATCTGTTTTTAACAAAAGCTACGGAGAGATATGCATTGTGAATAAATATGTGAAGAAGAGTATAACTATTGTAAATATAAACATTATGATTTTCTTCAGTGTTTTTTTTTTTTTTTTTTTTTTTTTTACTTTATTTATTAAAAATATAAAAATTAAAATATTAATTTATATATTTAAATCATTTATGATACTAAATTACATGTATAAAAATTCCACACTCCCATTCGTATTATTTTTGTTTTTGTTTATGAGAGATACTGATTGCCATGATTATTGTCTGGAAATTTTACGATATATTAGCGTTAACATTTTTATTGTATTTTTTGTACTTCATACATTATCTTTACTTGTATTCAAACTTGATGCATGAAAAGTAATATAAGTAATGTTAATTATCAATTTTTTAATACAGAAATATAATTTTTAATTAAATAATAAATTTAGTTAAATAAATAATGTAAGAACCCTTTATGCATGTCGGAAGAAATAATATAAAACTCATATTTTTTATAGATAACTTGTAAGTTCATTTGTCATATTGAACAAATTTTGAATATGATATTATATATGTACTGGAAAATTCAATATCGAACATGTTTTGCAGATACAGCACACTCAGATATTCTTGCAAAATACGTTCCTCCCTGACAATCTTTATAAACATAAATTACATAGAAGTAAAAATCGATTTAATCTAGAAAACTCCGTTATAGTACTTCAATTATTCAGTCTATATCACCAATAAAAGTCAGGTGTTGAAAACCTACACCGTAAAAAGAATATGTAAAATCACGACATTGAATCATATAATTTTACGGAAAACGACCATTTTGCTGCCTAAACGATCAAAGAACGTAAATTGATGTCATGAAGGAATAATTTTAACACACTGGCTTTTTTTTTTTTTTTTTTTTTTTTTTTTTTTTTTTACGGACAAAAGCCGTTAATCTACGTAATTTGCTGAAATCTGCCATTGAACTCTATTTTTTTGCGGTAAAACCATTTAAATGTAAAGTGTTAGCTTTTTAGTGACGTAACAAAAGAATCATTTTGTGTTTGAAACTGAAAATATAATTGTAAATTTATTTGTTCAGAGAGTTTATTTATACATTCATACAAACAGCAATAGGTATAAAAGAACTACTTTTTCCTAATTCAGTTCAAAGTTGTATATTTGTCACAAATTAAAATTAGGGAGGAATACATCGTTTATGGTCGAAATGTTATTTTACGGGCTTTGCTTAGAACATTTGCTGCTAGGTGTTGCACGTAATCTGGCTTGATTTTTTTTTTTTCTTTTTTTTTTTTACTATGCAACATCACTTATCTAAGAAGCTTGAGTACATGTAGAGATAAAGTTTTTGGTTTTCAATTGTATTTTTTATAAAAAATATTTTTTATTAAAAAGTAAAATACGATCCTCTATCTACTTTTGTCATGTGCTTAATTTTTATAAGACCAGATCTCAATCATGACATATTTGGAGTCAGGGCAAAAGGAAATAAGGGACCCCCTTAAAAACACTGTGACATTTTTCAAGTACGAAACATAATCGTACCGTGCATAAGCAAAAATAGAGCAAATTTAGCACTTTTTAATGATAAATATCATGTATTTCATTAGATATTTTTCCCTGTTAAAAGATTTATTGAAATAAAAAGGTATATTTTAATGTTATTTGAGTACTCGACATCTAGTGCTTATCTAGTGCCTTTGGGCAATAACCCAGTTCGTACCATGTGATAAAATGGATTTGATTAGAGATTCAAAAATAATTGAAATAAAAAAATATTGAAAAAAAATCTGTACTGATAAGTATAAAGGACTTAAGTCCATATTATTGATTTTTCAGGAGACGAAAAATATAGTTAAACTAACTAAAAACTAATCAGCAGAATCGATTAGGAAAAAGGGATTATGTTGGTTTATACGCTTTATACCATTCAGTGATTGTCAATAAGGGGAAAAATTGAATTAAATATTTCATACCAAAGATTAATGCTAAATTTCTGACTTGAATCTTTTTATACCAATGGATTTTCTCAAAGACTAAATGACATGGATTTAAATCCTTTATACCAATCGATAGAGAATTTTTTTCTGAGTCTGACTATGTACTTAACTCAAAATCGACATTTTTGGACTTAAATCCTTTATACTTATCAGTACAGAAATATTCAATCTGTATTATATTTTGCCGAATTAGATTTTTGTCATTGCATGTATCAGTGATAGATTTAGAATATAATAATATTCAATATAACTAGATATTAATTTTTCATAGGCTTCTATGAATTTCATTGCCTTTCAGGATAAATTTTATTACTTAACTAAATTGATAATAAGAGCTGATTTCTGTTTAAAATTTCATTTACCGTTTTCCTTTTTTTTTTTTTTTTTTTTTTTTTTTTCAATTATACGAAACTATTTTACAAGAATGCATTTTTAGAACATATATTTTTCTTAAAATTTTTAAAAGTATTAATTTTTAAAAACCTTTACTAAACTAAGACATCGATAGGCAGTTTAAAATACACCTATAATTTTACAGTTTTGTTATGCAATAAAAATAAGGTTATAAGATGATTACCCTTACCATTATTTAAACAAGTATATTTCTGCAAAATTTATTTATTTACTCACTTTGGCTTGAAAAAAAAAAAAAAAGAAAGAAAGAAAGAAAGGGGCGTATTTTACTTTTAATTTCATATGGCTTAGATGTTATCAAGTTCACTTTGGCATTTCTATTAAAAATAAAACTTTCAGTGGAAGGATGAAATAAAATAAATTACACTTACATTTGATTAGTTATAGGAAATGGTCTTATCAATGGTCTACGTACTCGGGATTCGTGAATTCTCCGTGAATGAATGTCAGGTCTTATCGAGGCTTAAAAATTTATTTACAGAAGATTACAGAAGATTACATGTCAGTTATCTTAGTATCAACTTCAGTTTTACCAGAAAACACAACTAAAATAGCACTATGCTGAAAACAAACCCCCGAACCCTGATACCATTCCTGCTTTTATGTAAAATGATCTCCTAAATCTGAATATAACCCCCATTTTGCCCCATCACCCACCGTTTTCTCGAGACGTCACCTCTTTCCCCGAATTTCATCACTCTTCGGTAATTTTATGGCCATGTATTTGATCTGGAGAATGGAAAATAACTGTTTTGACTCTTAAATAATAATAATAATGTATAATAAGTGATAGAAATAATTTATTAATAAAATATAATAAATGTAACGTATAATTTCAGTGGCAAATCTCCCTCCCCCCACCCCTAAATCTTCCCCTTGCTGAAAATGTTCATGTTATAGAATTTTTCACCTCTTTAGATACATCAGAAGATATTTAACAGTTAACATATTTCTTTTCTTCACTATAAATCAAATTTATAGCCATAAAATTATCGAAAAGTGGTAAAAATAGGGGGCGTCCCCCTAAAACGGTGGGTCATAGGGAAAAATGGGCGTCATATTCCGATTCAGGAGGTCATTTTACATAATAATTTGCAAAAATGGTGTTGGGGGTAATTTTCATGGCGAATAGTGTAACAGCTGACAAAATAAAATCACAGCATAATTTTTACAATAAGCATAACACACAACATATAAACTGTAATTAATAGCAGAGGCAACGTCAAAACGTCAGAGCAAGTTGAATTTTTGAACAAGTTGTGAACAAGTTTCAGAACTTCAGTTGCCGTCTAAGCAATTGTCTTTCAACTGACGCAGCCGCCAGAGTGGAATCTCTTTATAGAGCCTTGTAAATTTCCATAATTTTCGCGTGTTTCTTGAAATATTCTATTCAGATCATAGATAATCGATATATCGATAAAAAAAATTTCTCACCAAGGTTCCCAAAAAATCGCCAAAGGGTGGTAAACTCGCCATCGTGTCCTCGCCAATTGTGTTCTGGAAAAGATCTTTAACGGGTTTTTAAAGCAAAATATGCTATTTTGATGCCAAAGCAAGGTAGAACTGCAGAAAGTTAAAAATTTTTAACATGACTAATCCTCTTTAGATGAAATTACACAAAGATAAAGACTATTATTCACAATTTCATAACAGTATATTATTCTGATTTTTATTTATCACTAGCAGACTTTGCCCGCTTCGCTGGTCACTATATTTTAATGAATAATAATAATAATAGTAAAGAATCTCCATTTTCACTTTATAAATAAAAATAATAATAATAATAAAAAGACAATTGAAATCTCAAAACTTTATTTCGGGTAACTGCTGCGTTCTGCAGCATTTTCCCAATATTAATAAATTTCTTCCTAATTAAAAATTAGAAAATCCAGATTCGAAGTGCACACGGAGATATTCAAGACTATGTGTGTGTCAAATGTTATGTACAAGTATGTAAGTGCGGTAGATTTTTCTGGAGACAGCTGAGAAGACGCCATTTCGCTTTTATGAATAATATTCTTTGTTACTTAGGGATATCACTTGTGTCATTTGTGTTATATTTAATTTTTACAGCGAAAAAAAAATATTTTCGTAAAATATATTTAAAATTTAATTTATTGTTGTTGTTAATACGTCTATAATTAAAAAGCACAAAAAGAATTTTCAAGTTATTTTTATCCATGATATAATCTTTCCACGTCAGGTTTTACAGCATAATCTTAAGAGAGAAAAGAACATTTCTAATTTATATGTTAAAGCATCTTAAAATAGAAATTTATTTACACTTTTAGGTAAACACTTTTACCTGTTTGTTTATGAAGATTTATATGGCTATTTTAATCTAATTTAGGCCATTGTTTTCCTTTCTTACTCGTCAAGCTAAACAATTAAACCCAATAAAATCCTTGAACTGTAAGATCCAGATATCAATAAAAATGGTACATTTGAAAAGGAAAACCAATATATCCACTCAAACTACTATTCAAAATTCAGTCATTCTCGATACAGTGGGCGTTTACTTTAGTTACTTCACGAATAAAAATAAGATTGAATAAAGCAATAGACGAGATGTGAGCTACGTACAATTCAATGGTACAATTTCATGAAACGTAAATAAATCATAGCGTAAACTATAGTAATATTTGATCGGGTTAAAATGCTGGATGTTTTTCCAGCAATATGCACACACGAAAATGAATTTCGTGCATAGTTGTCGTAAGTACTGTTCTTGAGGCAAAGCACGCCTGTTTTACTGTACTAAATACAGAGCTAGCTACCTTCCTCTGTTAAAGGTTTCTGAAAAGAACATCTGCGCATATTATCAGAAGTCGGGAAGATAACTGATATTATGTTGAATAATAAAGTGGTAAAAAGCCATCACTCGTGGTTACTGTATCGATGAACCTTATTTTCGATCGTTTATTTAGTTGCTAAAAGTAGCGGAAATAAATCTCGCAAATGAATTGGTTTCCGATGGGTAGTTAGTTTTTTGGCTATTTTGGTCCTTATAGCAAATTTTTTTATGACATAAGTACTGTTATTAAAAATTTAGATTTTACAGTCCAGATGCTTTCCATGTATTAATAATAATTTCTTATGGCTTATACGATTTTTTCAGATTGCGAACTTAAATTAATTTAGAATTATCCAAATATCCTTTAAATTTGTTAGTTGATTTAGCACATTTTTTTTTTCTTTACAGTAATCAATATCTCAATTTTCAGTTCCGAATACTTTTTCCAGTCTAAAATTTCAAATGAGAATTTTTTAATCTTTGAAAAATTTATTAATACTTTAACCACTTTCTTGAAAATATGAAATGTTTCCAAAAGTAGAATTACTATTCCTGCGTCTAAATCACTAAACGCGCCGGAAAGTGTGGCAGATTATCTTGCTAACCTTCCCACTCTCCCACACTTAACTTATATTTCTTCTCCTTCAATCTAATTATGAAAAAATGTCATTTAAAAAAAATCACATATTGTACAAATTATTATGTAATTTTATTTTGCACCATTGTAATAAAAATTGAAACTGTAACACTTTTTCCCATCGTACGAAATCGATATTTTCCTAGGCATTATATATATATATATATATATATATATATATATATATATTCGAGGATCACTCTGAAATTTTTGAGGTACAACTAAATGGTACAAATTAAACTTCAAAAGTTTTAAGAAAGTTTAAAGCAATCCCCTCCAACATCAAATGCACTTACGTTGGTAATTTTTTCAAGATTAAATATTTTAAGCCATTCATTTCTTGGAATCGATTAAAAATATCCTTGTATAGGTTTATCAATCTCATCTTCGAAGTGAACGACATCTTAAAACTTTCTTAAGAACAGCATAGTCAAAAGTCACGCATATCAAGATAGGGGAAATAGAGTACACCGTGACCAATAAGTTCTCATACAACTTTTGAAGCACGTTAAAAAGTTGTACATATGTGTTCCTGTAGTCCCAATTATTTTGCACGCAATTTAGTGTAAGGTATAAAGCTATTGCAAGTGTAAATGTTGCACTAATTATAATTTTTCTTTACCTAGGTAGAATGAAGAAATTGAGAGAAATTGTAATAAATAAATTGATCAAAGGAGTGCATCCGGGTGAAATTTTCAGAGACTTTAAAGACCTAGTGGTGAAGAGAGATTTTATTTACAAAACTATCAAAAAGTATAATGAGACGTCCTCTGTCGATGACAGAGAAAGGTCTGGCAGACCGAGGTCCGTTTGGACCTAAGAGGCTGTGAAAATGCTCATGGAAAAGATACGACGAAGCGAACAAAGGTCTGCTTTAAAACTAGCACGAGAGCTCAAAATATCGAGGAGATGAATGTTAAACATTCTGAAAAAGGACCTTGGGTGCAAGGCTTATAGAAAACGTAAAATTCTCAGAGTTTCGGAGTTTGATAAGATGAAAAGGAAGCAAAGGGTGGAAGAAATTCTGCTTGACACTCTGGGGATGAATTCGTCTCTTCAGACGAGAAACTATTCATTTTACAGCAAAGTCTCAACCCCCAAAATGACAGAGTATGGTCAATTTCTATTGATAACATCCCTGAGAGCCAGCATTACGTTCCGCGTTATCAAAATGATTCGTCTCTGATGGTTTGGGCAGCCATTTCCAAAAAAGGAAAACTCCCGTTAGCCTTCATTGATAAGGAGTCAAAAATCAATGCCCAATATTATAAAACTGAGTTTTTGGAAAACGTTTTACTTCCATATGTCTAGAGTATGTATGGGGCGGAATATTTCTGCTTCCAACAAGATGTTGCCCCTTCTCATACCGCACGTGTGGTTCAGAAGTGCTGCAGTCAAAATTTAGCTGACTTTTTGCCAAAGAACGAATGTCCCCCAACTCCCCCGATCTGAACCCACTTGATTATTTTGTGTGGTCATATATGCTCTCCCAACTGAATAACTATAAATTCACCTATTTGAGGAAATAAGAAACGTAATTCAAAAGATATGGCAGGAACTGTCAATGGAAGCTGTACGTGCCGCATGTGAGGGATTTGAAAAGAGACTTAAGCTCGTTAAGAAACTAAAACGCGGAATTATTCCAAAGCATTTAATGCAAAGATACTCAATAATTGCTACTTTAATTTGATGTAAAAAGTTTTTGTATGGTTTATTTTGTGTTATTGTAATAAAAGTTTGAAAGTGTATGAGAACTTATTGTCACGGTGTAAATGTTCTATTTCTTTGATGTAATTGTTGTCCTAGAATTTTGACCGTCAATCTTACCGTATGAGAAGATGCATTATCATTGTGAAGCATGAGACACCTAAAATTCACTTCTCGAAGAATTTCTGGTAGTCACTTGGGTATCTACCAGTAAGCTATAACTGTCTTCTGTCCCTCTAACTCGTTAGATTTGACCAGTCGTGTATTTCTAAAAAAAAGAAAGATGTTACTTTTTTCATTGTTCGTTGTCTTTTCACCAATGTTGGTTTTGGATCATCTTCAAAGGACCATTCTTTACATTCTTGGCATGTTAGATCACCAAAAAACTGTATGTACATTTTATCACCAGCTATCTTTTTAGAAATAAAGCAGTATCCACCATCATTAAAAAATGTTAAGATTTCTTTACAAATTTTGACAGATTTCTTTACGGTTTTTTGGTGTTCTCTTAAATTATAGTATCCATCAACAGACTAATTTTTCCATATTCAGTTCTTCATGTATGTGTGTATAGCTGCGTATTCAAAGTTAAGTTCCTTCTGAAATAAATAGTAAGTACAACGATTAACATCAATTAATATTTGTCATATAACTGACATATATTCTGGGACTACTGTTGAAAAAATTTTCTTGTATGTTCCTCATCTAGAAGAGAATTTCGATCTCTACGAAATTCTATAAACCATTTCAATAAGTGGCGGAAGATGATTTATAAACTATACTAAGAAAGATACTCTTCATTTTCATATAGTAATTGTAGACGTTGAAGGCATTCTTCGTAATTTAATTTTGCTTTAAACTTATCAAAAATCATAAATGTGATAATGCTCTAGCATCAACTTCATTTTATTTTCTTTGAAAATTTATTCCACGACGGTTAAATTACAGTTGTCGCCAAATCGTTTGTGGTCAAAAAAGATTTCAAATTTACATATTTAACTAATAACTTTTTTAGCGGTTATCGACACCCACTGTCTAGAAAATTTAAGAGCTACCCTTGTATACACACACACACACATATATAGAGAGATATACATAGATAGATACTGAAGCAAAATACTCTTATGAAATTTTTACGAAGTAGAAGACGTTGTATGGAGATAATACTAGCTAATAATAATTAATATTATTCGTAACATGCGCAGCTTTTTTTTTTTTCTTTTTTAAATATACTTCTAAAAGCATACTTGATATGAGAAAAAAAAATCATACAATTTCCTGATACCGTTGCAGTAAAAAACAGAATTTGTAAGCAAATAACCACGGAAAGAAAATAAAATTTTCTCAAACACTAGTGTATTTTCTTTCAAACAAAATAATCTTATATACCCCTTCTTTTACTCTGAAAATACGATCATGGATACAATAGTTTTTCAGTCGCTAGTACCTTAGGTGAAAATACTTTTTCGGATACTTCTAACTTTTCATCTTCTTACATGCTCTAGAAAATTCTTGTCCACTGTTATAAGTGTTTGAGGTTAAAATTTTCTGCTGAGCTAAGACTGCCCTTTCCTTGCAAAAATAAAATGAAATAAAGTATTTTAGTGTCTAAATTCCAAAGCAGATTTTTTTTTTTTCAAATTTTTAGAATGCATTTTCGATTTGTGTGCCTTTTTATCTGTAATTTAATGCAAATAACTTGAAAGATTAAAAAAAAAAAAAAAAAAAAAAAAAAAAATCAGTCTGTTGCTATTTTTTTAATAAATATTCATTTCCAGAAAAAAACTGAGCTATTTCGAAAATTAATATATATATATATATACATTATTTTTCTTTAAATTAATGTCAGAAAAATATTTTTCAAACTTTAATGAAAGAAAAATCTACATTTTTTTTTTTTTTTTTAAGTAATTTACATTTTTTTTTCATAAGTACAGAAGGTCGTACTACTTTCAATGTCTTTGTGTCGTTACATATTTCTTTTTGTGTCGTTACATATTTTTATATATCAATCTGAATGAATTTACAGACATTTTTGCTTTTATCTAAATATGTAAAGCTGAAAGTTTGTGATTATATTGCCTGGATTTTCAGTCCAGATTATTAGGTTTTATCAAAAATAGATACATTTATTAAACAGGACAAAATCTAGCTAACGTCGTATTTTTCTTATTTCAATTGGAAAATTGGTACAAGAGATATTTAATAAAAACTTCATACGAAATTTGAAATTTACCACCGAAGTTGCTCAGACGTTTTTCCCTAAGATCTTTACTTACGCAATTGCAATAGCCATTTTAATTCACCGTGAATATCAATACAAACGTTTAAAAGCGGCTAAGGAGTTCCTATGTCAAAGCTACGTCAAAGAAATTAGAAAAAAAAAAAATGAATATAGTAACTGACGCTAGGGAATGAAACACGGTTAACGCATGACTATATATGGAAGAATAGATTAAAATAAATTGTCACATACTAAATTAAACTCTATTTTGCGTAGAATTTTATATCTATTAAAAAGAAAAAAAAAATAGGCTTAGATTTCTTTTTTCTTTTTCTTTTATTCTTTTCTTTTTACTTTCTCTTACTTTCTTTTTACATTCTCTTACTTTACATGTGAGAGAAAATATTGTTTTGGGGTCAAACTTTTGAAAGTGAGATTTTGTTATATTTAAACTTTTTGAAATCCCCTAAATCGAAAAATCATGTTTTTAGCGGTTGGTCTGTGTGTGTGTGTGTGTGTCTGTCTGTCACCAGCATATCTCAAAAAGAAATAATAGCAGAAAGTCCAAACTTGGTATTCTAAATGTGTATCATGTAGAGATGCTACACTAAACTTTTCTTTGAGATCAAGTGAATGGTTCATGTACAGATACCCAAGAGAATTTAAATATATTACGTCTACATACTCGCCAACCATCTCATTATGAACCGTACAATTTTTAGTACCCGCCTTTTTTTTTCACACCAGTCATTTTTTAGAATAATTTTATTTTTATTTAATCTTAACAACATTTGTAAAAAATTACTCTTAAAAATAAAGTGGCGTGAAAAAAGGGGCGTTTTTTTTTCAAGGGGTGTGAACGATTGTACGGTTATTAATGAGATGTTGACAAGTATGCGTCTATGGGGGTAATTGCAGATAAGTAGAGTTTAACATCTATAGACAGCACTAAACCAAATTAAACGAATATATATATATATATATATATTATGTGCGTAAAAACAGGTTTCATGTACATCATGGTATGAAAATCTATCACTGTTTGTTCACAAGGCTACACAAATGAACTAGGTTATAGTGCAACAATGCTTGAAAATTGATGAAAATGTATTTCAGATTGTACCGTGTGCTATTAATGGATTATATTTATGTGCACCGTGTGATGTGTACATAATCTTCAGAAGATATACAGGGCTGCCAGTATTTAAGACATAACATTTTTTTTCATTGTTAGGGAAAATTTTTTACTATAACATTTTACCATGACAAAGAAAGCTGCTCAAGAATTAAAATTAATTCATAATAGTCGAATGTTAAATAATGTATTTTTTAAGCTAAATATTCATCGTTTGATCTTTGTCTGTGTCCCTTACAGTAAATTAAAAACAAATAATTTCAGGCGATTCAAATGTTGTATTTTAAAGTTACTACATTTGTTACTAGGAAAGATTGATAAGATTCAAGGAATGTTGCGTTTGAAAATTGTCTAGATAATTTTAAATGATCTTTTGAATTTAGTTACAGATTTGAATTCTGTATAAATGTAGGTACAATAATGAAACGGGGGATTGAGGGAGGTGGTAGCCCCGCTATCACATAATTATTTGTTAAATAAAGCTGTCTCTGAAACTTAATTTGATTTGTTTTAATATAAGTGTGCATAACAGTTCTCGTCATCTTACACTTTAATCTCTAAAATGTATTTAAAGTATTATATTTCAGGGTAAGAGAAAGTCGTGCGAGTGACACACCAGATTATTTTTAAATAAAAAATAAGCTTTGCTTCTTCAATTAAAGCAAAAGTAATATGTCAATTAAAATGAAAAAGAGAATATAATGACAACTGAAAAAAAAAAAAAAAAAAAAAAAGAAAAAAAAAGAAGAAAGAAATTAAAAAACGAAAAAATGCAAAAATTAATCTAAGAATTAGAATGAAAATGACAATTAATGTGATAGATAAAAAGAGAATCGCACAAATACAGGAAGTATTAGGACAATTAAAATTAAAATTAAATTTAAAAAATAGTATTATTACAATTATATGTAAAAAAAAAAAAAAAAAAAAAAAAAAAAAAGGCTATTAAGTAGACGAAAGGAAAAATTTAGTGAAAACAGAATACTTTGACAGTTTTGTTTTGTGTGTAAATTCATGTTAAAAAGATGGAGAGATAAATTTTACAATATAATTGTTTGCAAATGTCCATAATAACCTATAACTATAGCAATATAAAACTTAAAATGTAACGTAAATTTTTAATAATAAAAATTTATTTAGGCAATAAATTCAATGAAATATAACTAATTTTAAAAATACAGTTAAAAATGAGAGTTGCACCATTTATTTGAAAAATTATTATTTGTTTTAAAAATGAACAAAGGCTGAAGAACAACTACAATGCAACATATACACAGAAATAAATAAATAAATAAATAACAAATTTATAAGTATGCATGATCTATTAAAAATAGGAAAATTTTCATGATATTTGATAGAACCAATATATTAAGATTTCGGTAAGCGTAAAGGTATTGTTTCTTAAATTGTGTGGATTATATAATATTCAAAAATGTTATTAATAGTATCTATATATTGATTGGAAACTTGTTTTGTCTGTCTCCACTAAATTGAGAGAACGGCTGGGTGTAAAAATTTGGTTGAGGTGTCTTAAGTTATTGGTCTGTAGAAGTGTCATCAAAACACAAAAATAAAGAAAGTGAAGCTGTTATCCCCCTGGGGGGGCAGGGGTTAAAAACACGTTAGCGAGCTTAACTCTGCTTTAAATTACTTCACGGTGAAGAAATTGTACATGGGGGGGGGATTAGAATACTAAAAAATCGATTTCTGTGATTTTGGAATTTTCGATTTTGAAGGGGGGAAAGGGGGAAAATTAGTTTAAGAGGGAAATCCGTTCTAGACCCACACATGTAGCACCTCATTTTAAAGATCTTGAAATTTCATGTTGATTGGGATGTTTGTATACAATATACTGCACCCTCTGGTGATGAAAAATTGAACTAGGTGATTTTGTAATAGACCCTATCATGTTACACCTTATTTTAAAAGGCTTGGTATTTCCTGACCATTGGTGATGTTCGTACAGAACACACTGTGCCCCCTGGCTGTGGAAAGTGCAACTAAAGAATTTTGCAGTTCACACCAACATATGACAACTTATTTGAAATGTCTTGGAAATTCAAGGCGATTGCTGATGTTCGTATGCAACATACTGCACCCCCTGGTGGAGGAAAGTGGATTTTGCAGCGCTATATGGTGCCGCAGCCACAGGCAGCGGAAACACAAGTCAGAGGTTCGTTCGGTTAAAGGTTAATTTTTAAGAATTTTTTCTTTTTATTAGTGGCCCGCATATATGCTGCGACAGGTACCGGGATCACGAGCCCGAGTTCCGTTCGGTTTGAGGTAATTTTTTTTTTGTTACAGATGATAATTTTTTTTATGATGCTTTCAGTTAAAATAGAAATTCAAACAAAATAGAGTTAAAGGTATAAAATCATACAAATTTAAGGACCATTTAAGGTTATAATCATGTGCCCGGGCAACGTCGGTCGGGTTCGCTCGATTCCAAGATAATTTTTGGGAATTTTTTCATGTTATTTTTGGTTCGTGTATGCGCTGCCGCAGGCACCGGGGTCACAAGACATAGTTTCGTTCGGTTCGAGGTAATTTGATTATTACAGTTTATTATTATTTTCATGACGCTTTCGTTCAAAAATAGAAATTCAAACAAAATTGAGTTAAAGATATAAAATCATACAAATTTAAGGTTCATTTAAGGTTATTATAATGGGCCCGGGCAACCCCTGTCGGGTTTTTTCTGTTTCAGGTTAACTTTTGGGAATGTTTTTATGTTATTAGTGACCCACGTATGCGCTGCCGCGGGCACGGGGGTCACAAGGCAGAGTTTCTTTCGGTTCGAGGTAATTTTTTTTTTTTGTTACGGCTGATTATTTTTTTTCGCAATGCTTTTATTTAAAAATAGAAATTCAAACAGAATCGAGTTAAAGATATAAAAACATACAAATTTAAGGTTTATTTAAGGTTATTATAATGGGCCCAGGCAACCCCATGGCGGGTTCGTTCGCTTCCAGGTTAATTTTTGGGACTTTTTTTATGTTATTAGTGGCCCGCGTATGCGCTGCCGTAGGCACCGGGGTCACAAGGCAGAGTTTCGTTCGGTTAGAGATATTTTTTTTCTTACAGCTGATTATATTTTTCGCGATGCTTTTATTTAAAAATAGAAATTCAAACAGAATCGATTTAAAGATATAAAATCATACAAATTTAAGATTCATTTAAGGTTATTATCATGGGCCCGGGCAAAGCTGGTTTGGTTCGTTAGGTTCGAGGTTAATTTTTGGGAATTTTTCATGTTATTAGCGGTCCGTGTATATGCTGCCGCAGGCACCGGGGTCACAAGGCAGAGTTTCAATCGTTTGGAGGTAATTTTTTTTGTTACAGCTGTTTATTTTTTTCGTGATGCTTTCATTTAAAAACAGAAATTCAAACAAAATCGAGTAATAGGTACAAAATCATACAAATTTAAGGTTCATTTAATGTTATTATCATGGGCCTGGGCAACGCCGAACCGGTCAGCTAACATGTAGTCTAAGTATTATACGAAATTGTAAATAAAAGACAGCAACTGTTTATTTGGAGTCGTTTGACGTCGCATTGACAGTACTTTGTAGAAAGTGATGTCATATATAGTATTTCCATTTATAAGCAATTTTCCGAATTTCTATTTTTAAGTGAAATGCCGTAAATTAAATTAGATGTTTTAACTTGAAATACATTGAAATAACGATTTGACGATTTTAAAACATTACGGTCAATAAAGTGACCGTCGAATTCTACGGTTTCCAGCTAGTTAATTTTATTTTCGATTGCGTTGACTTGAAATCGCTTATATGTAAAGCGAATGAATTTGCTCGTTTTGAGGTGAGGTTTTTTTTTTTTTTTTTTAATTAAAAACTGGTTTAAAAAAATAATTAAAAAAAAAAAAAAACTTTTTATGTGCGCATAATTTTTAAATCCCTATTTTAAAATTTACATTAAAACATGGATTTTTATATTTTAAAAAAAGGAAATAAAAATAAACACTTCTTATCAATCTATAAAAACTTAAATAATAAAAAATATATACATATAATAAATTAATACCAATTCCTTGCTGACTGCTTAATTTCTAAAGTGAGTTATACACGCCCATTAATAATGTTCTAAGAAAGAGTTTCCGCCAAGAGCCTTATACATTTTCTTGCAGATAAAATAATCTGGTTTTGGATATATATTATTATTTATTTTTTCTTTTTCTCGGAAGATATACGATCAAGGGTGCAGTGGTTTCTCACACAATGGTTCCCTAGGTATAAATGTATTTGTATCCGCATCTAGCAACGCATTTTTTATTTACGCTCTAGAGACTTTATGCCAACTACTATGTATGTTTGAGGTAGAAATTATGCGTCTGAATTGAAAAGGATGAATATAAAATATATATTTATTTGTGAAACTGAATTTCTCTTGCATTTCTCAAGAATTTTTATTATTTTTATTTTATGAATAATTTTACATGAATTGCGAATCGAACTTTTTGAATATATTCTAAGAAATGTATTTTTTTTTCCCCCATAATAAAACTAATATAGAAAATGTAGTAAATTTAACTACGTAGAACTTATTTGTTACATAATTCTAATGGAAATATTAGTTGTTTTAAGTTAAATCAACTTGTAATAGACTGTTTCTTCAGAAAAAAAAAATATATATATACATATAGATTAAAATGAATAAATGAAATAAATAAATACACATATAAGACTGAAATTCGTATGATTTTTTTTTAATTACTTTTTTATGATTACTTTTAGATTAATCGATTTAAAATTTTGAATATAATTTAAGAAATTCAAATCTTTTTAATCAAAACATATATAGAATATTTAGTATAGTTACTTATGTAAGAAGTATTCGTTCCACAAATTAAAGAAAATATTAATTGTTTAAGTTAAATCAACTTATAATAGACTGTTTCTTCAGAAGAAAAAAAATATGCATATAAATTAAAATGAATAAATAAAATAAATAAATAAACATATGAGACTGAAATTCGTAAGTTTTTTTTTTTTTTTTTTTATGATTAATTTTAGATTAATCGATTTAAAACTTTGAATATAATTTAAGAAATTCAAATCTCTTTAAGTAAAACATATATAGAATACTTAGTATAATTAATTTTGCAGGAAATATTCGTTTCGCAAATTAAAGAAAATATTAATTATTTAAGTTAAACCCAACTGTATCTCTAGAATGCTGGTGTATGCGTGTGGGGAGAAAGATATGCGTTTGATTTTACAAAGATGAATAGTAGTTGCGCCAAAAAATGATGATGATTAAAAATAAATAAATAAATAAATAAAATAAAAAGCGTTTTTAGACAAATGCTTAAAAATAAATAAATAAATAAAAATAAATAAATAAAATAGAAATTTTTTATCGAAAAATTTTGTTTAATGCTGACATGCATAAATGAATATATTTATCTAAATCAGTCTATCAATAAAAGACCTGACGTTCAGATATTCTTCATTCGATGTCGGCAGTATCGTTTGATTAATACATCGAGTGTTCCTAAATTAGAAGAACGATGAAACGTTAGCTACTGTATTGCGAAAATTTTGCACGGTAAAGGAACTCAATAAAAGATAATCCATGCCACGTACAGTACATACTGAAGATTGTAAGCCGCTTTGAATAAACAGGTAGTTTGAAGATCATCCTCGAAATAAAAAATAATGCTTGAAAGTGGGGCATATCATTTCTCCTCAATGGATGACATGGATAAAACTACAAAAATGTAAAGTTGTGGAGTTATTTTTTTTCTGCTCCTTGTCTTTAACAATAAATTTGTTTTCCACATATCTTCTTCATATATTACATGTCAGCTTCATCCATTGATTATCTTTTAAAGTACAATGTTTTTGCTCTTAAAAATAATCCATTTTTCCTCGAATGCAATCCGTGGAAATTGCAAATGCTTTACTATCATTTGTTTCTATATAATAATCTTTTTTAAATTGTAATGGATTTTTGGTACACTTGTTATAAAACGAATTGTAAAGCTAAAATATTGTTGCATTTCTGAAGATATTTTCTTTTTTTCTGTTTTATGAATATTTTTATATGGATCGAATTAAAATTTAAAATATATTCTGAAGAGTGTAAATCTATTTTTCATTACATGAAAATAAATATAGAAAATATAGTTAAGTTAGTTATGTAATCATTTTTTGTTTCATGGTTAATAAACTATTAGTAGCATTAGCTAAATCTATCATAGACAGTTTCTCGGAAAAAGAATGCGCTCCCTGATTTAATGCTTCTTTGTTTCCTTTATATTTGTATTACTACTTTTTATACATTTTTGATTATATATTCTTTCTTCTTTTATTTTCTGATAGAAATGCGAAGGTAGGCATACCTCCAACAACCACCAAATCTTTTAAAAGACGCTGGAACCGCAAACTTTGTCCGAAGAATTTTAGCACTAAACGTTTGTCGATGCGTTTGACTTATTCACTAATTTCATAATTTCTATCAACTGGTATCAGCTGGTTTTTCTGATTTTCTACATTTGTGATCGAACTGTTTTGCCTTAGGATTTTTCTGCTTTCTATGGTGCTGTTTTCTGTTTTCTTCTATTCAAATGCAGTGGTTGGAACATCAGAAAAATCTGAAATATCAAAGATTATTGCATTAATTCTGCAGTCCAATTGCTCATACTCAAGTAATATATATATACATATAAATGCAATTATACTCGGCATTATCAATTCTTCATGTCTATTAATTTATTATATTACCCGTATCCTTCTGCACTCAAAGCTAGTGAACCAGAAGTTCCGGGTTTGACCTGAGGTCGCACTCGTAGTCCTAGCTGTTCGGAAAATTCCGTCGTTTTCATTTAAACTCTCTAAATACTGGCTAGGACCCCTTAGAAAGAACCCCATGGAGGGCATTCCATATCTAGGCATGGGACCCTAGTGTAGTTAATCGGCCTTAACCTAAATCAGACCTAAAACCTTTGTTTTTGTTGTTCAGCTTTTGGACATAAAAATTTCTTAAAGCAGAAACAATACATTCAAAACATATTTTATTTCTTATTGCTGTATATTATATAAATAATAATAATAATAATAATAATAATAATAAGATAGAGAAATTTTACTTAATTGGCTCGATTTGCTTCATTGATTCCGCACAACCACACCTAAAATATTTTGTTGCTGTTGTTGTTGTTGTTGTTCAGTTTTTAGATATAAACATTTCTTAAAGCAGAAACAATACATTCAAAACATTGTATTTCTTATTGTTTTATGTTATATAAATAATAATAATAATAACAATAAGACAGGGAAATTTTACTTAATTGGTTCGATTTGCTTAATTGATTCCGCACAACCACACCTAAAACCTTTTGTTGTTGTTGTTGTTGTTCAGTTTTTTGATATGAAAATTTCTTAAAGCAGAAACAATACATTCAAAACATATTTTATTTTTTATTGTTGTATTTTATATAAATAATTATAATAATAATAAAAAGACAGGGAAATTTTGCTTAATTTGTTCGATTTGCTTAATTTATTCCACACAACCACACCTAAAACCGTTTGTTGTTGTTTTTGTTGTTCAGTTTTTGGATATAAAAATTTCTAAAAGCAGAAACAATACATTCAAAACATATTTTTTTCTTATTGTTGTATTTTATATAAATAATAATAATAAATAAATAAATAAACAAATAAATAAAAGGGCAGGGAAATTTTGCTTAATTTATTCGATGAAGTGTCTTTATCTAAAATATAAGTACTGTTTTGCATAAACGAAAGTTTCGTAAAATCATAAGCAAAAATACTAGCCTAAATATAGACGTTTAAATATAAGGCGATTAAATATAGACGACTATATATAGGTGACTAAATATAGACGTTTAAGTGAATATCTTATTAATAATATGTTTGGATGACGATTTAATATTAAAATTATTTTTACTATTAAATTAACACCGTTATGTTTGTAATATTATTTTTTTTTACTATTAAATGAACACTGTTATAATCGTAATATTAAAATTATTTTTACGATTAACTTAATTCCATAAAATATGCATTAATGCAAGAAAAAATAATCATCAGAAGGTTTCAAATAATGCAATTTTAATTTATGAAATGTTTTGCAGCTGTTAACAAGTGTCAAGTTTTGTCGGTAGAAGCAGTCATACTTAAGTAAAGACTGGATATATGTTACATATATCGTATCTTCGTAATGCATTTTCGAGGATGTTACACTAAGAGGTATTTCTCAATAATTTGATTACACTTTAGTGGATCTAATGCAGGACATTTTGTATGATAAATCCCCGAAGATATATTGTGCTGCATTTGTAGAAGTGTACCCTAATGCGAATGTCAGAAACGGAGCATGTCACAGGGAATACCATTTCCGAGAGATGATATACACATAATTAAATTAGCGGCAGATATTGTCCGCTGTTTACGTGCTGTGGGAATATAATTCTTGCTTCTATTCTATTTTGGCGATAGCTCTCATCGTAATGAGAGCTACTTTATCAAAAAAAAGTATATATTATGGAATAAAAAAATATATATTGTACATTTAAGGTATATTAATAATATATTCTATCCTTAACGTGTTTTATCATAGAAAATGATATGATTATAGGTTATAATTGCATCTGTTACTTATAAAATGTATGATTATAGCTCCTGCTGTGGAACAGTTATTGTTAAAATATTTTATTACTTCCATTACCTGACTATCATAGGTAATAGAAGTATTGTATTCGATCCAAAAAATCGATATAGAGTTTTCACCTGATTTACATGTGCGTGTGTGTGCGTGTGTGTGTATGTGGGGAATCTTCTGGCTATCATATCTCCGAAACTATTAAAGGTATAACTACAAAACTTCAGGATGGAGACAGGTCTGGTGTGCAGATGAATTTTCCAAATTTTCGTCTAATAATTCACTTCAAAGTTGCTTTATAAACACTCCATTAGATGTACATTTGAATGATATAGTTGGTTAGTTCAGAAAAATTCATAGGCATCCTGTATAAATAGCTCAATTTCCGGCCTCGCAAGTGCGTTCCTTTAAAAACGACTGCACTTTTTTTTTTTTCAAACTAGCCATATTAACTCTCTTTTAAATATCCTTTTGCATGTAATTATTGTTTTCCGGTCAATAATTGAATATGCCAAGTTTTGGTAAATGTTGGTATCTCAAAAACGGCTCTAACGACTTTCTTGAAAATTGTAAAAAAAAATCATTTTAGATATCCTTTCTCTTGTATTACGTGGTTTTTACAGAAAATTAACAGTCATCCATCTTAGGTAGGTCAGTTTTAGATCTCGGAAATTGGCATTTCAAAACTCTACCAATCTTTTCTTTTTTTCTTATTTTTTAACTCTCGATATAAAATTTGTTTTATATGTCTTTAAATTTCTCTCACCGAGAAAATTTTTAAGTTTCCACTTCGTTAGGTCATTTTTTTTTCTTCTCACCACATTATCTCCAAAAAATGTATGTAATACGTGTAATAGTGGGTAATGAAAGTCGTGTAGTTGTTTCAATCCCAAACTTTTTTTTTTTTTTTTTTTAATCGGCAATGCTTTTGATTTGGTGTGTTTACCATTTTGTTAATTTTCCATCATTGTACTTTTTCGCTTTCCAAAGTATATATAGTTTAATAGCTCTAGCATTTATCTGTGTTTTAAGGTGTCACTACACGACGCGTTGCCTATTCAAAACGATACATACTAAGTTTCATAAAATGCGGATACTTTGCAGTTTATAGTTAGCCTTTATGAGCACTTTATTACATGGATCAAAATTCATGCGCCATTTTCAACAATACTTTTTTTCCATTATATGTCACAATCTACTGTGTAAAGTGTGTTTAAAAACTATTGCATATTGAAACTAAGTAATGGAAAATAGAAAATAAATAATTAAAAATATAATTCTAGGAGAGTTTGCGCGCAATTTAACAGAATAGTATAAAAAATCCAAATATTATTTTTTTATTAAACTATTGTAGAATAATTTTGAATTAATTCATTTTCTACGTATTTCCATTAATTTAAAGCAACAGGTAAAATAAAACCGAAAGAGCTGTTTCATGCAATATCCCCTTATACGGTAGATGTGATTACGCTCATTTGTAAGACAGTTTGCGCTTTATTATAATTATAATTAAAATAGCAACAATAATAATTACACTTCAATGGCATTGTTGTAAATTTCTGTGAAAAAGATTTTTGTTTTAGGAGTAGATATTTTAATTTAATAATTAAAAAATCAGAAATTTATTTTAAATACATTTAAAAAAAATAAACTTTTTTAAAGAATTAATACATAACATTACTAGATATAGTTACAAAATAATATTAAATAGAAAATTGAAATGAATTTTCTTTTCAGTTTGAAAAGTTTCTTGTTTTCTGACCTAATATGTCATAGTCCATAATCGTTGCATTTATTTTTGTAAATAGTGCAGCTTTCGCGCAACTACTTTCGCCAGATATAAGTCTATTTGAGATGGATTGCAAATTGATTGAAGTAAGTTAATTTGTGGAATATGTTTCTAAACAATTGTTTGCAATACATTTCTGAATCAAAAAAGACGGGTAGCTCACCATGTGTCCAATGATGTATGGTTGGTTCCATCCTCTTTTAAACCCGGAATCCGCCCAGCGTTTATTACGTATTAATTTTACTTTCTAAAATGCTTCATCATAAATATATTCAAATCACAAAATATAAATTTCACTTGGTTTTATATCTTCTCGTTTCAAATTTCAAATCATTTATATGAATTTAATTTGTTTTATTTTATTGAAATTTAGAAGATCACAATACTAGGGGAAAAATGAGAAGGTTTATTATTATTATTGTTACATTATTATTATTATTATTATTATTATTATTATAAATTCATTTTTATCACTTTAGTTTAAGCAGACACAAGCTACAAAACTCATACCTAAAAATATTGCAAAATTAAAGAGATATACAATAATATTACATAATTTGCGATAAATTTCCCATATGCTAACATTGGCACCCAAGCGGTAAATACTATCAGAAGTGTGGCTTTTGTTGATTGTTGCCAACACTAAATAATGTACAATTTCGATTTCAGGGACAGCTTCCTAAAAGATGCGGCGTATCGAATGGATTAAACTAGTCCAGTCACTTGTCGAAACTGTCTCCTGGTAAGTAACAAATGCGCAAACATTCCCATTTCTGTCGGAGAGATTGCACAGTCTTTAATTCAACAATTATTCGTTTTTATAAAGAATGATTCCTATTCGTACCGTTAGTTTAGGTTTGTAGCTTACGAGAAATCGTTTAGTTAAAAAATATTTTGCTTACGGTCATTCTATAGAAATTCCAAGGAAATGATATGAAAATTCAATCATTTATTTAAAAAATAAAATAAAATAAAATAAAATAACCACGTTTTATTTTAGAAGATCGGGGCAATTAACACTCAAGTTCACGTTAGTACACTAGTCTCTTGCTGTTATACAACTACCTGGAGTAGCAGCGATCACACGCTACACCTTCCCTCCGATCCTCTGTATGCACAATCTCTCCTAGAATAACCTTGAACGGAATCGGATATACCTTGTAATGAATATCTGATTAACAAATGTGCTTCTGAAATGTAACTTATTTTCTTTAAATAAATTTTATTATTATTGTCTCAGTTTGAAACTGTGCTACTTAAATTTAAAATTTAAAAATTGTTACATCTTTAGAAGTTTAGTAATTTTATAATTACATTTTCAGTTTTTTTTTTTTTTTTTGTACAATTTTAAAATAAATTATGTAACAGTTATTAAAAAAAAAAAAAAATCTTTATTATTACTATTACTATTATTATTATTTTGGTTAATCAAATAAATGCAAAATAGTTAAACAAATGAGAAATCAATTAAATTAAATATTAGTACAATTTTAAACATCTTTTCAAAAATAAAAATCCACACAACGCAAAGTAAATATTTTCTTATTTAATACAATATGACTGAGAAAACAGCAATAAATTATTTCTGTGCGTCAATAAAAAAAAAAAAAAAAAAAAAAATGTTCACACTACACATGAATTTATTATTATTATTATTATTATTATTATTATTTTTTTTTTTTTAACCTGGAAAACTATATAGAAATTTTGAATTTTACGTCTGGAACTACTTAACAAATATAATAATTCGGAAAAAAAAATATCCTAAAAATATCTGAAAGAAGTACTTTTCTTTTTTATTATTAAGAAAATAAATGTATCGAAGAAGAAATCAGTACATTAATTCATGGAAAAATATTATGATTTTTTAATCCAATAAAAAACTAAAACACTCCTCAGCGTTTTCCCGTCTAAAAATACTTCGACAGAAATCCTCAGTGAAGAAGTTTAGTGAATGCCAATGCATAGCTCAGAATATTTGTAAAAAAGGATGGAAAAAAAAAAAAAAAAAAAAACAGTTCCTCTTCACTTTGGACTTTAAATTTTCGGGAAAACAGGCAAAATCTTTTTGGTTGGTCTCCTTCACTAAAGAGAAATATTTCGTGTGCAAGCTACGGTGTTCTAAAAGAATTTCAAATATTTGCGAGCAAAAAATAATATTGGAAAAAACTTTCTTAATAAATTTAAGAACCGTTTGAAATTATTATATAAGACTGTTTGAATTGGTGTAAAAATATTAAAAAAGTAAAACTCAATAAATATTGTAAATATATTTTTATTAAATTTTTGTATGAAACAAAAGGTTTCTATAAATTTTCTTATGAATTATTTTTAACAGAAAATAATGTGTAAAGATTTATTTTTAATTAAGTAATTCTACAACACTGTACAACAAATTCGATTTCTTTTACTGTCCATTATATGAAATTATGTGATTTTATATAAACAAAACGTTTTTAATCTATATATCAAAACCACACTTGTCCATCATGTAAAGTTTTTGTAAAAGACACACTTGTCATGCGTATACAAATTGTTTACAAAGAAATGTAACACAGGATTGGTTATAAAAAACTCAAACACAAAAACATTTATTATTATTATTTTCTCTTGTAAGCATCTGTTGGTGTGTCACTGGTAAGAGATCAGCAATATTCAGCTAGCATACTTCCATTCCATAGTCCACTGAAACGCTTTTCAAACAATCATATGTCTTGGTGAACCCTTTACCCTTGATCAACACTAATTGCACCAGGTTTTGAGAAAAAGACTAGATGTGATTCCAAAAAGTGTAGTTTTAATGAAACATTGCAACCTATATTGTGAAAGCATTCCACTATGTCACGAACAAGATCTTCTAAAATACGGTTTTTGGGGAAAATGATGCGTCAAATTAATAATAATAATAATAATATTAATATTAATAATAATTACAGGTTCGTTATTTTCGACCAAAAATATACACTGTTAAAAATTTCAGTTCAAGGTTGAAACAAAACTTGGTACTACAGTAGCTGCAACCATGTTATGGTGAAACCTTCTACCATGATTTGGTACTTCTTGTTGAAAAAAAGCACCCCAAGTATAGTAAAAGATCATTCCATCTTATGTGTTTCAACAACTGTAGTACCATGTTTTGGTAGAACTAAGTACCAAATCATAGTAAAAGATTTCACCATCTCATGGTTGCAGCTACTGTAGTACCATGCTTTGGTTCAACCTAGGGCAAACATTTCAACAGTGACATTCCAAACACATATTATTATCTTAAGTACATCTTTTATGTTGTGCGCGTAAGTAAACATACATTATTATGTTTATACAAATAAGAAAAATAAGATTTAAATTAATGGATTGTGGTAGCGTCACAAACAGCTAAGATATAAAAATCGACGGAAATTAGGCAGAAATAAAACAGAGCCATTAAATAGGTTTTTCTTGTTTAATATAGAAAATATTTACATTATTTACATTACAAAAAATATATAGTAAAACGTAAATAGGCATCATGCCTGATTAAAATAAGCAGTTAAACGCAAAGTTCATATTCGGCTCTCTGCCTTTCCAGATCAACAAGATCAATCTCTATCCTCTCAAATCTAGAGGTAATCTCCCTCTTCTCTCCTGCTCGTCTGCCGGTCTCTTCCTGGACTTGAGAGAGGGGTCAAGCCCCTGATGCAATCAGGCCCCCATAGGTTCTCAGGGTTTCAAACCATACCTAGTAACTCTGGTCGGCCAGTCGCTTGCCTACAAGATAGGCGCCGCTCTGTCTGCCCCACCTTCATGTGATCGCTGGACATCGGAACCATCAAGCGACAGCGGGAAATCGAGAGTCAATGAAGTCGGTACCTCTTCTAAGACCACGCTAGTCTCCACTCTTTTCTAAAGTGCATAGTTCCTGTCTGTGCTGTCAATAAAGTCCGTGAGAGCTCTTCCGTGAAGAAAGGGGAAGGGGGTCATCACAGGATCATTAAGAAACGTAAAAAAAAAAAAAAAAAAAAAAAAAAGTACCATGGATAAATTGTTTTTATTTTGCTCAAATAAAGAAAACAATACACATAAGTAACAAGAAATCAAATCAAAAATCAACAATTAAAATAAATAAAATAAACATAAAATTGATACTTTAATTTGTACTTAGATATCACCTAAAAAAATCTATTACATTTTGTATATTTTTATAGTAGTTAATAAACATATTTTTGAACTGTTAATGTAATGTACAAAACAAATGTGAACAGAAAAATCTAAAAGTCATATTCCTTAAAATATACCATTTTAAGAGATTTTTTTTTTTTTTTTTTTTTTATAGAGTTTGGGATTTCTAAACATTCGTTTAATTAAGGCCGTACATAAAATAAATGGATTATGAATTAAAAAGTCCTTAGTCGTTCTTATTATCAGTATCCAAATTTGTTTACATTTATTGAAAAATTCTGCATTTTGCGTAATCCTTTTGATGTAATAGTTGTTCCTTCAAGTTCTTATAATCTGAAAATTGATATGTAAATTTATCTACATTAAAAAGAAAAAAAAATAGAAGCTAGAAAAATATTGACACTTCTTTCTGATACCGGGTGAATCACAAATTCGTACAAAATTCATAAATCTATACATATAAAAGAGTACTTCCACTCACTCACTCACTCACTAGCTCATCAACGCACAGCAAAATCTACTGGAGCCACTGACTCGAAACTGGGTCAGATTATAGAACATATAGTGTAAGCACGCCCTAAGAAGCGATTTTGAGAAATTCGCCCCCCAAGGGGGTGTAAGGGGCAAAATGTGATTTCACAAAAACCTTCATATCTCAAAGAAAAAAACAGCTATCTGTAAAACTTTTGCTTTAAAATATAGCTAATTTAATTATCTAAAAAGCAATTTCTGGAATTTTAAAAATTCGGTCACCAAGAGGGGAAAGGGGGCAAAACGTGATTTCACATGCGCGAAACGTGGTTTTACATACTCCTATATATCTCAAACAGAAAAACAGATATTTGTGAAATTTTTGCTCTAACAAATACCTAAAAACTAATTTCTGGAATTTTCGAAATTCAGCCCCCATGAGGGGAGGAGAGGGGGCAAAACGTGATTTGAATTAATCCTTTATATTGCAAACAGAAAAAAAAATATATGTGTAATATATTTTTGCTCTAAAATATCGCTCCCATAAATACATAAAAACTAATTTCTTTAATTTTAGAAATTCGTCCCAGGGTAAAAAAATAGAAATATAGTTAGACTGTTCAAAATTGGTACAGATAGGTTTTAGAGACCTGCAAGTCAAATGAGGATATTTTTAAAAGTGTAAAGATATTAGGAGGGTCAGAAAGATGTGTGTGTGTGTGTGTGTGTGTGTGTGTGTGTGCGTGTGTGTGTGTGTGTGTGTGTGTGTGTGTGTGTGTGTGTGTAGGGGGGGGAGGGGCAAAAAAATAAAAATAGAGTTAGACCGTTCAAACTTGGTACATAAAGGTTTTTGATACCTACAAATTGATTGCGGATAGTTTCAAATTTGTAAAGTTATTAGGAGGGGCGGAAGGAGGGGACGGAGGGGCAAAAAGTAAATATAGAGTTAGGTTATTCAAAATTGGTACATAGAGGTTTTTGATACTTACAAATCTATTGCGGATATTTTCGAATTTGTAAAGTTATTAAATTGGCACATGGAGGTTTTTGATACCTACAAATCGATTGCGTATATTTTCGAATTTGTAAAATTATTAGAATAGACGGAAAGGGGAGGTGAAAGGGCAAAAATATATAAATAAGCTGAAAATTAGTGTTGTTAGGTTTTGAGGCCCGATAAATCGATTGCGGATATTTTCGAAAGTATAGAATTATTACGAAGGACGGGAAGAGATCTGGTGCAGGGTTAAAATTAAAGAAATTCAGATAAAATGTTGAAAATTAGTATTAATAGCTTTAAAAGCCAGAGAGAACGACAGCGAGTATTTTTTAAAGTCTAAAATAATTAGGATGGGCGGGAACGGTAGGTGAAGGAGCATGCGAGCCTTACGCGTCTGTATGCGCTACCGCAGGCAGTGGTGGCCCGAACCAATTATTCCACTGATGGGAGAATTTTTTTCCCTCCTTATGATAATATAGTGATTCATTAAGAGTATTGAACATAAATGCGCTCGCGCAGCGCACAATTGCCTGCGCTGCTAAGGGCAGTGGGGACCCGTTGCGAAATTTTTTCCAAACACATTTTTTTTCCAATGATAAAAATTGATGCAATTTTGAGAATTCATTAACTATAGCGATTCATTTAAAAATAATGACCAGCGAAGCGGGCGTAGCCTGGTAGTTCACAATAAAAGAAGTAATGCATGGAAAAAATTTCAGTTTGCGAGATAGGATAAGAAGGACACTGGACTTTTTCACTGTATAAAAAGTAATTTCAAGAGTAACCGAAAGAGGGCGCTCACGCGTCATGTTATAATAGGTGAATATATTAATTGTGGCAACTTGTATAAACCGCGTCAACCTTTCAAACATAAATATTTATTTAGATTAGAGTTGCCACGATTAATATACTCAGCTGTTATATCTGCGTTTGCAGACACGGCGACATTACCAAAGGATATTATGTTAGAAATGCTGGGTTGTCCGTCAGAGTAGCTCTGTGGTAGAGCATTCACACGATAAGCGGAGTGTCTCTGTTTGATTTCCGGGCCTAGCATTTTTAACACGGTATAAAAATTCAACCTTACGTATTCCACCTCTAAATACACATTCATGGTTGATGAGTGTCATTTTTAAATAATTTGCGTGACTTTTTGGAGTTGCAAGGATTTATATACTCAACTGTTATATGTACGTTTGCAGATACGGTGACTTTGCAAACCAATATTACGTGAGAAAATATGTGTAGATAATGAGCCACGCTGGCTCATTGGCAGAGCATTCACATGGTAAGCGAAGTTCTCAGGTCATTATATCTCTCGTAACTTTTTGAATTTACGCGATATTTTTTTGAAGTTTTCATATAAGTAACTCAATACGTTTGGCTAGTAAATTATTCAAATGATATATATATATATATATATATATTAATTTGCATGCGTAGTTAAAAACTATTTAGTAAAAAGGCTCATATTTTGTAAGATATTTAGCATTTTTGATTGCAGCATGCTGTGTCTAATTCAGTACGCCAAGTTTCTCGAAAATGGCTTTGCATTGGGTTTAATACACTACGAGTTATCATTAAAAAAGTGGCAACTTTTTATGCATTTTTTAAAAAGAAACCGTTATATCTCTAGGAATATATGTGGAAGCCATATACAAAATTATACAGAAAATTAGAAGTATCCTCATAATAACATGCTACAGCTAAAACACATTTTAAACATTACTTTTTACAAGGTGATCTAAAACAGATGGATTTTTGATTAAATTTTTTACTGATCGTTTTTTTTTTTTCTCTTCGGGACAAAACTTTTACTGAAATATATGAGGTATAACATATTATTTATACTCCCGAAGTTTTAAGATAATTCCTGAAGAATATATCTAGCTATTCACCAAAACATCTAAATTGTGTAAATATCTTGAAAGTTTTAGTCTGACTATGCAAACAAATAATTAAAATTTATCAGAACTCTGCCTCAAATTTAAAACGCATATTATATATAATATCAAATTTCCTATCCTAGTTTATATGATCGTATAGAATATTTCATTTCAAGTGTCTGTATAAGAGACTAACATTTTGTGATGTCTTTTAACTGTAACTTTAACAAAGATATAAGCTAAATTTAATACCGGAATAAAATTTATTGTTTACTGCTGCTGATTTAAATATTTACATTTAAGCATCAAAATTAGCAGATATTTTAAATTTGTGGTTAACAGAATATTTTAAAATAATACTTTACAATAGGCTATGTGAATATTAATTCTTTTTTCGAATACCTCAATTGAAGAGTTCTTTAAAAAATATTTGCGTAATTAATATTTAAAAAAATATGTATGTTAAAACAAACTTATATCTTTTTCGAAGATTTTAAGAATGAATTGTTAAAAATATTTGTAAAAACAAAAGTTGAAGAAATTAACTTTTTCGTCATCGTAAGCAAAAATATCTATTGTGCTAAATGTAAATTCTTTTATATGTGAGAAAAAACATGTTACATTAAAATCTCGATTTTAAAGTATCTTTCTGAAATCTTGATATAAAAGAAGTTTCATTCAGCACGTAGAGTTTCTTTTAAACTACAAAAATCTCTACAAAATAAACATCTCATTCGACTTCAGTTTTTTTTTTTTTTTTTTTTTTTTTTTTTTTTTGAAAAACACGTGAAATACTTCTCCAGCTCTCATGCTGAAAGAAATTTCTACAATGCCAGCGATGTATTCTGAAAAGAATTCCAAATTCAGTCTGACAAAAAGTAATCGAACACTATAATGATCGCCATGCTATCAGTTGAAATACTTTGAATAAAAGATTTCAGATACATACAAGAGGATAAAAGGTTTGGTGTACTTAGTTTCCATGGGGCTATAAGATATTTCATTTAAAGCGTCCATATGGGTGATTTATACTTTCTGTTTTCATACCGCAGTAAATACTATAAAACTACAAAATCAGCAAAAATGCTTTTCTCTTAAGAAATCTGTTGTTATGTATTGCTGACTTAAAATTATCATATTTTTAAACATCAAAATCAGCAAAGCCTTTTTTTTTTTTTTTTTTTTTTTTTTTTGCTTTAAAAAAACAATCAGAAGATTTGTTTTTTTTTTTCAGGGTAATAATGTAATATGTCTAGAATTAAGAAGGGTATTTCATAGTTACATACATGTCAGTAATGTAAAAACAATAACTTTAAATTGTTTATATTTTTTTGCTTTTACCTATTTTTCTCTCTCTTTTTTAAGAAGACAGTGGGTGTCTGAAAAATTTAATTTATTTAGTCATTTATCAAACAGAATAAATCTATAAAACCTTTAAGAATTCAAATATTTATCACAAAGTTGTATAACATTACTGAAAAAAGAATTATCAACAAGTCATTATGGCTCAGTGGAAAAAAGAAGTCGGATGATTTTTTTTTTTTTTTAACTATTCTTTCCTATTCAACATTTTGAAAACAAGATGAGATTTCGGTATAAGCTATTTAAATACCGAGTTTCGTGCAAATCAGGACTCAAATAAGTCTTTATGTGAATTTGAAATTTTAAAGTGACAGTTAATTTGAAACAAGATCTATAATCAAGTTGATTATTAAACACAGTTGAGATTTTGACATGGGCCATGTATATGTCGCGTTTAAAATTCATTAATACAATTTTATACGCGTTTAAACTTTTCAGATTGGTACTATTTAGAAGCAAGATCGTGAACCAAGTTGGGAAATGAACTAATTTAAGATATGTCTGTGGTAAGACCACTGTTCAATTTTGGTATGAATTGGTATTATACTTCAGAAGTTACCTTGACAAATTTTCCATTATCTATATAAATATAAATATATAGATACATAGATATAGATTTAGATATAGATAAACTAAGCGAATGCAACCGGTAGATTTCTAATGCAATCAACCTACTCACAAACGTTCAAAGTACGTTAACTTCCACGAGTTTTTTTTTTTTTTTTTTTTTTTTTTTTTTTTTTTTTTTTAAATAACTTATTAATTTTAAGTGTAGTTGATTATATGTATTTAACACATGAACAATATCTAATATATAAGTTTAAAATTATAAAATCGATAATATAAGCTAAAAAAAATCAGAAACATTCAATTATTTTAACGTAAAATTACTTACAGGACATCCCCCAAAAGTCCTAATTTCTTCAATAACGTTAAGCGTTACCACTGTTTATGCTTCTAAGCTTCTAATTATTTTCCGACATAACTACCTGATATTTGAAAGCTTTAATACTTAAAAATTAGGAAGTGAGTTTTATTTTCCTTCAATACTTAGCTAAATGTCCAACAGATCACACTGTTATAGAGACATTATTTTGCATAGAAATTAACTTAAGACTTCAATTGTAATATGATTTTGCGATGAATATATATGTTTGTTTTTAGACAAAAAATTAAATATATCATTCTTTCTTAAAGTGTACAATATGCATGTTTAAAATGTGCATATTTCCTAAAGTATGTTGTTTTCGCATGATTAGGTGTTAGGTTTTAGGCTAATTCACTACAAGGGGTCTTAGGCCTGAGCATGCGATTAATGTCGTTTACATGTTTATTTTATCTTAACCGTAGGAGCCAAGATAATACCAACTGAAAATTATTTTCATGCCCCTATTCAAGAAAAGCAATTTAATCTTAATTAGTCGCATATAATTATTACTGAAGAATAATATTAATAAGATTAAATAAAAAAAAAAATTAAATTAAAGATATTTTCTATTAGCTTGATTTGTCCTAAAATGTATGAAAATATTATAATGAAATGTTTCCATCTAAATTTCAAACATTAGTTATTTTTTAAAAATCTGATGGTCGTGTCGAAAAACTGTTTGCATAGCTGGATTAAGAAAAATCGCCTATTTCATTTGGTACCGAATTTGTAACGATAGGACTGACATTGCTAATTTATTTTCCCATTTTTCTGTTTTTAACACAGATTCGGCAGAAAGTTTATGACAGAGAATGTATGCTAAAAAAATAATAAAAATTGAAACATCTGGCGTGAAACAACCACACAACTTCTATTACCCTTTATTACACGTTATATATGTATATTTTGGCGATATTATATGCATTTTTTGGAATTTTCCAGTAAGAGAAACTTGATACACGTATAAAGACATATAAAACAGAGTTTAAATTGCGAGTTATGAGAAAGGGTATCTAAAATGGAATTCATCTATACACCACACCTGTATTAGCTGTGAAGTTTCGTAGTTCTATCTTTATTAGTTTCGGAGATATGATAGTCAGAAGATTCCACACATACATACACACATACTGACCAATTGCCAGAAAGTACTTTTTATGACTCAGGAGGAATAAACGATCTTTGAGGATTAAACGTGTAAATTAGGTGAAAACTCGACATCGAATTTTTTGACCGAATACAATACTTCCATTACCTACGGTAGTAGATCAATCTGGAAGAAAATTATGATAAATCCTTTTTCCTCCTTTTTACTCAATCATATTCCCATTCCTATAAAATGCCTTTTAGTGGTGATTTTTTGGAATTTTTTTTACTAGATAAAATCCCCCCATCTGACTGTGTTACAACACAGCTTTTATGAAATTTTGCAGCATAGTCTGCTTATTGACACAAACCTCTCTAAAATGTCGTTTTTTCTTTTTAGAAACACTGTATATATAAGAGGTAAACGTTTAAAAGAAGCATTGATTGGTTTATTATTAAAATAGAACCTCGTTAATGTGGACACGCTTAACATGAATTACTTTCCATAATCCCGAGAAAAAGAGGATTAATTTAGTTATATGAAGATTAGTTACTGGTAGCATGAACAACTCATTTCCCCTTTGAGATTCACGTTAACGAGAAAATTGTTCATGTTATCAATTGTTCATGCTTTCATTAACTAATCTTGATATAACTAAATTAATCATAATTTTGATGGGGATTGTGGAGACAGTTCATGTTAAAAGTAATTCACATTAACAGTGTTCACGTTAACGAGGTACGACTGTATTGTGAATTATGTGAAAAATATTACTTTAGAAATGTATATTATTCAAGTTAATATAAGTCCAGCAATATTTTAAAGTAATAATCACAGTTCCACATTAATAGAGAGAGTACAGATGACTGGGATATTTTACCAATCTGGCTTGCCTGTTACCTACCTACATATTTTCAAATATAAAAAAGACAATAACCGTAAATTTTGGACCTTTTTTAAAATATAACATAACAGTTAATAATAAAATAATATTTTATTATTACCTGAACGTGGAAAATAAAGACGACGGTTTCCAAAGTTGTGGACGGTATTGCTATTATCAGAAGAATACTGTAAATGTCTTTAAATAACTGTGATCAATTTGGTACGTTATACATACACATGTATGCATATTGACCGCACATGATGATACTGTTATTTAACAACAACAAAATTCGTGTATTTGAATTTTGATTTATAAAATGTTTTTAACTCAACTTTCTTTAACCGTAGGCTGCTCCTAATTAAATTTCACTCTTCTGCTCAGTGTTGCCAAATTTAGGGATATGTTTATTCAATATCCACCCCTAAATTTTAACTGTAATGGTTGTCTAATCACTTCGAAGGTTATTTGTCCATTATGCATATCAAATATCATTCTTCAAAATTATTGGTGATAAATGAATAAAAGAGTTTCTAAACTTAGCAGAACTGTTTAGAGCACTTTCATAGACTCCTTAACTAGATGCCTGTCGCGTAGCTCGGAAACTTGGCAACAGTTAAAGCGGTAGACAGCGCCACCTGGTACAGATTGCACGACATTTTTATTGAACAGCCACCAAAACTTTTTAAAAGTGGGATGTGAAATACATAAAAGGCGAATAGAATCGAAGAAACGTCGATTATATATATCATATATCACTTCTTAAAATTATTGGCGACAGTTGAATATAAAAGTCACGCAATCTGTACCAGGTGGCGCTGTCTACCGCCAAGTTTCCGAGCTACGCGACAGGCATCTAGTTAAGGAGGCTATGGCACTTTATAGTGCAAAGGATTAAAGTAAACTTTATCTTATCGTATTATTCTCATGTGCTTACCGTCGTACATATGTAAGTATAGAAGACTTACTTTTATTTTTATTATATCAGTACAGTTAAACCTCGTTAACATGAATCTCAAGGGGGATAAAAAAAATTGTTCATGCTATCAGTAGTTCATGCTATGAGTAACTAATTTTCATATAACTAAACTAATCTTCATTTTGACGGGGATTGGGGAAACAGTTCATGTTAAAAGTAATTCATGTTAACAGTGTTCACGTTAACGAGTTTCGATTGTATCAACTAATTTCTACAATTTCTTTTAGAATACAATTGTATATTTGTTTGTTATATTAATATATATAATAAAACTAATTATTTTATTAATTTTATCAAATAAAAAATAATAATTAATCGAAAGTATGTACGAAAACAAGAGGGGTAAAATAATGAAAAATTATGCCACGCTTAGGTTTTCCTTTTTTTATTTACCTATATTATTTTCCATTTTATAGAAATGCACTATTAACAGTTATAAACTACCATGGAATAATGTTACCCGTATTTAGTTTTTTGTAAAACGAGAAGGACTCATTTACGCAGAATGACAGTGAAAAGAGCATTTTCTAAAGACATTATTCAAAGTGTCATTTTATTTGCATACACAAAATTACATACACCAATATTAAGCCCCTCGCCCCCCTCTCTTTTTATTGACATTAACTTTAGTGAAAGTTCCAAATGAATCTATTAAGTTAATTTATTTCTTTTCAACAGTGAAAGAAAATGAAGCTTTAATTTAAATGCGCCAGTGCAGAGATGCATATTTTTATTATGGTATGTATTACCTATATGTACATAAATTTCGCTTTATTTGAAATTTGTTTACCAAATGTTACCCACGACTGAATGTCTCTTAGTCTTTCCGCAACATTTAAATAATTTGTGCCATTATTATTATTATTATTATTATTATAGTTAATTTGCTGCATTTTCGTTATGACGATAAAAACTGGCAACAGTAGAAAAAAAAATAATAATAACTAAACTAGCTATAGTTATTTTTCGCAGTGAATAAGCAGTTTCCTTTGACGCAGTTTTTAGCACAAATTCAGATTTTTTTAATTATATTTCCTATGAATAGATTAATAGGTAAACTGACATCAACTGATGAAAACCTTAATTGTATTATCAAGTTTTCCCAATAATAATAATAATAATAATAATAATAATAATACTGCGCGAACTTTCAAAGAAATCTCTGAATCTGGTATCGAAAAATTCGTGTTAATGTTTTACTATAATAGGAGTGTTATAGAATAGGTTTTTTGTATAACACTGGTCTGTACGAAAATCGGCTCCAATACTATTCATGCAAATTCTTATGTAAAATGATCTCCTGAATCCGCATATGACACCCATTTTCCCTATCGTCCACCTGTTTTTGGGGATATCCCCTAATTTATAACTGTTCGGTAATTTTATGACTATGAATTTGATTTGGAGGGGGGGGGGAAGAGGATTTTTAACTGTTATATATATTCCTTCAGAGTGGCTACAGAGGAGAAAAATTGTAAAACATAAACGTTAGTAGCAAGGGGGAAATTTAAGGAGGGGTTCTCAACAGAAATTAGAAATTATATTTCTTTATTTTATTAATCTATTATTTATTATAATTTATTACAGCTTAATTTTTTCTGTTTTAAAGTAATCCTTTTCCACCCTCCAAATCAAATTCATGGAATTAAAATTACCGAGCAGTAGTAAAAATTAAGGGAGGGGTGGCGTTCCGCGAAAACGGTGGGTGATTGGGCAAAATGGGAATCATATTCGGATTCAAGAGGTCATTTTACATGAGAACCAAAAAGAATGGTATCAGGGCTCTGTTACGTAGTTTCTTCACACAGTAGTGATCGTTGTTTAGTGGAGATATCTGTAAGGAAAGGTAAATTAGTAATATTTTAAGAAGAAGTCCAATTGCTGTCATCAAGATGCTTTTATTGAATAAATTTTCCAGAAAAAAGAAATGAATATTTCCAAAAATTTGGTACAGAGCGTTGTAAAATGTTTAATAATTGCAGTACATAATTTCCAGGGTTAAATGTTGAGATTGTCGCATAAGATGGGGGAGAGAGCGAAAGTAATTCAGTCTTTACTAACGATGATTTGGAGCAGTTCTGAGTTCCTTACACTAGAACAGATCCGAGATGTCTGAAGAAAAAGAGCCAAATTTTAGAAAAAAACAGCCAAAAGAATGCCAAGCTATTTCTTTGTCTTTACAATATATTAACACTAAATTTTGAATATAAAAATGTCGTTACATCGATTTGGCCTAAAAAGCATCGCCAGGTATGAGTCATCTTTAACGTACGAAAAACAACCCCTTTGCTAGACGCCAGTTGGTCGGTGAAAATCCATTATAAATCTATTTTTAGAACTATAATGACCTGCTTGAAATAATAATAGCTTTTAATGTAAATATGAGGGTAATAATATAAACTGAAATGATAGTTTTTTTTATTTTATTAATAGCTATTTATGCTAGGAAAATGATGATAACGAAATTTTAAATCACCCTCTCAAAAATAAATAATTATAGCTAAATTGATTTACTTCCTTCGGGGAATGAGTATAAACACAATTATTTTTCACAAACCCCGATAAAAAAATTGCTTTATATTATTCCGAGAGCAATGTGTTTGTAACAATAAAAGAACAAAGAACCGCTATTTCATGAAAGATTTTGATTTGTAAATAAAACGGGAAATTCTATATAATTAATTAGTTGAATTACATAAATTTAAAAAGATTTTTTTTATATTATCTATATTAATCCCTCCTTTTGTTACATATATATTAAATTTGAATAAATAAATAAACTTTTAAGAACACATGTGTGTTAATAAAACGAGAAAAATATAAGTTTGAAATTATTAATATATATATTTTTTAATTAATAATTACTAAATTTGATTGCTCCACTCAAGAATTATTTAAGTGTTATAGAATATACAAAGTTTAATTCTTTACTTTCAAAATTAATTTTCAGCATTCATTTTCTTCAAGACTGAGGAAAAAGTACTTACGAATATCCTGAAAAACAAAATTTTTATTTCTTTTTTTTTAAGCACTGGAATCCTTATATTTGGCGCAACCAAAACTATATTCACAACAGCAACTTGCTCCTCCATGACAAAATAATTCGTTTTCCTAAAAAAACACCAACTAGCGAAGTTTTGAAGAAAAGTTTCAAATACAGAAAGAAGTACGTAGTTGTCTTTTCGAACGAAGGAAAAAAAAAATACCTCCATATGTTTAAGGTTTTTTAATACCGCAGCCCTTGATATCGGATGGAAATGCACAACCACTAGAAAACGACAAAAGCCGCGGTAATTCTGTTCTAATATTACCGTAGAATTAAATATGATGCGTAAATTATTTTTCTTAAATTTTGCAGGAGAAAACACAGGTGGCAAAAAATGTAGAATATGGGGTGGTTTGAATAAAAAACTTCCCGGGATGATGAAGAGTAGTTTGTGACAGAAACAGCTGCTAGTAAATCGAGAGTTTCGATTAAGCCAATAACACGCAACAGATTCACACAAAATTCTGGATTTTCACATGTATGCGTGCAACAATGCGTTGTTACACGGTTGATCATTTTTAGAAGAAAAATTTGTAAAAAGGCTAGTCGCACAATTTAGACACAATCCATCAATGGTGGCATTGCCGTCCAGTACCATATTTTATAGAATTCCTCCCACATTCTCGATATGCGTATCCATGAGTAAAGCTTGAGGAGCATCATGCAAATAGAAATGTTCAACAAACAATTCATAAAAATAAATGCAGCCCCTCTCCCCCATGTCGACCAATCTCAACTCCTGGTGCTTTGGCACCAATGTATGTTACGTAGTTTCTTCACGCAGTAGTGATCGTTGTTTAGTGGAGATATCTGTAAGGAAAGGTAAATTAGTAATATTTTAAGAAGAAGCCCAATTGCTGTCATCAAGATGCTTTTATTGAATAAATTTTCCAGAAAAAAGAAATTAATATTTCCAACAATTTGGTACAGAGCGTTGTAAAACGTTTAATAATTGCAGTACATAATTTCCAGGGTTAAATGTTGAGATTGCCGCATAAGATGGGGGAGAGAGCGAAAGTAATTCAGTCTTTAATAAACGATGATTTGGATCAGTTCTGAGTTCCTTACACTAGAACAGATCCGAGATGTCTGAAGAAAAAGAGCCAAATTTTAGAAAAAAAAAAAACAGCCAAAAGAATGCCAAGCTATTTCTTTGTCTTTACAATATATTAATACTAAATTTTGAATATAAAAATGTCGTTACATCGATTTGGCCTAAAAAGCATCGCCAGGTATGAGTCATCTTTAACGTACGAAAAACAACCCCTTTGCTAGACGCCAGTTGGTCGGTGAAAATCCATTATAAATCTATTTTTAGAACTATAATGACCTGCTTGAAATAATAATAGCTTTTAATGTAAATATGAGGGTAATAATATAAACTGAAATGATTGTTTTTTTATTTTATTAACAGCTATTTATGCTAGGAAAATGATGATAACGAAATTTTAAATCACCCTTTAAAAAATAAATAATTATAGCTAAATTGATTTACTTCCTTCGGGGAATGAGTATAAACACAATTATTTTTCACAAACCCCGATATAAAAATTGCTTTATATTATTCCGAGAGCAATGTGTTTGTAACAATAAAAGAACAAAGAACCGCTATTTCATGAAAGATTTTGATTTGTAAATAAAACGGGAAATTCTATATAATTAATTAGTTGAATTACATAAATTTAAAAAGATTTTTTTTATATTATCTATATTAATCCCTCCTTTTGTTACATATATTAAATTTGAATAAATAAATAAACTTTTAAGAACATATGTGTGAACACTCACACAGGCTCCTTTTTTTTTTTTTTTTTTTTTTTTTTTTTTTCCAGCACAATGTAATAGGAGCGGTTTCAAAATTTATTTCTGATAAAGATTTACTCTGGAAATCTTGTGTAGTTTTAGTTTTTATTGAAATGTTGTAAAATTATAAATTTTGAATTGCCTAAAGTGGACATCATGATTGTGAGCATATATTATGGTATATTTGGGCGGAAGTGGGGGGGGGGGGGATTCAGATCCAGTAATAATGTATGTTCAAATACTAATTTCCTTCTTCATTTATTTTATAAAACATGTAATTTTAGAATTACAAGTGAACTTGCCAAAAGAGCTTATCAATAAGGTATCTCAGAGGAGAGCTACTGTTAAGAATATGACGGTTTGAGTCCATGCTAGCGTAAGGACATCGTTAGGACGGGCTAGCGTTTTACATCAGGATTGAATATAAGCAATACATTATTAAAACTAAATACTCTTTTGTAGAATAAATAGTAGCAGATAGGAGCTTTTTTTTTTATCCGTAATTTAAATAACTGAACCTTTGTGCAGTCATCATTTATCTGTTAAAATAAAATAGAGTTAATTAAATAGTGTTTATATCAAAAACAAAGTTTGAATTGTTATTAGTTAAATTTTCTTTATTGAGTCAATATAAGTGAAAACAGTCAATCTTATACGTTTATTTTTAATGAAAAAAGCAGAGATATTTTTCTATTTACGAAGAGTATTATTATAAAGGAAATTTTAGTATAACTAATCACAGCCCACATACCACAATCAAATCCCATTACAAACACAAGTCATTTTGATATATATTTCGCAAATACAAAGTATCCACTTGAGATAGTCACTAGATCTTTTACTGAAACAACTAAATGAGGCATTGCACATAATCTTTTTCATTTCAAAATACATTTTAGAAATTCCATAAAGAACTTTAATAGACATTGATGCGGCACGTGAAGTTTTCTGAACCAACAAAAGCAAACCTCTTCAAGAGCTCCAGCTTTTTTTTTTTTTAAACGCAGACGAATTCTTTTCTATGCGTCTCTTTTGAAAAAAAAATATCTTTTATATAAGCGACATTTTCTGAAAAGAATTTCAAATTCTGTGTCACTGAAGGTAATCGAACACTATAATGATCTGCATTCGATCACATGCAGCTGAAATGTTTTGAAAGAAAAAAGATTTAAAGACATACATATAAGCAGAAAAAAAGAAAAAGACTAAAGTCATATATTTAAATGCTACTAGAAGATAAATATTTATATTTAAGGGTTTCATTTTTATTTTATATTGCTGCTTAAAAACAAATTATGCAAATGCTTTTATGGAATTTAAGTGATTTTTTTTTTTTTTTTTTTTTTTTTCAGAAACATTATTTTAAAAAGTAACAACTGTATTCCGGGTGATTCAAAAGTCACTGACTGTAGCTCTGTGTGGGTTTCACTAAAATGCACATAAAAACATGGGTTTATATATATATATAAGATAAAATTTATATATAGGATGGAGTAAAACTTGAATTATATATAGAACTAGAACAGAGTTTTTATAAGCCAATGCGCAAATGCAGTAAAAGGAAATATAAAACTATAATAAATAAGCAAAATAATTAAAGTCAGATAAAAAATTAATCCCAAAACACACGAGGCCCTTCATCAGGGGAGCTCCCCTATGTAGGGAAAGGATTATGAGAAGTTTCTGACAAAACGCTGGTAATTTAAACAAAAATCACGTTTCTAGCCCCCAACTTCTCACAGATGGAAACAAGACCATTCAGCAAACGAATTTTAATTAATACAAAGCATAAAAAGCAATTAAATTCAGAAATCAAGCACAAAATATAGTACACCAATATAAAATACAATATAAATAATACAATAATATATAAATACATACTTTGACAAATTCGAGTTTGGAATATTCGAGTTTGTTAAAATACAAAATCATTTAACTTTCATAAATAAAATCCTTTTTCAATTTGCGCATATGTTCCATATTATAAAACTTCTCTCTATCACTCCTTCGCTCTATAAGCATTTTTACCACTCTAATGACTGTGGCCTCTTAGAATGAAAAATGTATAATCGAGAGCATAGGGATGCTATATCTATACAAATTACTGTATCTATGATTTTATTTGAATTTCTAAGAAACTGCCAGATTTAACAGCTCTCTCCTTTAGAAATTTTTAATATAAAATATAACAACAGATTGTGTGTATAAAATGACAAACTGGATAAAAATAAAAATATTTTTGAATGCTTTTATGACAGCATAATACAATAATTCTTTATTTCTCCCAATCACATTAATCATACATTTCGAACTCTATGACTTCCATACTTTTACTGCTATAATCAGTATGTTTCAAGCGTACAAATAATTTTATGTTTGCGTATTTAAATATAGATTATTACTGTTATTATTATTTAAACTTTACAGATATTGTATTTTATATGAATATTTATTTAATTTACAGCTTATATTTTACAGATATGATTATTTACTATTTTTTGATACTGTAATGATTTATATCTTTTCAAATCAAAATACTTCGTTTTATAAAGTATAAAATATATTATTCGCTTTCTTTAGAAAATAAAGTTTCTGTTAGTGACAACCCTCAAAAGAATTTTAAATCATTTCCTACAAAAAGCAACACAGAATCACAATGATATACCTTCGATCAAAATGTTTCAAATATTTTGAAAAGAATATTTAAACATATTGTATTGTATAGAAGAAGAAAAGCTGTATGAAACATTCAGCATTTTTTCTGTCAGAAATAGAAGGGGGAAATTTTAATGGTGGTCTGTTTAAACTTAGTTTCAAAGTTGAAATGTCCATGACAATAAGTGAAACAAAATAGCCTCATACAATTAAAAGTATTACATAAATAAAAAATTCTTGTTAATACTTGTGTGGTTTAATTCTGCAAAATCAAATTCTGCATAGGTTATATAGCTATAATATATCTAGTTATTACTTATATTGTTATATTTACAAATATTACGCAAATAAAAATTATGTATTTTTCTCGAGATATGGCAAAATATCATTTTAATCCTATTTGTGCATATTCTTTTCTGCGTTCGTGTCGTAATAAAGGTAGGAACGAATAAAAGCATATTTAGTTTTAAGTGCAAAATAAACACTATACAGTAAAAAAAAAAAAAAAAAAAAAAAAAAAAAAAAAATGAAAATTTTAAATTTTAAATAATATTATAGCTATTCTAAATGGATCAATGCGTTTTGAGAGACTGTATCTTTCTTTAAAACCATAAAAAAGAAAACCACTAGAAAACAGAAATGAGTCTAATATAATAACTAAGAGGGAGGAATACGTTCATAACTAATGGAAAGTAGGAAGAAATACGTAACCAATAAAAAAAAATCTGGAGTGACTCCACTCGACTTTCCGAACATTGAGTAACTAACAGTTTTGTAGATAAAATAAAGAAAGAGGTGTTACTAAACAAACAAAAAAGAAAAAACCATAACAGAGTGTTTGAGTATTTTTCTCCATATATCACACGAGGTTTTATTTAACGCTACTGAACTTTGAGCCCTTAGATCATAAGGATAAATAATTTTCCGTTGTGTCCCTGTAAAAATCTATAAATTCTAGATTCACCAAAATGCTTATATTTAGTGCAACAGTGATTTATAATATTCATACAAATTTTCAGCTCAATTCAATAAGGCGTTTAGATGCTATCGCTGGTCTCATAGGCCATAAAGATAAAGAATTTTTCTTTGTGTCCCTGTAAAAAAACTGTAAGTGTTAGATTCACCAAAATCTATACAGTTGGTTCAAATGTGACCTATAACATGTGTACAAATTCTTTGCTGAGATTAATAAGGCGTTTAGACGCTATCACACTTTTAAAAATTTGGCAAAGAATTTTTCTTTGTGTCCCTGTAAAAAAACTATAAGTGCTAGATTCTCCAAAATCTATACAGATTGAGTATCTGTGACTTATAATATATGTATAAAGTTTTTTCTCAATTGAATAAGGCGTTTAGATGCTATCGCACTTTTAAGATTTTGGTTCCTTGGCCATAATGATAAAGAATTTTTCTTTGTGTCCCTGTAAAAAAACTATAAGTGCTAGATTCACCAAAATCTATAGGGTTCGTACTATGGTGACTTACAATATACGTACCAACTTTCAGCTTATTCGAACAAAGCGTTTAGACGCTAGCGTGTTCACTCACAGACATACACACATACATACACACATACATACACACATACACACACACACATACATACACACACACATACATACATCATCGTAAAAATCGTGAAAACGGACTCGTTGGACCTCGAAACGTATAGAAACATCAAAATCTCGAATTCGGATTTTTGACATGATTACAATACTTTCCTCACTATAGTGTTCGGAAAGTAAAAAGGAAGCAATACATAACCAATAGAAAAAGAGAAAAAAGTACATATCTAATAGGAAGACTAGAAAGCAAGCATGCATAATTAATAGCAAAAGAATAAGAATATTATGTTTAGAAGGAACAACCATATATGAAAAGAATATGTAAAATTAATCTCACAAGGAAACATTCAAAAGGTTTCGTCTTCAAAAAATATTGAAAAAAATATATGTGATTCTACTCTTCATAAAACACCAGAAAGTGAAAAAAATTATCGGCTGAAATGAATTACAGCGACCAGAAAAAAATTACAAAATTAAGCATATTTGGCGATTACATACTGTTAGTCGGTTGATTTTGAGTACTTGGCGGAGAAGCAAAACACGGTTCTGTTCGTACACGGCAATCTCGGTGCTAGCAAATTTATCGCGTAACAGCGCTAAACTGCCAAAAATGCTTAATTTTGATAATTTTTTGTGGTCGTTATAATTCATTTCAGCCGATAATTTTTTCACTTTCTGGTGTTTTATGAAGAGTAGAATCACATATATTTTTTTTTTTCAATATTTTTTTAAGACGACGCCTTACGACGCCTTTTGAATGTTTCCTTGTCAGGCAGATATGACAAAAACATGACATACAGGAAATAAAAAACTGGAAAAAGAATAAAAATGTTTAATAATTAATGAAAATAAAGGTGAAAATTGTAAACATAATTAAAATATACTGAACGAGAATAAAAAGTAAATTAATTGGGAAAACTAGGTAATTATATTTTGAAGCTGTAAAGACTAAAATAAAATAAGATTTTTCGTTAGAAAACCCCTATCAGGTATGCTGTAAGAAACTAAAGAGTTGTAGTGTATATTATCATTGTGTTGCTGATTTAACCTATTGGTCTTCTGGTAAGTGACGTCACACAAATATACAAGTATCTGTGAACTATATCATCCAATGAATGGTCTGTTTAATCTTCTTATACTTGTGCTCATGCTAAAACAGATCAGTCTTCAAAACATAATCATTTGTATAATACGTGTTTGTTAGCTGTAATTGTTCTTCATGCTTTATTTAATGTTATGTAAAAAACTAGAAGTATGCCTCGTCATAATTTATGGCCTTATCGTAAAACTTCCTCCTGCTAAATACAATAACAACAGTCCTCAAGTTTTAGTAAACAAATGTCCGTCTCAAATACACACACACACATACACATTTATGTCTACAATAATTTTATAATATTGAAACAACTTATTGACTTTATTTTCCTGCTTGTGCATAATTAATCACTATCAGAAAAACATTTTTTTTTTTAAAATGTTAGTATTTTAAATACTAATTGCACAACATTTTAAGCCTCGATCAAAAAAGATGAACGTTATAATTTTGTGTCCTTTGTATATCTCCGTGTGTGAGTGTCGGTTGAAGAACGGTGTGAAATACACTCCTTCTCATATTTATAAGGACACTATATATTTTGAAATAACCAATTTAAAAATACTTGTAAACAAGATTAAATAAGTGCACTTAATATATCTAGTATTCTAAAAACCAAAACTGTTATAATTTTTTTAATATAAACAAAATTAATAAAAAATAATGCAAAATGTGTTTTTCTCCACGTTTTTAGATGTTCAAAATTATAGGGACAATCCAGATATTTTCGTTTTATTTAACTTACTAGCGTATAAATTACATTTCACATGCGAATTTGTTAACTACTAGGCTAGATTAATTCATATATAAGCCTTCAACTTTTCTTGGACGGACATTACTGATAATTTCTCGAAAAAAAGAACGTTCAAGTAGTGAAGTATGATAAATGTGTTTTTTAAGTGGAAGGACAATTTCAATCCACCGAATTTCTAATGAAATTCGAAGATCTAAAATTGCTGAAGGAAATGGGGTCAAACGTTGAACTGCTGGTTCGATAGGAGAGAGATCTGATGCAAAATCAGAGTTGTTTTACAGAGATCGAAGATTCATAATTACTCTTACTCTTCTACTAATAATGACTGCTGCTGAATTTGCTCGTGATCTTTAACAAAAGGTTGGGGTCCACATTTATGCATATTTAAAATAATTAATAATACATTAAAATGAATAAAAAACCTGTAATAATCAATCAGCATTTAATGGGGGGAGGGAACATCTGTGTTAAAGTTGAATAAAGACAATATTAAATGGTAAAATGTTGCATTTTCGGCTGAAAAATATTTTATTCTTGATTAACCAAATGGTTTTAAAAGTTACTGGCACGATCTGAAGATAGCGAAAGATAGAGCAGTTTTTTTGAAGGCAGATGTAAATCGGGCATTTTAAAGATGGATCTATGGTGCTGTGTGGAGCTGCTTCTACTGAAGGCAGAATGAATTTAGTATTTTGTTCTATTATTATGAACATCAAGAGAATGTCTGCAAATTTTAAACGTGGAATTATCAGAGTTTTGTTAGATTTTGGGGGGTAATAGTATTTTTTTCAACAAGACTTAAATTTTTGCTCTACTTTTAGAGCAATAGGAAATAGTTTGAAGAAAGAAACTTCTGTATAATTGCCTTTCCCATGGCCTAAAAGTTGAAAAAAACCTTAACTTATGATATTAGAAAAGTGCATGCAAGTGGAAAGCAATTTTAAATAGTTTAAATGTATTAGTAATATCATATGTGCTATATGAAATGGTATTGAAACTGAATATTAAAAAAAAATGTATATATATATATATATACCAGAGAGAATGTCTGACATTTTAACCCTAAAAATAGACCCCATAAAATGTTAATTTAAAGAATAACTGAAAAAAATTACTAAAATTCGAGCTGTCCTTATAATTGTGAACACCTGAAAAATCATCTTTTTACCATATTTAACGTTTTTTAAGATATAAAAACGATAAAACTTTTTAAATATAGTCTATTAATGAAATTCAGATTAATAAAAAATATATTTGTTTAAATAATAGTGTTCAATGTTTAGTTAATATAAAAAAACGGGTGTCCTTATAATTATGAGAAGGAGTGTATTGAACAGTCGGGTAAAATAGAACACCGTTATATCTCACCTGCACAGTGTTACAACTTAGAGGAAGTACATTAAACGTCTTCACTAGGTCCCAGATATGAACTGTAGTTTGTGGTGTGACAATGATAATAGCAGCTTCTGCGCTATAAAATTGCTTCGTTCATCGATATTCATATTTTTGGAGGTAAGTATTACAAATTCTGTAACCTATTTACGAAGGGGTAAAATCGAGTGAAAATATAATATGATTTCCAGCGCGGGAGTTGCGTTAGTGAGTAGTCAGATTCCATGAACTTATTTCTATCAACTCCCGGTGGAGGCTTGTTTATTCTTCAAATTAGCGATTCGGTCAATATGGAAAGTCAACTATTCCATATTATTAGCGATTTTTTAAAAATTTGGATCTTGATAATTTTTCAGTATTGTTTATATATTTAATTTAAATAATAATTTCAAAATTAAATGTTTAATTAAATTATGATTAGTCACGATTATGTGTAAAAAATGCTGTCATATTATGTACTAATTCTAAAAAAAATAAGTATTCCATATAATTTCCTTTATAACTGCTCCATATTACCCGCTTTGTCCATATTACCATATAACAAATTTTATTTTTTGTTAATTAAAAATTTTGCTTTTAAGCCATATTTTTCTGTAACACAAAACTGTAAAATAACTTAAGGGGACTGAGACTTTTGTGACAACCAAGAAGTGGGAAATTTAGGTTGTTGCTTTAATAGCCATATCTTTTTTTAATTATGCATGTATCAATGTAACTTTTTTATGAGATATTAACAAGAAGTTCAAGAAATATTTGATGCAAATTATTTACTCTTATGAGCTTCAGTTTTTTTATAGTAGCACTGTAAACCTACATACTAATAGGTTCACTATATGGAGATACACTTGTTCTGCTTCCCTCTAAAATTTCACAGAACTACTTTCAACAGATTTTTCACAAAGTGTACCAATATACAGAAAAATGTAAAAAAAAACATTTTGAGCCCTTCAAGTTTAAATGTTTATATATAATTAAAACATTCCTGCCTCATAGCCAATTTCTCGTAATATTTCATTTTTTTTTTTTTTTTTTTTTTTTTTTTTCCTGTATCTTCTTTTTTAATTCGGATAATACACTCAAGTTCAGTTCCTCTGCACTTTTAACAGAAACTTTTGTGAATTGATTTCCATGGAATTTTCTTCTGCTAAACTTTTTCTGTCGAATCATGGTCAAATTAAAAAAAAAAAAAAAAAAAAAAAAAAATCCGAAGCAATAAATTATATATATTTGTAATTTGCAGAATCTGTACTATTTTTTAAGCCACTAATTGAAAAATCGACCCCCTTAACAAAACTTCACAGTCTGCTACAGTCGAATTCACAATGATCCAAAATATTTCAGTTTATTACGGTAAGTTCAAATAGAAATGGGAATTTCATATTCCCCTCCGTTCCTCTATGTCTGTGGCATTGTAGTTCCTAAATGAATAGACAGATTTCAATGCGATTTTACTTTTATTATATCGCTGATTTAATCAGGATAGTTCTCAACTATGTTTAAGGAAAATCTTTTTTTTTTTTCTTAATTAATTATTATTATTATTATTTTAAACAACTTTGTAATAATATTTGTAAATTTGCAATTCAGCATCCATATCATATAAACATAGCCTCCTAAACTAGATGCCTACCGCGTGGCTCGGAAACTTGGCAACAGTTCAAACGGTAGACAGCGCCAGCTGATACAGATTGCTCAACTTTTTTAATCAACAGCCACCGAAAATTTTTTAAAGTGGGATTTGATATACATAAAATGCGAATACAATAGAAGAAACGCCGAATATATATATCATATATCACTTCTGAAAATTATTGTGAAAGTTCCAGTATTTGCTCCATTGGCGGCTTTTGAATTTTTGTCGCCATATTAGCGATGGATTTTTTTCTTTTTTTTTTATGAAAAGGTGAAGACTAATTTGCTAATAATTTTATCAGACACTATATATATATGTATAAGAATCCTTCCTATTCTGTTTACATTTTTAATGGTTTTTAGGTGCTTGCTGAAATAAATTTGCTATCTTTAAAACTGCATTTTTTCTATAAACTTTCTATAAAAATAAATAATTTATGTGACTACTATTTAGGTTTAATATTTTTTTTCTTTTTGTAATACTTTATATATATATATATTTGATTTTTGATGCGCTACTTAGATTAAAATGGCTGTTGCTATATTAAACTTCTTGTGGAAAAACATTCGGTGTACTTCAACACCAAAATTAAAAAAATCGCCCAGGAGGATCTATTAAGGAAACTGATAAAATAAAAATATGGTTCACAGAGTTTAAATAATCTATTTAAAAACACAAATTCTTAATATATCATATCACATAAATCTTTTCGAAGTTAGAATAAAATTTAATTTGGAAAAAAAAAGTAATTTTTTTTTTTTATTAACCAAAATTGATGAAATTTGAAATGCAAGTTGGTTTTGTGTTGCACAGGCTGTATATTATATTTTTGGGTTTATTAGAGAAAGTTAAAAAAAAAAATAATAATAAAAACTGCAATTTTTAATCCCACGTCAAATACACGTGACTTAATGAGTAGCAGATTTTTTTTTCTCCAAACGGTTTCCATGCAATCTTCTGTTTTTGCCACCTAAATTTCATACTTTAGTTAAAATTTAAATGGCTAATTTATCAGAAATTAGAAGGTTATTATTTTCACATTTTAATTAATTAAAAGAAAACTAATCAAAAATTCGAAAATCGGGCTTCGAGGTGCATCAGGAGAGGTCATTACGAACCTCTACGCAAATTTGTGTAGCTCTGCGATCAGTCGTTTTCCTAAAAAGCTCTGGACATACATACACGACACACACAAACATCTTATTTTATTATATACAATATATATATATATATTTCTAGGTGTTAAATGTGTGATTGATGACAAAAATGTCTTCCAAGATGTAAAGTTTTTAAAGCAGCTCATTAAATGTTTTATAAATCATGTATATTCTAATTACAACCGTATTTACAAATAAATAAATAATAATAAAAACTAAAATGCTAAAGATACTTTTTTTTTTTTCTGATACGTAATTTTTCAGGAATAATTTTATATTAATATCACCAAAATATATTAGAGTATTGAATATGTATATAAATCCAAATTGGTTCTACTTGAATGCTCATGATTTCGTGCATGCATGAATATATGTACATATGTACACGTGCCCATAATAACTAAATCAACATTTGATTTCATGACTGCATGCGATGTGATTGTGTATATAAGAGATTGGTCCTCCACTTTATGTTTGAAAAATTAGTCCGCGGGGGCCTGTCGTGCACGTGCTAGGAACTCCTCTTTTACCCCATCCTGATTATTATTTGAAAATATTTCTCGAACATATCACAAATTAATGAACTTGTCATAAAGGAGTGCCTACCCCTCGAAAACATGCGTCATTAGTTTCCATTTTTAGAGCAAAAATGGTTTAAGTGTATAAGAAACCATAAAGTAAATGATATTTTGATGACTTACTCTGTCTGAATGTTTCCAATAAATGGTTTCACAATCAACTCAAGAATACCATTTACGTCAGATTGTCATTCAATGAAAATGTATTTTTATGGTATTATATGATGTTTCATTTACTTAGATATTTATGTATTTAGATGAATTAGGGTTAACGATTTTACTATGGAGCATTATCAAATTTTAATAACAGACAAAAATATTGACTATTTAAAAGTAAAATTAACACCTAAGGAAATATTTCTTTTAAGGACGCTTAAAACGTAAAAAGTATTATATATATTTTCTATTGTTTTGAATATATTTCATGAAGATTTATCAACATTTACTTTTTTAGGTATTAAATTTGGAAAAATACTTAAGTAAATCTTCCGCTTCATGATTTTTTAGTGGACGAGAAAATACATTTAAATGCAGTTTTAATTTTAATTTTTTATTTAATTTTATTATTATTATTTATTTAATTTGCAATTTTAAACGTCAGTTTTGAAAATTTATTTCTTTATTGATTTTTGCGTACAGGGATAGCAAGAACGTTGTTTTCCTATAATATAGTACTATTTCCTTCATTTAGTTCGTTTTTGAATGACTTGAAAATATTTCTTTCAATATAAATATCAATAAAATATCTACCTTTTGTTGTATATACCAGTAATTAAATTTTGGTTTGTTCCTAAGTGTTTTAAGTTTTAGTTAACGAATGTCTGCGAGTAATAACATTGAAAGTCTATTACAGAAACGTGTTATTATTCAGTTACCTATTTTTGCTGTTTTTTAACCCTCTAATGTTCACTGACTTCTCACTAAAACTAAACATTTAACATTTTTCTAATGCAGAAATATTTTGACATTATTTTCTTGTTTCGTCGAATTTTTAAACTTGTGTTTCTTCTTTGTTTGGTAGATGGTAGCACTACTCCGAAATTTTTAAATGATGTTTCAGAGGAAGCCATAAGCAGAATCATTTTAAATTTCTTTATAGGCGCGAGTACACTGTGCTTCTTTGATGATACACTCATGCCTAGTTTTTTTTCACTTAATGAAGGGCCGTGCTATTAATTTAATATAAAACAACTTTTGCGATTTATATATATAGAGAGAGACAGAGAGAGAGAGTTCCTTTACAAAGTTATTTGTGCATTAAAATTTTAATATTTGATGCTGTAGATTCGATACCAAAAACTTCTCGAAATTAAAAATTTTATTATTATTATTTTTAAATATTTGTGATCAGCTATGGTTTTAATAGCTATTTTTTAAATTAGCTTAGCTATCTTCAAAATAAAATATGTAAGGCACGTAAAAATGTTACTGTTATTATTATTTTTTAAATATGTCTTCATATATATTTATAATTAAAGTTCAAACTTTATCTTATTTGTATATATAGTTATGACTATAATCATTAATGATAAATCCGTACCTATCACAAACCCGTTCATCCTATTATAAGAATAAGTCCGTATATTACAAATGGCATAACATATAGAATACACTAATATAACAAAAGTGTGTTATGTTTGTATAAGAATCCTAGATAAGATTTATTTCTCTACAGACCCCATGAGACAACAAAAACGGAAGAGGTGATCTTTGAAGGAAAAAAAAATCTTACGTAAGTTATTCTCAAAAGTATGTCTAGAAGAAAATTAGAAGGCATTTTAGAAGAAAATCTTTCATTTCTGTTTGCGCTGATGCTTTTTATTCAGTGGTATTAATCAGAGCTTATACAAATATTCCTTTTCAAACACTCTTTATCTAAAAGTTATTTCAGCCTCTAAAAATTTTATACTTTCACATTTTGCTGATTTCCTTCTATAACTATAATGTAAATAGATAGTTAATAAAAAAAAAAAAAAAAAAAAAAAAAAAAAAAAAGAGAGAAAATTCTTTAATAGAGAATGTAAGTCAGAAAAGCGACAAAAGTTTCCGTTGGAAATTTCTTTTAGAAAAATGGCTTAGCTTTATTAACTATTTACCTTTAATGAGAAAATAAAAAGATTTTTTTTAATGAAATATATATATATATATATTGTATTGGTATTTATGCTTAAAAAAATTATATGTATTTGGTACATAAATGGTGTATCAATTTTATTAACTTATTTTTCCAGGAAAGAAAAATCGCACAGGAAGTATGCATTTAATGTTTTAAAAGCTTAATGGTTAGAACAAATATGTGATTAAATAAAAAGTTTCTCTAAAATTTATTTTAATAAATACCTTTTTTTTTTTTTTTTTTTTTTTTTTTTTAAAGTTAAATATAAAATATTTTCAACTGTATGTAAATTATTGCATATTATAAAATTTGTTTTCTCTCTAAAATATAAGTAAATATTCTAAATAGATAAATTTATAAATTAAATTATTTAATTTTAAATAAAACAAAATCACTATTTTAACCTATTAATAATTAACTTAATTTCATATATGATCATTGTATTTTTTCTAAATTTCTATATGTACCCCTTTCATTTATATTTCAAGGCTACAGAAGCCAAATCTTTGATAATTTCATATAAACACTGTAACATAACGTAAGTTCTTATTGGTCTGGTAAAATATATTTTGACTCTGTTTTCGTTTATTTTGCGAACACAGACGGTCTTAAATCGGTTCTCTTTCATCCTAAATCAAAATCTAATTTGCGTGCTTTCTTGACGCCATATCTGCATTAAAAACTTAGTCGTAAATGTGCTTTGCTTGCTGTTTCTCATGAACTAAAACTTGGCTGAATCATTCCAATTTTCTAATAACAATTGTCAATGAATTTCTGGTGACCTTTTCAAAAATTACACAGGTTTATTTTTCACGAAAATTGCAACCATGTTCTTCTTGAGTATTTTGAAACTGACAAATCTAACATGTAAACGTCATGGATAATTATTTTCTCTCAATCGTCTAAAGCACTTTATTTTGATATGTAGTCGTGCAAAAACTTACAATCGTCTGCTTGTATTAGATTTACTCTCTCCACATCGATATTATTTTAATTTATTAAGTTTAAATAGGACTATGTTCACGGACCTTATCCAATATTCCTTGAATAGTAAATAAACATGCCTGTGCTGAAACACTCAATAATACCTTTTCCTTGGATAGGAATTTAGCACTCCTTGTTTATATATTTATTAATGTTAAACATATTTTCTTACTTGTCAGCTTATTTCAACAATTCAGTCAACGCAGCAATAGTGCATATTACAGTATATATATATATATAGATAGATATATATAGATATAATTGATATACTTTAAATGAATCATAGAAAAAAATTGCACTAGCATTTAAATTGAATTAAAGTAACTTTTATTTCAGTGTTGTTGGTATTATCATGTATCTATTAATTGCTAAATTTTATAACGTTCTTAAATTCTTCACTTCATATATACTGTATATTATCTTTAATATTCCTTAATTTCTAAAATATTAATTTCTATTTGTAAAATGTCTTAAAATATTGCTACACTAAACTTATCTTTTAAATGTTAACACTGTAACTAATTTACATTCTACACCACAAAAAATTTATTTTGAAATTTCGTCTTCCACCCCCTCTACGGTGGCAAAAAGCAGTTTCACGCCTGGTCTGGTTACCTAGTTCTATCCTTCCCCCCAAAAGAACGAAGATCTTCAAAAGTTTCCAGTGAGGTTTCTAAGTGATGTACTCAAAAAGTAGTGTCTCCGAATTTCAAAATGCAAATTTTAAGGTGAGAAATGTAATATAAACCTATTTTCTAGAATGACGTCATTTATATATTTTAGATTTAATCAAATACTCCAGACGATTTACTTTTTTAAATAAAATTAATTCTCATTGTTGTAGTCACGTGATTAAATATAATTTGTATAAAATCACGTTTTTAAAATAGAAGTATTGCTTCAATTTTTTTAAATAACAGAACATTTCGATCCAAAAAATCTCTCTCAAAATGCTGATACGTTTGTGATACAGTCGTCAGAATTTTTAAAATTGATAAAAAAAAAAAAAAAAAAAAAAAAATTCAATATTCTCCACTGGAAAACTATTGTTCACGAGGAGAGATCAAAATTGCTTTGAAAGGGAAATAATTTTTTTCTCTTAATTAATTGTATTTTCATTGGAATCATATGGTAATATAGTAGAAAAGTTTATGCAGTAAGAGGCATTTTGGTGATTGTGAAACATATTCTTATCAATACATACATATAAGTGTAGACTAATTCACTGACTGACTGACTCAATACAGCCGTGGTAATTCTAAGATGTATGGTGTCACAAATTTTCATCTGAAGGTTGTTTTTAGGACCCTGAACTCCACTATGTCGGAGTTTTATGAAATGACTTCATTTTTTTCCTTCCTAGGTGCTGGAGACATATATTTGCGAGCATAATCTAGGCTCCAAATTACTTCACGGTGGCGGTATTGCATATGGATAGATTAGACAAATGTTTAAAAAAAAAAAAAGCGGCAATTTTTGTAATTTTTTACAATGGGGGAAAGGATTTAATGTAAGGGGATTTCGTAAAATCAGGACTTTTATGTAGAACACTACTAAAAACTGTAGAAAGAAATTGAAGGCCGCTGTACGTTTTATTAAGGCTGTCTCCAAGTCTAACTTTAGATTTTCTGTGAGTTTCGATTCTGGGGAACGGAATTACGAGAGGCAAATTCGATAGACACTTTTCAGCCTTAAATTTCTGGGAAATCTACAGCAGCTAGGGTGATGGATTTTTGTGCGTTAGTTGGTCATGTGCATCCAACAGCCACTGTAACAGGATTTTGCATCCCCAACCTCCCAATTCCGCTCTTTCTGTGGACGAGGAAGGATAAAAGTCCGTTCTTAAGCGTATCTCTACTCCAAATTATCTCAGAAAATATACGTTTCAATTGTGGGTTTGTTAAGCGTACTCAACACACACTATAAAGCGTTTTTTCGAAATTCCCCTTCCAACCCTTGGGACTGGCGTTGGGAGAAACACGTTTAAATGCATAACACTGTTATCTCAGAAATGTAATTTTATGGTGTGTCGGCTAGTAATGTATTTTCAGGTCTGGGAATTAATTTCACTTACATTCGTGGCTGTACAATTAAAAAAGTCAGATAAAGGAGAGCTCGAGCAGCGTGCTTATGTAAGGCGCTACCACACGCAATGGGGGCCGGAACACGATATAGGGCAGACGAGAAATATGCTGGATTTCCGGACATTGAAGACCTAAACTAGGTTTGTGAGTGAATAAATTTCTTTCTTATACGATAAAGCACTACCGCAGGCAATGAGTCCAGGAATCAGCATGTCGTGGGCGTGAAAGTTGAAGTCGTAAGCAGCGGGAACCTTGATTGAAATTTTGACCGACTTTAAATATTTGTTTTTAGTTTTTGACATTTTTATATTAATAAATTATATTAAATTTTGAAAACTGATTTAAATGTAGTGACTAACGAAACGGGCGACGTCTGCTAGTTATTAATAAAACTGCTTAAAAATCTCTTTCTCTCTTTCAAACAATATACTAATGCACTCATGTAAATCCACTATATTAAGAGCAATTTTTTTAATAATATAAATTAACCACTAAACTTATATTTAAATTTCAGATTATCTTTCTTTTCGAATTGATGTTTGAGTGAAATTTCATTTTATCAATACGTGGTCAATGTTAATAAAAAAAAATTCTGCAAACTATTCACATATTGAAGTTAAAATTCCGTGTGAAAACCTTATGCAAATCCTCTAAACATTTAGATTTTTTTTTTTTTTTTTTTTTTTTTTTTTTACACACGTAGAAAAAATAAATTTTTGATAATCCGTAAGAGATTTACCACTGAATGGATATAGATTTTTCAAATATAATGATTTAGCCGAAAATTTTATTTCATATGCAAATTGCACATTTATTGTATGTGAATATTACTTAAATATTATTGGTTTTTTTTATTTAAGAAGATTATATATATATATATATATATATATATGTGTGTGTGTGTGTATTAAATGAACCGATAATTTGATAATATGGTATTTTTAAAATTCTTATTTAATGGCTCAAAAACTAATTTATGTTTTCATTCAGTTTGCATTAAGTATTGTGAGCCATTTTAGAGTACCCCCTTATTGTTTTCTTTTATCTACGTTTTTATCAGAAAATCGAAAGTAAAACCGAAAATAAATTAGTTTTGAGAACTTTAAACGTTTATCCTTCAGCAGGCTAAACACCATTTTACGTTAAACCACTTTTGTTCAAAAAGATTCTGCTTCATAGAGCGGGTGATTGCGACTAGGCTAAATCGATATGTTGCGGTCGCGTGCGGCCCCCGTTTTTGTGCCCGCCCTGCCAGTTATTTTAATAATTGCTGACGTGCCCTATTCATCACATTAATGCGTAACACGTATGAATGTTTTTAGTTTATTTCAAAGTATTGTGGAAGGCTTTTTGCTGGTCGGGAAATCGGGAATATCGTAATGAAACACAATTAGAAACAGGTGGGAATAACGGGGAATTGTTTTAATGTATTTAGAAAATATTCGATTGATCCCATTTTTGCACAAATGGACTTATAAATTATAGTGATTAATGTAGATAAAAATTTTGCCTCTTGTAATAAGAGAATAAATGTGTATAATTTTTAATATTGTTTAAATAAATGTTAAAAACAGTATTAATATAATTGATGTTTCTTTTTTTTTTCTTCTATTAATTATTTTTTTTATCTATCTGTTTTTCCTGATGCATCAATCACTTTAATTTTTAATTTTACATTTAATATATTTTTATTGTGTTTTGTCGAGGAATATGCTAATAAATCAATATAGTATATATTAACAGGACTTTTTCACTGTGTGAGAAATACAAAAATTTCGACATCAGTAAAGAAAGCAGAAAGTTTGCATGTAATTACATAGAAACAAATGACGATATCAAAATGTCGAGAAAGTCTTTTTTCTGTACGAAATACAGAAATATCGTAATGAAACATACGTAGAAATAGCTATAAGAACGGTATCTGATTTTTATGTGGTTTGAATATCAGATTGGACTTACATATGCAGAAACGAATGAAAAAATTACAGTGATTGTTATTATTAATTATATATATATATATTTAATAAATAATTTGCTTTTTTTTTTTTTGTTTAAATAAACTTAGAAATGATATTGAAGTAATAGATGGTTATCTCATTATATTTTTCCATCTAATTTTCCTAAATCGGTATTTCTTTTTTGTTCAAAATTTTCGCAGGACGTCAGGACTACAGTAGTCAGATTTTTAGAGTATATAATTCTTAATCGAAAGATTGCCAATTCAATGATTAAGCTGTTCAAAGATTGGTCTGTGCGTTATTGGTAGCAGTTGCACGAAAAATCTACCGTGGTTCTCTAGACTTTTTGATTATGAAAACAGAATTTAAAAATATAAAGAAAAGAAAATCATTGAATAAATCTCATAACAATTTTCTCTATATAATAAAATGGGATTCCGTCGCTAGTAGTGACATGTGGAGAGTCTCCGAGAGCTACAGAACGCATACAGACGCGTTATTTATATCAATTACTCAACCATTATACATGCATAAGTCCTTAAAAATTATTATAGCTTTCAAGCTTTGTACATGTTTGAAGACTATTAAATCAGCATTTATCTGTTTTGTTTATTAGTTTCGTTTTGAATTGCATAGCTGCCAAATTTTCCCGATTTTCAGGACGATTTCGTTCCAGAATTTCATGATAGTGAATTTTAAGATCTTAAATCTCCGAAAATTAAAATAAGAAGTTTCTCTAAAAATATAATATTGGTTATTTTTACTTTAAAAATGTAAAAGTTGGAAACTATAGAATTGATTAATTACTTTATATATATAGTTTTGTTTTCTTGTAGCCATTAATGCATTTTATTTTACAAAGCCTTCGTAATTTAGGGATTTGAAAATTTTCTGTTTCAAATTTTTCGGAAAACCCACAATTCTAACGACAATATCCTCCATGTTGCGAAAAAATAATATCTTTCAATGTTACCGAAGAGGGAATCACCCCTTCACAATAGATGAGTATTGTAAGGACATATCTTCGAGCAAAACCTACTGCGGGTGAACCCGAAACCATTCTCAATTGCCTACTGCGTAGCACTAGTGCAATGTTAAAATAATTTCGGAAGTTGACATTCGTATATCGTGGTTGAACGATAAAGGCTTAAAATAAGGGATTTTTTCATGATATATACATTTTTATCCTTTAGAATGAGGAAGCAATACAGTAATATGTCTAAGTTAATCGTTCGAGCAGCAAAGCAATGGGTGCATTGCCGCTACGATGTTGCACTCGTACCAACATTTTTCGTTTAATGAAGGATCTATTACTTCAACTCAAAACGAAGGATTACTATATTCGAATCGGCCATAGATTGTTGTGTAAATTAACTGTGGCTGATACATGCAAAATCTGTCTTGCCTGTAATACCCTTCATTTTCTGTAAAAACAATACCTATAGGAACTACCAAAGCGAGGAAGCTACCTTCTCTTAGGAGAATTACAATTCAGATAGCGGGTCATTCATCCCTAGGTGTAAATCTCAGACCGTTGATAAATGTTCAATGCGTAGCTGTAATCTGTTGAAAAATTCACTCATTTCTTTTATTTTCTGTAACATGATAGTAGTTTCTCTGAAGGTATGCTTGTGAATACATTAACAAGATCATTTTTGACGTATTAAAAAACAAAAAAAGTCTGATAACTATAAAGTAAAAAGAAAGTTTTCAGTTCGCATAAATAGATAAAAGTTTCAAAGTATTGTGGAGCTAAATGAAAATTGCGAATATCATACTAAAAATTTTTACGGATAGGTGAAAATTACAGGCAATCACTTTAATTCCATATAATATCAGATTGGTCGCATTTATGAAGACAGTAATTAATTCAAAAATTATAATGAACACTGTATCTCTTTAATAAAAATCATGGCTCTTAATACAGCAAAAAAATTAATTTTCTTGTTTGAATAAACTGTGTGACATAATACAACAATATAATAAAAAGTAATTAATAAGATCAATAACATTTTCTTTATTTATTTATCAATGACCTTCATAATTTGGTATTATTACTTTCTTCTATATGTATATATAGAGAAAGTATCGGATTTGTGAAAATTTTCGAACTCCAGTTTCTATGGATTTACACGTTTTGGGATGTCCTGAACACGATTTGACTGTTTTAGAAAATGTCTGTCTGTCTGTGTGTGTGTGTGTATCACAAATTTTGTGAACGCTGTATTTCACGAACCAATGAACGAAATTTAACCAAACTTGGTATTTAGACCATGACATAAAGCGGTGTTGATTAAATTTGTGGAACAATTGCTCAACAGGTGGCGCTGTGGTCGCATTTTTTCAAAATTTTTAACATAGCAGTATAGGACAAAATTTTCGTATAAATGTACGTAATGAGAGTTATTTTAATCGTATGATTGTAAAATTAATATGAATTATTGATAATAGTAGTAGTTAATAAAGAAAAAAAATTTGTGCATGTGGGAGCATTGTTTAAATTTTGTGTAAAATTATATAGAAGAAAGTCATGTGGTAACCACGATACTAGTTTATTAATAACATCAGTACTTTTTAGAATTTTAATCATTACCCATCTGTTTTTCCGAATCTTCAATTACCTTTCATCAGCAATTTTTTTATTTGGGATATATTTTTTTCATTTTGCTTATGTAAGTACATGCTGGTAAATCAAAATCTTATAAACTTATCAAGACATCGTTGTTATATGAAAAATAGAAAAAAATCAATGAAGAAATTTTGCGTGGAATCTCACAAAAACAGACGTAAATCTCAAAGCGTTTGGGAAAGTATTTGGGGGGGAGATAAAATCGCTATGATTGTATTAAAAGCACTTAGGAATAGACGGAACTAAAGTAACACTGTTTTAATGTCTTTAGAGTTTCAAATTGGACACTTTTATAGAGTAATGAATCAATAAATTGAAATAATCAGAGTATTTTATAATTTATTATTGCAGCTCGTAATCAAGCTATGATTATTTTAATATTTCAATACATAGATATGATAATAATAATAATAATAATAATAATAATAATAATGCGTGCTTCATTCAATGGTTTTCTTACTTTGCCATTACTTATTCAGCACTTTTTAGGCGATTAATCTTTGTCCATTTTTATTGAATCATTAATCATTTTTATCTGTAGTGTCCTCATTCGATATATTGTTTTGTCATGTGGTTTGCTTTATAATATGTTTATAAATCAACATATTATAAAGCAAACCTTTATTTATATATATATATATATATATATATATTAATAAAGAAGAGAATTTCGCTAATTGAGTTCCTCAGAAACAGATAAAAATTATTAAATTTACACTAAAACAGTTTTTGGAACACTAAATTAACTGTGACGCTTACTTAAAATAATAGATTACACGGAACTGCGATGAAATTTTTTTATTCGTGATGATGTGTTTTTTGGATGCTGATTAAGGAAAAAACTATTAAAAATTTTCCATCATGTACAGTTTTGGTAAAAAAAATGGGATATTTTGAGCTTAAAGCTCCACTCTTTGAACTCCCATCTAAATTATTTCACGCAAAATCTAGGTGATGTGAATGAAGAACAACGAAATTTATTTCATCAAGACATAAAAGCGATGTAGAAGAGGTATCAGAAACGATAGACTGTCAACATGTTAGCAGATTATTGTTCGATAGAATTCCCCCCTCCTTCCTCAATCCCCTTAAGCAATGCACAAGAGAAAAAACTCTAGACGGAGCTTCAATGTAAAGAAACACATTTAAAAGGTAATACGTAAATAATAACCTATTTTAATGTATTTTATACATAAAAAGTTTCGAATTTATTATAGGCTTTTTTTTTTTTTTTTTTTTTTTTTTTTCTCTTTTTAATCTTCATACTTTATTGTAAAAAATACGTGATAGAAAAAAAAGACAGATATTTCTGAATTCAGTGCATCAAAACATATTAGAGACACCCAAAGCAGTGTGAAGAAAGATTTAATAGTACGATTTCGCTGACCTGTGTTATTGTTGTTTGTGTTTTATTTAAGAACAATATTAGATTTCAATTTAAAAATAAGGAAGCGTTTGGACAATTTCAAATAATTTCACTAAAGTACCAATACTATTACTTCTATGTTTTACATTTAACTTTTAATTGTCTTGCCAATAATGAATTCAGCTGATATATATATATATATATATATATATGTCCATATCTTTTAACAATAACATAAAATTTAAGAGTGCGATTTCGTAGACCTGAGTTACTGTGAAACTAAATTCAAAACTGGTGTACAATCAATAAATAGATTATAAGACTTCTTCACACACCATAAATTTTAAGTCAGCACAACAGGTTTCGAAAGGACGTAGCCTTTCTTCCCCAGGTGAGAAAAAAAAAAAAAAAAAACGTGCCACTGCCTTGGAGGCAAAAGCAAGACAGTCTTGCTTTTGCCTCCAAGGCAGTAGCACGTGTTTCTTTTTTTTTGCACCTGATGAAGAAAGGCTACGTCCTTTCGAAACCGGTTGTGTTGGCTTAAAATTTATGGTGTGTGAAGAAGTCTTATAATCTATTTACGGAGTTATTGTGATTAGTGTTTTATTTAAGAACAATATTATATTTCAATTTAAAAATGCGGAAGAAACGTTTGGACTATTTCAAACAATTTCACTAAAGTACCAATACTATTATTTCTACGTTTTACATTTAATTTTTAATTGCCTTGCCAACAATGAATTCAACTGATATATATATATATATATATTTTTTTTTTCATATCTTTTAACAATAACATAATTTGCACACGACACATTTTAGACATGGCTGCATAAATATGTTTTAAACAATCTGCATTTTAAAAGCGAAATTGTGAAGATAAGACATTATTTAAATTAAAGCCTTCCTCTTTCCATTTCCTGCAATAATTCCATAACAATGCTATCGGCTCTAAATACATGAATGCATACCGTTTACTATTCAATTGATTGAAAAGGGTTATCAGAGGTTAGAGTATGGTTTATTTCCTGTATTAATTATCTGGTAGATTGCATGTAATAGCTGATAGCATTTGAATCATTCGATAATGATCTAATTAGAATAACATTATCAAATATGAGGAAAATGTAAATTTCTGACACAATATATGAAAATGCATAATAAGCAACAGTGCGAAATTTATATGCATACAGAAAATATTTCTTAAATTCAATAATCCCGAAGATAATTCATTTTGAAATAAATATTGATTTCTTTAATGATTTTATGATAATTAGATTTTAAGGATTTGGTTTTTGAACTCGCATGCATTTGATCAAGAGATATATTTTTTTAGAAAGTTTTTTTTTAAACATGTTCATTTTACTGTGATTTGTGTATGTAACAGGTTTATTTAATGTTATTTTATTTTATTTATTTATTTATTTTCCATTTTTATTTAACATTAGAGAATATTACCTCCAACATATTAATAATTTGATAAAATAGATACTTGAAGAAATTATTTTCTTAAATTCTGGGTTACAAATATATATATATTAATTTAATAAATCGAATTTGGTGACTATTTCGCTGCATGCATTCAAGATTTTTAATTTTCTGTGTCAGATGTATTTTTTATTAATTATTTGCAATATTCTCCTTCAAATAGTAAAGTGTAATTATTTTTCTTTATATATATATTATTCATATTTTGTTAGTTAGTAAATAATTTTTCTAATTTATGTTTACTATCCATTCAATTTTTATATTTATTTATTTATTTATTTTATTTATTATTATTATTATTTATTTATTTATTTATTATTATTATTATTAGGCTTTTATGTTTCGGAAGAGCAATTAAGATTTTACAAGGGTATAAAATACAGTATAAAGCTAACTTCTGTAATTCCCTCATGCTAAATGGAAAATTTTACCTGGAACAATTTCTAAATCAGTTTTTTTACATGATTATTATTCATTAAATAAATGTTATACCGTGACGTGTCAACAAACATACTTAAGAAATGAGGTTAAATTTAACACTTTTCTTGGACAATGTTCATCAAAAAAATAATTTTCAAAATAATTTTTAGAATGTAGTTTTCTTTTGTAATAAGATACACTGATAAATAATTTGCCTGCAAAAACTGTAGAAAATTAAATAGGTGTGAATGAGATACTTTTATTGTTCAGGAAATAAGCTACAGAAAGTGATAATTTCTCGCTTGCATGCTAAGAAGTAGTTTAGAATACGGTGCTAAATACCCAAAATACCTCAACCAGGAACTATAAATTTGTCCTATCTTTCTCACAAGCTATATTTCTTATTAAAGTGGAACATAGCAAAGTGAAAAAAGAAGTTTATACAAAGCAGCACGCAACATTTTTTTAAAGTACACATTAAAACTGCTTCAATTATTTTATAACACCTAAACAATTTATAATTTGGAGTTGCAATTTCTTTTTGTTTCTACTTTAAAAACTTTGTATGTGTTACATAGTACATGGTTTCATTAATACAACTTGTTTTAACACTGAAAAAAAAATTAGTAAATAACCAGATCAAAATAAAACTTTTTTAATTAGAAAAATGTAGCAGCACTTAATAAAAACATACTCAGATTTTTTTTTCCATGGAAAATAAATCACATAAAAAAATTATAAACAATATTAGCGGAAAACCAAAAGTGAATGAATATATACATATATTCTCTCAAATAAACTATTTACGCAAATGATTATAATGTATATATTCGTGTGTTTCTTTGGTGAATTAATTGACTGTTCTCATACTTTTCTTTTACTATCAAAAGGATTATGCAGATAGATAGATAGATAGATAGATAGATAGACAATAATATTATTAAATACATTTTTTTTAATTAAATAATCTTTGTGAAATGAAAAATAAAGAACTTCTATAATAAAAAAACAAGATTTCTCTCTCTCTCTTTCTCTATACCTCTTTACACACACACACACACACACACACACACACATATATGTATATATATACACATATATATACTGTATATATATATATATATATATACAGTAGCCGCCGCTTTATAAAATCACTGGTTAATAAAGTCAGCCGCTTAATCTGATCAAATTGCTGCGTCCGGAATCAAATCATTACAAACCGCCGCTTAATGAAATCAACATCGCCGGTTAAAACTCAAAAGAAAATCTCTTCAACAGCAAAAATGATCATTTATGTAAGCTAAACAACAAATTTTATTTTCTCGGCGGATTTTTGAAAAAAAAAAAACTTTGTCGAAAATTTTACGCCTAAAAAAAAAAAAAAAAGAAAGAAAAAGAAGTAAAATAAAGAAAAATACGCCCCGCCATGTGTTGTAGTTATGAATTCAAGGAATTAATTCTTCATATGAATGGCCAATGAGTAATTTTTTCTGTCTTAAAATATTCAAATAGAGTTTCTAGTTCTTATTTTGAAGCAACTTAGCTGCAAGATATGCAAGCGGGTATTTTTTATTGCGAAATGTAAAGCGTAAAATTTTGGTAAAGTATGATGGTTTTTTCAAATGTATAGTCAAAGGAAGGCAACATCGAAGCTTGAAATTTCTCAGTTTGCTTCATGTAAACGTAATAATAAAGATGATATTAGTACCTAAATTGTACCAAACCGAAGAGTGAATCGCAAGCGAAAATTAATAAGGAAAGCAGAAGTCATTAACGCAGTACTTCTAGATAGGTACAAGAATGCCAGGTCAAAGAAAATTTCCATCTTTTACGCAATTTTGTTTTTTAAAGCTGAAAAATTTGCATGGATGATAAGTAGCAAAAACTCCATTTTTACGGATGGCTAGTTGATAAATGGAAGGACGAAGAACTTCTTTCCATATTTAGGTAATGAATACTCTTTTATTGAGTTCGAGCATGTTCGCCGGATATAAAAATCAGCCGCTTAATAAAATCATTTTAATAAAAACAAACGTGATTTTATAAAGCGGCGGCAACTGTATATAACTATATTTGTTGTTTAGAGAGAAAAAAAAACATTTTTACTTGACGCAGAAGCTCTTTGTTCGAAAAAAGCCTTGATTTAAAAGTATTCAAAATATTTTATGTCGTAACAACTATAATTAGTATAAAACAATATTGTAAGGTCTGCGCGAGTTGCTTGTTGAAGCATACACATATATGTAAACATATATGTTAGGACACAAAAATCAAACTCTAGTAAAATAAAACAAAATTTAACATTATTTATAGCTATGAAAAACAAAACGAAAAATTTTTGAGAAATTTCTATTCTCGATGCGTATTATTGAATAATCCAGTCAATGAAAAAATTCACTATAATCACTTTAGTTTAACAAATGACTTGTAACTTTCCAGCACACACAGGCTACTCCATTCTAAATACTTAAAATTCTGTATTTTTTTTATTTTTTTATTTTTATGTTTTTGATATTTTTTATTTAAAACCATATTAACCTTTTCATGGGTGAGATAATTACGCTCATTTAATGTTAATAACTAACAGAATTTAAGAACAAGTTTAGAATAAAAGAAATATATACAGGGTGATCCAAAAATTACATTAAAAAAATTATTATTCAAAAACTATTGACCATAACACTATACGACTTTCACTGGAGTGCACAGAAAGACATGGGATGTTTTTTTTTTTTTTTTTTTTTTGTTTGTTTTTTTAGGTAACAAAATATTTATTCGCAAATTCATTTAACTTTTCTAAATCAAGTGTCGTCTTAACAGTGAAATTAATTTTTTTACAGCAACGCTGAAAATTCAACAACATAACTAAGACTATAAATGATCAATGTGACGGTCGTTATTAATTAAAATGACCGTCAGACGTTGTGTAGTGGAAATTCTAAAAAAAGTTTCGGTATTTGCAATATGCCGTTATTCAATCAGACGGATCTGTTTAAAATGTGAGAGGACACTTCAAAAACATCGCGATATGTTGATGAAAAATGTAACTGGTATTTTTTCTTATATATATTAATAAAACAATCACATGCTTTTCTGTACATTTTAGTGAAAACTGCATACACTTACTGTCTTTACTTTTTGAATAATATATATTTTTTATATTTTTTATATGACTTTTGATATCATACGGTATAAATATATATATATATATATATATATATATATATATATACATATATTTACCGTTAAGTTATAAAAGAAAAATCTTGTCGAAAATTTTCGAGATGAATTTAACAGTTACATTCCATCACTTTCAAAGGGGTTAAAATAAATCTGTCTAACAAGTTTTCTTTTGTACACTGTAAAAAAATTAACTATTACCAGCTGCAAGAAACTCTCTGTGATTGGAGAAATAATTATTTTCTCCAATCACAGAGAGTTTCTTGCAGCTGGTAATAGTTACTTTTTTACAGTGTAGTAAAAAATGTGAAATATTTACTACAAAAAATGTAACTTGTGATTTTAGAAATATATTCATAAACCTGCAGAAAATATACTGCGGTAAAAAATGTAACTGCAGAACTGTCTCAAAGACAGGCTAAAGTTTAAAATATCTTATATAAACCAGAAGAATAATTTATCTAGTAATTTACCACACTAGAAATAGCTATTTTTTCTCAGAAATATATTTTCTTGCGGATATTCGTTATTTTAATTAGCGTACCGGATATGTTAGCCTTACCACAGCAGTGATTCATAACATATTGAATTATAATAATATTCATTTATTCAAAGTTCCTTCGATGTATCTGTTAATCCCTGTTTTATGACTAAAAAGTCACTATTTTATTAAATTTTGTAATTTGAAAATCACAGTAAAACTTAATATTTATTACATAGATACATTTATCACAAGGCGTCAAAACTATTCAATAATAATTATTATTAAAAAGAGGCATTAAATGCCTCCAAAGTAAAGCTATTTTTAAGCAAAAGTAACTGTATGCTGAAGATTGATTAATATATAATAAGAGTTATTATGCATATTGCATGCTTCATGATATATATATATATATGTGTAACAGTAGGATTGTAAACCAAAATTTAAACTAAAAGAAAATGTTTGCAATACTGTATTTTATTTTTCAGGATTACTGTCTATGTGTTATATGTATAGACGTATTTATGTACTTAATATTTGATGGATATATGCAAATATTTCTTAATTTGAATATGATGTCGGTATATCAGAGACTTAATTACATATCGCATGCAACTGTATTAGTATTGACGAAATAATTCAGTTAAAGATTAAGTTTCTTTTCTTTTTTAAGAAAAATCTACGATCATGTTTGTTATATTACATGATAAAATTATAATTCTCAAATATTTATTATAATGAAGCTTGTAATTTTAACTTCTGTCAAAAAATGGTGGCGTAATTAAGTTATGATAAATGAAAATTCATCCTAGAACAAGAACATAAACCGCGACAAGATTAAAACGTTTCTAATTACTGCTTAGTATTTATTATAAGTTAAACATTAAATCTTACTGTTTTTTTAGAATTTTAATTATAAGTTTCTTTATTACTGGCACTACGCCTACTACAGGGTAGTTATAATTAAAATTCCCCTATAAACAGCATCCTACAGTGCAAACGGGTGAACAGAACGCAACGAAATTTGGTAGGTAGTCTATACACGAGATCGCTCACGGAGTTTCGAAAAAAACTTTCAGTTCCGAAATATCCACCAGAGAGCGCCTTTTCCAGAAAAACATTTTAACACAATAAGCAACGAAAACGGAATACAGAAACAATATTAACAATCCAGAACAAGAATTATGAGTAATAAAATGTAAAACCGGATATCCTAACCGGACAAACCGTCCTAATCTGGTTTTGTTTCTGCAAACTGAACTGTTCTTTTTTTCTCAAACAGCGTACTGTTATAGATTTCTAACCTTTACTTAATGTGGTTCGATGACAAGTTGGTCAGAAACCAGTCAATAAATGTTAATATTGCTTCTGTATTCCGATTTGGTCGTTTCTGTTAAATTTAATGGTTTTCCGGAAAAGGCGCCCTCTGGTGGACATTTTGGAACTAAAACTTTCTTTTCGAAATTTCGTGAGCGCATCTCGTGTATAGTCTATATACAAAATTTCGTTGCGCTGTAGGATTCTGTTTACAGGGGAAGTTTAATTATAACCACCCTGTATATATATATATATATATAGGTAGATAGATAGATAGATAAATTTAAGTGATTTGCCATTGACACATATGTTACATTATAATAACATTATATCTTCTTTTTAAAGTATGCACATTTTTAATATTTTGTGAAACTGCCAATAATCTATTTTCCAAATCCATATTTTTCACAGAAACGTAATCTTGGAAGAATTCCTCCTACGCATAATTTTAACGCAATCTTCACATAAATGCTCAAACTACGTCACAAATTTGAACACAAAAGCTGCGACTTTCTATCTTTTTCTATTTTCCTCCTATCATCAATTCGTTCCACTCTGTTTTCCGAAAAATAAAAAAAAAGTCCCAAATTTCAATTTCCACGTAAACTAAGCTCCTATTCTTTTGTTGGAACAGTGCGTTTTGCGGCAGAAAAGAAAGGAAATCGGACCCCAGGAGCCATTATTTCGTATGCATGGACAACTTAATTTCATTCGCATTACCATGGGGCTCCTTTAAGGGGTGCAACTTGATCGCTTTTAAGGCTCCCGAGGGCTAAATAGTTGATCAGGAGCGTAGAGGATGGAAGGCAAAATTGCAATTCTCATCTAATCTTCTTGGAAATAGAATATTATTAGGCGCCCTCTGTTGTTGACAAGAATTTTTCAGTCTGAGATTGTTGAATTTCGTGAAGTAGGTAGGTTCTGCGGGAGGTTTTATTTTGTTTGCGGTTTTATTGTATTTGCATTTCACAAACTAATGGATTTTTTCCCTTTCTCTAGGCGTGGAATTAGATACAAGATTACCTATTTGCATTTATTATAATACAAAGGTTCAGGTTTTGAGTTTGTATTTGTTGGTATACACAAAGTTATTATCTGAATACATTGTTACCAAAGGTAATGGATAAAAAGATATAAAATGGTTGCGGTTGAGGATATCGAAACTTCAACAGGTGATAGAATATTTAACAGATATTTGGATCTTTATTTTTCTTTTATTAGTCATTCTTTCGCCATTTTACAGAGGATGATTTTTTTTTTTTTTTTTTTTGCATTATAATATCAAATCATCCATCTATTATATCAAGAAATATTGGAGAACCGAAGATATAATAAAGAGATTCAGGTTTTAAGTTCGCATCTATTGGTATGCAGAATCTTAGTATTTGGTATATTTTTATTAAAATTAACGAATAAAAAAATATAATAATGGCTGTGGATAAATTTATGAAAACCTCAACAAGTGGGAGAATATTTAACAAAAATTCGGCTGTTTGTAGTTTGTAGGGCTTAAGGCCGATTGACTAAGCTAGGGTCTTAGGCTTATGAGTGGAATGCCGTCAATAGGGGGTCTTCTAAGGGGTCCTAGCTCGTATTTACGCGAGTTTCGGAGAAAACCACGGAACAGCTAGGTCGATGAGCGCAACCTGGGATAGAACCCGACGCTTCCCATCAACCAGCTTTGAGCGCGGAACTGCTCAGCCGCTGGTGGGTGAACAGATATTCGGATCTTTATTTTGCTTTTGTCAGTTATTGTTCTGTTTTTGTCATTTTTATAGTTTTGTAATTAATATTAAAATAACATCTAATCATACATTTACTATATTAGGTAATATTGGAGAGAACCGAAGAAATAACACAAATGTTCAGGTTTTGAGTTCGTACTTATTGGTATACACAAACATAGTATCTGCTACTAAGTTTGACTAAATCAATACTGGTAAAGATGACAACATAGGTACTCTTTTTAAATACATGTATATTTATTCTCTGGAAATAAATGAGTAAATTTAGCGACCGTTATTTCTAGGTAAATAAATTTATTTACTTATTTATTTACTAATTGAGTGGTTTTCTTAAAGCTAACGCTTAAATTTCAAACAGGAAAGGAAAATTTAGCTGCTTGCATAAATTATAAAACTTTTTCCAACTGCATTGTTTACATTTCTTAACATTTGATGTAATTTATCCATTTAATACATATAAAAATATTTTAATTATGGAAGCTTGTAAAAATATATTCATCGTTTCAGTCTGAAATATAAATCAAAAAATAAATTGTTTTTGTGTAATCATTTTAAAATTGTTTTTGTCTAGACATTATCTAAGACTTTTTGTGTACTAAAAATTAAGTATTTCTTTGCGTAGTCTTTGTACACAAATATTTATTTATTTTTCAGAAATTCTATAAATAAATATAAGCGTTAGATCACACAAAGATATACAAATGAAATTCATATTAACACTTAATTTTATTTTTATTAAAAAGTGTTAAAACTTATGTTAAAAAAGATGACAGCATATGTACTCACTTTAAATAAATGCATATTTACTCTCTTTAAAATAAATGAGTTAATTTACTGACCGATATTTCTAAAGAAATAAATTTATTAATTCATTTTACCTTATTAATTCATTTTTGTGTAAAATGTGGTTTCTTTTTCTTTTTCTTTTTCTTTCTTCTTCTTTTTTTTTTTTTTTTTTTTACACAGTTGCTTTGTGAGTTATTTCTGACCATAATAAACTAGTAAAAAAGGTTTTCTATAATTTTGTGATGCTTTCTATTTTTTCATAAAATAAATCTCATCTAATTTTTACAAAGTAAAATAATGTAAAATCGAATATCAAGGAAAGTTTAACATTTGCGAAAAAGTCGAAAACTTATATTTTCTTCGATAAAAAAACCACCGTTTTGAGCTCAAAAATATAAATTCTAACCTACTACTCACGTGACTGCGACAGTAAGAAAACAATAATTAAAAAACTAAATAAATAAAACTTTCCGAGACTATAATAGATAGATTAGTCTATTGAAATTTTGATTTTATTTTTTTTATTTTTTTAAACTGCTATCGTAAGTGACACTTACAAACCTAAAGTCAAAGATGAATTGCTCAGTAAATTTCATTGAACGTAATATGCAATCATACCGTTCACCCTCGAGTGATGCTCACAGCACAAAATAAAAATTTCTTGAGGCCTACTAGTGATGCTCATGGCTGTAAACGTATAAATTTCAAGTCAACATTAACGGATCTGTTTCTTCTAGATAAATGAACTAACTCAAGTTAAGTTGATTCCATCCTTTTATTTGAATAGAATAATGTCTCTGTTCGTGAGGTTAAAGTGTTCTTTGTAAACTTATTCTGATTTTTCAAAAAATTCCGATTGAATATAAAGAGTGGGGTCCGTCATTAGATTTAAACTTGTTTAGCACCACAGAGTGTATAGAAACTCTCTGAAGCACTGATTTATTCTACAGCTTGTCGGTTTTGTTCTACAATTTATGCAGATCGACATGAAGGTGTCAGTAAACTTTGAACTGAATGTCAGGGATATATATATATATATATATTTATGTTCATTATAAACTTAAAAAAAAAAAAGAAAGAAAAAGAAATAGAATATATATATATATATATATATATCACGTGAATGTCTTTTTTATTATTAAAACAAAGATTACTATTTATAAAAATGTCACATATTCATTTTGAAATGATAACAGAATTTATTTAATACTTGTTTTCTTAAATTCATCCTAAATTCTTGTAGCAAACGTAACTCTTTTTCAATTTACAAGTTATTTTGTTATTTTTCTCGATGCTTTAAAGATTGTGAATTATTAAATCGAAATTTGTAAATGTATATATATATATTATTACTCCTCATATCTAATATTTAATATATACGAGGTCTAGTCGGAAAATAATCTAACAAGGAGAGGTCACGACATGGAAAATTCAGATCGGGACGAAACTCCACAGGATTGTAGTATACTATGAGGGTAACAACATATTAAAGCAGCAGGACCCACTATCCACAAAATTTCGAGAAAAAAGCATTTAAAGTTTCAGTAATCTTTAAATACAAGTTATTTCGCAAGTGAGCAAGAGCTCCAGTGGTGTGATCCTAAAGCGCGAGTCTGCTAGCCAGACGACTTGGGTTCGAGGCTACCTCGAGACTACTTTTTCTTTTTCTTTAACTTTTTATGTAATCTAAACTTTTTATTTATTTTTACTTTATTTTTATAATTCAATTCAAAATTTGAAAATTTTAATAAAATATTATTTAATTTTTTTTTAATATAAAATAAATAAATTTTTCTATTTTTAATATTTACAACTTAAAAATACAATAAATTTCTATAACTTAAAAAAAAAAAAAATTAGTTTTATTTTAACTGTAAAATAAGGTAAAACTAAAGAAACTGTTTTTGATTATTTATCGAAATATATTTTATTTTATTTTAGGTACGCTTGAAACAATAGTACATTTTGTTTTTTAAATTAAAAAAATAATAATAATACAGAGAAATGATAATTTTAATTGCATATATAATTACTATCCAAATTAAATAATTACTTCTCCAATCAATACAGTTTCTTGAAAAAATATAGTATAGGATTACGATGCTATTAAATTATTACAGGTAAAGAAATGTTATCTTCATATGTAGATTTTAAATGGTAATGAACATCGTTTCTTCTTTGAAAACGACTTCCTTTTTTTTTTTTTTTATCCTTCTGTGCACAAAATAAAATTCCACCTGCCCTTTATTATTAACAAGCTAGAAGAGTTTACGTAATTTATACACATTCAATCAAAATCAGGAAGCTCAAACCAAGATTTAAGTAACACCTGCTAACTATTTTGCACTTTGTTTACAGCTTGCTTATTTTTTAATTATTTAAATATTTGTCCTGTTTTCCTTTATGTTTCTTATTTAGGGTTTTGTAAAACTAAACTTTATTTTTTAAGTTATAGAAATTTATTGTATTTTTAAGTTATATATATTAAAAATAGAAAAAATTATTTTATACTCAAGAAAATTAAGTAATTTATTAAAATTTTCAAATTTTGAATTGAATTGTAAAATAAAGTAAAAATAAATAAAAAGTTTAGATTACATAAAAAGTTAAAGAAGGAAAAAAAAAAAGTTGTCTCGAGGTAGCCTCGAACCCAAGTCGCCTGGCTAGCAGATTCGCGCTTTAAGACCACACCACTGGGGCGCTTGCTCGCTTACGAAATAACTTGTATTTAAAGATTACTGAAACTTTAAATGCTTTTTTTCTCGAAATTTTGTGGATAGTGGGTCCTACTGCTTTAATATGTTGTTACCCTTATAGTATATTACAATCCTGCGCAGTTTCGTCCCGATTTGAATTTTCCATGTCGTGACCTCTCCTTGTAAGTAAAAAAAAAAAAAAAAAAAGAAATCCTAAATGAAAGGAAACACATTTTATTACTTACATTTGAAATTTATATTATTTAACTACTTTTCAACCTAAATACCATACAAATTACGACACTTGTCACTTACCATAAGAGAACACTAGTTTGTTAATTCCGTTGTCTTTTTAATTGCCTCTTGTGACATCTACCATGCATACATACAGTCGGTAACAAAAGTGTCCGAACACTAGCAAAAATTCCTATGTAAAAAAAGTACACTCCATACGGTTTTGTTAAATAAATCCTTATCGAATCATATTCTTACACTGACTAAGTACAGGATTCGAGAAGGATTTATTTAACAAAACCGTATGAAGTGTACTTTTTTTACATAGGAATTTTTGCTAGTGTTCGGACACTTTTGTTACCGACTGTACCTGCATTCAGCTCCTCATCATCCTCGAAATCCTCGTCTCAACTTTTTTAATGTTTCATAATATCTCTGCTAGTAATTCGTTCAACACGTTCGAGGTAACCCACCAAAAGCACAACCTTCATGTACTAAAAAATAGTCGCCATGATCTTTCTTAGTGACAATGTTTGCAAACATTCCCTTGGTTTCCTAGGAGAAGTTGTGTAACAATTGACCTCTTTTTTTTTTTTTTTTTTTTTTTTTTTTTTTCCCCGAACAAAAACTTAATAACTGATCACATTTCACAAATCATGGAATTTTCTATTACAACACATATTTTAAACTCTCACAGTAAGCATAGCAGAAGGAACATGCATCGCAGATGATCACAACTCGATGCGGAATGATTTAGTGGACTCTCTGACAGCATGAGGGAGAAGTTAGGGCCATCTCTTGCCGTATAGCAGCGAAATATAAAATTTTCCTTCTGACTATCCCTCATATTTTTAGAAGCAGAGTCTACCGGGAGTCCATAGGTTAGTAGACATTTTAAAAATTCATAAAAATTGAAAGAATTGGTAGAATTGAACACAGTTTGCGAAAAAAATAATCTCGTGAAGGGAGATTTTTTTTTTTTTTTTTTGGTAAAGAAAAAAAATAATAGTTAAAATTTTCATTCATAGAGGGCGCTGTACGGTAGAAAATCGCATTGCAGAATTGAACACAGATAGCGAAAAAATTGTTCTCGTGAAAAGTTTTTTTTTTTTTTTTTTTTTTGTGTTTGTGGGGGGGGGGAGGGTGTGTTAAAGAACAAAATAATAGTTGAAATTTTCATCCATAGAGGGCTCTGTACGGTAGAAAAGCGCATATTTCCGAGAAAAACTGTATTTATTTGCATGCAGATATTTACAGGCACTAAATCTCATTCTATGTGTCCGCTATCACCACAAATTACAATTTGAAAAAAAATTACAAAACTGCTAACTGCCGTTTCATTCAACGATTCTTACCTGATGGGAAACGTCTTCAACAATAACACTTTATCCAACAAATCAGCATCGCAATTAAAACTTAAGTATGAACCAAAATAAGCCCGCCGATGGTCTAGAGGGTCCACTGACTTCTGAACAAGAAGGTTTCAGGCTCGAAACGCGGGCAAGGTATGGATGTTTGTGAAGTCCTCATAAGTATCAACACCTCCTGTAATAATGCCTTCGAGCTGAGCTCTACGTCATGGAAGATCGGCCGATTTTATCCAATCAACACTTCCTATGATACATGTTGGATCGTGGGGATTGGATGAAATCGGCCGATCATCTGTGACGTAGAGCTCAGCTCGGAGGCATGTATACACTATATTGTGACTTGATGTAATACGGATCATTCGAGACGAAAGTTAGTAGCTTTCCTATTAACACTGTGAGGTTTGCGTTGTTGCAACCTCCATATTAGTTAACTAAACTAAGCAGAAATAACTAATGAATATGTGAGCACGAGACAACTGAGTATAATAAAGTAAGAGTTTTATTTGACTTGAATAAATGGCAGGGTAAATTGGCGTGATAAACTCAATCAACGTAAAATAAATACTTTAGAAAACAGACATAAGAAATAATTTAAATAAGTTTAGATATCTCACCACAAAGGGCAGCAGAAGATTAGTGACGGATGCACTCTTTTCACTAGCCGACGTAAACTCTAACTTACCCGGTGGCTTCCCAGCCGGATATTTTTTCTATTCACTATATCTAACAACACCGCACTTCTACACACATCAAACTAATTAGCTCCAACAGCACTAGAGCTTAAATATCCGCCAATAACTTAAGTCAAGAACTATGACCTAAAATATAGCGTATCTACACGTCAGAATTATCTTCACTAGACCAGAACACACCACCACCACCCACCTTACGAAAATAACCTCATACTTATACTTCCTTCAATTAACTTCTCGTCTCTTCACTTCAACCAAAGATTAAAGCTTCTTCACATTCGTCTATACTTCGTAACTTACTTTCTCCGTTGCAGCGCTATGTTGAAACAAAACTATTCTAACCTAAAATTTCGCCGAGACTGGCGCCGGAGCATTTTTAGTCTTCCCAGCTTATTACGAGAGCTGGATCCAGCAGTATTTTAAAACCGTGGTTAAATATCACAGCCTCAACCTTACAACGCTTTATATACAGGTGATTTTTTAAAAACTCTAAAAAGGAGTAAACAACTGCAACTTAAAAGATTTTTCACACATGTCTGGTTTAATTGCATAAATTAAAGTCGTAAATCAATACTTTGGATTAATTATTCTTCACTAACTCGTTTCTCATTATTTTTAAAGAGTACAGTCGCGTTTCTTAGAATTTCGAAATCATATTTTACTTTATCATGCATTAATATTATTTATTAAAGTAAATATTTATACATTTAAAATTCTATCAATACGTTTATTAAAGTTCGTAACTCAACATTTACATATTATCTAATTTATAATTTCTTAACATTTCTCTAATGAAACTCTGAAAGATTTATGAAGAATCATTATGAAAACCTTAGTCGTTGCAACCCATTATATTTCCAAAATATTCAAATTTTACTTAATTACAAAAAGTAACTATTTCTGTTCAAAATATAATTTTGAAACAGCTCTATGTTAATTATGAAAAGAGACTTTCTCTTGATTAAAATATATGTGATTGAAATTTTAATATATTAAAGCTAAAATTTCAGTTAAAATAAACTTATTTTGAACTTTGATTTTTAGAGATAGTAAACTAATTAAAAGTACATTTTAGCTACGCAGGCTAAAATTTTAATTAATCCTTAAAGTTTATAAATATGCGTAATTGAGGATACGTTATAACTTTGAATTTGAAGAAGAGTATAGGTAAAAATTAATAATCTGCTGAAAACCATTTTGTACGACTGAAGAAGACAATAAAAAAGAAAATGAAAATAAATTAAATATTAGGATATTTGTAAATTTTAAATGTACATTTAATATATATTTTTATTTATTTTTATAATTACCATAGATTTTCCTAAAATGTCTGCCATGCCATGATATTATTTTAGAGATTTTTACGTTCGGTAATTAACTTATTAAAAACTCTTACAATACATTCGATAGTATTTTTATTCATGAAGTTTTCAGTTATTTGCATCTTTATACAGATGTATCATAACGTATGCAACAAACTGTAAGGAATATTATAAGTCAACCGAGAATAAAATAAATTTCGACAAAAAGTTTTTATTTAAGCCTAATTATACTTTTTGATATAAGAGATTTGAAAATTTCAATTTATAAAAGTACTAACATAAAAAATAGAATTTAGGTCACTATTTTTTTGAAAAATTTTCTAAAAAGTTTTCACCATTTTGAGAATTTGAAGTTCACTTTAGTTGTTATAATTTTAAATACGATTTTCCTTATTCATTAATTTAAATATATACGGTAATTTAAATATACACTCTTGATTATGTACATAAATTTAATGGAGGACTAAGGAATAATAAATAAAAACTATTTCATACAGAAAAGTATAGGCGAAATCGTAAAGCAGTAGGTTAAAAGTACCTGAACTATGATAAAAACTAAACAGAAGACGTAAATTGTAAGTCAATAAATATTTATCTTTTATCAGTTTTCGTTGTTGGTACATAGTTACAATAGTTTTGCGTATTACTATTACAATACACAGTGAAGTAATGTAAGATATTTCGCGCTGTTTAATCGGAGTGATAGTAAATACGATAAAACTGTCACTTGTGATCCCAGTCCACATTATATTGATGGAAAATATTTTTTCATCACAGGATGTGAAAAGCTGATATATACGAACTTTATCTGTTAAAAATATCTTCGCGACTGAAGGATGTTTTGTCATTAAAAAGCACACACACAAAATCATTTGGGACCAACTACATTTTCTGCAGGTATCACTGTCAAAGTTCTTAATGCTTAGGATTGTCGTCTGTTTAGAGTAGCTGCACGCTTTACAAACGAAAAACATTTAAGCATTCCTCATTTAATTCCAACCCGCAGTGGATTCTGAAATGCCAAACCGGTAAGAAGTACCTCATGGAAGTAAGTATTAGAACATTTTGGTCTTCAATAATTAGTTGAACAGCTTCATCGACTCGAACTAACCAATTAGATAGTCGACTTCCTTTGACAGGATTACTCAGGCTAATGATAAAGATCCAAAATTACTGATAAGCTGTAGTAGGCACCATTTGCATTGGCATTGTTGTTACATTTGCAAAGCTTTTTGATCCTTTAGTCAGTCAATCCGTTAGAAAAAATAACTAGAAGTCAGTTACACTCAAATACGTTATTTTGAAGTCATTTTCACAACTATATGTACGTTCTGAGAATTTGGCATGTGTATGTTTTTTACAAATTCACTGGCAATCTACAATTTTATGCATTCGTTTTCGCACATAATTTTTTGAAACCGATTTCATTTTCAACTTCATGAGTCTCTCCAAAAAATTTGAATAATTTGTTCTGGACCAAGCATAGGTTTATATATATTTTTATTAGGAAATACATTTCCGCAAGGTTTTATTTTATCGTGCTATTTATTTATAATGGTAGCATTCTTATTGAAAAAAAAATGGGAACTGAATAATTTTTTTCAGTTAAAAATGCATAAATGAAGTCTTCTTACTATTTATTACCTCTACAGACCATATAAATCGCATTTCATTATTTCATTCTTAGTTTTTTTAATGTGCTCTTCCCACCTAACGTCAGAGGTCACACGACATGTGAAAAACAAACAGAAGATGAAGTATTCTATATCTATAGCGATAGCTGAAATAACATATTTCTATTCTTATTTTTGATCAATCATATTTAATCTGTGTTATTTTTTTTTATACATCATCATTTTAAATCCATTTTGTATCATTATTCATTCTCTTTCGTTTGCTGTATACATTTACAATCATCATTTAGTTTATATTTGTTATCGATGTTCATGGAGAACATGTTAAATACTCTGATTTTTGGTACTTAAATCATTGACAGTGCAGCATTGCACGGTGTAAACCATTTAGACCAATAACTAAGTTAATTAACTTAATTTAACACCTTTATGCAATTGAATTTAATTGAAAACATTTTAAAATTTCACATTATAATTCATAAACATTCCACAAGAACAAGCTATTATTTACTGTTAGATCTGTTAATGTAACAGTTACACTACAACATACAAAAATCGATTCTTACAGGTAAAAATAAATAAACGCATAAAGTGTTTTTTAAAAATTATTAAATTTACAAACACACTGATTCTACTGTTTACAAATGCACAATATTGCTTTTATTTTATTTTATATTAAATATTAACCCCCCCCCCCCCGCCCCCTTTTTTTTTTTTTTAATCACACAATAAACTGATTGGAAGAAAATCATATTTATTGAAATTTTATTTTTCCGACTGAGCGAAAATAATGCCTGGACCGGGAGTCGAACCCCGGATCATTGACTTACAAGGTCACGGCTCTACCAATTGAGCTATCCAGGCCGACAACCGGTCAGCATTACTCACTCAGACAACCTTTAGGCAGAAACATCTTGTCTATCGTTTAGATAGCTCAACAGAAATAAGCCGCAGGTAATGGAAAACACCATTAAACAATGGGAAAAAGAAATACAATTTTTATTAAAATCACACAATCAACTGATTGGAAGAAAATCATATTTAAATCAATTTCTGTTGAGCTATCTAAATGATAGACCATATGTTTCTGCCTAAAGGTTGTCTGAGTGAGTAAAGCTGACCGGTTGTCGGCCTGGATAGCTCAATTGGTAGAGCCGTGACCTTGTAAGTCAATGATCCGGGGTTCGACTCCCGGTCCAGGCATTATTTTCACTCAGTCGGAAAAATAAAATTTCAATAAATTAACTATTTTGTTCTTAAGAACAATACTAGCTGGAACCCGTCGAATGCGACGGTCACTTTATTGACCGTAATGTTTCAAAAACCGTCGCATCATTATTTAAATGTATTTCAAGTTAAAACATCTAATATAATGTACGACATTTCACTTAAAAAAAAGAAATTCGGGAAAATGCTTATAAATAGAAATACTATATACGACACCACTTTCTACAAAGTATTGTCATTGGTGACGTCAAACTGACTCCAAATAAATAGTTGCTATCTTTTATTTTCTATTTCGTTTAATACTATGACTACATGTTAGCTGACCCGCCCGGCGTTGTCCGGGCCTATGATAATAACCTTAAATAAACCTTAAATTTGCATAATTTTAAATCCTAAATTCGATTTTGTTTGAATTTCTATTTTTAAATAAAGCATCGCGAAAAAATAATCAGATGTAACAAAAAAATTACCTTGAACCAAACGAAACTCTGCCTTGTGACCACGGTGCCTGCGGCAGCGCATACGCTGGCCGCTAATAACATAAAAAAATTCCCAAAAATTAATATGGAACCAAACGAACCCGACCGGCGTTGCCCGGGCCCATGATAATAACCTTAAATGAACCTTAAATTTGTATGATTTTATATCTTTAACTCGATTATGTTTGAATTTCTATTTTTTAATAAAAGCATAGCATCGCAAAAAAAAAAAAAAAAAAAAAAAAAAAAAAAAAAATCAGCTGTAACAAAAAAATTACCTCGAACCGAATGAAACTCCGCCTTGTGACCCCGGTGCCTGCGGCAGCGCATACACGGATCGCTAACAACATGAAAAAATTTCCAAAAATTAACCTGGAACCAAACGAACCCGACCGGAGTTGCCCGGGCCCATGATAATAACCTAAAATGAACTTTAAATTTGTATGATTTAATATCTTTAACTCTATTTTGTTTGAATTTGTATTTTTAAATGAAAGCATCGCGAAACAAATAATAATCATATATAACAAAAAAAATTGACTCAAACAGAACGGAACTCGGGCTCGTGACCCCGGTGCCTCTGGCAGCGTATATGCGGGTCGCTAATACCATGAAAAAATTCTTAAAAATTAATCTTGAACCGCACGAACCTCTGAATCGTGTTTCCGCCGCCTGTGGCTGCGGCACCGTATAGCAGGCATGCTACGCACGCGCTGCAAAATTCACTTTCCTCCACCAGGGAGCGCAGTATGTTGCATACGAATATCACCAATCATCTTGAATTTCCAAGACCTTTCAAATAAGGTGTCACATGGTGGTGTCAACTGCAAAATCCTTTAGTTGCACTTTCTCCCGCCAGGGGGCACAGTGTGTTCTGTACGAACACCACCAACGGTCAGGAAATACCAAGACCTTTAAAATAAGATATAACATGATAGGGTCTACTACAAAATCACCTAGTTCCATTTTACACCACCAGGGGGCGCACTATATTGTATACAAACATCCATAATCAACATGAAATTTCAAGACCCCTATCACTGATCGCCTTGGATTTCCAAGACCTTTTAAATAGGTGTCACATGATGGTGCCAACTGCAAAATCTTTTAGTTGCACTTTCCACCACCAGGGGGCGCAGTGTGTTCTGTACGAACATCACCAACGATCAGGAAATACCAAGACCTTTAAAATAAGATGTAACATGATAGGGTCTACAGCAAAATCACCTAGTTCCATTTTTCACCACCAGGGGTCGCACTATATTGTATACGAACATCCCTAATCGACATGAAATTTCAAGACCTTTGAAATGAGGTGCTACATGTGTGGGTCTAGAACGGATTTACCTCTCAAACTAATTATCCCCTTCCCCCCCCCCTCCAAATCTACTTTCCCCCTTCCCCCCCCCCCTCCCCTTTAAAATCGAAAATTCCAAATTCGCAGAAAGTGATTTTTTAGTATTCGACTCTAGTCCCCATATGTACACTTTCCACACCGTGAAGTAATTTGGAGCTTTAACCCGTTCCCCCCCGGGGGGGGGGACTGTTCGACTTTTTCTTAATTTTCTCTTTTCATTGCACAACTACAGACCAAGACCTTTTTTTAGACACCTTAACCAAATTTTTACACCAAGTAGTTCTCTCAATATAGTGGAGACAGACAAAAACATGTTTCAAATTAATATATAGATTTTTTTTTTCAAATAATTTATTTACACCAAACGCAAGAAAATCTTGAAAAATTCTTGAAAAAATTGAATGTAATGTTGATTGTGCACGCGTAACTTTCCTCAAACTCAACGAATTTAAGCAGTTAATAGCTAAAAAGAAAGAGCTTGATCCACTGAGTGTTCTTAGACTTGTGTCAACAGCCTACGTTAATTAGAACTCTAGTTATAGAGGTTTGAGTGAAGGAAAATCTTGAAGAAATCTTGAAAAAATTGAATGTAAAGTTCATTCTGCACGCATAACTTTCCTCAAACTCAACGAATTTAAGCAGTTAATAGCTCAAAAGAAAGAGCTTGATCCACTGAGTGTTCTTAGACTTGTGTCAACAGCCTACATTAATTAGAACTCTAGTTATGAAGGTTTGAGTGAAGGAAATTCTTGAAAAAATTGAATGTAAAGTTGATTGTGCACGCATAACTTTTCTCAGACTCAACGAATTTAAGCAGTTAATAGCTCAAAAGAAAGAACTTGATCCACTGAGTGTTCTGAGAGTGAAACGATAAAGATCCATTCATTAGAAGAGGAGTTATCAGAATTCGATTTGTTTGAGTGAATGTGTCCCATAAGAAATGTACAGGGAAGAATCGCGTTTGAGTATAACTTGAGTAAGGTGGAAGTTGAGTAAATTTCAATGATTGATGACATATCTGTGCCTAAATACCTTTCATTTAAAAAAAAAATGAAAGAAATCGGCCGGATAGAACGGCCAGACGGACTGACTTTAGTTTTCATAAATTTTTTTAATATATAAGATTTATTTGAATTCGATTCTCGGAATTCGATTTTACGTTATTCACACATCACGTGATTGAGCAGACGACGCTGGAAAGAGCCCATTGTATATTTTCTGAAATTAAAAGAATTTTAATAATTTATAGATAAAATACACATATCCTCCAGGTTGATACAAATTACGAAAAAATTATGCGTGAACAATAATAAAGGATAAGCACTTTTGAAAGTTTTACGAAACTTTTTAAAATCCGTCGCATATTTACATTTTTTTTTTTTTTTTCCACAAAACTTGTTAATGAATTAAAAAAAATTACTCATTTACGTATTTACATTTAAAATCACCGAGACGATATATCTGAAGAATTATTTTTAAACTAATGGTTCTTTAGGATGATAACGTTGTACACAATCCTGCAAATATTTTTTTTAAATGGAGTGTCGAGGTAGAATTTCTAATTTGTCAAATGTTTCATGGCAATATAACTGTGAAATATTATCTGTATTTACATACGAAATCTTAACTTTAATAATAGTCGTGTTAACACCGAAACTCCACTTTTTCCAAATTTGTAAAACTTGTATTTGTTTTTAAAAGTGTATACAGTGGATTGTCGGTGATGCATTTCTGAAAAGTAGAATATTTCCAAACTTTCTTCATTTACTGGCACAAATCCTTGGCTGATATCTTTTAGCTCTCTTACTAAAATATTTCTTATTTCCATGGATTTTGAAATTTAATCTTCAGAAGAAAACTTTGGATTGGAATGGAATGAATAACTTCAACTAAGTCAGAGACTTTCGGATTGCCAAATAGAAATACATAAGAAGCTCTATAAACGAAGGTGTAAGAATATTTTGTATTAACATAATAAAACCATTGATGATTATAAGCAAAAATTTCTATGTATACTAACAGGAGAAGTATGAATAAGTAAAATTCCCATTGTAACCAAACCAAGCTTCAATTAAAGAGCATGGTCGAAAACTTATGATAGAATGCAAAATTTCTCAATAACCTCTAATGGATTAAGGTATTACTCTAAAAGTTTTAGCTGTTTGCATGAAAAACAATAAAACATGCACAATAGAAAGATAACGTGGCGAAATGGTAGAATGTTTGACTGGTGTATGGGAGGTAACGAGATCGATTCCCTGCGAGGTCACATTATTTTTTATTTCAATAAAAAATGTTTAAAATTTTAATTAACATAAATTAAGTCATTAATTTAAAAGAAAATATGTATTATGTTAAACGATTTACCTATTTATTTATTTAATTTTCTTATTACTTTTTTATTTCTTTGTTTTATTTCTTTATTTCTTTATTTATTTCTTCCAGCGTATTTTTTAATTTTTTACCGAAAAAGTGTTTTATTTTTTTTTATTTTTTTTTTATTTTTTTTTTTTTTTAAATCAAAATAAATGAAAATTTTAAGGAAATACCTTTATATTTCACTCAGGTAAAATTTTGATAAAGATTTGCGTTGGAATTTTATGTAAAATGTTTATCGACGTCACTGATAGCAAGTGTTGATCAACTGCTCTTAATTGTGTTATTATTAATGCTACTTTTTGCATGAAAGATACTGAACAGACAAATATTGAATGGAATGCTGTTGTTCAACATTTCGACGTCACATTTAACTTTTATTTCAAATACTTTATTTAACAATTGTCAAATTTTGTGGTGTTGCAGTAACTGACAATAAAATTGTGGGCAAGAACATATTTTCTGGAAATAATTGCATTAATTTATAACTAATTTACATTTTGAAAGTTTAAAAATCTAGGTTAATATTAATTTTACACATGTAATAACCTTTGCTAAAAGCCAATTAATTTCCAAAATGTTCGCGATATTTGACGGTAAACGAGATTGTAATGCAATGAATTGTGGTCAATTTTCTTATATAGCTTCAGCTTATTGTGAAAAATGTTTATGCTTTTATCAATTTTCTACTTCTAACCATAGTAATTATAAATTAGAAACTGTAATTGTACATTTAAACATATATATATATATAGAGAGAGATATATACATATATAAGTAAATAAATATTTATATTTTGATTCCTGGTTAATAGTATATAAATTAGTGCAATCGTTAAAACCAAACAAACAAAATAATAATAATAATAATACACCTCTTAATGTAATACTTTCTCTTAAATTAGTAATTTAATTTATATAATTAAAACTGCAAAAATTTTTTTATCATTTGGAATTAAAAAACTATTTACCTTTTCGTGACCTACCACACGAGACAACCACTTTAACACTATGCTATTCATACCTTCAACTACACTGTTAAAAAATTTTGTAAATTTAATGTAAATATTTATCCAGAGTCTCTGTAAATTTACAGTAATTCTTAGTTAAAAGTAAATATTCGAGATTCTCAATCTTTATTCTGTATTTTTACCTAATTTTTAATTTTAATTTTTAATTAAAATTAAAAATGACTGTTTCTGCTTTAGAAAAAGCATTCCAAGTCCGAAATATATTCTCACCAGTAATTAATTAAATTAATATTAGTTATTAAATGAATGTATAATATAAGTTTTTTAACATCTCCGTTTATTTTTCTCTGTAATTTTACGTAAGACTTAAGATAGTAGATTACACAGAGTTTTCTGTTGAAATTTTTTACAGTGTACTTATATTTCGTTGGATTTCATACAAACAGTTGGAACTTCTAGGGTCCTATCTTGACACTTCGATTGATGACTCCGCAAATTTTGCAATCTACCCCATGTTCTTTAATTTAACCTTGGTTTCGTTTCAGTAAGAATTTTACTGATTCATACTTCCCTTTTATGTACACCATTTTATGTGCATGCAAATGATAAAACTATAGGTGTCTATAATGAATATCATTTTTGTAATTTTCATTTAAACGGCCCTCTTCACTTACCGTCGCCGGAAGAACGAGCCAATGTTATTCAATGGGGAAATTTTCTTTACAAATAACTTATCAACTAATGCATATTTTTAAATTCTGATTTCACATTCAGAAAATTGCCAACTGTTAAATTGATGAATCTTTTTTTAAAATGGATTTTTTTAATTTTTAATATTTTATTTTGAAATTGCAAAAGGAAAAATATTCACATATTGAAAATTCGTATTTTGCAGCTTCAAAATAAAATATAAAAAATTAAAAAAATTATTTTTTAAAAAAGATCCGTCAGTTTAACAGCTGGGAATTTTCAGAATGTGAAAACAGAATTTAAAAACATGTATTAGTTATTAATTTATTTGTAAAGAAAAATTTCCCATAGAATAACATTAGCTTCGGCTTCCGGCGGCGGAGAGTGAAGAGGACCCTAACGTAATATGATAGGAACGCTACATATGCGCTTACTCATTTTCACATGATATTGGGTAATGCTCAAATATTTCAAGTCCAAGCAATCGTTGAATGATTTTAAAATTTATGGCGTGATTGCTTAAAAAATGACTTTTCAAATTACTCTAGTGATGAAATTAAATTTTAAATATTACTACTTTATATTGGTGCATTTAAAATCAACCGGATCCCAAACATAATTTTAAGATGCTTTTTAGATATTTTGCCCTATGAAAGTAAAGTCACGAAGACTTCAAAAACTTTCAGTAAAAGGTTTAAAACCTTGTAGCAAGGATTGTTAAAAGTTTTGTAGTTAACAAAACGAAAGGTAATGTTTAAGGATATTATATGATGGACTTGAAAAGGTAAACATTTAAAAAGGAGAAATTCTACAATTGATCATTGATAGAATTTCAGATGTGTACGAATTGAGAGTTGATATATGAAGTTTTTCTACGTTTTAAACTAAACCCGTTAAACGTAAGAATATTGCTGTAGACCAATACATGCAGCAAAATGTGAAAAGGTAAATCTAGTAAACATTATCGGAATAATCCATTGAAAAACAAAATGAATCATTTTTGTAACTTAACATGCTATCTTGGATGCTGGTCAAAATATATTTCTAAAGAAATATTTAATTAAAAAAAATATATTCATTTAAATTAATAATTATGTACACAATCCTGCTTTTGTTTAAAAGGCTTGCAAATATTTTTAAAAGTAGAATAGAACTAAAATTTTTAATATATTATATGCTTTACGAGAATAAAGGAAAAATTTAATTTTGCTATCTTCAAACTTCTAAGACTTCTAAGTATTTGTTTTTAAAAGCACATTCCATGGACGGCCGGTGATGCATTTCCGAAAAGCCGAAAATTTTCAAACTTTCGAGCAGATTCTTAACTGATATGTTTTAACTCTCTCACTAGAATATTCCTTATTTCCATGTATCTCGAATTTTAATCTTCAGAAGAAAAGTTTTAATTGGAATGAGATGAATAACTTCAATAACCCGGCGAATTTTGAATTTCGGAATAGCAAACAACAATACAAATACGTGGTACAACGTTAGCAATTTTCTAAATAATCATTTTGGTAAATATATTAAACTCGCTGATGTGTATAAGCATAATATTTAATAGCTATTGATAAGTATACCATTCTACAGAGTTCCCAACAAAGCCAGTTCCCACTCTTTGGACAGTTAAACTATAGTCCTAACACTCCTAACAGTAGTGTCTAGAATATATTAAAGCGATTATGCACCAGATGAAAAACAGCGATGTTAGAGCTCCTACCTCTAAAATAATGCAAGATAGTAAAAATAAGCGAATTATAAAATTGTAGAGCATCATCGATTTGGTATGGTAAAACACCTTTGTAAGAAATGAATTATAAGAACAGAACGACAAGAACGTGCATTTGTTTTTTCACAATTTATTATACAGTGGCGGGCCGAAATAATCTTAGGAATTAAAAAAAAAAAAGAAAAATTTGTTTAGAGATTTACGGTGCACACATTGTAGCATAGCGGGTAACACGTATGCTATAAAAAGTTCAATCAAGGATAAAGATGCGCATTGCTGTTCACAAACAGAAGTTTGGACAATTAAGAAAAGGTATTTTCGGATAACTAGCTCTTTTATTTTTTTCGGATCACGCACAGTGTTAGAAATCGCTAACAAACAAATGACATTTTAAGCGTTGTGTTTTTCGAATTCATGTCTACATGGTGTATTTTCGTACTAAATCCATGCTGAAATTTACAGCTTTGCTATTCAGTTTACCTATGGCTTGTATTTTTATCGAGATAATAATGCTAACATTCGCCATTTCCATCAGGTGGTTTTTGCATCTAGTAACTCATAGGTACTTTACTGTACATTGACACCAGCTTTATTAATTGCAACTACAAACTTTCAACAGTTAAAAGATGGGGATGGTGTTTAGTGAGCACATACTTATGGAGATCATTAAATAGTATGTATATATGTGTATTGTGATTTTATTTTTATGCAATAAAATCCAAATATAGTATGTCACAAAGTCCACTTACTTATATTTTCAGATGAATGTTTCCACTTACTAGTAAATTTATAAGGTGTGCTCAAATGAAAAGGAGACCTTAGCTGTAGCGGCGTAATATCCAATCTCAGTGAGTTAATGTGTTAGCCTATAGATGGCATGGTGGTATTGCTATATGCACATGCGAAATTAATGGCTTCGCATCAACATCCTCATTGCTGGTGAGTCATTTCCGCAATTCCTTGCATGATGGATTCCTCCAGATGAGCACAAAGAGCAGTTATCCAATTTCTTCGTGCAGAAGAGGAGCATGCATCACAAATTTATGGCAGGATGAAAAAGGCGTACGGAGATAAGTGTCTCGCACTGTACTCCATATTCCGGTGGTATCAGCGTTATAATGCAGGGCGTGTAAACACCAAGGACTTGCCACGACCTGGGCAGGCGCACGTTGTCACCAACAGTGCCACGATTTCGGCTGTGGATAAGCCCATACGACAGAATCGCCGTATCACCACACGTGAAATCGCTGTTGAACTGTCGATAATCAAAGTAACTGCGCATCACATAATCCACAAAAAGCTTGGTTATGGCAAAGTTTGGGCTCAATGGGTGCCCAAACATCTATCAGAGACTCAGAAGACGAAAAGAATGGGTGTTTGCCTGACTCATCTGTTGAAATACGCGGGGCAAGAAACGAATTTCGTTGCTAAGGTTGTGGCATGTGATGAAACTTGGTGCCACCACTTCGACCCTGCCTCCAAACGGATAAGCATGGAGACGCGACATCCCGGCTTCCCTCGCCCCAAAAAAGCCAATTCTGCCCAGAATGTCAGAAAAGTGATGCTCAGTTTCTTTTTCGACGAAGAAGGACCTCTACTCATCGACTGACTACAACAAATTGTAACAGTTAATGCTGAGCATTATTGCAACACGTTGCGAAGGCTCAAACAGACCATCAAAAACAAGCGCAAGGGCAAACTCTCGAATGGGATAGTCCTTCTCAAGACAACGCTAGGCCACATGTGGCCAAGAAGACACTCAAGCTCTTTGAAAAATTTCGGTGGGAGGTCCTGCAACACCTCCCTTACAGCCCCAATATTTTTCCATGTGATTCTCATATCTTCGGAACTTTAAAAAGAATTCTGAAAGGTCAGAGTTTCAGATGCGACAAGAAAATCCAGGATACCATGAAAAACTGTATCCGTCAGCATCCCAGAAGTTTCTACACTGAAGCAAACCTCTCCCTCCCTACGCGCTGGGATCATTTCATCAATGGCAATGGCAATTATTTATAGTTATACTCGTACTATTCCACATGAACTGTAATTATAATAGAGTTATTAAAATTTCTTCACATATAACAATATTCTCCTTTTCATTTGGGCATACCTTATAGATCATATCCATCTCCTTTGATAATTTTAATTAGATTAGTAAAGTAAAATGAACATTTGAAACAATTGTAATTGAAGCTCCAAAATCGATTTGGAAAATTATGTTTATAGAAGTAATAAACAGATTAAATATATAATTATGATTTGTGATTAATAAGTGATGATCCTCAAGAGAACTGCCATCATTCTAATTCAAATACTGTAAAATGAAGGGAGAAATAAGATAATATGTGAAATTAAGTTAGTAAAAAGGTATTTTGTAAAACATTTTCTGTTATTCTTTGTTCTCGAATTCGATCTAAAATCTCTATTTGGATGCATATTCAAAAAAATTCACTAAAAAATAAATACAATATTACTATCGGTAAAAATAAATTACTAAGAATTTTCTAAAAGCGTTGCGCCTATGAAATTGGGAAATTTCTACTTAAATTTGATACGTACTTAATTTCGACTCGATATAAAATATATATAGGGGAATGTCTCCGGTTGTGGGTACAATTTGGATTTTGGCTTATAACTTTTGAAAGAGCAAATAAAATGCAAACATATTAATACCAATGGAAAGCTAGAAGCCTTAGCTAACGTTTGATGAAGTAGCTGTATTGATCCAGTCAACCAGAAAAAAATTATCACATATTTTGTGAAGTGTTCCAAACAAAATTGTGTACCCGTTTGTGGGCACACTTAAAAAATCTGCTAAAAATGGGAAAATAATAAGAAAAAACAGAAAAAACACCATAAATACAGAAAAAAGTATATATATTTATTTTGTAAGGATTCAGTGGCCAAAATATCAACAGAAAATGGTATTTTAAAAATTTTATTGGTCATTGTCTTCGTCTTCTAAATCAGAAGTGTAATGCTTGCAAGTAAAATAACTTACATACATATTGGGACACTTAAAATGCAGTACACGATCGCACTCGTTGCATTTGATTGAGTATTGGCTCTTGTCAGGGGTGAGGGCAGGCGCTACAAAGAGATGATACAGAAAAATACATCATCATCAGATAATGGAGACTCCATTTTTTTAGCGCGCTTGTCCAACAGTTTGGCAAGTAGAGTTGCCTTATATTTTTCAGGCTTCTTCTGGAGGGACACAAATACTGCGAGAACATCGATATTCTCGGGCAGTCGATTTTGTGGGTTTCTTATACACTAAGCAATCCTTAATGGCTTTAAACAACGCATTAACATCCATTTCTTGTGTATCGGTTGATTCCGGAGTTGACATGGCTAAAATGCCTAAAAAAGTATAAAAGCACTAATACAATATGTTATGTTTACATAAACGACCATATTTGACAATTTGTAAGTCAAACACACGCTTTAAATGAAAGAAACAATGGTGCCCACAACCGGTAACACGAAGGTGCCTACAACTGTGAATGGCAGCCATTTTTCAAAAAAAAAAAAAAAAATTCTGTCCATATTTTGGCTACATGCAATACTGCATCAAAAAATATAATGAATATATATTACACTCATATGTTTTAATTAATTTACTTTCATTTATCGCACACTCAAAACATTCACAAATTACTTTGGTGTTGCTTTTTCTTTAAAATTTTTTTCGTCTATTCGCTTCAGTGTTAGCACAAAAACTGCATACTGTCAAAATACTAGTTTGTCAGTACTCAAATCCACCATATTTTCTTTCCGTTAAAAAATATGGTGGGGTGCCCATAACCAGAGAGCGTCCATAACAGAAGACACTCCTCTACATATACATTTTATTGATTTACTAAGAAGGAAGAATTACCTACATGTTCCCGCAATAATGTTACAAAAATGCAAACAATAGTCGTTATTTTTATTTAATTTCATTTAAAGAGACTCAGACAGTTTATTAAATGTTAATTTTCTCATTTCTAGATTGATTTCGCATTAAAATAGCCCATTTTTGCGACCGTTTGACAACTTTGACGAGAAAATCTTTGTTATCTAGGCTCTAAAATGTTCACCAAATACATACAAGTTTTGGAAATATGCTAGAATATAAGACCACATTTTGGCCGTCGACAGTTTACATGAAGCCAAGCGTTTGCTTATGATACAGTTTGTGCTGTGATTTTTTATCTTGTCAGCTATTATTTAAGCTCTATTTTCTGTTATGTCTGAAGCTGATGCTTGGTTGATATACTTGTAATCTTGTGGAATATTCTCTAAACAAACTTTTAAGTCTCTGCAAGACCTGTCATTCATTCATGTCAAATTCCCCGAGTACGATGTATATTTCCCTCACCTATTTGCGCTACACACAAAAACGAAAATGTTTAAAACAGTCAAGTTGTATATGAACTGCATGACTAGTGTCTCTCAAAACAAGAAATGACGATAGGTGATGACAGATTAATTAAGAGAATGCAGGAAATCAAATAGGTTTCTGTTATTATTATTATTATTTATATAATTTGATAGGAAACAAGTTAACACTCTTTAAATATATATATATTATTGAATATCTACAACGACACTGTGTGGAGAAAAATATTAGGCACTTCAATTTTTTTTTTTTTTTTTTTTTTTTTTTTAGTATCTAAAGTAATACTTGATGGATTATCTTGATATGTTGGGAGTGTGAATAGCATGTTATACAACATATACTCCAACAAAAATTTTGTTCCAAAGTAATTAAGAAAACCAGTAACTAAATAACGAGAAAAATGATGTTTGGTAATATTCTGTAAAATATATTACCTGATATGATTATGTGACATACAGTAGTTAACTGTATTTACTTAATCATAATATTCATCAAACTATAAAAGATTCTTAGAAAAAAAAAAAAGCCAGATATTTTTTTTTTTTTTTTTTTTTACCCTATTTGGTGTTTAAAGAAGTGCAATGCTATTTTTATCAAGCTTAATATATTACATTCTGCAATCAGACTTGACAAAAACAACATACTGCAATCAAAATATAAAAATACGAAACACCTGATTAAATGTGAGTATTTTTTATTAAATGAGTTTCAGATGCACATGCGTAAGTGTTAACAAATTTTCTTTCGGACAGTTTAGTAGTATAATGCAATGGACGATTTATGCAAAAACCACAAACAAATATCGCAAAACTTCAAAAACAATTGTAAACGGGCTAAATTTCAGTTTTTTTCTTTCTCAGTAAAAAAAAAAAAAAAAAAGATTTTACCCAAATTCTTCTGACTATTTAATTGCGATATATTGTAGACTGAATAAAATTCTAACTGTGCAAAGAATACAGGTGTTGTGCAAAACTTTCATCATTTTTAATATAATAAATTATTATTATTAATTTTTTTTTTTTTTTTGAAATTACTATCAAATTAGCTTTAAAACATAGTGAGATAAGTTATTAAAAAATCAGTTGTTTTACATTATTCTTAAAATGACAGACGATGAAATGAACTTTGAATATCATTGACTTTGCTTCAGGAAAACAACTAAACTTCTATCAGAAATACTTTTCACCATGTAGTATGTAACAATAGTTTTCTCCAAATGCGATAAAAATATACGGGCACACTTTCTAATGTAAGGCACAAAACATTGAAAATTCTGCAAAAGAAGTTTTGAAAATCTTGTTAGAACTTGTTTTCTGAGATGAAAATAGATAATTTTATTAAGTTCCAAAAATATGCATGAACTTCATTTCAGACTTTCTGAAATATTGATAATTTTACTGGAACTGTATCGAAAGTTTTCCAAATAATTTTAAGAGAGAGATATCTTCATCTAGTAAGTTAGTCTAAGCAAAAATCCTTTTTTGAAAATAAAAATGTGACCCCTAAAGTTACTGAAGCAGTGAAATTTTGAACTGATAAAATAGTTTAAAGCAAAACTTCTTTAGATTTTTATTAACGTAATTATGCTAAAATTTTTTGAAAATGTTAATCAATCAGATTTTGCAAATCTAACATTTAAACTACCAAAGTTAACAAGTTAGCGTACCTTTGAAAAACAGGTTTAGTTTAATATTTATAAGCTATTATATTTTTAATAATTAATTTAATGGTTTTGTATTATGGTCTTCTTTGTACATGCTAGTACACGTGCAACTTTAAAGTGAAAATTAAATGCCTATTCATTTTTGTTCTTTACTAAATCAACCATTAAAATAATAAATTTAAACGTTGCATGACCATCGCCAGTTATCGATAGCTCAGTACTAATGCGACGTTAAATCCAACCAACCAACCAACTAAACATTGTATAGCTATCTCTATATATATTTCTATAAATTTTCGAAACTTTATTGTTATTGTTATTATTATTATCACTAGTAGAAGCATCAGTATTAGAACTAGAATTATATAATTATAGAAAACATTTTTGAACATATAACCACTTTTTGTTGTTTAATTTTAAAATTTATCATTTTATATCTTTCCGACAGTCGTTTTTCATTAAAATGTTTTTTTTTTTTCTTTTTTCCCTGTGTTTAAATATTCGTTTTTATAAAGTGCTAAACTATTGCAGAAAAAAGTTCGAATTCGTAGTATAAAGCATTGTAATTCAAATTTCAAAATTTTCACTCAAGGAAAAAAAAAAAAAAAAAAAAAAAAAAAAATATATATATATATATATATATATATATATATATATAGAGAGAGAGAGAGAGAGAGAGAGATAAAAATAAGTAACACAAAAATAAACGTATTCGGAAGTTTCATGTTACTTTGGCATAGTACGCTTACTGATAACAATTAAATAGCATTGAAAATCAAAATAAAGATACCAATTAAACTTTCATGTAAAACCCTTTTTTTTAAATAAATAAATTCCCAAGTGCATTTTAAATGTAAACACTGATGAATATCAATTACTTAAATTATTAATTATTACGCTCCAGAATTCAGTGCTATTTAATCAACCAATATAACTTATCTATTGATTAAAAAAAAAAATAATAATAATAATTGTCAAATAAATAAAATGAAAATTGCTTTTCTTTTAAGCATTGTGATAATATATATGTCCCTACTTAGTATTCCAATAAAAAACTACATAAATCACCAATAAAATATTTCTAATTACTCTGAATATATCTGAAAACCCAATTAAATGAGTTTCGAAAATTTTAATATTTAAATTTCAAAAATTTACGAGCAGGAGTTTTTGACCAAAGATTTCGTTTAGCAGTTAAATACAATTTAAATTTTTATTGATATTCAGAACGTCCGAGGTTGGGAACATCTTTACACATGCAACAATTTTACCGTAGTAATTAAATTGCAGTTAATTTATTAATATTTATCTAGTTCTTAAATTGAAGTTAGAGTTATCGAAGCTATAAAAAATAATACTACAGTTATACGCAGATGTAATTTAATTGAATTAATTATTGTTATTCTTTTTTATTTTATACGTAATTATTTTTTCACATTTTTATCTCAAAATTCATTATTTATAATTAATATCTTCCGAAACTTGTTATTTATTGTTATTTATTCTCACATAGGCAGTAAATAATGAAAAAAAAAATGATAATTTTTTAATACACAGTAAATTAATATAATGTCGAATTTTTAAGGAAAAATAATTGTATAACTAAATAAAATTAAATAATAAATTGAAACAGTAGTTAATATTTGTGATAGTTTGGTACAGATCTTACCTATTAAAATATTGCTGCTAATAATTTCAAATAACATAAAAAAAAAAAGAAATAAAAATATGAATTAAAGCTTATTTTCATAAACTTCTGAAAAATTAGATCTCTCACTGCATTTAAAATGTAAACACCGATGAATGTCATTAATGACAATTATTAATTCTCCCTCGCACTTAAGAATATAATGTTATTTAATCTTCCAATATAATTTATCCATTAATAAAAAAAAGTACATGAAATTGCATTTTTTCAAGCGTTATAAAAAGATAAATGTCCCTACTTACTATTCCATTTGAAAAACTATATGAATCACCAATGAAATATTTCAAAAAGCGGGTTCTTGCAATAACTTTAAATGCAATAAATCTCCTATGGTTGGTGCTCAACCGGCGTAAAATATTATCTTAGGAATCAATGCAAAGCAGGTGGGGCATTAATATTGTGAACTGACAGACCCTCCTTTAATAAATTACAAGGCCTGAGTGGTGCTCTGACGCGTATCACATGCCATCTCACCGCACAATCATGATTCTACTCTGAAGTATTAAAACTGTCAAATGTATTCCAAAATAGTTTTAATTGGTGCTTCCTTGACTTGCTTTACCGTGCTCTTCGCTGATACTTCTGTGAAGCTTTAAAAATTCAATTTAAATTTAAAGTAATTGTTTTATATTTTAAGGAAAATGTATGTAAATGTAGTAAATGAATGACTAAAAATAATGCACGAGTTTAGAACAGCAATGTCATTGTTAATTCAATCATTTTATTGATTCTAAATATTAATTTTAGATTGTAATTTTTGATTCTAAAGAAATCAATTTAAATTGAATTAACCTATTGCAATTAATTTTTTTGTCTGTTTATTTATATATCTTTCTATATATAATTTCCATATATCTTTTTATGAATCATTTTATATATAATGGAAAATACAGGGTGGCTATTAAGTATCCGGAAAAGGTATTTGATAATAAATAAGTAGTGAAATGTCAAACGAATTTAAAGCTTCTACTTTTGCAACAAGTAATATCTAATAATTACTTTTTACTATGAGTTTTTGAAATGGCGGTTACCGGCTTTGATGCAAGCTGCAGTCTTCTTCGGAAGAAGTGTGACGGTGCGGCGCAAGTAGTTTGGGTTTAAATCATCCTATATTTTACTAAGTGCTTTCTTGATTCTATCAAATGTATGATTTTCTGTGTTCACAATTATTCTTCTAAGAACCCACGCACTTAAAAATCCATTGGATACAAATCAGACCTGTTAGAAGAACACAGATTTTGGGTCAGATACCTTTTCACTTTGATATCGATTAAAGCAAACGTTGATTTGACTCCATGGGCCAGAGCACAAACTTGGTGAAGGATCTTAGCTGGGTGATTTTGCTTCCAAGGAAGTACATCTTTCTCTAAAACATCGTTTTTATAAACTTTTCCTTTATTTTTTACGTTTTCTTCGATAAAAACCAGTTGAGTCTTCCCATTGTTGCAAATCTCAGCCGAAACCATAAACAAAGACCTTGTTGCATCTTTTCGTTTTCTGGTGTTCATGAGAGCTAGCTCCAAAAGTTTGGGATAATTTTGAGAGTTTTTAGCGACTTAAACACTAAAAACTTAGATGTACCGCACTTTGAAAAAAATAACGAAACTTTTTTATTTATCTAATAGATTTTGCTTTCCCTGAACGCTCAAAAACTGCTCGTCGAGTAAATGCAAATTATTTTAATGAATAATATTTAAAGATAAAAGCATTACAGCAACGAAAAAGTAGTTATAAGGAAGTAAGCAGTCCATAAAATCTCCTCAAATTTTTTCCAGATATTTAATAAGCACCCTATATATGTCATATGAATATACGATGCAAAACACAGAATCAATCCAAATCAAAATTGGAAAGTGTACACAGGTGAAACTAAATACTTAGATGATGATTAAATATTTTGGACGAGTTTGTTGTCCAATTTGACCCGCCATCATGTCTATCTTCCACCCCCCCCCCTTTTTTTTCTTTCTTTTAATGGCGGCCATCTGAATAATTGAAACACGTAAAAAAAAAAAAAAAAAAGCGTTTTTGACCTTGATTACCCTGAAACACTGAAACAGTCTTTATCAAGGTCTTAACCATACATATTAATCTGCTTGATCCGCCATCTAGTTTAAAAACTGTGAAATGTTTCAAACCTACATAAAATAAATGCATTTTTGAACAAATTTGCATGAAACACGGTGTATGCACAACCCTTATAAAAGTCTCAACTGCACATATTAACTCACTCGATCAGCCGTTTTGTCTAAAACAGGTGATCACTTGAGATTTTGAAAATATAAAATTATGAAACAATTTGCTTGGAAATCAATATTTACATAGCCTATGTGGCTATTGTCAAAAAGGTACATTGATCAATTCGATCTGCTATTTTGTACCATTATCAGCATTTAACAATTTTAAATTATGCTCTGTTTCTTGAAAACTAGTGAACTTTTCAAAGTATATTGACCTTTTTATTGTCGAATGATATATCGCAGTTCGTAGCACATGTGAAAAGTACCAAATATCGATAAACCGTTCCGAATGCGATGATGCCTACCTATTTGTTTAGCTAGTAAACTCTACATCAAAATTTATTTAAAATGTGATTTAAATCTTTTAACTTCTTTAAAAAGAATTGAAAGAAAGTTTATGCATATAAGTTTTACTTATATTCCATACTGTTTGGTGCAGAGTCCGCATTTACACCAAAGCGATAAAACACACATTGATATTTACACCAGGAACACAGCATATCTATACTGCTGAAAATTTAGATGATAGTTTGAGCCGAAATTTTGGTACTATACTATCTGCAACGTGCTAAATTGAACAAAAACTTGATGCTACACTAGCTGCAATGATACGACGTTGAAACGTTTCACCATGATTTAGTACTTCTTGTTGAAAAAAGCTCCACGCCATGGTTAATGATTTCACAATCCTGTGATTGTAGCTTCAAGTTTTGGTTTAACCAAGCAGCAAATCGTAGTAAAAAGTGTTATAATCCTTTGATTGAAGCTACGGTAGTACCATGTTTTGGTTCAACCTAGCACAAAAATTTTATCGGTGTATGACCATGCGATGACATTTCTTATTTGAAAATACTGTTTGTAAAAGAGAACTAGGTTTTCTTTTTTTGAAATGATGTTTTGTATTTATGTTAATTGTATGATTACCAATAAACATTGAAATTCAACTTATATTGGTTTATTCTTCTTTTATTTCGTAATATACTCCTTTTTGAGTTTTAGAAACATTCATCTTATTTCATTTTATTATGAGTTTCCCCCCCCCCCCCCTAAATTATAATAAATATTCCTGAACTTGTCCTGCATTCTTACACTATATATTAAAATATATTTTATATGTTTCATGAACTATTAATGAAATACTTTGAAATATTTAATTATTATGAAAATTAAATTGCTGTTATTCTAAAGTCATTTTTGAATTAAAAAAAAAATAAAATCAAAATAACTAAATTCAAAGTCTAAGTAAAACAAATTTATGATGAACTTATGATGATTTATGATAATTATAAAGAGATATCTCCAACAGTAATTTCCTTTTGTAAGTGCGTATAGTCTCTTACAACATAAAAACAGTATTTAACAAAGAATTTTTTTAATGACAATCAGAATTAATTCACTTTATCAGATAAAAAAGAGAAACACGTGCATCAACCAAAAAGCAATTTTTGTGTGTTTTTGAAATTTATACTGTTTGTTTAAAAGTTTCATATTTTCCATCATTTAACATTAGATATTTTGTGCATTTGACTGTAATGCGAATGTTATCGAAAATATTCAGTTAAAAGTTTAATAAAAATAAATGTCCCTTTATTTGTGAAAATTTTTTAACATTAATAATTGTGGTAGTTTTTGGAAACTTTGATGCAATATTTTTTATAAATATTTTTTATTTGAGAAAAAACATCGGTTTAACAGATTTTGATGTATTGATATACGCATTGTTTGCATTTTCGAAAATTAATCTTAAATAATGCGTTAGTTTAGATATATTAAACATTTATTCAGTTAAATGTATCGAATATCCTGAAATTTAGAATGACAGGATTGCTGTAGATACAAAGGGATTTTCTACGAATATTGTTTTAACAATCATGAAATAAGCTCCTTTAATTGGTAAATACCCTTTATAAAATGTGCGTGGAAAGAGACGGATTAAACTTTATTATACGAGAAACATACGTTCCTATTCAAATCAGCATTCGTCTAAATAGGTATCGAAACAAGCTGCCAATTTACATTTATGTTCCACAACATTGACGATTCAATATAATTTCCAGCAACGTTATCCCTCACTATTTCCCTTAATATCTTCTGTATGTTTAACATAAATAGCGAAGCTGAATTCGAAATGGCAGCGATCGAAACTGTACTTGTAACTGAAATATTCTATCATAATCAACGTCTTTACGAGAATTGCTCATTAAAATAGAATATAAATGTAAAATATTACGGTATAAATTCCAACAAAATGGTCAATGACTGACGTAAATGACAGTTTATGTATTGCTGGTTTCTCTCCCAGTTAAATTGGCATTTCTGCCTCATACTCTAATGATATTTAAATGGTAGGTCTTTACTGGTCATACGGAGAAAAGGGTTGCAACCAGTAATTAAAGTGTCAGATAGCTTTCTTGGAGTCCTTTATTTTGGTATTTTAAAGTTTATTTCCCGGAATGTTTGCAGATATTTGAAATTCAAATTAATAAGGTTTGAAACTAGATATATATTGCATGATATGTGATAAATTGGATGATTATTTCGCCGTAGAAATATTTAAAGTCAAATAATATTGGAATCCAGATTTTATATTAAATGTTGATTAGTTTCGTTGGGATTTAACTTCATGAAATATGCTCAGTATAATAATTTGAATTATTATTAAGAGATTATTAAGAGAACCTATGCATTAATTATTAGGAGAAGCTTTAAATCAGACACATATTGAATTAATAATTATAGTGCTTAGCGAAGTAAATAAAGCAAAAATCAATATGCGTTACGCAAATAGTAAAAATATTGTGAGTAAATAAATTATAATTATGAAATTAAAAAAAAAAAAAGATATTTTTAAATGTATGTATTTTTGATAAGGTGTTTATTTGGTTGAACTGTTATATTGGTTTATGTATGGCATCCATTGTTTAAATTTAAATTTTCTTATTTCAGAAATTTGAAAAACTAAATTATTTTACAGGAACTGGATCATAAATTCTTATATTGACATCACAAACTAATTACAATAAAATCAGTTTGCAATATTTATATTACGAATTACATCCAAATTATTGTATTTGAAATATACTATTATTATTATTATTATTATTATTATTATTATTATTATTCAACTAGGTGGCTCTGACTCCTGCTAGCTCCCACAAACCCCCGGATCGCTTCACCTATTAACTCCTGCGGTGCTCTGTCCGCCTATTCTATGCTTTGCCTTTCAATGAATAGGAATATTAATAATGCATAACATAAGATAAAAGAAAAAAATATATAATCGAAATCCCCATATTCAATGTCAAATTGAAATATAATACATAATATTTAATATCACTTATTTTTTTTTTTTTTTTAATGAAATGTTATACTAAAAATCCGTAATTTTTTTTTTCAGAATTGAAAGAAACTCGTAATATCTAGATCATTTTGCGTTGCAGCTTTAGTATATGACCCCCTTGGCGACTTTTAATTTTTTTTCATTATTTGGCAATCCATTTTTTGGTATAAATGCTAGTTTAAAAAAAAAAAAAATCTAGTACTTTTTTTTTCTAATACATATACATTTTGCTATTGGATTTTTGAGTTGATTTAGGTAAGTGTAGCCATCAAAGTGTTGCCCAGTGTCACCAAATTAAATACCTTCTTATAATGGATAATGGGGATCATTATTTTCCAGAAAGAACATGTAAAAAACTGATAAACAACTTAATAAATTGCCATTAAGAAAATAAATTTTCCTAATAGAAACATTGACATTTATTTTATTATTTTTTACACCATGAATCACATTGTATTTTTCCCTGAGAAAAATGACTTCATGACGGAAAATCAACGTCGTAAGAGAAACTTTTTTCAAGGTAGCAAATGGAGTGCCTTTATAAACCCGACGTTTTTAATTAATAACTTGGTTAATAAAGATGGCAAAAATTTAAAACTGACTGAAATGTCTTATTTGGAATATTCCGCACACATTGATACCTCTCATGACGTGGAGATCCCTGCCCTCCGCAAGGCGATATGGTCGCAGACAAAAAATTTGACGCCAGTGACAGTATTTTTTTTTCTAATATGTAAAGATAATGCATAAATGGTATTGCTATGAGGGGGTGCTTACTATGTATCTACATGTAAATGATTCTAGTTTATATTTTTTGCATCAATTAATATATATATATATATATATATATATAACTAACTTGGTAACACCTGGTAAATGATTTAAGTTATGTAATATATATATATATTATTGGAAATTAGAACTCATTTGTATGTAATAAGATAATGAATTAAACATACAACAATGTTATCAAAGTTTTCTAAATTATTTAACCCTTACATGCCTGATTGTTTTTTTTTTAACCAATTTAAAAATGTTTTATTCTTACCTCTATTAAACAAATCACGGGAAAAATATTTTTTAAAAATCATACTTTATTTTGGTTTACCGCTAAAATGCAATATGTTGTTAATCGGCACGCATGACACATTAGAGATTCAATATTATTCTAATAACACTTTAGAAGACAAAATTAGGTACGTTGCCTAAAAGCAACACTCGCCATTTAAGGGTTAAATTATGAAGTGTAAAATTTTACAGTAGATATTCCAATGTAAATTTTGTCCAAATGAAATTTAACGCTTCATACTATATACTTCAAATTCATTATTTCATTTTTCAGAAATAATTTGGGGATAGACATATGTAAAGCTAGAAGATTCAATGAGGCTTTTAAATTGTGGAAATATTGCAAATGTAAAAAACATCGTAAAACATTCCATAAATCACCTTTTTTAATTTAGAAATAAATATAGCTCTCCTTTGTTTGGTGATTATTTCTTCTATAAAACATTTTTAAATTCATGAAAAGCTTTCAAATGTATTGATAATTATAAGGCAATTAAAATTTTTGTAAATATTTCTTTTATAAAAATTTTAAGAATTTATACAGTGGCGGTGTAAGAACGTTAACTTTTATAGCCTGATTTATTTCATTATTGATATTTTCTACAAATGTTTCATAAATTTGATAGTTATTATCTTCACATGCTTTAATTTTTTTTAATTTACAACTTTAAACTTTTTGTTAATATTACTGAATAAGACATAAGATTGTATTTAATACAAAATTTTATATTTATAGACAATTAAATTCAATAAAATTGTCAAGGCATTAAAATGTCCACTTCACGTTACAGTCTTATTTATTTATTATTTTATTTATTTATTTGTAAATTTGCTTCCTGTTATGTATAGCCAGTAAATTTTAAAATTATTTCCCCCAAGATTCTGATCATGCATACCCTAAAAGAACAAGAACACTATTTCGAATAATAAAATTTTCCCAAAATCATTTTTTAAAGAAAGCATTAAGCATAAAATATATCTTACACTCCCTGTAATTAGAATTAAGAAAAGTAAAAAAGCTTCGCAGCAATATTTATGAATTTTTGTTAAGTTATATGATTATTATTATTATTATTTAAATACTTTGTCGCAAAACTATCACGCATTCTATTATTAGAATGATGAAATACTAATGATTAACAATATTATACAACTTTAATTATTACAAAATATTTTTACTTTATATATATATATATATATATATATATATATATATATAAGTGAATAAATAAATAAATAAATAAATAAATATAATGATGTGTGTTCCCTATAGGTCGAGACTTCTGGAATGATTACAAAATATGACAGTTATGCACTCTTCTGTTATGATTTTTGCGCTACATGAAATGCAATACAAGCTTTGAGTGGTGCAATTACTTCCGATAAAAACATTAACCACATAAAAATAAGATCTCTTAATATTCTGCCACTTTATGGTAATATACCGTAACGAATTTTGATGATTGTACTCCGATGGACATCAAAATATAGCAACGTCACCCTCCTAATAAATTACGGTATTTGGGTCACGGAATTGAGCCCCTATGTCCGGTGACGCACACCAAAAGAACTTTCCTTTCCGTCCCTTATTCACATTCTTTGCAACACAAAGGAAGAAATTGATTTTACGAAAACCTGCTTTTCAACACTTCGTACGGAAAGCACCCGAGAAAGTGCTGGTGCTCTAATACGATTTCACAGGGTGCTTAATCCAATCATTGGGTGGTGTCAGCGGGTGTCGCATCTGGCAGCATGTCGTGTTCATAATCGGATAGTTTTATTGGCAGGACAGTCTTCACCCTTATGGATCTGAGCTCATTTGTCTCAATCAAGGGCTATGTAACCCCCTTGAAGTTCGGCAGTTACAGTGAATAATACTAATCCTGCCAATGAGGTAGGGTTTTGCCCAGCTAAGTTTTTTGAGCACTGCGGGTGGTAAGTAAATCGGAGGATTACCAACGAGAGGGAAACTATATCACTCATGGGGACTTTTAATACAAGCTCAGTGACGCAGGATCTCTATCATGTGTTTCCTCAATGAATTTTTCCTGACACACACAAGAAACATATTACGAATTTTATTATCGAAATAAAAGACATTTTTTTTTCATGGAGAAATTGTCTAAATGCTGTATATTTATAATAGTGACTAGTGTAAAAATATAATAATGATGATAATGATTATTTTTACAAAATCATTTATTTGAACAGTAAATAATTAAATTTACGCGGTGTAAATAATGTCACCAACATGTAAGTTACGAGAGGGAAAATATATTCTTCATGAGGGCTTTTAATTCAAGCTCTTCTAAGACGTGTTTTCCCAATGAGCTTTTTCTGACACGGTCACTAAGGAACTTACGAATTTGATTATTACTAAAAAGGACCTATAATTGTTCATAAAGAATGAGGGATTTAATTCAAGCGCAGTGACGCAGTATTTATATGATGTGTTTTCTCAAGGAACTTTTCCCGACACAGTAAGTCAAAACTTACGAATTTTACTTACAGTAATTCCAGCCTATAAATGTATCACCACCTCATACTACAATAGTTCCAGCCTCTAAGTGTAGCTTCCAGTTGACTTTGTTTTTCGTAAGGACTTAACTGTTGACTATATGTTACAAAAAATGTATATATAACTGCTCTATGATGTGTATAACTAAATCCCTGATGATATCCTGATTTGTTAGGGTGAAAAGCTTTGGAATATTTTAACCTTTTTAATAAATGTATTTTAGGCGTGTTTTTAAAGTGTTTTTTTAATTATATTATAATAATGACTCGTGTTTACAATTTAACTCTCAGCTTGAGATTATTTATATTACGAATTTTCTTATTTCCATAAAGGATATTTAATTTTTTCGCAGAGAAAGTGTCTCAATGCTAAATATTTAAAATGGTAAACATTATAAAAGTATACTATTGATAATAAAGGTTATATTTACAAAATCATTCAATTGAACAAAAAGTGAATAATTTGACACTATGTAAATAAATTCAACCATATGTTGTTACGAGAGAGACAATAGAATATAGTTTTTCCCAGCTAAGTTTTTTTAGCACTGCGGGTGGTAAGTAAATCAGAAGACTACAAACGAGAGGAAAAATTAATTAAAAATCAGTGAAACAAGAACTTTATGATGTGTTTCCTCATTGAATTTTTTTCTGATACAATCACTGAAGATCTCACGGATTTTATTATTACTATAAAGGGCATTTAAAAAAAGAAAAGAAAAAGTCAAAATGTTTACTATTTAAATTAGTTAATATTGTGTATATATATATATTTATTTATTTATTTACAACAGTTATATAAATATATATTTACAATTTATTATAGTTATGAGAGGGAAAGTATATCGTTCACATGGCTTTTAATTAGAGATCAATGACTTAAAATCTCTATGATACGTTTACCCAATGAATTTCTCTTGATACTGAAGACCTTCGAATTTTATTATTACTAAATATATATAATGTTTTGCAGAGAAATTGGCTAAATGTTGAATATTTGTCATAGAGAATAATGTGAAAGATCGTTATTGATGACAATGGTTGTTTTTACAAAATTATTCAGTTGAATAATAAGTATGAAATTTTCGTAGTGCAAATAAATTCATCAACATGTAGTCACGAAAGGGAAAATATATCACTAATATAGACATTTAATTCAAGCTCAGTGGTGGAATATCTCTATGGTGTGTTTTCTGATTGAAATTTTCCTGACACAATCACTAAAAGTCTTCTGAATTTTATTATTACTATAAGGGACGTTTAATTTTTCATAGAAAAAGTATGTAAATGTTGAATATTTATAAATTTGAATATTGTAAAAGAATATTATTAATCACAGTGATTATTTTTATAAAACCATTCAATTTAATAACCAGCGATTAAATTTACGTATGGCGAAAATTCATCAACATGTATTTACCTAATTTTTAATTTAAATTTGACTTTATCTAAAAACCAGAGAGGGAAAAGTGAATATTGTGAGCTAGAATGCATAAATATTTAAAATTGCTCCTTACAGAATGGAAAATGCACTTTTTTTTACAATTTTTAAAAACCTGATGTGGCCACTACATGACTGCCTTATACGCCCGAGTTAAATTATATATTGTTATGAAAACACTGGCATAACATACAAGTTCCAGTCCACGAAAATTTCTGAATACAAGCCAAGAAAACTGTTACTCCAACCACAATAGTCATGATAAATAAATAAAAAATATATATATATATATATACCGCAGAGAATGAATATAGTAATTTGTTCAGGAATGGTATCTCACAGCTTATTATAGAACCTCTAATTCCCACACAGCCACTTACATCCATGAGACGTCTATAAAAGTTAAAAAATGATCCATTAAACGTCTACAATCATCCTACAGATATTTATTAGCACGACAAATATCATTCTTTTACACATCTATTAGATGACTATTGCATATCTAATAAATCTCCAAATAACCAAAAATTGGACTTAGTAGATATTGAAAATAACTAAATTTTGTTTTGATCTACCATGTTACATCTATTAGACATTGAAAAAAGCAAGTCTAAATATCGTCTGCATTTAAACATTTAATAAACATATATAATTTTACAGGATAGCCATGGATTTAATGGAAATTCTTTAAGATATTTTGCACCGTTTATGTATCAATGGATGTAATTTAGGTGTCAAATGGAAATAAGTGTCTGTTCGGGTTGGCAAATGCACAGCTTAGAATTCAATAAAAGTCATTCAAGTATAGATGGCTTACTTTTGATGTTTTGGGGGAAAATTAGTTGCAAAAAATGGTATATTTTACCAAAATAATTAACTTCGATAAAATTTAGAAAGAGATTACTAATTCTGGCTATCAAGAAAAAAGATTTGGCGCCAAATTTTATCGCTAATCTCGCCAAGTATCCAAATTTGTGACCAACGCAGATTTTGGTCTCGGCATTGATTCCAGCTATTTGTTGTCGAATTTGGCGAGTTGGCGAAAAATTGTAGTTTAGGTTTACTAAAGTTTTCAATCCCTAACTTCAATGAGATCGAATTCCTGGAATTTTCTTGTAAGACTCAGCAGTTTATAAAGCCGAACTTTTTTCGTATTTAGGCAAAAAAAAAAAAAAAAAAAAAAAAAAAAAATGTCGACAACTTTCTTTAACAATATCATATTCTATCTACGTGCTGAATAGTTATTCAATAAAGTACATTCGTCGACTAGAATATGCTTATGACTTTCGGAATTACTTTCTACACGTAAAAGTGCCAACAAATTTCATGACAATATCATTACGTTCTCTATCTACGGGCTGAATATTCTTTAAATAAAATGCATTCGTCGACTGGAACCTACTTATGTTTTTAACATTTACTTTCTACACGTAAAAATGTCGACAACTTTCATAACAATATCATTACGGTATGAATATTATTTAAGTAAAATACACTCGTCGATTATTGCCTGCTTATGTCTTTACAAATTACTTTCTACAAGCAAAAATGTTGAACACTTACATAACAACATCATCACGGGCTGTATCATTAGCTTCTTTAGAAATATGTATGATGGTAGATCAAATAGAATGGCCAAAACCTTAATTTTGGTCATTATGAATATAATTTTCGTAAATATCTCAAAAACGGAAAGTCACAGAAAGACCAAAAAAGGAGGTGCACAACTAGATCTTATAACAAACTCATATACCAGTTTGCAACGTTCTACGTCCAGCCATTTTTGAGTTATGCGAGATACACACATACACATACGTACATACAAACGTCACGAAAAATCGTGTAAAATCGTAGATATCTCTAAACTGGGAGTTCGTATTAAGGCCAAAAATGCAGATACACAACTAGACATAATAACAATCACAAATATAAATTTTTGACATTCTACGATCATTCATGTTTGAGTTATACGAGATATAAAACCAATTTCGCAAATCAGATTACAATGCCTCCCCTATACTTTGTATAAAGAAGAAAAAACACGTAATCAGAATTCATTCTTAGCTTGGAATGAAAAGAAATTGTGTATTCCGCATCTCTCAGATGTATTAAGTGTAGAACTCTAAACACAGTTATGAAGAAGATGATATATACCCAGATCATCTTTAATAAGGGCCGTGAAGACCTTGCTGAAGAATATAGAGATGAATGAAAATATTTCAGTCAATATTAAACAGTCCATTAGATACAGTTCTTTTATTCAGGAGGAAGATACATCATTTTCTTACAGTCGACAAATATTGCCACTGCAAAAATTATTAACAATATTTCGTTAATACCAGTTAATATAAAAAATATAATTCCACACAGCAAATGGAACATAGGGAGAGGACGGGATCGACAAAATTAACTTATTTTTACCAGCGAAGCATTCAGAGAGGTCTGAAGGAAATCTGCCAGTCTCCGAGCCAAAAAGTGCCAACCGAATAAGTTGGCATTGTTAAAATTTAACCAAAAAGAATGCCAAGTCTTTAGTACATTTTAATACAAAATTTTTGAATATAATTTGTCGTTACCAAAACTTAAACCAATTTGGCATAAAAAAAAAAAGTACGCCACATGTCAATTAAAGCAACGGACGAAGTCGGTTCGAAGCTGTGCGCCAAACAGTCGGCAATAATCCATTAAAAATCTATTTTTAGAACAATAATGATCATCTCGAAAAGTAATAATAGCTTTTTATATGTAAACAGAATGCATTATAATTATTAACGGGAATTTCTATTTTTTGTTTTATTAATACTTTTATTATTATTATATACTAGAAAAAGGCTGATAATAAATGTTGAAATACATTTAAACCAATGTAACACTTAAAATGAGATAATGAATACAAAATTTTTTTAAACTTTGAATATACATTTTAATTAAGAACAGTAAAATACACGACAGACGTTTCGGCCAGAACACTAGCCCTCCTCAGTGTCAAACATACAAGCACAACATTTACAAAAAATTCATAACACATCATAACAAGATTAGATAGGCTTGGAAATAGCTTGGAATAGAATAGTTGGAATAGCTTTAGCCTCGTTCAAGGCAGAACGTTGCATTTTAATAAAAGCGCCCTCTAGAAAAATACGGGATTCATATAAATTTACATTAGAGGCTAGAATTCTAAATTGTCAAAATCAGGAATATGATCACTATTGAGGGAATGGATTACGAGTTTTGATCTTAAATCACCTGTTTTATATGAGCGTTTATGTTCCTTTAATCTAATTTCACCAGTTCTGCCAGTTTCACCGATATATGTAGAGCCACAATTTTTACAGGGGATACAATAGATTACACCTATACGTTTAAGAGAGGGGGGGGGGACGAGGGGTTTAAAGTTTGAGAGAAAGTTACTAATACGGAGTTAATGTTTAACGCTAGTAGAGAAAAAAAAAATCATAATCGTTGAAATCTAATGAGCATTTGCAATTATTTTGTTTGTAAATATACATATATATACAGTCGGTAACAAAAGTGTCCGAACACTAGCAAAAATTCCTATGTAAAAAAAGTACACTTCATACGGTTTTGTTAAATAAATCCTTATCGAATCATGTTCTTACACTGACTAAGAACAGGATTCGACAAGGATTTATTTAACAAAATCGTATGAAGTGTACTTTTTTTACATAGCAATTTTTGCTAGTGTTCGGACACTTTTGTTACCGACTGTATATATATATATATAATAATATTAATAAAATATTAAATTCGTTGATATTCTGATTTAAATTTAATTAATATGTGCAACTTCTTGTGATGTAAACTATCTCATTTTAACAACACTGGTGTTTAATATTTAAGCAACAACCTGTTTTCTCGTTTTTTTTCTTTTGCGCATAATTTTTAAACAAATAAACATATGAACATAAAAATTTGGATGGCATGTTCGTTATCATATCATTAACTGTATTTTATATAACTTTAACAGAAGTAAAATTTTTTAAGCTAATAAATATTAATTTTTTCTCAAAAATAAGCTTTTTAAAAAATGAAAATTTTCACCAATTTTAGTAAAGAAAACTTAATGAAAAATGGTCATAAGGATGCATTACAGATAGGTGAAGATGCACATGCATTCATGTGTTAGATTAAAACCGGATCTTTTAACCTATATTCACTTTTCTGTTTCTTCTTTTTCTCGCATGTGAACAACGTTTTAAAAAAATATACATACAAACATGAAAATTGGATAAAATGCTCATTATAAAACTATTTTTAGACATTTTTATTATTATGGTGAAGCTCATAGTTTACAAATTATTAAATATATATATATATATTAAAGTCTATTATAAAAGTAAAAGAAAGAAAAGTTAATATAAAAAGAAAATTTGAGATTTAGAATAACATTTCTAGGCATATTCGTCTTTATCTAGCTGTAGTGCATCCTTAACTCCACTTTTCTAAAACTGTTGCAATTTTTCCTTTTTTCCAAAGTATACTTTTGTAATAATAATAATAATAATTATAATTATTATTATTGTTAGTTTAAAAATTGTTACTCATGTTAAAATTACATAAAATTTGATTAATGATAGGATAACGAACATGCCATCTAAATTTTGTGTTCATATGCGTAATAATGAACGTTTAATACGTTTAAACATTATGCATAAAAGAAGAAAACAAGAAAACAGGATTTTGCGTAAATTTTGAACACCAGTGTATTTCTACATCATACTTAGGGGATATGAATAAATGGGACAGGAGCTATCGGGCAATATATATCTATATACGAAAAGGTACTGGGAAAAGAAATATTTGGGCGTAATTTCTAGTTTTTTTTTAAATATAAATTTGTAAAAATTTCATTATTTGTTTACTAATTAATAATTTTATTTTTAGAATCTTTTTATGCTGAAGAAAGTTTTATTACTATTTTTTTTTTTACATGCTTGTAAGTAACAGCATAAATAATAATAGAATGTCCGAGCATAAATTTTAGTCTCATCAACAAAAATATTTTATCCTACACTGTTGGTAAAAGTGTTCTATGTAATGTATTTCATCCAACAGTTCCTGTCATATAATATATAAAATGGCAAATATGACAACTATTTCACAACAGTCTAAACTGTCCAATTTTACACATTATGTAATATGAAGTTTTTCAAGAAAATAATATTATTACAAAAAAAAAAAAATATTGACTTTCTTGTGAGAGAAAGTATTTCGTAAAGAAACAGGCAAGTTCTAGTCAATGAATGTTCTGTATTCAACGTAACTTCTCGAATCAGTTCAACAAAAATATGATTACAACGAAACATTCCAATTATTCTCGAAACAACACAATAGTATTGTTATTTCATCGAATATTCCAATAGCAGTTCAATAAAGCTATAACTCGAACTGCAAAGGTCACTATTCGACAAATGTACTGAAGCAATCCAAAAAAGAAATAATAATAATAATAATAATAATAACAGTCGCTTGTTGCACAGGAGTAAAGCAAGTGACATCGAGTATTCCAGAGCAAAAATCTTCGCTATCTTACGAACGACGTTCTGTCACTTAGACCACAATCTCCAAACTGCAATCTCTCAGAATAGGTCTCTAAACAACTCGAGAGACTACACACAGTTTCGCGGAAGTCACCTCATTCCTATCCATAACTTTTGGCGGTAATTCATCCAGAATGGCTTGGGAAGTTCTAGAACTTGGCTCCCGTGCATCGTAGAGCCTCAAAACTTCGGAAACCCTAAACCACGTTTTTCGATAAAATTGGTCGCCCTGTCATCAAGTTTGTTGCCAAGGCTGACTTCACTTAAAATGAATGAGCTGCCTCTTTATTTTTACTTTGCCTGTAAAACAGCTTTCACGGCAACATTACATTTGATCCAAGAAAAAGGACTTAATCCGTTGTAACAATAAACATTAAAATAATAATAATAATAATAATAATTGTAATTTTGGAAAGCATTTATTTTTTATTTTTGAAAATTGAGATTATATATGCGTCATTGTATTTTTAAAGAAATGAAATGTTTTAATCTAATTGTAAAATAACACTTATCGCGATATTTTCATAACTATCGACTAGAACTGCTGTGCTCATACACATTTTCCAAGTAATAGGAACAGTAAATATTCTTAGTTATTCCAGTTTAAAAAAAAAAAAAAAAAAAAGAAAGAAAGAAAGTAGACTAAATATTTGAAGCAATCATTGTCGTTTCCCATTACATCACACGAAATATATATAGAAACTATTTAAAACTACATTAAAGAAAATCTCTCTATAAGATCCTATTTCAGAGAAAAAACATATAGTAAAAAAAAAAAAAAGGACTCCTCTTTAAAAACAGATTTAAACAAGAACAAATAATAAAAAATCAAAACACGCAAAATTTACTAAGTACCCTTTATTTATACAGCGTCTTTTTGCTTCCTTTCACAGTTTACTTTTGAATATGGGGGATATACATAATAGAATTCTTCCAAACACTTTTACTCTCTTGCAAAAGAAGAGAGAAAAAAAAACGGCCAAAATTCTTTTCAATATGTACCGAAAGAAAAAAAAAAAAAAAAAAAATCCCATGTAAAAAAACAATACAACGAAATACAATTGCTAAAGCTCTTGACTTTACAATTTTAATTGTAAAATCAATGGCCTAATTTTTTTTTCTTCTCTTTTCTATAGTCTTTAGCGGCAACTTCCAAGCGATTTAATTTCTTACACTCCAGCGAGTTGCGTAACATTATCGCACTCCCACAGGGTATTTCGTATAGGGGGGAGGATACATTTTCTGAATGGGGCTTGGGGCAGTCGGTCCCTTTGCGTGTGCACAAATTGCCTGGGATAAAAACTGCTAGGGGAAGTTAGAACATAAAAGGATTACACGCAACTTGAGCTTTCTTGCCTTTTTCAATTCAGCAGTATGCCAGGCAAAAATCTCTCCAAGTTATTTAGATATTCTGTTTACCGTCTACAAAGGCCTTTTTTTACCTTTTACTTGCTTTTAAAGCTAATATTATTGATTTATATAAATATATATATATATATATATATTTTTTCCGAGCTGTTTTTGGAAACAAAATTGCTTTTAAAGAAATTAAAATAGATTTAATCATTTAAAAAAAAAAAAATTAATATTTTTTATCATACTGTAAATAAATTAATAAATAAAAAAATATTGCATATCGTTCATAGAAAATTTAAAAACATAGATGTTGTGATTGCTTTATTTATTTTTATAATTGATGTTTAAACTTTGTAAATATTGACTTTGATAAAACAACTTTTTCTTTTCTTTTTATATTTGTTGATCAAATAGATTTATTATTTACATTAATATAAAAGAAAATGAATTTCACTTATTTAATATATATATATATATATATATATATATATATATATATATATATATATATATATAATATTTTGGAAATAAAAAAATTTATAATTTTACTCATATAAATAGATATGACTAAACAAAAGTTATTAAAATTTCTTCCACCAATAGAGAAATCGTTAAAATTTATAACAGAGGCCTTCTTGTATTAAGATTCTAAGATAATATTTTTAAATAAAAAGCAATTCTTAGAAGTATATCATCAACTAAACTTTAAAGTGGTCTTTAAAATAAATTTTCAAATGAGTAACTTTCTAAACTAAAGTTAGAGAAAGAAAAGCTCATTATTAATGTTAAATACTTAATGAAAATATATTTTGAGTAAACTTTCCTATTCGTGTGTAGGTGTAAATGAAAAACGATTTTCAAAAAATATTTTTTTTAACTGTAGTAACCTTATTATAGGGAATCATTTAAAGACAGGTAGTACTAATTTAAATAGCTTGTTAAATCAATTGTTAAAGAACGCTATATTGTGAAATTGGTATTATTCTCTATCCATTTAATTTTACCTTTCTTCTAATATTGCTGAAGTTACATTTTCAAACAACGACTTAAAATTTATATATATATAATTTTTGGTAATACTTACAAAAAATTCTTTTTCTTTTTTTCTTCTTAATTCGACATCTACTATTAACTACATGAAAACATGAAACTTTGATTCACCTTCAGAATTTAATCTGAAGTGCATTATTTGTCTAAATGAATCCAATTGCTAGTCATTTCAGAAGATTTTGCAAAAGTGATGTATTTAGTAATGAGTAATTAAATAATTCAGTAATCAGTGCGATATTTTGAAGCTATTGGATGTTTTTTTTTTTTTTTTTTTTTTTTTTTAGGTCATTCACACAGTAATTAGGAATTTAAAAATTCGACAATTTTTAGTAATTTAATTTTTTTTCTGCCTACTGGTTGTCTGAGTGAGTAATGCCGACCAGTTGTCGGCCTGGATAGCTCAATTGGTAGAGTCTTGACCTTGTAAGTCAAAAATCCGGGGTTCGACTCCCGGTCCAGGCATTATTTTCACTCAGTCGGAAAAATAAAAAAAATTTAGTAATTTAGTTTTTAATCGATTTTTCATCGATATTTTTAGTAATTTATTTTTTAACGTTACATTTTGTCAAAGATGTAAAAACTTAATTAATTTTTTTTAAATCCGTTCCAGGTAAATATTAATTTATCCATAAAATTAGGCTGTTGTTCGCAGAATGTAGAGGAATGATTTCAAATTTAGTTGCCGATTAGTTATCGACCTGTTAACTTAGACCCTGGTCCGTCCGCTGGAATGGACACATTTCGACCTTGTAAAAATTAATTTTGTCTTTCCTCCTAAACATAAAATTAACTAAGTAGAAAATTCAAAGTTTTTAGAAAGTAAAAGTCTGATAATCTGTGTTTAGAATTTTACATGATTGTATGTCTAGATATTCATTTCTAAGCTAGAAATCCCGGCCAGTGAGCGTGAGATTCTGCTCTAGATGCTTGTAGACAGGCAGGGTTCAAACACAGGTCTCATTCGTAGACGTAGCCATTTAGAAGTTTCTATGGTTTTCTCCGAAACTCACGTGATAACGAGCTAGATATCTTTAGAAAGATAAACATGGAAAGCGTTGCATCCACGCGTAAGTCTTACATGCAGTGAATCGACTCTAACGTATACACCTACATATATCTAAAATAGAAATAATAAGGTGCACTGTTAAAAATGCTGCAGTAAAATTACGGGCAACTCCTGGCAGCAGATATTCCAGACACAGCCCGTAAAAAAAAAAAAAAAAAAAAAAAAAAAAAAAAAAAACATTTAGACAGTGAATGATGTATCGCCAGTATTTTTACGTTGTGATGAAATGTACAACGAACCTGTAAAAAAGTAGTATTAACCGCAAAATTAAAAGTTAAAGTTAGAGTTTCTCGAATACTTTTAATATTGAATATTGTTAACGTTCAAATCATGCATAAAAATTATTTTCTTTTAAGACTATTTTAAAATCTAAATTTGCTGTTTTTGACAAAATTAAGATGTCAGTCAATTTTCATATTCGAAAAACGAATAGATTTGCACACATTAACGGCATTTTCTCGTAAAAATTCCAAAATTATACTTTCAAAACATCAATTTACGGGCTACGACCGCTTAGCGAGAAAAACGGTCATTTCCTAAATTGTACATTCAAAACATTACTTTACGGATTATGACCGTTTAGGTAGCAAAACGGTCATTTCCCCTAAATTTATACGGTCAAATACCGTGATTTTACATTTTTTTTTTTTTTTTTTTTTTACCGAAATAAAGCCATCGAGATATTCTAGGCCTTACTTAGATACGAAATAAGCCAATAAAAAAATAAACAAGTTTATTAAGAAAGCCTATTTAAAAATACATATTTACAAGAAGCAACTCACTTCCTACCCTATCTGAGAAGAAAAAAAATTGACAAGTATAAAAAGAGGAGGAAATGTGTCACCCTGAAATAAAGGCACCACTATTAATAGCCAATATATCTGCCATGCATACATATCACTTGGAATACGCAATGTGGCATAATTTACTAATTCTTGAAGGAAAGTAGCATCAATATTATCCCAGATTTCAATGATATCAGCCTTCAATTCTGCCACAGATTGAAACAGTCTGCCACTGGCATATACTGCCTTACAAAGGATACCCTACATATTGTCTTGGTGATTGAGACCAGGGGAAAGGACATGCACCTTATTATGTCTAAAAAACATTCCCATGAAGATTTTACAACGTGAATTTCGGCATTGCCATGCTAGAAAAATCTAACTTGGGTCACAAACTCTCTCTACAAAAGACAGTAAATGAGTTACTTTGCATTCGATAGCTTTCATGAGGTCTGAAGGAAAAGTCAGATTAATTTTACAACTGTAAGTCAAAACCTTCTCACAACATTAAAAAGGCTCCATTTGCTCTGTTTTCCTCAATTCCTACCAATAGAACGCAAGATGTCTGTGTTATCAAAATTATTGTTTTTCTATCTGAGAATATAATACGATGTTGTTGATTTTTCCAGGTTTGATGATATTTGTCCCAATCTAGTCTCCATTGCTTGCAAATGGCTTGCAACGTGGGATGCTTTTCTTATATCGCAAATTACTTGTACATTTTGTAAACCATGACGGGGTTGATTTTCTCACAGGAATGTTATTCTGTTTGGCAAGTTGTCAGAGGAGTATACTAATGCGTGACAGGTGATGCACAACACTTCTTTCTTGCATGGAATTCATTTTCTGCATGTACAACTCCTTATTTTTATAGCCCACCAGCGGCCGAGCGGTTCTGCGCTCAAAGCTGGTAGATGGGAGGTGCCGGGTTCGATCCCAGGTCGCGCTCATCGACCTAGCCGTTCGGAGTTTTCCGTGGTTTCCTCCGAAACTCGCGTAAATACGGGCTGGGACCCCTTAGAAAGACCCCCACGGAGGGCATTCCCCCTATAGGCCTAGGACACATGAGGAGTCAATCGGCCTTAATCCACCAACCAACCAACCAACCAACCTTATTTTTATATACCCGTACTCACAATACCCTGCTTTACAAAACTGTCTGTTACAGTTTTAGATTGTTTGATTTTCGTAGATATTTGGCTATGTGAAAAACTTTATTACGTAAAAGATGTTTGTCATCTATTTTTTCTCGAATTCAAAAAACTGCATCCCTATCCCACTGAAATACTGCAGGTGAAACAGAAATTACAACTTTCTAAAGTCTGCACATTTTCAAATGAAATAGAAACTGTATTTCACAGCTTCTTGACGCTATAAATCTGTTTATCTGTAACAACTCGAATGTCGGGACCACGGATTTAGATACGTCCATGGTCGGGAACCATTACATTAACAGGGGTAGTGGCTTTATTGAAACGGGACACTTTTCCTCACGTTTCATTACATATTTTTTTTTTCCCGTCCAAGTAAAGCCGGAAGTGAGTTTTTCCTTGTAAATGTGTAATTTTATATATACTTTCTTAATTATGTCCAGTTGCGGCACACAATCACGGAGGTTTTATTCCGGTGGGACACACTTTAATTACTGATAGAAATTATACATGCTGAATATATTCTACTGAAAGCAACTATGTGGATTTTTTTTTTTTTTTTTTTCGTATTATAAATATAAGCTAAAATTTCCCTGATAATTAAAGTTTCGTTTTACTATATAACTATTATAAATAATACTGTCTTTCAACTTATGGAATCTTTTTTAACGTTAACGGATTTTGAAATAAATTCTTAAATTTGGAGAAAATCGTAGAAGCTCTTAAAATTTTCCACAGAACTTTGTTTACAAAAAAAAAAAAAAAAAAAAAAAAAAAAAAAGAAATTTTATGTATTTTTGAGAATTTTCAGCTATTATCTATTATATGCATTTACTCACTTTGTTTCTCCATGTTTTATATGCGTTCACAAATTTAAAAGAATAAATTGGGCTTTAAGATGCATGTAGTATTTTTTCTCAGTGTTTTTTGCAATTGCCTACTTCCATTTCTTTCAAAATAAATTCTTTGAGATTTACCTTTTTATATACAAGAATTATAAAAAGATAAATAATTTGAAAATAAAACCTTTACTGAGAGATTTTTCGTAGTTTTTTCTCTCCTTATCTTATAACTACATAAAAATATGCACAACATGATATAATAAAGAAGATAAGAGGAAAAAATGAAAGGGAAAAAGATATTTTCGAATAATAGGGAAAAAATTGTCTTCGCTTTTAAAAGATATTTTACCAAACATATTTTTTTAACTGGCATCATTCCAACGAAGCTGCTTCCTAAGAACATAAGAAAAATCAATAAGTAATTTATTTTGTATAACACTTTTATTTATGAGGATATAAAACATCACAAAAAATAGTTTGTTATTTCTTCGCTGATTATTTTATTAATCATTTGTATAGTAAGCACTAATTATGTAGCATGTACGAAAATATTTTAAAATGATGATATAGCTTATATTGCATGCTTTTAATTTTAATGGTGGAATTGTTTATTTTAAAAGCTTTATTTTAATTCGTATGTTTTGGTTTGAACAAAATATTTTTCCTTCACCTTTAGAGCAGGTGGAAGTTGAATATCTGAAGATCTCAAATGATTTTCTTTTATTATTTGAATTTGAATTATTTGGATTATAGTTGTTTTTGGATTATACTTACAAGTATCTCGAAAGCATTTGACTTTATTAAAGATTTTATCAAAAATATTCAAGAGTTTCGTAAACAAATATAGCAGAACTTAAAACAAAAAAAAAAAAAAAATAAACAACAGAATGTTGGCAATGAAAAAAAAAAAATATTGAAATAAAAACATTCTGTAATTGCATTAAAAAAAAAAAAAAAAAAAAAAAAAAAAAAAAATGAGAATGTTACTTGAATGTGTTAGGCAAAACAACAATTTTTGTAGAAATAAAAGTAATTGTATATATGTGTGTAAGTATGTCTTACATCGCCTGTCAAACCACTGAACCGACTTCAACCAAACATAACACAGTTACTGCCTATTACAAGGGTTGAAGTACTGTGGAATTTTGACTTCTCTAGCTCATGCTCAGTTGGAGGTGGTGAGGAAAAATCTTCTTGAAAATCTCCTTTTTGTGTCATTTCTATAGCAATAATGTGAATCTCGTATTTGATATGTAGACAACTTTCATTTTCCTAAATAGATATTTTTATAACTTCTAATTTAAAAAGCGGTAATATATATATATATATATATATATATATATATATATATTTCCCAAAATTACGCTTTCGTCAAAATTGTATGCACGCATTTTTAACCTTTCACTACGAATGCATCAAAATGACGTAGTGCTATAATATAATTAAATTCAAAATAATTTTTATAAAATGTTAGAATGATGTCATTGTCATTAACTTGCCTTTTCATAGATAAAACTGATACACTTTATTACGATTTTGTGGTGATTCTACTTACTAGCGATAGAATAAGTAGTAAGAAACAGCAATCGTTAACTCTAAATTATAATATAAAAGGATTTTGCATGTTACTGATAATTTTTTTTACCTTTCTGCAAAACAAAAACTAGTACTTTTCTTAAAACAACAATTTTTCTTTTTAAGAGTATTGCCATTCCAGGATTATGTTTTGTAAATGAGTTATTCCATTTTATCTTTATTTATTTATTGACAGCTTTAGGCTTATAATTACAAAGGATTTTTTTCGATTGGTCATTATTACATAAGTTCACAATAAAAAGTTCTCTCTCTCTCTCTTTTTTTTTTTTTTTTTTTTTTTTTTTTTCATATTAGAACATTACGAACGTCCAGGCTTCAACCAGGATTCGAACCCGAGATATAGGTTTTCAGAAAACAGCCCCCTACCGACCAAGTCACCTGACCCATGAGTAATCTCATACAATAGTTCATTTGTAGCAAACGATAACTGCTCATACTTTCGAGGCTTATTAATATATATATATAGGAATTTTAAAAAATGATATGTATCATACAAAAACGTTTCATTTAAATACTGTAGTGAACATAAAAGCGGGAAATGCTAGTTTGTTAGGGTGACCAGAATTCCTCAAAAACTACTCTTCGTCCCGAAACAAATTATAACACAATTAAGGACGCCGATTATAAGTTTATTAACGTTATACTATGATAATTTATAATATGTAAAATAAATAAGCTGAAAAAAGGGTTTTCGGGTACTTCACACACACACACACACACACAAAAAAAAAAAAAAAAACTAATATTTTATATAATTTAAGGTGATTTATTTATTTTGTCCTCAAATGTCGAGGGTTTTCCTGGAATTTTGTCCTCAAATTCAGTTAAAAAATATCTGATCGCCTTACAACTTATACGATAATAAAGCAGAAAAGATATCGATAACGATTTGAATAATAACTGCGACAACAATTGTTGTTCGCATGTAAACTTCCTAGTAATCATCTGTCAGCCCAAGAGTAGATGAAATTGAAATAGTGACTGAATATTCATATAAGATACTAAAGTACACTGTAAAAAATGAAATAAATACGGTATAATGCTCTACAGCATGTGGTAAATTTCAAGCGTATTGTAAATAAATGTGTGATGGAGATTTTAAGAAACACTGAAAAAAAAATCAGGTAGTTGTACAGTATCAAGCGCTATAGTCTGTAAGGATATAAGGCATCAGTTAATTGGATGGATGGTTGGGTTTTACTTCGCACTAGTGCTGCGCAGATGGGCAATCCTCAGTTAATTGAATTCAATTTTGTGTTCAAGTGTTCGAAATCGCACTTGTTGTCCTGTGAGTGTTGGGTTGTTAGCGATAAGGTTACCACTCGAATTTAGTTTTATCTGGCAATGGTCTCGGAAATTGTGTAAAGTTGTTCATGGAAGAGCTGGGATAGCGTAAGAGAATGTTGAGAGTCGATTTAGATTAGTTTCACGTTTGGTTCCATCGAAAATAGAAGAAGTGTTAAAGGAAGTTGCGAAGGTTTTAGTGTTCAGTTGGATGTCGTATTTTTTGGAACATGTTTTAAGGAAAATCAAGTGAAGCGTTTCTCCTGATTATACATTAAAAGAATTCCTTTTATAAACAATTAAGAAATTTCCCTTTCTTCTATTTCTCTTTCTAAAGATGGATTTTCTTTTTTTCATCATTCGGTAAGCACTCGCAGGTACATAAACAGTAGAGGAAATTACGGCGCCAGAGATAAAAAAGTATCTGATTCACAGAATAGTGGTGACAGGCCAATGTTCCCAAATGGGAACGCAAAAGTTTAACGAATTGCACATAGTGCATTCTAATTGGATCCCGGAAAAAAGGGCACTTTTGCAATTCGCAAATCGCAAAAAAAAAAAAAAAAAAAAAAAAGAAAGAAAGAAATATCAAATAATGAATTTAAAGAATGACTTTGAAATTGCATTTTCAGACATTTCAATTGATTTGGTATAACAGTCATTTAGTATATACATGGAGGAGGAGGGGGGGGAGGACCAAATCGAAAGAAAATAATTGTTTTTATATTAACCTCTTACCAATTGTAATGAAACTTTATGTAATCATGTACAATTTGTGAGAAAATTGCAGTAAAAATTCAGACGTACTTGGGGGGGGGGGGCAGAGGAAAATAAAATGATTTTTTTTATATTACAGTCAGTAACAAAAGTATCCGAACACTATCAAAAATTCCTGTGTAAAAAAGTATGCTTAAAACTGTTTTGTTAAATAAATCCTCGTCAAATCCTGTTCATAGACTAAGAACAGGATATGACAAGGATTTATTTAACAAAACAGTATTAACTCTACTTTTCTATATAGGAATTTTTGCTTGTGTTCGGATACTTTTGTTAAAGACTGTACCATTTTACCGATTTTCATGATATATTCTATAACTATCACTTACTTTTAATGAAGATCACAATGAGTGTATTATATACCTCGGGGGGGGGGTGCAAGTGGGGTCGCAGATGAAAATAAAATATATTCTTCTTTAAAAAACCCTAGTATCAATTTAAAAAACTTTGTGTGTATACCATTTACTGTTTAAGGAAAATTTCAGTGAGTGTTACACTTATCTGAGCGGTTTGCTAAGGGAGAGGGGGTCGCAGAGTGAAAAAGAAAAATGTTTTTACATCACCATTCTACCTATTTATATGAAACTTTGTATGACTGTCACTTACATTTTATTAAAATTATAGTGAAATTTACCTACAGTTGAAAATAAAGAAGGGGGGGGCAGATCAAAAATAAAATAATATTTTTAAACAACATTTATTATCGATTTTTTATTGACATTTTGTGTAAATATCACTTACTATAACTGAAAAATTACACTGAGGTTATATATGTCTTGGAGAGGGGGGGGGGGGTGGTATACAGAAGGAAAGTAAATAAACGTTTTATATCACTATATATTGCATTTTAATAAAATTTATTATAAATATCACTGAATGTTTAGGACAATTTACGCTGACTGTTATATATATCTTGGGGGCAATGAGGGGGGGGGGCAGAAGAGAAAAATAATTGCATAAATATCATAATATTGCCATTTTAATTTTAATTACAACCATCACCTACTTTTAAGGAAAAATTTCAAAGAATGTTACAAATACTTAGGATAGGGGTGGCTGAGGGGGAAAAAATGATTGTTTTTAAATCACTTTGCTTTACATTTTAAAGATATTTTGTATAAATACATCTTATTGTTTATCAAAAATATTAGAGAGGGTCATATTATCTGGTCAGAACTAGGGGGGCACACGGAAAGAATATATTTTTATACCACTCTGTGGCCGATCTAATGAAAATTTGCAGAAATATTACTTACTGTTCATAAAACATTACAGCGAGGGTTATATATCAGTATCTTTGTCTTCCTAAGTTAGTACACAAAAATTCAATACATGATTTAAATGTGTAAAAGAGTGATTCAAAAGATACTGCGATACGTAACCTGCTGTATAGTTTTTTGTAAGCAGTAAATGATATTTATAAAAAAATTTCTATTAATGTGAAACGGTGGGATTTAAAAACAATTATTTCATTTCTCTCTGCCCCCCCTTTCCCCCCCAGGTCTAGGTAACACTCACCATAATTTTTCATTAAAAGTAGGTGATAGTAGTTGAAATTTTAATTAAAATTGGTAACATTGTGATATATATGCAACCATTTTTCTCTTCTACCCCCCCCATAGCTTCCCAAGATACATATATATGGTAATCAGCATATTTTTTCCTAAAAATTAAGTGACATTTATAATAAGTTTTACTAAAATGCAAAGCATAGTGGTATAAAACATTCATTTTCTATTCTCCTTCCTCCAGGAGGATAGAAAGCCTGCCTCCCCACTCACCCAGACATATGTAATCCTCAGTAACAGAAAGTGATACTTATAAAAATGTCATCGATTATATGCGTTAAGATTATTTTATTTTTCCTCTTCCCCCACTTGACCCCTTTTTTAGCTACAGGTAACATTTATTATAATTTTATAAAATGAAAGTGATAGTCGTACAAAGTTTCATAAAAATAGGGAGCATGGTGATAAAAACAAACACATTTTTCTCTGCCCCCCTCTTAGCACCCCCCCCAGATATGTGTAACACTCATTATAATTTTTCTTAAACAGTAAGTGGTATATATACAATGTATTTTTTTTTTTTTTTCCATCTGCAATCGCCTTGCCCCCCCTCCCCTGCCCCAGAGGTATATATAACACGCATTGTGATCTTGATAAAAATTAGTGATAGTTATAGAATATATCATTAAAATCGGTAAAATGGTGATATGAAAAATCATGTTATTTTCCTCTGTCTCTTCCCTTTACCCCCCCCCCCCTCACACACACACACCACCACCTCAATTATGTCTGACACTTACTATAATTTTTTCACAATTTGTACGTTATTATACAAAGTTTCATTAAAATCATTACCCTCCTCTTCCCCCATATATATACTGAGTGAATGTTGTACCAAATCAATTTAAATTTCTAAAAATGTAATTTCAAAGTCATTCTTTAAATTCATTATTTGATATTTATTATTTTGGCAAATTGCAAAACTGCGCTTTTTTTTCGAGTGCCTTTTTTTCCGGTGCCCTTTTTTCCGGAATCCTTTTTTATTCTATTTTTGTTTTTTTTCTCACACTTTTAATAATAGGAACTTTTTAAAGTATGCTTACCGATTTTTAAAAGTATAGGATTGTTTTTCACATTTATATGAATTTTTAAGTTGTGATCTGTAAAAAATGGAGAATAAGGAGATTATTGGGATTTTTTGTTAATTTCCGCTTTTATGATTGAACTGTGGTTTTTATATCAAAAAATCAATCTACTTTTTGTCCCATCTGCAATGTTTTTTAAGTCAATATTGTGGAAATTAAATTTTTAAATACATTTTCAAATAGATGTTCCCAATTGGGAACATTGGCCTGTAAAAGGTTAAATACCAAGAGTTAACGCTCAAAATAAAAGAAGTTACATAGACATTTGAGTTGCATACACATTGAGTTACATAGACATTTCTAGTAGTTTACATGGAAAAAATTAATGGGGTTAAAACCAGCTATTAAAAGTTTTTTAAAAAGCATACACAGTTAATTGAAAAATAGACACACACTTGACAAATTATCAGTGATGCACTACTGCAAGAAATTTTATTTTTAATGTTTATTTCTTGTTCAGATAGCAATACTTTTGGGTATACACATTGATATTGATGTGGACAGAAAGGTAAAAACTTGCATGTGGATTCAAATTAAAGTTTTTTTTTTTCTTTATTTTTTTAATTTTTATTATTATTTTTTAATTATTCAAAAAATATTTATGTATGAATTATATAATTTCTCATAATACTATTTTCATTCATTGGTAATCTATATATATAAGATACACTTTCACATAAGGCAATGCATGCCCATATTATTATTATTATTATTATTATTATTTTCTGATTTTTATTTGTTATAACATGCGCCAACACATAATAGGGAATTTTGAAAATAATATTACCTATAGAACCAATTTAAAGCTGTCAATAATAAATTTAGTAATTATAAGAGGCAAGAATAATGCTTAGCAATCAAGGTAATATAATTTTTTCTTACTGCTTTTCAACCCCATTTTTACAAATCACTAAATGGGCACAATTTTATCATTTTCTTTCTCTATAATCCATGTTTTTCTATAATATAATCTCGGATAGCTTAAAAAAGCCACGATGGCCACCATTTTGAAGAAAAAAACTTTAATAGGAATTTCATATTTATAATTAAAAAAAAAAAAAAGTATGGAAGGTTATAGAAAAATGTTAAATAGTTAAAAAATTTTAATTTGTATTTTATTTTTTATAATGGATATATAATATTTTGTTTGCTTTGTTACACATTTGTAAATGTTACTTCTAGTCTTGCAAAAAGTAACTTAAATATTTACGGAGATACGTTTTTATTATGCACGGATATTCTCTTTAAAAGGAAATTAATTTTACAGGCTGATTGTGTGAATTTAATTTATTGTATTTCTTTCTCCCATTGTTTAATGGTGTTTTCCTTTACCTGCGGCTTATTTTCTGTCGATCTGTCTACCAGATGTTTCAGTCTAAAGGTTGTCTGAGTGAGTAATGTCCACCGGTTGTCGGCCTGGATAGCTCAACTGGTAGAGCCTTGACCTTGTAAGTCAAAGATCTGGGGTTCGACTCCCTGTCCAGGTATTATTTTCACTCAGTCGGAAAAATAAATTTCAATAGAAATTTTTATGTTGAATGTTATGGGAATCACATTGTCTAAAAAACCTTAGTGAAAACATCTTTTTCCAAAAAATTCTAATTCAAGAGTTGTACGATTATTTTTTAAAGGTTACTTGGGGAAACTATAATAAAAATATATAAGTAATTTAATTTTCTTTTATTTATAACAAGGCAATTATTATTTTTTCTTTAGTAAAATAGGCTGTAAATAATTAAATATATTAAAATTACTCTTTACCTTTATAATTATTAAAGTATTTTCATTCAAAATATTTATGAGTTTCCTCCCCTCCATTTTTTATAATATAAGTCTTGAATTATTAAATAAATATTTAAGCAAATTAATTTTTAATTGTTTGATAATATAATAATATCTTTTATTTAAAAAAAAAAAAAAAAAAAAAAAAAAACATAAATTTACCGCGAGTCCATAATATTTCAAAAACTTTTCTTTTTCTTTTTATTATAAATGAAAGTATTCAAATAAATTAATATTAATTGTTCGATTACATAATAACAAGTTAATTTTTTACAGGTTATAATTTTTCTACAAATCTTAAATATTTCAAAAGCAGATCTTTTTTGTCCATTATTATCAATCAAGTTTTTTTTTTTCTTTTTACGTAGTCTATTAATTATACCTCCAATGAAACGTTAACTAGAACAAAGCATAATATAAATAAAAATGTTCTATTAAGATCAATAAATTCACGATGAAGTCTCTTTTTACATGCAAAAAATCAAAAAGTCTTTGTTTTTTTTTCTGCTGAAGATTCGTTAATTAGAAAAACTGGTGTTTCGCTTTAATTAAGCCTATGTAAAGAAATGATGATTTTCTTTTTATACTTATAAATTAACGCAGATAGAATAATTAGTAGTTTTTGTACTCGACTTTGTAACAAAATTATCTTGATTTTGAAAAGAATGCAAAAGAATAAATTAAAAACATCACCTTTGTCCGATCAGGATAAATTTACAAATCTTCTGAGATTGGTTTTACTTTAATACAGAAGAGGTTTCAAAAAACAATTTCTATTGTTGATTCAAATTAATGCATTGTAAATTATATTCTAATTATACGAATTACCTTTTGGGGGCAAATATTTAAGACAGATTGAAAATATATATATATATATAATTTTATAGAAATAGCAAAAATTATAATAAGTCTTAAACAGGGCATTTAGTAATCCGCTGTTTATTTCTGTTTGTAAATGTAGCATTCAGCAATTTTATAAACAAAAAAATTCAGGAACAGTTTGTAGTGATTTTTTTTCAAAAAAACATTTCCATTGTTGATTCAAATTAATGCATTGTAAGTTATATTCTAATTATACGAATTACCTTTTGGGGGAAAATATTTAAGACAGATTGAAAATATATATATATATATAATTTTATAGAAATAGCAAAAATTATAATAAGTCTTAAACAGGGCATTTAGTAATCCGCTGTTTATTTCTGTTTGTAAATGTAGCATTCAGCAATTTTATAAACAAAAAAATTCAGGAACAGTTTGTAGTGATTTTTTTTCAAAAAAACATTTCCATTGTTGATTCAAATTAATGCATTGTAAGTTATATTCTAATTATACGAATTACCTTTTGGGGGAAAATATTTAAGACAGATTGAAAAAATATATATATATATAATTTTATAGAAATAGCAAAAATTATAATAAGTCTTAAACAGGGCATTTAGTAATCCGCTGTTTATTTCTGTTTGTAAATGTAGCATTCAGCAATTTTATAAACAAAAAAATTCAGGAACAGTTTGTAGTGATTTTTTTTCAAAAAAACATTTCCATTGTTGATTCAAATTAATGCATTGTAAGTTATATTCTAATTATACGAATTACCTTTTGGGGGAAAATATTTAAGACAGATTGAAAATATATATATATATATAATTTTATAGAAATAGCAAAAATTATAATAAGTCTTAAACAGGGCATTTAGTAATCCGCTGTTTATTTCTGTTTGTAAATGTAGCATTCAGCAATTTTATAAACAAAAAAATTCAGGAACAGTTTGTAGTGATTTTTTTTCAAAAAAACATTTCCATTGTTGATTCAAATTAATGCATTGTAAGTTATATTCTAATTATACGAATTACCTTTTGGGGGAAAATATTTAAGACAGATTGAAAATATATATATATATATATATATATATATATATCATTTTATAGAAATGGCAAAAATTATAATAAGTCTTAAACAGGGCATTTAGCAATCCGCTGTTTGTTTCTGTTGGTAAAAGTAGCATTCAGCAATTTTATAAACAAAAAAATTCAGGAATAGTTTGTAGTGATTTTTTTTTTCAAAAATCGCTGAAAATCATTACAAATGATTACTGAATTTTTCTATTAAAAAAAAAAAAATTCTGTTCAATTAAATGACTTTTAAATTCCCTGTTAAAATGAATCTTCTCATTTTCAGATTCAAAAATACGTAAATTGGTTAAAGTATTTAGGCTATATCGTCTTCACTCAGACATATACATCGCTGTGACAATAGGGAAAATCACCCAGGAATGCTTAAAATGTATAGATGCACCAAAATATCACAGCATATATATATATATATATATATATATTATAATTGCAATATTTTCTTTACATAGCATATCTCAGGAAAGAAAAATGAAACACATTCAATATTCCTATTAAAATACACATATATGTTTATGAGTGTCGCATAAATAGAAATGCAAACTTTAAAGAGTTTTAGAACATTTAAAAGGACTAAGAATTGTATAGTAACCCATGAACGAAACTGTCATAGTGGTCCTTGTGGTACAAGAAATTAAAAAATATGTAAGCACAGCTACCAACTTTTCTTTTTTTCAAAGAAGACTTCATACCAGAAATTTTTTTATAATTATTTTCAGGCTATTTGATCGTCAAAAATATGTATGAGAGATATTCATTTTTTAATTGTGGTGATAAAATTCAAAGGTTTGGCAGCTACGATGGTTTGGCAGCTAAAGTGGATATTAGAAAAAATATTCATTACACTTAAGTATAAAAAAATGCTAAAATTTATTATTGTATTTTAAAATGTAACAGAAAATATCTGAAAGCCCACCTGCAATGTTCTCATGAACAGTTTAATTCTGCACATGCACTTTATTCAGTGTAATTTTTCGAAACAGTTGAACAAAATGCAGTTGTGATTTTCAAATGAACAGTTGTGATTTCAATAGATGCTCTGGAAACAGTCAAAAAGAACTATAAATTCAACAAATATTCTCTAAGCTGTCCAATACGGCTATCGTTTGTATTACAAAAGCAACTATTCTACGAATGTTCTAGAAAAAGCTCTAGAAAACAGTCACTTGTTACACACGAATAAAGCAAACAGAATTAGATAAATGGGATTTCGCTGATTTACGAAAATGTGTTCAGTCGCCTGAAACAGTCTAAAGGCGCAATTGCTCATAATCCCTCTCTGAACATCACGGAATACTTAGGGCCATATTCACCAACTTCTTAACACTCGGATTAAACTTCGGATCAGCGGTAATCGCTCGATTATAGGAAAATCGGTATTCTCCAACGAAAATCCGCAGTTCACCGGCTACTTTAACACTTCGTTTTTGATCCTCGAATATCGGAGGATTAACAGAGATAATTCTCGGATCTTTTCGTAACACATGCGCTTTCCGCAGCTCAGCTTCGTAAACAAATAACAAACATGGCTGACGTTGACGATCTATTCTCACTAGATGATAAAGAAGGAAAAGGACGGTGCATTAAATGATTTGGATTCTTTGGATAATGTGGCATTTCGATATCGCTATTGATTAAATAAAGATTCCGTGGAATCTCTAATACGAATGTTAGATATAAGGCTGTCTGTCATCTGCCACAGAAAAGAATAATGCATTAACTTCGGCAGAAAAAAAATTTAATCGCTTTACGATTCTCTTATCCATAACAATCAAAATTTTAAATCGTAGCGTAAACAGTTGTCGTCTGCGTGATTATTCTTTTTAAAAATGCTCTAAAGTAAAATTGATTCTTAATCTGTGAGTAAACAAAACCGAAGTAAACAAGAGTGAAGCGTGTATCAGTGTTGCCAATTTGCTTTTTTCTCTTTCTAATCTTCTAATCCGATTGATTAGTTAATTGAAGCCGAACGATGAATAAATGCTATCTTCGTTCTTGGCCAATCAAAACGAAACTTTTATTTCTCTTCCAGTTAATCCATGGATCACGTAATCGTCTGATGGTGAATACCGTAGGAATTTAATCCAGTGTTAGCTTCGATTCTCGGATTTTCTGATCCATGGTTTAATCCTCGACCAATGAAGTTTGGTGAATACGGCCTTTAGTCAAGTATCCACTATAATTAATAGTCTTTGGTGACTGTAATTTGGCACGGTTTTCATGAATTCTTTGTTAGAATCCAATGAAAATTTTTAGAACTGAACTTACTGTTGAAGTAACAGCCTCCAAACTTCAGGAACCCGAAACTACCATTATTCGCAAACTTTTGCCGACACGTGGCCGTTTCCATCGCCAAGTGACCAAGTTCTTTGCCAAAAGGTCTATCTTAGTAAAAGTGAATATGCATTCTTCCCGTTGAATATTCCTACTTTTACTACAACAGCCCTACTGAGGCAGGGAAGAAAGTTAATCTGCTGCAGTACTGTTATTAATACAAGGTGACCATTTCTATAACATTTTACAAAATCATACTGAGTGTTATTAAGAAGTAAATAATTATATATTAAGATACACTACTTCTTAGGCACCCTTGTGTTTAAATACAATTTAGGTTGGTTAGTTAATTGGTTTTAAGGTCAGTACTGCTCAATGTGTAATTAAAGACGGTCTGGGACGCACCCCTAAGGATGGTCCGAAGATATGGCTTCACAATTTTGATACGCGAATTTCATGTGCACAAGCCTCCATTAGTGTACACGACGGTCTTTGTCCGGCGCGAATATCGAACCCGCAACCTTCCAAATACGAGCTCGGCGCATTACCGACAGGGCTACCACAGCCGGGTCGGTACAAGTTTAGGAAATACAGTTTAGGAAAAAAATCTAATTCTATAAAAAGTGAAGATATTTCTCGGTAAAACGTTTTTTTAAACCTTGATAGAAGAAAAAAATCAATATTTTGCAATTTAAAACAATGCCTTAATAAGAATATTTAAAGTCTTCTCAATATATATGAATTATTTAGAACACAACATTTAAGTTTTCTCTATTTTCTTACTTGAATTTCAGCTTGAAACACCGAAAGCGTTGCATTCACAATATGCATACTGTTACCAGAACTAATGTTCGCAAATTAAAGAATTCAATTTAAGAACAGTATATGCAAATATTTTTCAAAGAATTCCGTTTCTAATCATAACTGCTGCTTTAGGAGAAAACGGGTAATTGGTGCTGAAATAACATGTCTAACTTAGCGTAACTGCTACATTTTAAAATCTATTCTAATTTGTGATGCTAATTTAGGAATACCATTATCAAGGTTTTATGACCCAATTATACCAAGACAATTCTCTAAAACTTTGGAATAAACGCCATTTGTAAGGAATGACGAAAGAAAGGTTCGAAAGTGGCGCAACTGTGATAGGAATTTCAAAAGAATATTTTTTCCTAAATTAGAGTATTAAAGTTGCGGGAAGAAAGTGCGCTTTACACTTTACTTTCTCTTTTACGTCACTTAACTTTGGCTTTGTAATTATGGTTTCTTTTAAAACAGCATACTTTGCATTATTTGAGTGTTTCTGTTTCACATATTTCTGTGGTAAAGAAGGAAATGTTTTAGAAATAATTATTCTTTTTTTATATGGCTGAAATACGTATATTTTTGTGAAATTACTGTACCTTAAATATGGCGAAAAACATTAATTACAATAGGATGCAATTTACTATTAAGTATAACAAAACCTTCAGTTATTATCTTTGAAAGATTTTCATAATTTTCATGGATTTTTTTCCTTTATTTAATTATGAATTTTTCAGTAAGTAATCTTTAATTAATATGTAAATATTTATACATTTTATTAATGACGAATAAAGGCTTGTTTCCTGATTTTTGATTATTATACTTTTAAAATTGTATAATATTATACTAAAATGCTAATAATTTATTATTATTAATGAGCAAAGAAAAATAATCATATTTATTTATTTAAATTTAAGTATTTCTATTTAGAATAAGCAAAAATAAATCACTGATTTTTTTATTTTCTCCATGGAAAGAGTTGGTTTATATGTTTAACTGATATCTGTATTAGTTCACATTTCTTAATCTGCTCCCTCTATGATATTCTTAAGTAATGCACAGTTATTGAATTTATTTATTTATTAATGTTTTTAATTTATTTCCTTCTTCATTTTTTTTTTTAATCATGATTATTAGGTTTGGGGGTATTGATGTAGATAAATTTCAGCGTTATCAAATTTTAGCTATTCACAAAAAACACTAACTTACATGCTTAATGCCTTCAGTGCCTGTGATGAAATGAGGAATTACCTATGTATTCAATCATTTTATTTATTTATCTATTTTTATTTATTTATTCTTTTTTTTATATTTTAATCTTTTTCAAACTGCTCACTTATTATGTTAAGTCTGATCGTTCTCTACTGGTTTATTTTGTTATTTATCGAGAAGTTTAAATACAACCATAGTCACTTTTTAAATACCACTATTTTTATGAAGAAATTTCCGTATTATTCAATTGAAAATCAGAGATAACTGCTACAAATGAATTACTATATTATTTAAAGTCGTATTAGACAAAAAGTCTATCGTAATTCACATAACATAAAAAAATTCACTATTAAATCAACTTTCAAATTAAAAATAAATATTTTTTTCTGCTAATCGTATTAAAATGACTTAACAATGCTATTCTTTGAAACTAATTAAAATAATGAGTAAACATTTAGATAATCTTTATAAACTAATTATGAATTTCAGGGAGACTTTTTCCGAAAGATTACTTAACATTATTTGATTCTATAGAACATAATTTTAAGACCATTTAAATAAATGTAGTAAAGTTTATATAAACACGTCCAAACAAGTTATCAGAAAATCAATAATATCTTTGAAAAATATTCTCATTTTTTATTTTTCGTTGTAATCTGAAAGCAACCCTCTACGAAAAATGTCATAACAATTGTGGGTGTTTGGGTAGTGTGGGTTTGGTGAGTGTGGGTTGCTGAATGTGTGTTTAATGTCAAGAAATATTTTAATATCATTTGATCAGCAAAGAAAAATACAATTGTATACTGTGTATTATTAATATGTATATAAAATTTCTTTGATCCAAAATATTTATCCAGATATTCTACAAAACTTTCGCAAAAATTACTACATTTACTTAATATCTGTGAAAATAAAAATGAAGTTTGAGCATGAAAAATTTTTACATTTTATGCTATATTCGCCAAAAATGGGTGTTAGACTTTTAAAAATATTCAATAAACTTGAATCTTGCAGATGTCCTACTTGACATGTGTCCAAAGAATCGGAAATATTATCAATAGGAATGAAACATAAATATTATTGGAAAGAAACATCGTTTAAACGTTCTTGGGAAAAGTTAGAGATAAAAATGGCTTTGTAACAAGTAATAATAAAAGAAAATATATTCAATTATAGCTTTTAATTAAATACATGGAAAATAAAAGTAAAAATAATATACGTTAAAGGGAAAAAATAGCTAAGAAAGGCTATTGCATTTTTTTTTTTTTTTTTAAAGTTTAATTAAATATAAGAAAATGCATTCTATATTTAAGATGGAGAGTGAATAAATGTAAATTTTTTATAATTCTAGATATTTTATTCTACCAAGAATAAAAAAATTTTTAAGTTATTTCCAAATGCAATATTCATTCCATACACTTGAAAAAGTAATGAATTTGCATGTTTCTATTTACAGGGTTGCTTGATATTCGTAATCTTTATTCATGTTTTTCTGGTTTCATCTAATACAATGTTTCATGGTTTCATCTATTCAATGTTTGAGAGGTTTTCAATATATATATATGCATGTATATATATATACATGCATGTGTATATATATGCATGTATATATATATGCATGTATTTATTGTTCCCACGCATCCACTTATATCCATTAGACATGTAAATTACATCCAGTGATCCGCGAAAAGTACAAAATGACTTTAGAATGTCCGTTAAAAATCCTGGATATCCTGTGTAAATTTCAGATATCTATTAGATATTTAAATGTAGACGAAATTTAGACATGCCTTTTTCGATGTCTAACAGATGTAGCATGTTAGATCAAAACAAGATTTAGATATTTTTAATATCTATTAGATGTAAAAAAAACTAAATACACTGGTCTGCAGTAGTTCGGTAACAACGGTCAAATTATTATTTTTATTATTAATTCCAATTTTTATTTAAATATCTGCAAGTAAAAAACTCCCACCATGTCTCTTTTTTCTGTTAGAGTATTAGAAAGTGGCAATTTTCACGATTTTTTATCATCTTCACAATATCACAGTAACCTTCTTGCTGGCAACCCAGAGTTCTGACAACTCAGAGTTTCGGCAACCATGTTTGTTCCATTTTTTAGTTAAAGTATCAGAAAATAATAAAACTTTCTCTAAATTTTTATGATTTTTACAATACAGTCGACAGCAAAAGAATCCGAACACTAGCCAATAATGCCGATATCAAAAAAGTACATTTAATTTGTTAAGTTTACTTGTCGAATCATGTTCTTAAACTAACTAAGAACATGACTCGACAAGGATTTATTTAACAAAGCAGTATTAAGTGTACTTTTTTTGTACAGGGATTATTGCTAGTGCTCAGAAACTTTTGCTGCCGAGTGTATCACACTGTATCCGTGTTATTAACCCTGCCTCCTGGTGATCCTCTCTGCTGGCAACCCCTGTTTGGCAAACCTGTATTCGTACCTTATCTGTTTTATTATTATTATTATTATTATTATTATTATTATTATTATTATTATTATTTTTCTAGTATTATATTTAACAGATATTCTTTGTTAAGTATCATTGTTCTGTTTTATAGTCAAAGTTTCGTATTCAAAATGGCAAGTTTTCAGTGTAGAACTTCTAAAACTATACCCGATAAGTTTTGCTGTATTTGTGAACTATTCATATTAAAATCACAAGGTAGACATTTAACACAAGACGTAAAAAAGCCTATTTTTTGTATTTTGGTTTTAAAATAACAAATAATAACAATTCAATCATTTAGTGTATTTTCCATGTTTTTATGTTCTACTCAGTCTACAATATGTATATTATCTCCATATTAACAGTATTCCATGTTAAATAAGTAATATTGATAGTAATAATTCATGTCTACTAAAGACTTTTGTACATTGCTTCCAGTACCGATTAAATAATCACACACAAACAAAAAAAAAAAAAAAAAAAAAAAGAAAGAAAGAAAGAAACTGTACGTGTTACATATTTCTCACTTTTATTATTTAATTCTGCACTACAAAATTAGTTGAAAATAGTTAATTTCATTTCTGTTACCTCCTAAAAAAAATTTTTTGTCGACTAGTGTTATTGGATATTTGGAGATTTATTGGATATGTAGCAGGCATCTAATGGATGTAAAACAGAGTAACATTTGTCATGCTAATAGATATCTGTAGGATATTTATAGAAGTTTAATGGATCATTTTTTTAATTTTTATAAATGTTTATAGATGTGGATGTGGGGGCTATTACTATTATTGTCCAAGTACTACATACTACTTAGTTTGGTTTGCTAAGAGAGAGAAAAGAAATTGCCATGTCACAAACATTTACTTTGTTAAAAACAATTAGAAATTGTTTTTGCCAATTTGTTTTCTAGGTGCATTTTTAGAACGCATTATATTATTATAAGAAATAAAAACTTTAAAGGTGCAGTTTTTAATGTGATTATAATAAAATAATTTATAATTACATGCAAGTTTTTAAATCTACATAATTGTAGATTTTGTGCTTGTCACTTGGAATGAACCTGTACAATATTTTCTATACATTTATTTATTAATATATACATATATATATATATATATGTGTGTGTGTGTGTGTGTGTGTGTGTGTGTGTATATTGCTAATTTGTCTTATATTTGACGCATAATTTTAATTTTTTAGGTAAGTGTTTGGGATTCCATTGTCAATTAATATACAAAGTTCCATAATTAATCAAAAGAAATTGCATATGAAAGAAAACTAAAAGAGATTTACAGGTACATTAATTTTATTCTATTTTATTCTATTATTATTATTATTATTATTATTATTATTTTATATTAAGTGTACTTTTAATTTGATTTGAATGTCATTAGCACCATGTTGAAAAATTATTATTATTATTATTATTATTTAAATAAAAGATAGTCTTTACCTCAACACAGAAAAATAATTTTTGGAAAGTTTTAAGAATTCCGTTTATTTTATCTAATTAAATACGAACTTGAAATACGTATGAAATTAATAGAATCCCCGTCAAAGCTAATAGTGTTTTAGTATAACGTTGATCCTCTCAACGGATTTTGACTAGGTGTTGACAGATTCTTTTAAAAACCCATTTTGAGATTTTTCAGTTACCTCTAATTTTGACTATTTCTATATTTATAATGCCTAACAATTTTGATTGAGTATTTAGTAGTTCAAAATTGAAACAGCAAAGATTTAATTGTAAAACATAAATAAAAATTATGAATAAAATGTTACCAGAATGCATAAGCAAAGAAAATAAGGTAATGAAAATTAATTAAAAACTAATTTACAACTATCATGAGATGCAGTATTAGTGCACTTAATTAATAAGCTAGATCAAGAGTTCGATGTGTTTATCCGTATAAAATGTTTTTAACTACGGAAAATTAAAAAAAAAAAAAAAAAAAACTCAAATTAATATTAAAATAAATAAATAAATAAATAAATAGCGAATTAATAAGTATTTGGACACTTTCGAATTTAGACGTCTTCTTAAATATCTTGAAAAGTTCTTCCAGAATCATCTTTTGGTAGTATAAAAGAACACGTTATGCGTCATATATTTCAGCAAATGTTGTATCCTAAAGAGGAAAAGGGGACCTATAGCAATAAAAAATTAAACACAAGTAAAAATGCTTGGATCACCCTGTAAAAAGTAATGCTTTAAATCCGTTTTGGCCGTATCATGTGATTATGAAAGAAAACTTTTCTCATTGTCTGTTTAATTTTTTATGAGTTCAAACACAAACCAAATATATTCATGGAGGTATAACTCTTTTTTGTTTTTTTTAATACAAAATAAAATTCCACCTTTTTTGTTATAATAAGTAGGGCATTAGACACAGTGCAAAATCATTTTTAGGAAATTTGGCATACTACATCAGACACTGCATACTGTAATCAGAATGTAAAAATGTTAAATATGTTGCTTAATATGAGCATTTTTATTAAATATTTTTTAACTATGCATGCTCTAGCTTTTAAACTATTCTAGTTGCATAATTTAATAGCCAAAAGTATTGAGCAACTTATATATATGAAAACTCCAAACATATAAGGTGTAAATAAAAAAAAAGTTATGAGAGATAGAATGAACAAAATTGTAGTTCTTCCCCCCAAAAAAAAGAAAAAAAAAATGAATTTGGAGGAGGGGGGAGGGGTTAATGAATATTAATTTACAACCAGCGAACACTGTATTACGATTGAGTAATGATTGAATCAAAATAACAATTTGAGTAAAATCCCTTATAGTTTAGTTTTTATTTTGAGTGAACTGAAATTCTCTTCCTTCTATCTTTCATAACTTTCTGAATTTACATGATATTTGTTTGGGGTTTTCATATAAGTTGCTACATTTATTTAAATGGAATTTTTTTAAAGCTACCGCATGCGCAATTAATTTTTTTTTTTTTTTTTCGTAAATATGTTCATATTTTGTAAGATATTTAACGTTTTTACATTCTGATTACAGTATGTTGTGTGTCTAATGTAGTATGTCAAATTTTCCGAAAATGTCTTTGCGCTGGGTCTAATACCTTACGTGTTATAATTTATTTATTTATTTTTTTTTTTCGGGGGGGGGGGGGAAGGAGGTGCAGATTTTTATAAAAACTGTTGTATCTCCTTGAATATATGTGATAACTTCATACAAATTTATACATATAATAAGAAAAATCCTCATAATCACATGCCTACTCCAACTAAGACTCCACAATTGTGGATCCAGACTGACTTCTTAATTCTTCCTTTATATCAAGTTTAACCGTAACTGTTGACTGTGCTTTTGTTATATACTATAATGAAAGTAATATTGCACTTTTTTACGAAACTATGTTTTATTAAAAATTTTCCTGATGATGTCCTGATAGGCAGGGCGAAAGAAAAGCTTTGAAACAATATGTGTAATTTTAAGTTGTTTCAATTAAATATACCTTTTTTAAATTTTTACGTGTTTTAAAGTGTCATTATTAAGAAATAAGTTTTTAATATTCAAATATTGTTTATTATATTGCAAGATTGCAAAGATTAAAAAAAAAAAAAAAAAAAAAAAAAAACAGTTGGCATAGGTGGACTCTGCTCAGTTCTCCATCATATGTATGTTCTCATAAATTTCTTGTACAGGACATATTATATAACTTTTTTCAAGGTAATCAAAAAACATTTTGACTTTTGTTTGCTATTTTACTGGTACCCTTTTCCCCTTCCGGACATAACTCTTTCTGAAATGTATGAGGTATAACATGTTCTTTACACTACCAAAGATTCAAGGTGATTTTTAAATATTTTTTCTAGATATTTGACAAAACGTCTAAATTCGAAAGTTTCCTAATACTTATTGGTAGGTACTGTATAAAGAAGTTTCTCCATAGAGTTGGGATTTGGTGACTATAGAAGAGAAATACTTTTACTCGGTAAAGCTCTTTTTTAAATTACTTCCTGCATTATGGTTTTACAAAACTAAAATATCCCTATGAAATGCCCGCACAACCTTTTATAAAATGTTTGCTCAATTTTTGAATAAATTCAATATCATTTCATTTAATGATACAGAAGTTAATATACAGATGATACACAAGTTAACCACTGAAAATTTTAAATTTTAAAAGTTAAATCCCTAATACATATCTTGTTTTAAACTATTTTATGAATCTCAAACTTTTCCCACTCTCTCTATTCTTGTAATGAAATATTGGATACACTTTTTGTACCGTTGTTTAAAGTATATGATTAATATGGATATTTTTGTGAGTCTACTTCTATATTAGAATTATAATCTCCCTCATGTGGCATGATTTGACTATTTACAAATCTATGTGATGTTTTAATTTGTAATATTCATTCGTTGAACTAATTCTTTTCTAAAAAGTATATAAACAAATATTTATATATACTCTTTTAACTCTTTTTTTTAGAGATAATTTATTTATATAAAGAGTTCTATATATATTGAATGTCACATCTAATTTTTAATTCTCTACAAAACAAATAAATTGTATAAAATGTATTTTCGATTAAAAACAATAGAAATTAAAAAAAAAAAAAAGGTCTAACATTTAAAATTTAATATAAAAAAACAAGAAAATAATAATAATTTCTTGAACAACCTAAGAATATCTGCGCAAACATTTTTTTCTCAGATTCTTTCAAATATTAAGATTTTGCCAATAGATCTGGAAATGTAAGAAAATAATCACCATCTTTAAAATTTTTTTTACAATAATTACTAATCATATTTGGACGATTTTAGCATCAGTTTGTATATTTTGCAGATTAGAAAATTTTAAAAATTGACCACAATAATAAGCCAATAGGGATTTTCCATTCCAACCAAAACCTCTTCTTTTTATCACGTTTCCAGCATATCTCTCTTGTAGCTGTCGATGGAATTTGCTTAATTTGGTAACTCTCTTGAGAAAGTTGATCCAAACTTTGAAAGAGCATGAACTAAAATAACTCCCATGGCACTATTTGGTTGCGAATTTAAATCAGATGCCGTAATTAGAAATCTGCGCGTTTTCAAATCTAAAGGGGACAAAGAAAGAGTTCCTTAAGGAAGTTATATGATGCTGGGTTATTCCTGTTTGCTAATGATTCTGGTATTCTTTAAAAATTATTTATTTCTTAAGACAAGATTTTTTTTTTAGCCTCTGTTTCTTGTAATTAGTAGAATTCTTTTGTTATGTATTATTTATTTTTAAAATACACAGGAACATATTTTTAAATCTTTCCCTACACATTTTCCCTGTGCCCCATTAACAATCTTTTTTGAATGTCACACAAGAAGAAATAGCATAGTTTAAAAAGTAAATAAAAAAATATAACTCCAAGAGTATTTTCTGCGACGAAAAAAAACAACAATCGCACTTGTTTTGTTGAAATATTCACACCATACATTTAGCAGTAGAGTAAAAAAGCATACTGAATGTTGCATGTGGGGATGTTTCTGCAGAAAAAATTTAAAACATGCATTTTTATATACTAATTACACACACACACACAAAAGTTCGAGCACTGATACCATTTTTGCTGATTTTTATATAAAATGACCTCCTGAATCCGAATATGACTCCCAATTTGCTCAGTCAACCACCGTCTTCTCGAGACACCACCCCCTCCCCTAATTTTTATCACTGCTCGAAAATTTTATGGACATGAATTTGATTTGGAGAATGAAAAAGAATTAATTTAACACTTAAAAACAAAAATATATAATGTTTAATAAATAACATTAATAATAGATTAAAAAATATAAGAAATGTAATACATAATTTCAGTCTTGAATCCCCCACTAAATTTTCCTCTTGCTGCGAATTTTCATGTTTCAGAATTTTCCAACTGTAGCCCCTGAGAAGATATTTAACAGTTAAAATGTCCCCCCCCCCCTTCTAAAAATCAAATTTATAGCCATGAAATTACCGAAAAGTGGTAAAAATAGGAGGGCGTCCCTAAAAAACGATGGACGATAGGGCAAAATGGGCGTCCTATTTGGATTCAGGAAGTCATTTTACATAAGAATTTGCAAAAATGGTGTTGGAATCAATTTTCATGCAGAGCAGTGTTAGTAACTGATTAGCAGCTTTAATATAAAATTATGCTATAGATATTGAAAATCTGATTATTTAGAATAATTATATCTAAAACGCACCAGACAAAACAGAAGAAATCACAATTTCTTTAAATAAATTAAATATAATACCCAATTCAATCACTTGAAATAAACCTGCAATGACTTGAGAAACTAAACTTTATATTCAAATTATTCTTAAACTTACTAAAAAATAAAAGCAAATTCGGAAGCAAAAATAAATGAGTTTTAAAACACTTCTCTCCAACTATTTATAGTGTAAAAAATTTTAAACCGTTTTAAGATTTCAAATTAAAACTATTATTATCTTTTATTGTAAAACTTTGATTAAACACCATAAAATGCAAAATACTCGCAACAATTGTTTCGGGTTGAAAAAAAGCAAAACCCTTCGTCAGGCGAATAAAGTAGGTACGAGTGCTGCAATCAAAGCGGCAACGCATTACAGCACTTGTGCCTACTTTGTTCGCATGATGAAGGGCCCTGTATTTTTCGAGCCGAAACAATTGTTGCGAGTTTTCTGCAATTTATGGTGTTCATTCAAAGTTTTGCACTTATTACTTCAAAACGCCAATTCTGTGGTGCTTTATTATTATTATAATAGTTATTATCTATACATAGTTTTCGTCCGAAAAGTAATCAGAACTATGTCAGTGCAGACAACGGGTTTAATCCTTACACTGCCAAAATCATCACCAAAAAGTATGCTTGCATATATATATGAATCTTAATTTTAAGAACAAATAACAGGAATTCTATTCTGCCCATGTAAAATTGGATTTACCTCATAACTTTATAGCGCAGGAATCTGATTTAAGAATAAGTTTTAGAGTAAAATTATGTAGTCGTCAAAGTAAGCGGCAAAACATTGCAAAATACTTAATTCTAGACATCCGGGTCAACCAATGATAAAATGTAGGCGGGATCTAGTCCAACTAACTATCCAATAAGAATTCATAAGAAAAATTGGAGTCCGCGCCGAAATATGCGGTATTTAAGCTGGAACACACGAGAAATCGTGGCTTTTTCCGATATTCACTTGCTTAGTAAACTCACGTTATAATTCCTCATGTAAAGAGATTACGAAATAGATTCGCGGCACTTTCGGGGTCCCGCGGCTGGATAATCGCCGACCATCGGCGTTGTTTTTCCGGGACATACCGCTCAGTTGTCTTCATACTCGGCAAATAGCTGTATTATCAGGATTGCAACTTAGAACTTAATAAAGGACTATTCGTTTCTCAAATGGACTTCTGCATTCCTTTCATAAGATGATCGTATAAATCTGAATCCAGAACCAATTTATATATTACACACACACACACACATATATATATATATACATATATAAATTCAATTCAATATAAATGACAAAAATAACACAGCATAATTTAATTTTTTGGCTTACATAGTGTTTAACTTTAACTAATTTTCTTGTTTATTAACATTGTTAAATATTTTTTTCTTGTTGTTTATTACATTTCACTTCCATGTCATCACTTATCATTATTTAAATATATATTATATATATGTATATACATACGTATTATTCTGGGTAGATGATTGTCCTATCTCTATTAACTCCTTAACTGTCCCAGGCGTATATATACGTCTTTGTAATGTACTGCTACCAGTGAAACTACTGACACGGTTTGACAATGCTAAAAAATAACCTTGAAATGGATCTTCATAGTGTTTTCGAAAGATTTGCTGAATTTAAAGTTGAAAGAGAACGGTGGCGCTTTGAAGCGAATCTCGTAAATTTTCGTCAGCAGGATAATGAATTAACATATGTTTAAATTAATCTCATAAAGATGTTGAAATCAATTTCATTTTCGGGACAAGAAAAGGAAACTGACAGTTTCAATTCCATTATTTATTTTTTCTTTCTTTCTTTTTTCTTTTCTTTTCTTTCTTTTTTTTTTTTTTTTTTTTTTTATGTTTTTAAATTGCATCTTAACCATTTTAAATAAATATTTCTTTTGCAATGTTAATGTTTTTATTTATTGAAAATTTCAAATCGCATCAACTCTTCATTGTTGTGTTGTCCACTATTAATTCGTACTCTAATTACTCATCATTAAAGATATATATATACAGAGAGAGAGAGAGAGAGAGAGAAACTTGAATAATTCGAACTTGTTTAATTCGAAATTCTGGATAATTCGAATTTTTTACTTGGTCCCTTGAATTTTGTATTAAAATAATGTTAAAAAATCATGGATAAATCGAATTTTTCATACGATTACCTTTATAATATTACAGTAAAATTTGTTCCCGAGATTTTTCTTAGCAAAAGCTCATTATTTTTTTTAACAGTCTTTCAAAAGAAGATTATAGAAATACAAGAGTATTTCTGGAGAGCACTAGGTATACCTAGTGCATCAGAAGATATGCTCCATATACATGAAATTCGAGGGGTTTTTTTTATTGAAAGTCATGTCTAACGTATTGTCATGTCAAAGATTGTATTTAAAGAAGCAATCAAAAATATCTGACTATTTTTTTAAAGTGTTGAATGATGAAGCGCGTAAAAAAATATTGATTTATAAAGGGATGGGGGGGGGGGGATGCAGCAGTATTCTTAGATATAAAGTTTATGTGTTAAATCTTTGATCTTAGAGTTTTATTTTTTTTTTATTTATCTCTTCTTTTTGACAAAACAATATATGTAATTCGAATTTTTGGATATTTCGAAATTTTCTCTGGTCCCTTCAACTTCGAATTATCCAAGTTCTAATGTATATATATACAGGGTGATCAGTTTAAAAGAGTACCTGTGGGTTTTTCTTATAACCCTTAAATCTGACGGATGTGGCAACTATTCTAACATTGAAGTATGATTGTTTGAACCTTGTTTAAGTGTGTGAGGCAATTTTTAACACTGTTGGACTGTTACAACTTTATTTGTGAGGTAAAACAGAAATGGAGACGCACAACTTTTTTAATCCTGGCATAATTTTATTTTTGAAAAACAAAATTTAATTCAATTTTTTTACATTATCATTCCTCACAGAAAATGTTGAAAATGTTCGCCACCACTTTGAATGCAAACATGAACACGTCGAACCAGGTTTTTGACACACTTCGCAGCTTTGTCGGTGTTATTGACGAGATTTCTTCAGTTATATGATCTGTTTCAATTCATCGATGTTTGCAGGACTATGGAAAAGCCTATGAAATGATAATGTGAAAATGATAATTATAATGATAATGTAAATGTAATGTAGGAATGATTATGTAAAAAAAATAATTAAATTTTGTTTTTCATAAATGAAATTATTGCAGAATTTAAAAAAATGTGCGTCTCTCCATTTCTGTTTTACATCACAAATAAAGTTGTAACAGTCCAGCAGTGTTGGAAATTGTCTCCCACACTTAAACAAGTTTCAAACAGTGTTAGAATAGTTGGCACATCCGTCATATTTAAGGGTAATAAGAAAAACCAACGGGTACTCTTTTAAATTGATTACCCTGTATATATTATACTACTTTTCACATTTGTTTATGGCTAAATACAGTAAAACCTCTCTAAGTTGGACACCTACGGTTCCAAGAAAAAGTGTCCAACTTAGAGAGGTGTCCAACTTATAGGGGTTAGACATAACGTTAATGGATACATTCCGTTCCGAGAAAAAGCGTCCAACTTACAGGGGTGTCCAACTTATAGGGGTGTCCAACTTGAGAGGTTTCACTGTATAACATTTATTATTTTATGTGCAGGAAAAAAAAATTAGGGACTAAAAAGTTGAATATGATCAGGATTGTATGCATTAACTCCATCCTTGTCGCCCCCGTTAAAATGACGGGTTGAGATTTCGCTCTCTATCTCTCGTACCCGTGGTATTTCCGGTCTGGAGTGTTCAAAAGTCACGCAATAAAAAGATTTAAAAACAAACCATTTATGATACTCGGAAAATTTTTAAATCTTATTTTACACTCTAGACGAAAGTATCGGACTATATGTAAAATGTAATTGGAGATAGTAGGTTTATTTTAAACTGTCAGCACTATCCAATTTTAAATATTTGTAATATTTATTTTGTAATCTTAGCTCAGTCAAGCTTTTGAATGCACGTGGTTTTGTACTCTGTGGTAAAATATGTTTTTAATATTATGTACATTACCTTGTCAGAATCACCAAATGACTCGTATTCTAATTTTAGTATAAACGCGTCTGAGAGTGAACAGAAAATAAATTATATTTATGAAGGTTTGGATAGCGAATCTGAGAACAGTGTATTATGCGTACAGTGGTGAATTATAAGTAAAATTATTTTTGTAAAATTCTGTTTTAACATACCTTTTATTTTTGTACTTACAGGAAAACCAGCATTCAGTCATAATAGCCATGAATGTTGGTTTTTCAGCAAAATTAAATTTTCTTAATTTCAAGCTAAAAAAAAAAGAAAAAAAAATCCAAAAATTAAAAATGAATACATTGCACATATTCTTTATTTTATACAATATTCTTGAATAAAAAAATAGGCACTTTTTTTTACTGTTTTCTTGAAATTCACGAGATTGTTAAAGGGTTAAGGAAAGTGTATATTTTAAATACATTCTATGAATAAAATAAGTAACGGTACCTGGGTTTTTAAATAAATCAAGAAAAAAAAAAAATTCATAAAATCTATTCCCTTAAAAGAAGAAAAAAATCGTGGTAATCGTTTATAATCGTGGTAAAAGTTATTATTTTATACCGCATGAATACATGTATTCTTTTACAAAAAAAAAAAAAAAAAAAAAAAAAAAAAAAAATGTCTGACGCTTATTAAGCAGCACAAAATATTATTTTTATTAACCCTATCACTGTAGTTTTAGATAGTTTTTTTTTTTTTTTTTTTAATAAATTTAAAGACAGGAATATGTGTTTAGACATAACATCAAAGCAAAAATAAATAAATAAACTTCTTACTAACACAAAATATCAGAAATAAAATGTGATTAGAAACAATATTGCAGAAAGAAACAAACTTCTTACTGATGCAAAATATCTGAAATAAACTTTAACAAAACAAAAATAAAGTATTCGTTTCTGAAGAACGTACGTGGCAGAAATTGTAACGCGAAAATTAAAGTTAGAAGCGAGATTTTTATACAGCAAGTAATTAAGTTAAATTGTGTGATTAGTTATTCACTTTTGCTTCTAAAAATAGGGAGATAGAGCTTCTTAAAAAAAAAATACTATAAATTAAAAAGGATCTCGTGTTGTATACATACATTTTCTCAGTGAATTCTATATGAGGATAATTCGATATTGATACACTATAAAATGAAATTAAGTAAAGGGATATAAAATAGTGGATAAAGTGCAGAATTTTTTTAAACACATAATATGTTATGTAGCAAATTAAAAGAAGAGGGAATTTTTAATTACTTATATTTGATAATGTATTATTTTTATTTCATAAATGTGCCTTTTAGTAAATATTTTCGGATTTTTTTTTTTAAGCAAGATGGTTGGATGGTTGGGTTTTACGTCGCACTAGTGTTGTGCAGATTTTCAATTGGCGACGGTCTGAGACACACCCATAGAGGTGGTCCGGAGACATCGCATCACAATTTTGATCCTCCACGGAAGGGATGGCTCTCCCGCTTCGGTGACCTCCAGAGGTATAATTTTTGATGGAAACATGGAGGACATTGCGGCCACGACAGATTTAACGTGCCCCAGCCACCATTAGTGTACACGACGGTCTTTGGCCGGCTCGAGTACCGAACCTGCAATCTTCCAATTACGAGGCCGGCGCTCTACCGACTGAGCTACTACGGCCCTTTTTTCAGCAAGAATACAATGCAAAAAATATATTCCATATTCAACAATTCACATTTTTGTAGAATAGGTATGGAGACCTATTGCACATACAGAAACGTGTACACATGTAAATATTTGTGTATGTATATGTTTGTACATGTTTGTAAAGGTGTGTCTTAGTTATTATTAATTTATTTTTACTATTACATACAACAAGAAACGTCATATTTTCTTTTTTCAAAAATATAATCGGTTAAATACACCACAGATAATAAATTTGCAGATCATTTTTCTTCAATTTTTTACTCGCCTATTTCTTTTTTTATTAGCTCATTAAATTAGTTCTTGTTTATCATTGTTGAAAAACTATATGTCAATATGTCTTACTTTGAAAATAATATTTATATATATATATATATATTTATCCCTAATTAATAATTTAGATGAAAAACTATTGTCATACATATCATATGAGATGCAGAAATGGCATTTAAAAATATTTATAAAAATCATTTGATGTCTAAAAAAAGTTTATTTTTTCTTTATAATTTACTATAACTCAGGTATTCTTTGCTATATTTCAGAAATATAACAAAACATCAAAGAAAACAGTTAATATAACCTTTTTTTTTTTTTTTTTTTTTTTTTTTAAATAAATATAAAAATATCCCATTTACTTTTGAACATTTTATATGAAAATTCAGAAGAAAAAAAAAAAATAGACATTTATATCAAAATTATTTAATTAGAAAAAGATCTATTTTTCATATTTCACCATTTCTTAAGATTTATTTTGAACTAAAAAAAAGTCTTCCGTCATAAACTGAAAGACTTATGTAATTGCAAGCATTTTTATAATTATATTTTATATTATGTCATTTCTCGTTTTTATTTCTTTTGATAAATGCGTCTATTTACTTTTTCGTTTACTAATTTCTACTTTCATTTGCATCATAGTTTGGATAATGCAATCTATTTCAAATGTCAGGTTTCATTTCCGTTAAACGAAACTTTTTGTTTTCGACGTGTAATGAAATTAAGTTGAAAAAAAATATTAGAAGATGGGAGATCAGTTGTTCTGTATTATTTTTAAATTAAAATGCAATGTATGTATTCACTATTTTACAATTTATTCTAATCACCTTTCAAAGGTTAAATTGTTAGAGAGTAAAAAAGTCACGTATAAGCTGCATTGTAAAAATTGTTTATTTTAAATAAACAAAGAAAAAAAAAAAAAAAAAAAAAAAAAACAGTTGTAAAGCATGACGTGTATTTATTTCCAAGGAAGAAAAAAAAGAGGGGGTGGGATTGAAATACGTGATTTGAAATATATTCGGATATCAATGTTTGTTTATGATTAAAATAATGTAGCTAAATAAAAAATGTTAAACAAAAAAGAAGTTGTCAAAAGCAATAATTAAAACAATGTATTTAATGTAAAAAAACTGCATTTCCAATAGTTATAATATTTTTATTCGAAGATGATTTTTGAAAAATATAATTCAAAAATATTTTTTTGCGAGGTAAACATAGAATTATTGTGAAACAAACATAATATTCATTACCATTGTATGTAGTATATGTATATAATACTTTTTTATATTTTTTATTGTTTTTAGCATCTTTATAGCAAGCTCCTATTGAAGTTGCATTATAATATATATATACACTCCTTCTCATATTTATAAGGACACTTTATATTTTTAAATAACTAACGTAAAAATAATTGTAAACAAGATTATACTAAGTGCACTTAATATATCTAGTATTCTAAAAACCAAAACTGTTATAATTTTTTAATATAAAACAAAATTAATAAAAATTAATGCAAAATGTGTTTTTCTCCACGTTTTTAGATGTTCATAATTATAGGGACAATCCAGATTTTTTCGTTTTATTTAACTTACTAGCGGATAAATTACAGTTGACATGCGAATTTGTTAACTACTGGGCTAGATTAATTCATATATAAGCCTTCAATTTTTCTTGGACGGACATTACTGATAATTCCTCGTAAAAAAGAACGTTCATGTAGTGAAGTATGATAAATGTGTTTTTTAAGTGAAAGGATAATTTCATTCCGCCGAATTTCAAATGAAATTCGAAGATCTAGAATTGCTGAAGGAAATGTGATTAAACATTGAACTGCTGGTTCGGTAGGAGAGAGAACTGATGCAAAATCAGAGTTGTTTTACAGAGATCGAAGACTCATAATTCCTCTTACTGTTCTACTCATAATGATTGCTGCCGAATTTGCTCGTAATGTTTAACGAAAGGTTAGGGTCTACATTTATGCCTGTTTAAAATAATTAATAATTTGTTAAAATGAATAAAAAACCTGTAATAATCAATCAGCATTTAATGGGGGAAAGAAAGTCTGTGTTAAAGTTGAATAAAGACAATATTAAATGGTAAAATGTTTATTCTTGATTAAACATTTTATTCTTGATTAACCAAATGGTCTTAACAGTTACTGGCACGATCTGAAGATAGCGAATGACAGAGCAGATTTTTTAAAGGCAGATATGAATCGGGCATTTTAAAGGTGGATCTATGGTGCTCTGGGGAGCTGCTTCTACTGAAGGCAGAATGAATTTAGTAATTTTTTCTATTATTATGAACATCAAGAGAATATCCGCAAATTTTAAACGTGTAATTATCAGATTTTTGTTAGATTTTGGGGGGTAATAATATTTTTTTCAACAAGACTTACATTTTTGCTCTACTTTTAGAGCAATAGGAAATAGTTTGAAGAAAGAAACTTCTGTATTATTGCGTTTCCCATGGCCTAAAAGTTGAAAAAACCTTATCTTATGATATTAGAAAAGTGCATGCAAGTGGAAAGCGATTTTAAATAGTTTAAATGTATTAAGAATATCATATATGCTATATGAAATGGTATTGAAACTGAATATTAAAACAAAATGTATATATATATATATATATATATATATATATATATATATATATATATATATATATACCAGAGAGAATGTCTGACTGTTTAACCCTAAAAAGAGACCCCATAAAATATTAATTTAAAGAATAACTGAAAAAAATTGCTAAAATTCGAGCTGTCCTTATAATTACGAACACCTGAAAAATCATCTTTTTACCATATTTAAAGATTTTTAAGATAAAGCGATAAAGCTTTTTAAATATAGTCTATTAATGAAATTCAAATTAATTAAAAATATATTTGTTTAAATAATAGTGTTCAGTGTTTAGTTAATATAGAAAAACGGGTGTCCTTATAATTATGCGAAGGAGTGTATATATATATACACATATTAAATTTTGCCTATTCGGAGCATTGTGTAGCTATAAACAAAGTACGGAAATTTGTATATAGTCGAAAATTTGTTGAAAGTTTGAGTCGAAAATTTGTATATAGACAATTCAAAAGATTCGTTGAAGTATTCTTTAATGAAAAAAAAAATCCGCTAGGGGTGCATTACTTCAAAATACAAAGAAGCCAAAATTTATATACAAACATCATTATCTATTTCAGACACTTTTGTTATTTTCTAGAGACTATTTAGCGGTGTAAAGCATGTTGTTTAATGTAGGCCTCCCATAATTTATTTCTGTGCCGCACTTAAGTACTGGCATACCAACAGTCCATCGCAGCAGACAGCAGTTTTTGTTACCATATTTTCAGGTAAACAGCCATCGAAACTGGATGAATGTTTTTTTTTTCCAATTGATCTTCTCCTTTTATACCCAAAATTTACGCTTAATTCAACTGCTTATGCAATCCAGATTGTTGTCTTTTTCACTTGCGTGGCACAATTATCATCTTTTATACATTCATAATACTTTAATATGCAAAAATAACAGCCTTCAATGTCGCGATGTTTGAAAATGTGAGCTCTGACTATGCCATGCTTAATTACGATCACTTTATGTATGTATGCTGTTTATTAAATTTTATAACTGCCAAGTTATTATAGATAATGTCATGGTACAAAAAGCATTGTGTTTAACATCACATGGAATTCACAATACCATGTTTTCCGTGTGCAGTCCTAAAGAGGCCTCTCCACTTGTCGTCCCCAGCAGCCAAAGCCAACGTTATTCTATGGAGAATTTCGCCCCATTATAACGTATTAACTAATGTATATTTTTAAATTCCGTTTTCACATTCAGAAACATTACAACTACTAAACAATTTATCGTTTTCTAAAAATTATTATTATAATTATAATTTTTATATTTTATTTTGAGGTTGTAAAATACGAATTTTCCCAATGTGAACATTTTCATTTTTGACCTTAAAAATGAAGTCTTAAAAATTAAAAACATCAATTTTTAGAAAGCAATAAACTGTTTAGTAGTTGTGAATTTTCGAAAAGTTAAAACGGAATATAAAAACATGTATTAGTTAATGAATTATAATGGAGCGAAATTTCCCATAGAATAATATTGGCTTCGACTTTCGGAGACGATAGGTAGAGAGTCCCCTCAATTATTTTCATTGTATCGGAGGTGCTTGTCTTGATTGAAAGCCGCAAAATCAGTCACATTTATAGATATCGGCAGTATTTCTGTTTAAATAACTGCAATAAAATACGTGCATGTGCTTAGTTATTTACTTCTTACTTCTCATACAATTTGTCCTTTACATAAACAATAGGGAAAAAATCTCATGGATAGAGATCCTACGAGTAAGGTAATCAATTATTCCTTCCTGTAATGAGTTGCGACAACCAGGTCAAAAAATGCATTATTTCTTTATTACTATTCTTATCCCTTGTAGGTATAAGAATCTACAGGTTCTAAATGCGGTTTTAAAATTAGGTTACTTGAGGCCTCTCCATTTATCAACCCCAGAAGCCAGAGCCGTTATTCTATGGAGAATTTTGCCCCATTTTAACTTATTAACTAATATATATATATTTAAATTCCGTTTTCAGATTCAGAAACTTCACAACTCTTGAACAATTTATCACTTTCTAATTTTTTTTTTTTTTTTTTTTTTTTTTTTAGTATTTTATTTTGAGGCTGTAAAATGCTAATTTTCACAATGTGAAACTTTTCATTTTTGAGCTTTAAAAAAAAAAAAAAAAGGATAAATTGCTTAATAGTTGTGAATTTTCGGAAAGTGAAAACGGAATTTAAAAATATGTATTAGTTAATGAATTACAATGGGGCAAAATTTCCCATGGAATAACATTGGCTTCGGCTTTCGGAGACGATATATAGAGAGTCCCCTTAATACTTGACCCTTAATACAATTCCTTTGCACCTCAAAGTTGAGCGCTCGTTTAAACTAGACTGCCAATAGAATTTACGAACAGAGTCAAAATAAAAGAAACAAATGACTTTTTTCCTGCTGTGTTATAAAAATAAAATTTTGCGAAAAAAGTTCCAGGATGAATTTTCGCAACTGGGACTTGCAGTAATTGCGTCCTCTCGGCTAGGACACTGCGACGCAAAGGGTCAACCTCCAGTAAACAGAAAAACATTTTTATTTTTGAATAGTTAACTTTTTACACCGTGCATGTACAGATATAAATATAGATGTATACACGGTCTCTACTTGGTAAGTAGCGTAAAATATTTGCAGATTCTGAAATAGATCATGGAGATAAGCATTTTGACAAAAATTGTGCGGGAATGCTTAATTTAGCGTCATAGCCTAAAAGAAGTATTATAAAATATCAAGTTAATTTTCTATCGAAAACATCATTTTTTTTATTGAAATTATAACTGTAACATTATAATTTTAAAAATATTTTATAAAATATTTAATACGCAGGCCTGAACTGAGGAAAGAATAAATATCTCTGAAAAATTCTGAACTAGTTTTATAAGTTGTATAGTTGTAACTTTGTTATTGTCAGAGCCTAATTAAGGCTCGGTATATCGCAAAGCGCTTAAATAAGCGTTGATAATATAAAATAATTATTCATACATTTAAATAAGCGTTAAAACTTCTGCAAATGGCTGTTAATATGTTTTAAAAACGGTCCTTGCAAGGCAAAATTTCGACAGTCACACTGGAATTTCTGAGTAATTTTCTAAAAGTATTTTCAATGATAAAAACTATATGCACAATTTCTTTTGGCAAAATATACCTCGCACGGTCTTTTTCTAGCATCGTAAATAAGTTTGAATATTAATCAGGTTTGTGATTTTGTATTTTCTGATTTATACTAATTTATTAGTTTGCCTTGTGACATCCACAAGTTAATGGTGCATTTTTTTTTGCAATCGGTGTTAACGATAAAAAAAAAAAATAATAAAACACTTTCTTAAAACACGTTTTAAGAGAACACACACACACACACACACATATATATATATATGTGTGTGTGTGTGTGTGTGTGTGTACATGTGTGTGTGTGCTCTCTTAATATACGTTATTAAAATAACCATGATTTTTGAAAGAATTCAATATGGTTTCTAGATAATTTAGCGATCTCTTTTTTTCTGCCAAGTACAACGGATACCAAAAAGATCATTATACATATTACGTAAAAAATAGTCACAACGCAACTTAAGAAGCGAATTTATCTTATAAGCATTCTGCTACAGACATTTTAACTTCAATCATTCGTTTTAAAAGTTGAGTACATTGATTTTATTTTATTTTATTTGGTAGAAAATGGTAGGATGCACATGAATTTCTTAAACATAAAAAAATACATTTGGAAAAACTAGATTTTTTGTGGTCATATTAGCCCAATTTAGTACAAAGGAGCTCTATGAATTCGTGTTTGTATTGAATCTTTATCCTCACAATCGATGTAGTTACTAGTACTCATATAAATATGCATAGACGGAATTTAAGAGGTTAAACTCAAATACGCATTTATTTATTTATCAATTTTTAATATTGAATTATTGTTTTAGAAGACAATCTCAAAAGGTTAGACCATTTTTCTCCATCACCAGTGTGATGACATTGACGGCAAAAAGCTGAAGATGATTTTTATATCCTAATACAAAGAATGAAATGTGAATATAATGCATACTTAAATTTAATCTAGCATTAAATTTTGAATAATACTTAAGCAATTTTAATAAATTAACTGCACGTGATTATCAAATTTTTTTATGTTATCAGTTACTATATCTTTTGAATTATGAAAAAAATATTCTTAATTATATTTTAACACTAAAACTTTCAATCCTGCATTATTTATCATATGAAAAATCCTTTTCTTACAACACTACAACGCTTCAACACTACATTATACTTATGTTGTTAAATTATATTTCAATTTGTTATGTATTTCCTAGAAAAATTGCTTAAAATACAATTTGTAACTTTTCCCTAATTATTATTTTCTAGTTTGAATTCTTTAAACAATACTAACGTGAAAAGAATCGAATTTTCATTATCATTAGTTTAATGCCAAATTAGTATAAAACATTTTTGCATCATTTGTAATCTTAATGGCCCGTCATGATTTTTACTGGATTGTTAATGTGTTTAGCTCATGGGCAATTTAACTTCATTTGTTGCCGTATTTGTTTATCATTTTTCTGGTATACTCAAAAATGTATTCCGTAGAATTGAACAAAAATAAAATCTGCAGGGAAATATTAATGTCAAGTAGACTGTCAGTCAACCACGTAATTTAAGAAATCATTTGAAATTTGATTTTTAAAAAGAAATATGTAAATATTTAAAAACGCACTTTAAAAAATTATTAAAATGTAACCATAAGCTAATTTATTAATTTTTATTATTACTTTTGGTGACTGATCTGTTATCACATGCATGTAATAATTTATAATTAATATGAGGTATTTTTTTCAGAAACATGTACCTACATCAAGAATGAAATGTTCTTTAACATCATATCGTCTTCACATTCATATCCTCAGGTTGTCCTATGGAGGAAAGTATATTCGCGAGGGATCCTCAGGATGTACTATTAATAAGAGTGCTGTTACTGTCTACTAATATTTGCAGATTTCTTTAAGCTCATTGATAAAGGCTTGGTGGAATTATTTAAAGGAATTAACACGTGACGAAAAACATGAAGATTATAATAACTTTAGTAGCTATTGTAGTTAAGTGCATTGTGGATTCATAACTTCAAGAATTGAGCTGCTCTAACAAATACGAAACATTTATTACATATATTTACATAGCGGTATAACCGCCAGCTCAAGTACATTACATACACTGATACAATCTGAGTAGAGTGCGGCGAATAGCTTTCTCGCTGGTCACGTGGACTCGTTACTTAGGCAACAGTTCTGCTCACTACGGACTCGTAGCACTATCTTGTATCTTATTGGGATATCACACCTCTTTCCTCGTAGTCCAAACGAGGGACTTTCTTCTTTTGACGAGTGCGACGTCTTAATGGTAATGTAGTATGCTTATCAGTTCCATCAATTACATAAGCAGTCTTTTTCTCTTTACATCCAATTACACTAGGAGGAACATCTTGATTACTCTCGATATTTTTAAATACATTATTTTTAGATACATCACTCAATACATCTTTTACAATATCTGTTCCTGTTACTGTATCACGAGGAGGCTGTTTTTGATTAAAACTACAAAAATTATCATTTTTGCTAATAGTATTCTGTTCTCTAGACATGTGGGATTCATTGGGTCTCGTATCTGAAAATGATTCGTAACTAACATCAAAATCTTCGCTATTAAGAAACACAGTAAAGTTTCAGTTCCCCTTTTGTGTAAATTCTTCACTTATCTCTCTATTATTTCGTAATTGGTTTACATGAAGTTTGCGCATTTCTCCGTTGTTTCTTTTGACTAAAACCCACCGACTACCTAACAATTTTATAATTTTACCTGACATCCACTTTTCCCCTCTTCCAAAGTTTTTTATAAAAACTGATTCGTTTAGTTCATATTTATGAAGAGATTCACTAGATTTAGGTTCTGAGGGCAATACTAAATGAAGGGCTGTACTAAGTGACCTACCGAATATTAATTCTGCGGGGGTTTTGACAGTTACTGCATGTGGGATTGTATGATTTTCTAATAAAAATCGAGAAACAGCTAATGTCATGTCAGATGTATCAAGCTTTTTCAGGGCATGTTTGACCGTTTGCACGTATCTCCCAGCCTGTCCGTTGAAGGTTGGATGAAATGGAGGCATTAGCGTATGTTTTATACTTTTCATTTTGAGAAATTCTCGAAATTGGTTCCTTGTAAATGACGTACCGTTATCTGAGAATAACTCGATCGGTAACCCAAAATATGAAAAAAAAAAAAAAAAAAAAAAAAAAAATCACTGCATTTATAGTTGTTCTCGATTCCGTATTGGTACAACCTGTACGTCTAACCATTTGCTATAAGCGTCTACTATTACCAAAAAATATTTACCCTTTAACGTACCTGCATGGTCGAAATGTGTACTTTCCCAAGGTTTTCCTGATTTAAATTCAAACGGTTTTAACTTAGGATTTTCTTTTGCAAACATTTGGCATCGTATGCAAGAATTAACTAATTGTTCAATTTCCGTACTCAAATTAGGCCACCAAATAACACCTCTGGCTTTTGCTTTCGTACTAGATATTCCCTGATGTACAGTAATAATTTCAGCATAGTATCGCGACCTTGATCTGGTATTACTCTGTGTCTCCATAGAAACCAATGTTCTAAACAAGAAATAGAATCGCGCCTTTTGAAATAAGGTTAAAATTTTACAAATTTATTCTTTTTAGGCCACCCATTCAAAACTCAATCCAAAACTTGTTTTGTTATCGGATTTTCTAGAGTCTATTTAGAAATTGTTTCAGAGGTAATCTCCATCATTCGAAACAAACATTATCTCGGGGAGGTTAGCGGATTCATCTATGTTTATAGTTTCTGGAAGAAGTAATCGACTTAAAGCATCAGCATTTTTATTATTTTCCATTCCCTATATTCAATGGAATAATCATAACCCGCTAAAATTAAAGACCATCTCAACATCCTGGATGATAAGGAAGTTCCTTTAATGGAGAAAACAATTTAAGAAGGGGTTTGTGGTCAATCGCAATTATAAATTGTTTACCAGCTAAATATTGGTGAAATTTAGTTACACCAAAAATTATAGATAATGCTTCTTTGTCGATTTCTTTCTGATTTATTTATTGCCTTGGAAGCATAAGCTATAGGTTTTTTAAGAATTATCCCTTATATGATTTAAAACATATCCTAGACCATAATTAGAAGCATCACAATATTTTTCTTTTTGTTATCATCGATAATTTCATTTGCCGAAAAACAAAATTCTACATTTTCAAGGAAAAATTCCATGGCACTTCACTGCCCGGAGAAAAAGGCACTATTCGTCCCACATTCAGACTCAGGGTTTGTGACGATGCCGTTTCACTTTCAGTTTCATTCGTGATTGTAGCGACTATCTTCTTTGCGACTTTAAAAACTTATTTTAACTCTCGTCGCCAAATATAATAACTTCAGTAGTTATTGTAGTTGAGTGTATTGTGGAATCATAACTTCAAGAATTGGGCTTCTCTAACAAACACGAAACATTTGTAACGTATATTTACATAGCGGACTAACCGCCAGCTCAAAGACATTACATACACTGATATGTTCTAAGGAGAGCGCGGCGAATAGCTATCTCGCTGATCACGTGACATCGTTACCTATGCAACAGTTCTGCTTACTACGGACTCGTAGCACCATCTTGTATCTTACTGGGATATCACAGAGTGAAAATCATAACTGCACGGTACATTAAATAACATAGCAATAGTTAATGTTTTGGTAGACTCAATATGGCTACTCATTTAACGCCGCTACTATTGGCTGCCATATTGATTTAGATCAGAAAACTTAATTTATTCTACATGTCAAAACGCCATATGCGAACTCTCCTTTAATCATTCCAACAAAAAAAGAAGAAAATGAAAATGAGGTGCCATTTTAGCTGCAACAAATATTTTTAGAAATTTCGTGCACTATGTTAGAGGATATAACCAGTACGAGTTTAGTAGTATGCACTAATATAATGATAAATAATAACACACCAAATTTCTACAAAAATAGGATACAGCTTCATTGTTGTTATTTTTTGTTAAAAATATTTATTCAAGCCAATTTATGTAGAACTTTATTTTTAATAGTTGTGTATTAAGGGGATACTTCATCTAAAGTGGACGGCAGCCTTGTCCCATGTTATTGTATGGATAAATTTGCTTTCAAAGTTACTCATTAATAAACGTTTTTCTTTTTTTGATTCCGTTTTCACATTTAGAAAATTAACAATCATTAAACTGATTCCGTTTTTGAAAAATTAGTCTTTTAAATCTTTAAAATTTCATTTCAAAGCTCTAAAGTGCGAAAAATTGACTAAGTGAATATTGTTCCCTTTGAAGTCTCAAAATAAAATATTCAAAAAATAAGAAAATATTTTTTGAAAAACGGGAATCAATCTAGTGATTGTGAGTTTTCTAAACATGAAACCGGAATAAAAAAAAAAAAAAAAAAAACTTTAGAAAATGAGAAAGTTTGAAAAGAAATTTCTCCATAGAATAGCCTGATATAAGGTTACCATCCATTTTAGGTGAAGTGTCTCCTTAAGAGAATAATTTAAAATATTTTATTTGTAATCCAAACAATTTAAACGATAATTTCATGTCTGGAAGAACTAAGAAAACAAACATACTCAAAGACGCACATTGAATATTTCTGAGAGCTATTGCATATTTACTGACGCATACATTTTTTTTTTTTTTTTTTTTTTTTAATATGTGTGTTTTGAGATCTTTTCTTCTACCACTATTTTGATAAAGAATTATTGTCTAAAAATAGTGGTAGGAAAGAAATTCATAAATTTCCTATTTCTTAAAGCATACTGATAAAAGTAGGAGAGCGACCTCTGCCTATTTTTTTTTTATCTTAATATTCTGCACAATAGGACCGTTATTGTACTTATTTATTATTATTATTATTATTATTATTATTATTTAACAGTTTTACGGAACCATATGCATGCTGTAAAATATGAAATTGTTTGTTAGCATTCATTTAAAATTTGTGTAAATAGCCTTTAATAATAATTAAAAAAAAAACATGTATGCTTTTAAAAAATATGAGTCTGGTACCGCTTCCTTTGAAATTGACAACAGCTAAAAGGAACAAAATGTATAACATACTTAGTTATTATGTTATTTTTCTTTCTAAACTAACATTTACAGGTGGTTACCCTCCATGGAAACCACATTCATCACCGAGCTATACATGCCATATGAAATATTATTTATGTTTAATGTTTATCTATTTATTATTCCTTTTTTTTATTATTTATCATATATTATGTATATATATATATATATATATGAAATTATTAACATGAATTTATATATATATAAGTTTAAAAATTACAAAAATAAAAAAAAAGTTTAGAAATACCAAAAAGAGAATTACAAACCAATGCGCAAAATTGCAGCAAAAGGAAATGCAAAACTTAAATGTAGGAATATATAAACAAACGAATGAAATAAATGAAATTAAACCCCGAAAAACACTGAGGTCTTCATCAGGGAGGCCATTCAGTGTAGTGGTGAATGAAAGGACAGTAGCAATTAGCTAATAACTATCCTTAGCCCCCAACTTCTCACCAAACAAAAAAACATCATTAACTGAAGAGAAATCAAACATGTATATAATGTATAAAATACTAAAAAAGTTATAAATTTACAAAATTGCAAAAGGTATAAAATTACGTCTATTCATTTAAAAAATATTCAATAATAGAAGCAATTACTGAAGGTAAACAAGAAAGTATAAAATAAAATAAAATAAAATAAAATAAAACCCTTTACCTAATAAACAAACCCACCTCGACCGACGAGGCTACTCGTCGGTACTTAAATATCGCCCTTGAATGAGGAAATAGTATAAACCGAAATAGGAAAACGCTGGAAACATACAGTTAAAAATTGGTACGGGTAACAGTTAATTTGCAAGGAATTTTTTATATCTTCAAGAGCATATTTTAAATCATTTTCATTATTGCAAATAGTACGAATATTGGGGTTTAATTTCATTCGTTTGTTTATATATATATGTATACATTTTTACTGTATGAAAACAATGTAACCATATCAGGTGATTATATTCAATGGAATCTGTAGCAAAATAAAATTTCGACTGATGAGCAATGTAACAGTAATCTATATGAGCGAATTCTGATTTTTTTTTCTCTTTTTTGGAAAATTGTTAAATTTAGAAAATATATGATAATTTTAAATCACGTACTAGAAGCAGTTTTTAAGTATCCATCTTTATTTTATGTGATATGCGCTATGCATTCTTTCAGAGAATTATTTATATTGGATTGAAGTTTTAACTATTTCTATGCAAATTATCTAACCATTTCAGGTTAGTATTTAATTTAGTTTGAGGGAAGTTATTGTTATTTATAAATGTATAAAAATTATCGAATTATGACACATTTTTTTTTTAATTATTAGTATTCTCTTGTATGTCAAATTTTAGTTATAAAAAATTTTCTCGAAGCTTAATAACTTTCGTATTACAAAACTTATATATTTAATATAAAATAAATTTTTATGGAAAAATTTCTTAAATATATTAATATCTTTCATTAAGAAATAATGAATAACTCAAAATATGTCTGATATTTATTTATTTATTTATTTATTTTTTCTCACACACACACACACAAAAAAAAAAAAAAAAAAAAAAAAAAAAGGATTTTGTTGGAGGTATTATAAATGCATAATTCTAATCAGATTCATAATACAACGGGTGACTTTTGGTTGACAAACGGATAACTGGTTTCGGCGATAATGTTGACTTAACCTTATTGGATAGTAAAACACAGAGTACAGTTTTGATCGTATCCAACAAATGGTTCATTTTACAAGTATTTAAATTTATTTTACACATTACTTTTTGTCAGTTTTGGCAAGAGCTGATAATAATATGAATTAAGAAACATTAATAATGCATATTTTGTTTGTCTTTTCATCAAATATTTTTTGTTTTTGCAAAATAAACGTAATTTTTTTTCTCCCAATATGTTTTTATTATTTCGATGTGTTCTACGTTAGTGAGTGTTTAGATGTTTGAAAAGAATTTTTTTTTTTTTTTTTTTTTTTTTATTAGTTTTAATTTTACCTGATCCAAATCAAATACTTTATCGTGTTAGACATAAATTTGTTTGCACAGAGGAAAAAAAACAAACATATATTTATTAAAAAAAAAAAAAAAAGACTATTTTATTTACAAGACAAAACTAAGTTAAAATACATTTAAAAACAAAATATACATATAAAAATAATTAAAATCTAGACGTTTCAAAATCCGTCCGGGTTTCGAAAGTCTAGATTTTAATTATTTTTATATGTATATTTTGTTATTAAATGTATTTTAACTTAAATTTTGACTCGTAAATAAAATAGTTTTTGTTTTTAATATATATTATTGAGACGGTTTCTGTACGTTAAATTCTTCTGTACGTTAAATATATACATATATACCGCCTTCATATAGAATGAATAAGAGGCCATTTTCTAAATCCTTTAACTAGAACTATAGATTTCCGAGCTATGCGCATGAGACACGCCAGTGAACTAAATAGACGAAATGATCGAGAATTTCTAGTCTACACATTTCTAGTTGGTGAAACAATATTCTGAATCTTTTGTATGGTGAGAAATTCCCGCTTGATTATCTGGAATTCGGTCATAAACCAAGATTATATTTGCTGAAACCCGCCTCTTGTGTTCGCCTTTATTTGGAGATATTTTCAAACAGGTTTGACCACGATAATATAGACAAACTATCTAGAATTCTAATAGGGGTTTCTAGAACTCAATTTCAAAGGGGACTAGAATTTATAAGGATGACATGTAACTATCTTTTTTAGACCCACAATTTGGATTCTAGGTGCCAGTTACAGAATTTTTTCTCAGTGTGATGTTGGTCGAGGTGAGTTTAATATTTTTCTGAATCAGTCTGCGCTTAAAGATGGTAGGTATCCCAGGTCAAGCTCGTCGGCCTAGCCGTCCAGAGTTTTCTGAGGTTTTCTCCAAAATTAGCGTAATATGGGCATGGGATCCCTTAGAAAGACCCCCACGAAGGGTACTCCCCTCAGAACTTGGACCGTAGCGAGGTCATTCGGCTTTAATCCCAATAACCCAACAATGAACAGACCAGCTTGTAATATGCATTTTTTTTACTAAATTTCTGTGTATTTTATTTTATTTTATTTTATTTTATTTATTTATTTATAAGAGATTTACACTAGATTTTTTTTAGTGAGAGGGGGCATAAAAATAACTATTTTAATACGGATAAATGTATGAATATATTTCTTTCGTATGTAAATAGATAAAATTGCTAAATGGGATGTGTTTATAGACACTTTCTACAGAAATGAATCAATAGGTGGTATGTTTTCCTTTAATTTCTTATTTCACGTCAATTCTTTTTCCAGAACATTTTAAAACAGAATTCTTGAATTCAGATTGTATACGATTTGACTTTTGCAGAGACCATATATATCTTATAATTAGCACATTTAATCATGGCTTTTTACGAAGTGCCTTAGTTAGAAAGGCATTTTTTACTTCTTATTTCTAAAATTATTCAAAGCAGTAGTATATACTTTTGACATCCCATTAATATCACCACAAAAAGGTAATATTAAACGAAAAATCTTCAAAAACTAACAGTTTGTCTTAACGTAAAATTTTTATTGTTGGCGTATTTTTCCTTACAATATTACTTATTTGAATTGAAATTCGTCCTAAAATGAGAGAAAAATTAACAGAAGAAAAGAAAAAAAAAAGAAAAGATAAATAGTTTAACAGTCACATTTTTCAATTTTATCTAAAGTATCAAAAAAAAAAAAAAAAGAGCAAAAAATATGTATTTCCGAAAATTAATGTGTATGCAAATGAACAGGTTTTCTAAAGCAATAATCCAATTGTGTATTTTAGAAAAATAAAAACTTTTTTTTTTTTGTTTCCGATATTGAATAATTATTTACACAAACTTTTTCCTTATGTTACATTGTTAAGAGAATAATTACCTATTCAGGTTTAATTACAAAAAATACACATACACTCTTCATCAGTACTTTTAGCCTTTTAAAAGTGTATCAGAATCTTTTAATTCAACACTTAAAAAAATATTGAGTAGTTGTAAGTATTGTCTGGGGGATACCATTTCCTGAAGTATTATCCAAGGAACAATAGGTGGTGGTGTTCTTTTAATCAGATTGTTTGAAAGAAAAGAAAGCATACTTTTATTGAAACAACTGAATGAATCAAATCTTCATTTGTATTCATGAATTTTCCAGAACTTCTTAAAAAAACATTTAAAAAAAATTGAAGCGTCATGTAAAAGATAAATTTTAGAAACTTTAAAGGGTTTTTCGATATTCTCAAAGTAAAAATTCTTATGTTTATATTTATTTCATGCATCATGTAAAAAATGAATATTTAAATTAAAATGTTCAAATGTTGAAATCAATTGAAGTTTAATTTAATTTTTATTATATATATATATATATATATATATATATAAGATTGTTAATAAAATAAATTTAAAATTATACAAAAAAAAATTTTTTTTCGAAGATTTTTATTAATTATACACTTACTAAATTTTAACTGTAACTGTTGCCTAATCACATCGAATACTTTTTGTCCATTACGTATATCAAATACCACTCTTCAAAGTTTTGGTGATAGTTAAAAAGAGAATCTCTAAATTTGACATCACTGTTTACAGGGCTTTAGAGCGTTTGGGCCGCCAAAGTGTTAATATTTAAAAGTACTTTAACATTTGGTGATCATAAATCTTCGATAATTTTGTTTCATTATAAATGCATAAAATGTAAGTCTTGTATAATTGTCAAAGTCGTACCAGTTTTCACAATTAAATTTCTATATATAAGAAACCATTGCCAATTTCATTTGAAATAGTACTTGAAAGATGATACATAATTATCCAACTACATTAATTATTTTTTGGATAGTAACGAAATATCTAATCGGGGATAGTTAAATTCGGTGGTCAGAACTCCATGAAATTTAGAAACTGATCAGAAAAAAATACGATTGAAAGAGGTGATTTTCATCGAGTTTTCAGATGATTCGTTATAGTTTCGATATCTCTTTTCAGGGAAATTTTCCCCATCGAATACCGGTCTCAGATACTGTTCAAAACGATATGTCCATATTAATGCTCGAGCAAATTTCGTGGAGTCGTTGAAAAGATCAACAAAATACCATCGATCAATGGTATCAGGATCCTTACAAAATATGTTCAAAATTCACATAGGAGTATTGTAAAACTGATTAATTTAAATAATAACCATCACATGTGCGCTGCGGCTTGATTCCTCTACCCCAATTTTCACCTGAATCATTCGCCTTCATCATTCATCCGTTAGTGCGATTCCAATTCAGTACTTGTTTAAAAATCATGGACTGTACAATTTGGGAGAGGCACGATTTTGGTAACTCAACTTAAAAAAATATATTTTTTTCTTTAAAGCATATGAAAATTACTTTTTTTTTTTTTTTTTAGTGATATAAATTACAGAAAAACATAACGTTCTGCAAATTACTTCCGTTTGCAATTAATTTATCAAATAAAAGCAATTAGGTAATTTTTTCTTTATTTTGTTTTATATTATTTTTTAATAGAAATAAAACACACAGCATAATTACATCATTTCTTATATCTTAACTTTATTTAAGAAATTACTTAAATTTGCTCCAAAATATTTTTCTCTTTCTTTTCCCGCATAACGTAATGAATCCTGATATACGTATAAAATAAGTCTTTTTAAAAACATTGAAATATATCTTTTACTGAAAATGTTTTTATTTAATTATTTACTTTTTTATTCAGAAGCGTGTTTGTGTTTCAGATTCTTTTCAACCACAATTTTCTTTTCACAGTAGTACATTTTCCCCTAGTAATTTAAGGCAATTAAGTATAATAAGAATTGCAACTTGCAATTTCTGGTGGACAAAAATACGGATCATATATACTCCTATATTAAACAATTTATTTTATTGTTTTCATTTATTTTATTTTATTTTATTTTTTTATGAAGTAATTTTTAAAAGTGGCAACATACATTTTGCGAAGTAAATCTTCTGAATTTAAATACTTCATAAAATAAAAATACTCTATTTCTATTGTTTTTTTTTTTCCTAGAGCTTTAAATTTTTGTTTTACCATTCTTCTTTCAGTTATATGTATAAAGTGCAATATAAAATATAAAAAAAAAAGTCCTAATTAATTTTATTTATTCTGAATTACTAGTTATTTTAATAAATAAACTGTATATACAAAATGTGTTAAACTAAGTTAAACTGAGATTTGAATTCAGGATTGTCTTTTATCTTCACTGAATGTTTATACGTTTAAATCTCTTAGGAAAATCTTAATGCGCCATTATTATGCAAACAACAAAAGAGGGTGGTGTTGTTTTAATGAGAAAACTGAAAACATCAGAAAATATCTTTGTACGGAAACTTTTGAACGGATCTTAATTTGATTTGTATTCATGTTTCGTTCAATGTTTTTGTAATCAAAACTTGTCCTTATTTTTTGACGTTAAAAATGTTTAAAATACAAAAGAAAAGAAAAATAGTAATAAGAAGAAAAAAAAAGCAAATACATACAAAGCAAATTTTTATTTAGAATTTCTTCTTTGTTGAATAACATTTCCACATAATGAACTGGTGATATGCAATTTTTTTTTCTGGAAATGAAAGTTCAGTTTAATACAATTGTTTCTGAAAATCGTTAAAATTGTCTGTTAGCATACAGGATTTAAAGAGTCTTGAATTTTCTGTTTAATGAGGAAAGAAAAAATTATAAAAGATAAATTCTAGGCATAAGGATATTTAAGTAAATATAAAAAGTATTTTAAAATATTCTTAAAGAAAGTCATTAAAACACACTGGAAGTATTATTAATTTTTTTGCTTATTGAAAATAAAATAAAATAAAAATAAAATAAATAAATAAAAAATATGCAAATCATGTTATTAATTGATAATATCTAAATGATAATTTTTACAAAAGAATAAAAAAAACAATAATAATATCATAGTGTTTCTGCTTTGTTACCGGTATAAAAAAAAATCTTTACTTGACGATTCGCATTACTCCTCTGTCAGGCCTCTATTTAATAAAGTCACTAAATCTAGCAAAAATGTTCGTTGCATGGGAATGTCAACAAAAAGGCGTCATCTTTATATATATATACTAGCAGACCCGGCCACGCGTTGCTGTGACTAAGTTATACGTTGAATTATACGGCTGTAAACTATTTAGTACAGTTAAATTATTATTTACGAACAAAGACGAAAACGTTGTAGCCGATGTAAAAACCCACAGGGTTGAGATTTGAAACTTAGGTCAAAATTTGGAAGCGATTGATAAAAATTTTCGTAGTGTTGATATTAAGCACAAATTAATTTTATTGTAGGGTTCTATAAATTTTAATGGAGAAGTGATATATATTATTTCTAATGCTACTTTGGATAAAATTGCTAAAATGACTAATATATAAATTAAATTCTATTAAAATTCTATTAAAATAAAAGTATAAAAGAAACAGACGATTTTAAAATCAATTTTTATGGAGGAGTGAAATATAATATATGCTATAATGGATAATTTTACTATTAAATGACCTCATCATTTTAAATATTTTAAAGAGGGCAACAGCTGTAGTTATAAAAGGGAAAACAATAAGGCTAAACCAGAAAAATAAGTAAATTTGATAAATAATTTAAAACTTTAAAATTGGAAATCTTATGAAATATTGGACATTTAAAGTAAATACATGTATCATTTTAAATACAAAAAGATTTTGGAAAAGTTTAGTGTATTTTAACGAAGTGATGAGAAGTTTTTGAGTATGTTAAAATTTTAATAGTAAATTCAAGTCAATAAAGATGGGAAACATTGAGGATTAAGATAAGAATAATTATAAGATTTAAAAAAAAAAAAAAAGAAACTTTTTATATACCATGCTTTTAAATTTTAATATACTAATAATATACAAATTAAAAGGAAAATGATAAATATTCTATCATAGTTTGAAGTCAAATTTGTTTTCAAATGTCTAAATAAAATATCTGATGTAAGATACTAATATTTTGCAGCGGAATAGATTTCATTTCTGTCATCCTTGGCGAAAAAAAAAGAATATCGCCAAATTATCTGGCGAAAATATTTAATTCCTTTCAAAAATCATGGTTATTTTAACAACTTATATTAAAAGAGTAATGAATAATATGAAACAATATTTCGTACAATACATATTACATGTCATACATACGTACAATGAATAATACATATTACATTTCGTACAATGCATACATCTGGCATGTATATTTTCGTGTTACGCTTTTGATCGCCAAATAATAATAATAATAATAATAAAAGCCAAGGGCGACAGAGTTTAAAAATTTAAAATTAAAATTTTGTCAATTTGACAGCAATATAATTCAATCTAACACCCGCGATAACTAATACATATCTATACCCAAATATAAGGATTATATTAACAGGGAAGAGGTGCCGCTCACCGCTCTAGGAGCAGTGTCGAGCGATTCCAGCTATGCTAGGCCCCTCTTCCGGAGTTTATTTAAACTCTAAAAAAAAAAAAAAAAAAAAAAAATTACAAAAGCCGCTAGAGACAGGTCTCCCACACGACAAGGAGCGGCATGTTCTATGCTGGTGGAAAAGTGAAAAAAAAAAAAAAAATTACAAAAGCCGCTAGAGACAGGTCTCCCACACGACAAGGAGCGGCATGTTCTATGCTGGTGGAAAAGTGACAAGAGTCTTAAGGCTTGTAAAAGTGACAAGCAAGTAGAGCAAGGCAGAGCAAGTGGCTTAAAGCAAGAGCAAGCAGATGTGAGATTAATCTGTGAGATTAGTCATATTCATAAGGAATTCAAATATATTATTTAGTTTAGAAAGCAGGCTTTTTCTATTGAGGATATTAAACAGCCAATCGGCTGGCCTGGGAGTGGGATTTCTTAAGTGAAAGGCAGAAGTTAAACTACAGTAGTAATAATTGTGATTAGGAGTTCCCTCCTCCCCGCAAGGACACAGAGGAGAGCGTCGGCAATGAAATCTGTATAAATAGGATGGAAATGGGCCATGACCTGTCAGAAAAGCAGTCACGGCGGGGGAAAGACACCAAGAATTTAAGTTTACGTGTGGGATGAGATTAAAGGTGTATCTTCCCTTTGGAGAAGTATCCCACAGTTTCTGCCAATCTCTAAGTAATTGTTGTTTTAATACTTGTTTAACGTATGTGGGAGGGGCAGGGAGTAAAAAATCTATTGAGTTGTTTTCGGTGGCTGCCTTGGCCAGTGAATCAGCAAGTTCATTGCCGAGAACTCCCCTGTGGGCAGAAACATGTGCCAGGGAAAGATGTTTAGCCAGATTAATAAGTTTTGATTTAATTGAGATAACCTGTGGATGTTTACTCCTGTGGCGAGCAATGGCTAGAAGACCTGACAGACTGTCACTGAAAATATTATGGGAGGGATAGTTATTAATATTAGTCATAACCCAGTCTATGGCCATTTGGATCGCGAATAATTCCGCTTGGAAAACAGAGTTATAGTTGGCCAGTCTGCCCGCCCACTGATGGACAACCGAACCATCGGTCATCACACAAAAGGCCGCACCCACACCGTGGTCCGTTTTGGAGCCATCAGTGTAGATAGCCACAGGAGCAGAAGGAGAAAAGCTATTTTTGTTACAATTTACTATTTGTGAAGCAACATCTTTGCCGGGATGAATATTCCAACTATTGACTGTGGGTTGTATTTCTGTGTTTGGAAAAAGGGTTTTTGCCAAAGAAATATTTTTTAATTGAAGAATGTTTGTTTTTAAGTACGTCTGTTGAAGCTGAAGATGGACGTGGGGAATGCCCGTAACAGCAGTGAGGGCGTCAGTGGAGATTGTTCTATATCCTCTTGATAACTGGAGGAGGAAGTTCCTCTGGATTGAGTTTAAGTTTGTCTGAGCAGCAACCGACAGGTTACCCCCCCAAATGCCAGCCCCGTAAGTTAATATTTTTTCTATTATTGTTGAGTACCATATTTTAAGAAAGGAGGTGGAGATTCCCCACCTCCTTCCAACCATTTTAGCTGCATTGTGATAGTGTGTGAGAGTTTTCAATTTAAGTTCTTTAATGTGGGCTAGCCATTTGAGACCCCTGTCGACCGTGATGCCAAGGACCTTGATATGAGGAACATGTCTGACACTGACGCCGTCAATTCTCATCACAGGCATTCTTTTCAATTGTCTTGGGTGAGAGAATGTTAAGGCCTGTGTTTTACCTGGGGAGAGAGATAGATCTAGTTGTTTTAGAAGATTATTGAAAAGAGAGAGAGCCTCCTGGGCCTGAACCTCCAGATCTTTTCTAATTCTGCCCGAGAGAAGTAACGAGAAATCATCTGCGTATGCGTAAGTTTTGAAACCCCCAGAGTTCATGCGCAGCAGGATTTTGTTTGCTATGAGGTTCCAAAGAGTTGGTCCTAGGCATGATCCCTGAGGGCAGCCTTTTGATTGAGATCTTTCTGAGTAGCCGTTACCCCAATTAATTAAAATTTTTCTATTGGAAAGGTAGGAAGCAATGATTCCCGCTATATTGCCCGGGCAGTTGAGATCGCGTAGAGTATTGAGAATGTGGGGCCACTCTATGTTATCGAAAGCACCTTTAATATCGAGGGAGATGAGAGTGGTGTATTCTTTAGCACTTGCGTTGAGGGCGCAGGAGCTCCGGATTTGTTCCAAAAGCATTTCGCACGATCTACCCTCTCTGAACCCATATTGGTGTGTATGCAGTAAATTATTGGTTTCTAAAAAGTAATTTAATCTAGTAACGATGAGTTTTTCGAGTAGTTTTCCTAGAGTGGGCAAAAGACAGATTGGTCTATATGAAGTTGGCTCAGAGGGGAGCTTCCCCTGCTTCAGAAAGTACACCACCTCTCCTTTTCGTAGAATTATTGGAAAATATTGGAATTTAAGACAGAGGTTTGTCCAGTCAGTAATGATTTGGGGAATTGTGTAGAATGTATGTCTAAGTATTTTAAAATCTATATGATCTGGACCTGGCGCTTTCTTAACATTGAAACTGTGCAGAGTAGCCCTAACCTCAGGCTCCGTGAAAGGGTCATCCGAGGGAGCTGAGAAGGGAGGAGGATTGAAATTAGGGTATTTACTAGATGGAAAAAGAATGCTCGTGATATATTCTAGGTTGTTACGTTTAGAGGATCGAGCTGGAGGTCGTTGAAGTTTCAGCTCTGTTGGGGTAAAATATTTATTGGTGAAGAATTTTTGAGCGGTGCCAAATTTATTGGTTTGTGTGGAGCAGAACTTTCTCCATGCGCAAGTTTTAGCAGTATTTACCTGTTTTTTAAACTGGGCCGAGAGTTCTTTAATCTTTAGTTTTTGTTGCGGGTGTAATGTTGGGTCTAGATATTTTAATTGTCTCTTAAGCGCGGTTAGCTGATTACGCATGGAGCGTAGCTGGGGGGACCAGAAGTTGTAGGCGAACTGCCTCCCCGATTTTTTGAGTCTGAAAGCAGAGGAGGCGGCAGAATGTATGGATTTGATTAAGTCAGAAGTTGCGCGCTCTAGTTGATTAGTGTTAGTTACTGAAGACATTGTATTATGTAGAGAGGAAGTATTAATTTTGAGTTGTTTTTTGAATTTATTAAAATTACCATGTGCGGTTGCAAATCTTTTAGAATAAGTGGTTGAGGGAGTCGAATTTAATGAGTAAGTAATATATTTATGATCAGAACTATTGTGGATATCCAGGACTGACCAGTCGTTAATGATTGCAAAAGTTTTAGGATTAACAAGGGTAAAATCTGGCCAGCCCTTGGCTTCATTTTTTTCGAAAGTTGGGTGGGAATTTTCAATATTGGCTAGACAGAGGTTATTTGAAGCTATGAATTCAATTAGGCTGCTTCCTCTAGCGTCCTCACGCGGTGAACACCATAATGGGGAATTCGCATTGAGGTCGCAGCCACAGAGAAAAAGAGATTTTTGAGTGATGAGAAATTGCCATTCTTGCAGACATTCCTCGAAATCAGAAGAGGGGGCAGCGTAGGCACTGCCAAGGATCAGTTCGCCTTCAAGTGTAGTCAAAGTCAGAAAGACACAATGCTCCCCAGTGAAAAGGTGAGTGTAGTTAAGATTTTGTGTGTTGATGAGTACATGCGCGGAGTGTTGATTAGAGCTAAATCTGGACCAGGAGGCAGGGAAACCATACAGGTCACCCTCTCGAGTGCAATAGGCATCTTGCAGCAGCGCAATATCAATGGAGTTTTTCTCCATATATACTTGCGCCGCCGAGTTTGCCGCCTTGCATCTGTTGAGGTTGACCTGCAGGACCCGAAGACTGTCTATGGAGTTTGATTGTGGGGTGGTCGAAGAAGATGCTGCTTTTTGGTAGGAGGAGGAGAGAACTTTTTTGCGTTTTGCTTTGAATTTAAAATTTTTATTGGGGGTTGAAACGGAATTAGATAAATTAGGACGTTGTTTACCTGCTTGCTCCATAGTTAAGATAATAGCTCGTCGGAGTTACTGATGCCTGGACTTCTGCTGGCTCCGAGAGGAGTGGGTTGGTAGGTTGTCGCAGAGTATTTACTGAGGTAGTCCATGAAGAGCTGTGTAAGATGATTTGAATCTGCAGATAATGGAGGTGGGATTGGGAAGAATTGGTATGGATATATTGGCCTAGTGGATGGATGCTCTCTGCTGTCTGATGGAGGGTAGTCTTTGTCTTGTGGAGTGACTCTTTCGGACCCTGGATTGAGGCTTGGTCTGGAGTTTTGGCGTGTCTGGCGACTTCTTGATCTTGTTTCCTGTGATCTCCTGTAGCTCCTTGTGCGGGAGCTGGATTGTTGGACTGTACGGATCCTAGATTTATTCTGTTGGTTGTTTTGGTTACTTCGTTGGCGAGAGTTGGACTGATGGGTTAGGCGGTTGCAGGTAGCAGCATCTCTTCTCGAAATTCTTGCTGCGCCTAGGGCTACCATAGGATATTTTTTGTCCAGTGTTTCACGGCAGAATTTATATCTTTCTTCATAGATGGGGCATTTCTTGGAGTAAGCCGGGTGGTCTGATTTTATTGGAGATAATCCATTTTTCAGTCTGTACATGTTTTCCCGCTGACAGTTTATGCAGCTGGGCCTGGAATTGCACTGCTCATTTTTGTGTGTACCTGAACAATGAGAGCAGTATTGTTTGCTTGAGCAGGTAGTCGTTGGGTGTTCCAGGCTTTGACAGTTAAAGCACCTGATGACTTGTGATAGTGGTCTTATTGGATATATTTGCAGGCCCAGTTGTATTGATTGGAGGTTTAAGAAGGCTTCTGCCAGAGGGGAGGGTGCTTGAACAACCCAGTTCTTCAGGTCGGCGATTCTGGATTGCTGCTGTCGGATGATTTGTATGGCTTCTTCTAGTTCTTTAGGTAGACCACTTAGTTCGATGAGGCATTTTAGTAGCTGGTTGCTTTCAGCTTCCTCCGGCAAACCTAGAACTAGGAAGCGTTGCATCGGGCAAGGTTTCATTTTCATTTTCAGGTATTGTGGAATGTCACTGTGAGAGGCGAGGTCCTTTAGTAAATGTTGGGCATCAGTCTCTGAATCACATGTAACGTCTATGGATTTTCTGTATATGTTAGTTTTTACTATTTTTGCATGAGTGTTGAAATTTTTACATTTCAAGAGTGCCATGATTTCTGTTCCTCTGTCTGTGGGTTTGACAGAAGTAATGTATACTGTTTTCTTGAAAATGTTAAGTGCCTGTAGGGCTTGTTGGAATTGCCTGTTCTGTGGATGTGCAGATTTATTGTTTCTCTTTTGGTTCTGTGTGCTTTGGTTTGATTGTGCTGCTGCCGCTTGGTGACCTGTGACCTGTGAGAAGCTGGGGTTAATAATGTTTGATTCTACATAGGAGGCAGGAGTATCTTGTGGAACACTGGCAGTGTTTTGTGGGGGTTCTTCTTGCTGTAACTTTTCATTCATAAGTTCCTGCAGGGTTTTAATTTCTTTTAGTCTTCTGTCCATTTCTGAGAAGTTGTTTATAATAGAGTTTTCAATTTCTTGTAGTTGGATATTCTTGGTTGCATTTTCCGTCGTAGGAAGGGCTATTAGATTGGTTGCTTGAGTTGGAGAGGTTGGTTGAGATGGAGAAGTTGGTTGAGACGAGGAAGGGTCATTGGTTTTGTGAAGAGCCCTAATTTGACGAAAAGCATGCTTAAGTAGCACAAGGGGGGGTCTGTCGTTATTGTTCTTAACCAATGTTATGATGTTAATTGCCGTCTTGGCTATTTCATCAATGCATGTAAATGTTCTGAAGGTCTCCTGTCTGTTGAATAAGACCCGAGTCGCTCGAGAGCGGGTGATTGGAGGTTCAGTCTCCTCTTCTGTTTCGTATTCCGAAAACACTGTATCTACGTCTTTAGGTCTGATGACGGGAGTGTTGTCATCATCTGCCATGTTGAAAATGGGAATGTAGCTTTAAGAAAAGCTTTTTTTTTTTTTTTTTTTTTTAATTTAGCAAGATTAGCTATTAATTTTAGATACTAAACAGTAAAAGTTTGTAATTAGTACCAGATAAAACACAAATATAAAATATGGATAAAAAGATAAGCGTCCAGAAGAGTGGATGGGGTTTTCCCAGTCGCATTATGTCTCAAAAAAAAAAAAAAAAAAAAAAAGTCATTATCAGTTCTATTGAATGAAAAAGCAACTGTTAACTGTTGATTGCGGGGAGAAAGAGAAAAAAAAATATATTCATATTTATTAATTAATGGAATTAGCTTTAATGTTAAAAGAAGGAAGAAGACTGAGCTTATTAAAAAAAAAAAAAAAAAAAAAAAAAAAAATCATAAAATAAAATAAAATAAAATAAAATAAAAGGGGGTTAAAAGGGAAAAAAAAAATCCCTTCCTTTCCCTCTATCCTTTCATTATTAACATTATTATTATTATTATTATTTTCCCTTCCTTCTCATTTTTTTTATTTTAATAAGATGAACATTGGTGTTGATGCCAGACACAAGTGAAGAGAATGAGAAATAATAGAGGTTAATTTTGAGGGGGGGGGGGAGGGGTTAATGTGGTTTACAGTCTCATGTTAAGGGCCACTGAGAGTTGCTGGAAGACCCATGGGACCTCAAGGAGAGGGGGGGGGTAGCAATGTTTCCAGAGTTGCTAGTATATGCTTGTGACAATGCTTGTACAATTACTGAAGAGTTTGTGGTGAAGCTGTTCGTTTGGAGATTGACTTTAGTTTGGTTGTGGACCCATATTATATAGGCTAGTTGCTTACTAGTGTATTGGTGTTGAGTGATGTGAAACTGTGGGTGGAGAGAACTATTCAGCCTGTGAGTGTGACGATGCTTATAGCATTTATGTTTGTTGGTGTGCCAGTTAATTTTAGTTTATTGAGGCGTGTGGACACCATGAGTGTGTTGTTGCTTTATTGTTAGGTGTAAAAATCTTAATTACTTAGGTTATTTATTTATTTATTTATTTTTTTTATAATGTGTTAATGGTGTATGTTTGCTGCTGTTGTTAATGTTAGGAGTTTCTTTCTTTAGCTTGTGTGAATGTGTCGATGCTGTTGAGCATGTTTCGTTCTTTAAGTTCTAAAAGATTGTCGGACTGTTCTGTTTTAACTTAAGTCAATTCCTACTAGCAGGGAACGTATGACGTTCTTGATTAGAGAAGTCGGCTTGCCTGTGAATGTGTAGATGTTTATTGCAGTAATTTAATTAATTGTCTTGTTTAATTGTGGGAATTAGCTTAGTAAAGCTGTTCATACCATTGAAAGTTTAAGACAGCTAGGGAATGGTAAAAACATGTAGACCCCGTGAATGTGTAGTTGTTTGTTTGAGAAATTCTATTTCTCTTGTTTGTTGAGAATAATTCTTGACGCATCGTATTTAAAGTTGGTTAGCATCTGTTGATGAAAGGAGTCAGTTTCTTAAAACGTGTTGTATGAATGTACGTAAAAGTGTTGTTTGTTTCACTCTTTTGAGTTCTAAAGGATTTTCTTGTTGTTCTTTAGATTCTTTTTGATGGAAACCGCTAGCAGAGAGCTTGAGAAGTTCATGTGTAGAAAAGACAATTTTCTCGTGAGTGTGTAGATGTATGTATTAGTTTATTTCATTGGTTGACTTGCGTATTTGTGAGATTTCACATGCTAAAGCAGTTACTTCCTGAAAGAGTATTAATTAGGTTTACGCTGGGAGAGGAAAGTCGGGTAAAGACTGCGTAAATGTGTTGATATTTCCTTAATAGGAGCATTAATTATCTCGATTAAGATTTGTTGTAATTACTTTTAGTGTTTATTTGCCAATATTATAGTAAAAAGGGGATAGTATCATCAGATTTGTGTGAGCATGTTTGTATTGTTTTACTTGTTACGTTCCTTGTGTGCTAGAGGATTGTCTAGTTTCTCTATTTTTACTTTTAAGTGATGCCCGCTTGCTATGATAATGAGAATTTTGTGTGTGGGGAGATCATTTAGATCGTGAGTACGTGGATGTTTTCTGGAAGTATTTTAGTTAGCCGTCTTGTTTTAGTTGAAAATTTTAGTTCCGTTCTAGAACAGTTTCCTCCCTTAAAGGACGTCAATTAATCGGCCTGGGAATGTTAACAGTGTGAGGACTCCGTGGGTGTGTAGGTGTTTAAATAATACATGCATTTTTCTTAATTATTGTGCATAGTTGATGTTACAAATTTTATTAATGTTTATTAACCGCTTTAGTAATTGTTACGGGTTAATTACTTTAGTTTTATGTGGTTGTATTAATGCTATTTAGCTTTATTCGTTCTTTGAGTTCTAAAAGATTGTCTAACTGTGTAATTCTATTGTTAAAATCCACTAACGGAGAACGTGTGACGCTTGTGTTTAGTTAAATCGAGTTTCCTGCGAGTGTGTGGATGTTTAATTCATTCAGTTTCATTAGATGTCTTAATTATTTATGGGAATTAACGTGCAATAACAGAAATGCCATTTGAATGTTAAAGCCGGCCAGGGTAAGTAGATGCATGAGGAAACAGTGAATGTAATGGTGTTTGTTTGAGGGGGAAAAAATTTCTCGTGATTATTGTGATAAAATTTAATCGCTTCATCCTGAGAGTTTGTTTGCCAGTATTGTTAAAAGAGGTAGTCAGAATCTTAATGTGTTATGCGTGAGTGTATAGGTGTTGTCTAGTTGTTTTGCTTTTTGAGTTCTAAAGGATTGTCTTGTTATACTGCTGAAACTTTTGATGGAAACCGCTAGCAGAGAACGTAAGACGTTCATATATGGAGAAATATATTTTCTCGTGAGTGTGTAAGTGTCAAATGCAGACAAGTTAACTGGTTGATTCGTCCATTTGTGAAGTCTAACGTTTTAAAACAGTGTCTTCCTGAGAGGGTAATAAGATTAGCCGGGAAGCGGAGAGTCGGATAAGAACCGCGAGAGTGTGTTGATGATTCAATATTAGGAGCATTTGTCTTATTTATTGCGATAATCTTTGTTGTAACTTCTTTTGGTGATTATTTGCCACTAAATTTTTTGAAAGGGAAAAGTTTCTTTGGATTTGTGAGGGCAACTTTGTGTTGTTTTGACTTGTTTCGTTCTTTGTGTTCTAAAGGATTGTCAAGTTTTTCTGTTATTATTATTATTATTATTAATTTTTTTTTTTTTTTTTTTTTTTGTGGTTAAAATAATTATCTGACTTATTGAATTGTAAAATTTTGACGTGCTAGAGCAGTTACTCTGGTTAAGATCTTAAATTTTAGTTAGGCAGGGAAAGGTTAACTGCGTGAACACCCCATGAATATGTTGATGTGTATTGAAAGAAACGAGCAGTTGTTCTAAATCGTGTGAATATTTTTTCCCCCCTTTGATGTTCATTTGCCTTTGCTGTCAATGTAGAGAGTTAAATTCTTAAATTGATTATTCTGGGAGTATTAAGATTGTTTAATATGCTTCAAGGTTTGTGTACTAAAGGATTGTCTAGTTTTTCTGTTAATACATTTAAGTGAATCCCGCTTACTGTGATCATAGGATATTTGTGTATGGGGTATTCATTTTGATCGTGAGTGCGTCGATGTTTTCTGGATTTATTTTAGTTAGCCGTCTTGTTTTAGTTGAAAATTTTAGTTGCGTTCTAGAGCAGTTTTCTCCTTTAAAGGACGTCAATTCAATTCAACGACCTGGGAATGTTTACAGTGTGAGGACTCTGTGGGTGTGTAAGTGTTTAAATGATAGGTGCATTTTTCTTAATTAATGTGGTTAGTTGATGTTTTAACTTCTATTAATGATTGTTAGCCTTTTCTGTTAATACATTTAAGTGAATCCTGCTTACTGTGATCATAGGATATTTGTGTATGGGGTATTCATTTTGATCGTGAGTGCATGGATGTTTACTGCAATTATGTAAGTTGTGAGTTTTTATGCGTTTTAAAGCAGTTTCTCTTTTAAAGGGCGTTAATTAGGCTACGTGGGAAAGTATACTGTGTGGGGACTCCGTGAGTGTGTAGATGTTTGGATGATAAGTACTATTGTCTTAATTATTGTGATTGGTTGTTATTGTTTTGTCATCTATTGAGTGTTAGCCGCTTTTGTAATTGTTGGGAGTTTGTTATTTTACTTTTATGTGGTTATGTTGATGCTGTTAACTAATCGTGATTGCATAGATGTTTACTTGAAAAGAGTAATTGCCCTAAACTGTGTGTCTAACTAAAGTTGTTTCAACTGTTAATGTTTAATTTTAATTACCATTATTGTGTTTGATAGGAGTTTTGCTTCTTGTCTGGTTTTTCTGAGTGTGTATAGCTTTTTAAGCGTATAACGTTCTTTAAGTTCTAAAAGATTTTCTTATTGAGCTGAATTTCTGTTTAATAAATCTCGCTAACAGGGATCTTGTCTTACGAGTTTCTAATGTATCAGATTTCCCGTGAGTATGTAGATGTTTATTTTTATCTTTTAATTTACTTTTCGTTCGTAATTTTTTTTACTAATATTAATGTGGTAGAGCAGATTCTCCCAAAGAAAGCACTGGAAAAGATGGGCAAGAGAAAGTAAACAGCTTGAGGGTCCCATGAGTGTGTAGATGTTAGTCTATAAGGAGAGTTAAGCTTAATTTTTTCTTTCTTTCCTTTAATAATAATTGTTCGCTTTAATTTGGAGGTTGCACTTAATTACCACCGGTAATTATAGTTTAAGGAGTATTTGCTTAAGGTTTAAAGTGTGAGTTCAATGATGTATTTTCTAGTTGCGTTCCAAAGGATTTTTGTTTTGGTTTGAATACGTTAGCTTACGTTATTTCGACCAATCAGATAATTCGAGTTCAAATTTGAGCTATTAGGGAAAAGTACTTGGTGTTCTAGGGAAAAGAGTACAAATATTGCAGCTGAACTATCAAATTAGGGAAGAAGTTGGGGAAAAATTGCGTTTTTAAAAATTTTATTTACTTAACTTAAAATTAACATAGAAACACCAGACCAGTTTTAAAAGTTAATTTATGGTTACTAGCATCCACAACAATCATCATTTTACTGTAATTAAATGGTTAAGTGCTTTTATTTTATTAAAAACATGGTCAAAGTGATAGGCTACCATCGGCCATGTTAGGGATGATTAGGGAAATGAATTTCATTTAGCTAGCTTTTAACACTTTTACATTTTTATTGTTAACTTTTGTTCTAGTAATCTTAATTACTTAAATGAGGTATCAAAATGGAGCTTAGACTTTCAAGAACAAAATGAGACATAATTTGCGACTGGTACTTACCCCGTTCCCAGTGGCAATTAGCCCATTTCAGGAGTGCTGAATAGCATGACTTCACTGACCGGTGGCTCCCCGTAGAATCACCCAAATATAAGGATTAAAATCGGGAAATAAATTTCCTCGATTTTTAATAATTTCTTACAAAAAATCCAGTGGGCAATTAACATAGGAAATCTTTTTCTTGGCTGCACAGACGGTCAGTGAGTCACACTTCGCTTGCGTATAGAACTCATAGATATAGTATAGCATATATAGAATAGAGTGATCATTGGGGAGAAAAAAGTTATTCCTTTTCATTTGGGAAAAGACGACGTTTTTACCAAAATATGGCCGTCTTTCCCCGAGTGAATACACACGGGAATACATACTAATATTTTAGCAAATAAAATTTATGAATAATTTATTTGCTAAAGGGGAATGGAAGACTCCAGATACAGTTTCAAATTCATATTTCTTTCTTTCTTTTTTTTTCTTTTTCTTTTTTTTTTTTTTTCAATACCACTTAATGGCTGTTTCCAAAGCTTTTATTTTTTATCTTTTTTCGGCATCAAAAATCTTTCTACGATAACATGGGGATGAGAGATCTATATATATTACTATATCTATGATAGAACTACATTAGCACTTTATCAATGTGTATAAAATCTTTAAATTGATTATGACGTCAATTTTCGTGAGATGCATAATTTAACTTTTTATAATTTTTTAACGTTCACGTTTGATTAAATGTATTTATTTTTATGTCGAAAGAAAATGAACTCGTATTTTTTTTTTTTTTTTTTTTTTTTTTTGGCAACAATTAAATTAATGGAACTCACAGATATTTTGGAGCAACTTTAATAAAGGTCTATAATTAACAAATAATTGCAATAAAACAATATTGTGACAATAAATTGAGATAAAAACTATCCTATCTCTCAAGTTGGATCAAACTGCACACAGTGTGCAAAATTTCATCAAAATCAGTTCCTTAGTTTAGGAGTTTACCCCGGACAAACATCGTGACACGTAATTTATATATATATACAGATTAAATTATAAAGTTTTGATCAATGAAGCACAAATAAGTAAAAAACAGGATTAATTTCACTGTATTATCTTCATTATAATATGAATTCAATTTACACTTCAGTCTAAGTAACACGTGGCCGGCTATGCTAACACCAAAAATTTAAAAAGTGGAAATAATTGAATTATACGAAATTTATTAATAGGTTAAAAAGTTGAAGATTCTTTGTGTAGATGGCAGCACCAAATATATTTCAGCTTTCATTTCAACCCAGTCGAAAGGTATCGACATCTGTTAGAATCATTTGGAGTTAACAGATAATTGTGACTGTCAAATAATAACAGACAAATAATTAGCAATAAATTAAAATTGCGACTATAATTTGAGATTTAAACTATCCTATCTCTCAAGTTGGATCGAACTGCACATGGTGTGCGAATTTTATTATAATCGGTTAAGTGGTTTAGGAGTCCATTGAGGACAAACATTGTGTCACGAGATTTATATATATTAAGATAATATATATATATAATGAAGTGTTGAGTTCATTTAACATCACTCTTGAGCTGGGCAATTAAATTACATAAAACTAATTGCAACTTTACAATACTTTGCAATCTTCTTCAAGGTTGTTTTCTTCAAATTGTAGTCCATGTTGATTTGTTCAAAAGATTATAATATATTAGAAGATTTATTGATTTTAGCACCATAATCAACATCGGTACTTTTATAACAAAATTTGTTTTTTATTTCATTATTTTTATACAATTTATTTTTATAATCATTTCTTTAACTTTGTTTTAACTTATAACATTGTTTCGCATAGTAATACTGAAAAAAATAAATTCACTTCATTTTATATAATTACATTCAATTAGATTGATTTTCATTATTCGTGTTGCGTTACAGTAACAAAAACTAAATTCATTCTAAAATTATACTAGATAAGCATTTTAAAAATAATGACTATGTAGAAAAGAGTTTTCACATTTTTATCCTAATATGAAAATAAAATAGCATAATATCTAAAGTGATTATTTTCTCTCATCAGCTTCATTTTATGTCGTATTTTAAAAATATCCCCTGCTAAACATTTTATTATTTGTATATTTTTTCCCCAGAGAGCATAGAATTCAACTTCGTGTTTAGATGAAGGCACTTAGTCACATATTATAAATAGCAGTTTTTTCCTTATTTCAATGTTAAATTAAACTTAGGAAAAAAATGAAGAATACACTTTATGAAGCCAATTTCTAGATTTTATATTTACCTGGAGAATATGCTTCGGGAGTAATTATGCCAACCTGTAAACATTTTTTCTTTAGAGACTATTTTTCTTTTTCACCACAAAATTTTTCTTTATTTTTATCAAATGAATTATTTAATATCTTTGAAAAATGAATAGATATCGCTAATCATAAAATTATTTAAAAGTCTAGGAATTATCAGTATTTTTTTTTCTTTATTTTACATTTTTTTTTTTTTTAAATTAAGTATTAATTACACAGGTCTGCGATGAATTATTTTTTCTTTAAGGTGGTGCGTTTCTCTTATGTAATTTCGGATGCTGATTAACAAAAAAATATTATAAAATTTCTGTCACGCACATTTTTAACAAAAAATAGGCTTTTTCGATAAAAAAGAGCTTAAAACTCTACTATCCGAAGTTCCAACTCAGTTATTTCCCGAAAACACTAACAACTGTATTCACCAATCACTTCAGTTCTGGGTTGAATACAAAGTATTGAAAAGCTTATAGAGTCAGGGTGCGTGGATTTCACGCGTGGATTCTGCCATCTAGTAGAGATGGGATAAATAGTTACTTTTCAGTAATAGGTTACTTCGTTCCATACTTCCTTTGGTAATAGGTTTTTGCAACATATTATTTTTATAACCTATTACTTTTTAGTTTACATATGGCTAATGTCTTTCTAATCCTTTCTGGGTGATATACAATATATACATGTGTCCTACATAGTAGATGCGATTCATGTTTTTAAGTCCCAATGCTTTCGAATAGTAATTTTCACTTTATTTAACACTAGAATTTCTTCAATTTAAAGAAAAAAAAAAACGCTGATATGAAATAGTGGTAGTGTCAAAATTTTACACAAACGTTTGTCCCAATCGAGTAAGCTTAAGTTTCATTAAACCAATTCCTTTAAACGCGAAAACAGAATGTTTCAAATAATATCAAGAAACACGTACACGAGAGCCGTTTTCTGTAAAAAAAAATTCTCATATTATAAGCCATATATGTAATTAAGAAACAATTAAATAATAATAGCAAATTTTTAAGAAACATCTTTAAGGCATCCCAAATTTTAAACTGCCGAGTGACTGTTTCCTTTGATTTTCCGAAGAACTTGAACTTTCCAGATTGACAAGAAAATTAATGTGTTTCACTCATACTTAGCAAACAGTCACTTTGAATATGTTTTCTAAAATTAGAAACACTTGTTAAAAAATATAGATTTTGCTTACAAAAATTGCATAAAATCATGTATTTTCTCAGACACTTAATTTTAACATAAGAGCATAATTAACTATTCTTAACACCTTTACTCATTTTAAATCTTAAAAAAATAGTCTCCAGAAAAAATCAGATTAAAAAAAAAAAGTGAAGAAAAGCTAAACAGTAAAAATAAATAAATAAATAGATATTAAATTTTCTTCTCAAATTATTCTTAATAAAACCACAATAAATGCTGCATGCCATTACGCATTTTCAATTTCATCTGCTATAAGCAATTAAAATATAAACAAACACTCCTTCCTTTCAATTATCAAACTCCCGTCCCGAAACATATGTTTCCAATACGCAAGCGAAGCCAAACCTAGCAAGTGTAATGCCATTCCTCACCTTCATGACGAAATAGTAATCAACATCTAATAATCACCCCTTACCTATCTCATGCTAGCTGCATAAATTAACACTATTTCGTTAAACCGTGGTATCAAAGTTTTTTATTCAAACGATTTTACTATCCCATGAAAAATAATCAACACCAAATAAAATCATTTCTAAATTAATATGAGCACGATGTTATTTGTCCTAAACGTTAAAATTATCTTGCTTATTAAAATTATTTTGATTAATATATTTGACATGGAATATTCCTTAATACATTCTAAAAAATATTATCACTATAGAATTATCGTTAAAAAAATAATACAGCTGCAACTGTATTATTTTTTTTTTGCGATAATTTTATGAACTTGGAAATGGAAAGATATTACTGATTCAGAATATCACTGAGTAACAGATTGCATGAAATCGTCTGTATTCCTTACTGAGATTTCAGACCTATTTTTTCAGACGTGAAGTAACGAATCGATTCGAACATCTGCGCGGAAAGTCTGATGCGAGTCTTTAGCCGGCGTTCATAATATTGTTTTTGTATTTTGTAAATAAAATAAAATAAAATAAAAAAGTAATTATATAAAAGAAATAATTCAAGCTTTTTACTTGTATAATGGTGTATTATATCAGTTTTATCGCCAGAAATTTCTTGTCTATTTTGCGTGCAGAGATAAAGTTGAAAATATTATTTTTTTAATAGGATATTTTTTGTAATATATTACTGTGCTAATAGGCTGCAATGCAATAATAATATTAATTATTATGTTACGTGAAATAACGCCCATCTCTACCATCTAGCAGCATTGTTTTTTTTCTGATTTTTTAAATGAAAATAACAAATCACAGAAATTATTATAAAATCTTCGACTCTACATAGCAAAAGCAGCGTGCTAAATTTTATTGGAAAGATGCACCCTGACTTGAAATGCTTTTTAAGTTTTTGCGGTGAACCGAGAGTTAAGTTAATTGTGAATACGACCGTAAGCGATGTGAGTGAAGAATAAGGAGATTGATTTTATCAAGACATCAAAGAAATGGAAAGGAGTTATCAGAGCCGACGAGATGTTAACATATTAGCAGATTATTGTTGGATGCTGCATAAAAAGTACCTTCAAGCAGTGCACAAGTTAAAAAATTCAAAACAGAGCTTCGATATATAGAAACAGAGATATTAGATAATAATGTATAAATAATAGTCTATTTTAATGTTTTTCATTCGTAAAAAGTTTTGATTCTGTTATAGTTACTGTCTACGGCTCGACGGACCAAAAAATGATAGCTCAGCGGGTTAAAACTATATAAGATCTCATTTAAACTAAATAAGAAACAGAAGACTTGATATTAGAGGGGATTTAGGCACCTCAAGACATTTATTAACCTAAAAAAATTGGAGTGTAGAAACATAGCCTCCCTTAACGGAGCTATAGACTAACTGAAGTTGGGAATAAGGGGTTTTACAATACCACCAATGATTGCGGTTTACACTGTGGGCAGGCGCAACAGTTTCTATGTCATTTCTTCAGATATTCATCCTTACTTTGTAAAAAAAAGTCTTACGTGATAAGAAGAAAAGGCAAGCATTTCTTAATTCAGCGCATCAGAAAACATTACAAACGCCTAAGGCGATACAGTAAAATAAAATAAAATTACGAATTCGTAGATTTGGGTTATTAGTTTTTATTCATTTCTTTTTCCAGCTATTGAGTATACTGAGTAAATTTTATATTACATTACAGACACTCAATTTGCAATTGGGGACGGTCTTGTTTCACTCATAGGGATAGTAGTCCGCAGATATATCATCACAATTTGTAAGGCGCCTTACTGAGTACGTTGGATTTTTGGTGTTTTTCGAATGATTAATGTTTGAAATCAATTTCATGGATGATTCAAGGGAGTTAGGATACGTCCTGGAAAATTGGACAAAAATTTGCATTGGGTGTCTAGTTTGATGGAGGAATAGTCTTGTTTGAAAGGTACTCTACGACGTTTGTTAAGGAGTTCATGCTCTACGAAGTTTTTTGAAATATTGTTCTTTTGGAGGTGATTTTAATGAAGATTTGAATTGGGAAGGCATTAAAATAGATTCTCTGATGATAGCATTTAAACAAAGAAAAAATGTAAGTAGATCTCAATTGGAGTTTGTGGTAAGCTGAGAAGTGTCTGCTTCTGTGGAATTAAAAACGTTAGTGAAGGTAGTAGGCTGATATTGTTAACAACAAAAATTGCATTAAGTTAATTTAAATATATGAATTCAGTTAACAGCGAGTAACCCTGTCTCCCTCAATTAAGTCCAATATATCGATATTTCATTTGATGCAGTATCGGTTCTGCTTTTTTAGACTAAATTATTTATAACAGGAAAATGTCAACACCGGAGGTTACAGGAAGCAAATTACCATCATAAATTTTTAACGGCATTGCAACCAGAACGGATTTTGCGCGCACTAACCACCACCATTGTGCACGATGTTTGCTCGAGAATTGAACCCGCAATTCTCTAATTACGAGTTTGGCGCTCTGCCGACTGCATTTCCCAGACCTTTTTTTTTTTTTTTTTTTTTTTTTTTTTCAAGCAAGCTTTTCCCGAAAAACGTAGTATTCCTAATATTCATATTATTGTTTCACCATCTAGAAAAGTATAGACCATAAATTTTCGACCATTTCGTCTATTCAGTTTATTTGTTTACCTGATGCACATAGCTTGTAAATCTATATTTCTAGTTTAAGGTTTTAGAAAATAACTGCTTATTCGTTCTACATAGAAGCGGTACATTTTCTTTCTCGGTGTGTTTTCCAGGTTTCAATCTTTTCATATAAGTTCGTTGAACTCGATTGTTATTTCGGATTAGTTTTATCTTCAATTGTAGTAAACCATTTAATACTCTAGACTTCAGAAATGACTGTTTCTTATGAATAAGTTGTAATCTATTCCATTTTGTCTATTAATGAACGAATTTTTCACATTATAGACATTTGCATTATTTCAGAAATTTTCATTTTTTTTTTTTCTTTTCTTTGCAGAAGTAAATACAATTATACTCGTTATTATATGTAGAATTCACTTATTCTATCCATATATATTGGCTAAAGACTAAATGCAATACTATTTGGTTTACTTTAAGTAAATAGAAAAAAAAATACTGTAAAATGAACGATTAAATAAATCAGAATTTTTTATTTGTTTTTTTTATTCTGTTGGGAAACCATTTTTTCTATTAAAAAAGCAGTGTATTAAATTTTTATCAAAAGTTTTTCTTTTTACGATTATTTATTGCATATGAAGCAGATTATAGATAGCGCCCATCAGACTATTTATTTTTTGGACATTTTTGTTGCATTGTAACAGTTATTTTTTCTTTTGTGTATTTTTTTCTAATACTTAGTTATAGTTAAATTAGTTGACCAATGTTTGAAAATCAAAACTCCTTTTGCAAATTTTTTCTACGCTTCATTTGATATCAAAAAAGGTATTTCTTTTATAATAATATTTTGGTAATCGTTTCTGTGCAATGTAAAGATAAAAGTGCGTTAAAAAGTTACATTAATAATAATAATAAATAATAATAAATAAAACTCTGTCATTTTTTAAAAAGTCAAAAAAAATTGTCGCGTATATAATTTTTTATTTGTAATTAAAAAAATTGTTGCTGCGTATATAACTTTTTTTAAACGAAAACAGTAGAATTTTTAAGATATTTTACTTATTTATTTATTTATTTTTTCTAGTATTAAAAACTTCAAGCTTAAATTCTATTACAGTGATACTCTTTCTTTTTCTATAATCAAAATATCGGAATCTCTTTTAGAAATTTAAAAAATAATATAAAACAACTTTAATAAAAAATATTTATTAAAATTAAAACATAAAATTGTAGCCTTTATATATTTTATACATACATTTTTCAATGCGTGTTTTAAAAATTAAAACACGTTTTTCTTTTCTTTTTTTTTTTTTTTTTCTTTTTAATGCATATGCAAAAACAGAAATGAGAAAAAATTGGCATCACGCAGTTTTCTGATACTATAATCGCTTTTTATTTATTTTGCAAAACTTGATTGTTTATTAACGAATGTCATTCAAATTCGGCCATATAATGCGAAAATGAAACGGATATTTCACTGAAGTTTTTCTTTACGTTATTTACAATACCAGCTAAATGAGACTTCTTTTGAGCATATTTCCTTTTAAATATATTCTCTAAATATTATTACCTATAATTATTTTAATCATTAGCTAACTTTAGTTGATTACAAATAAAGAGTTTAGTAAATACTCTTAAGTATAATTTTAGGTTTTTGTCCATATTTAACTTTTGAATGAATACTCGGTTACCAAGCGTATAATGTTACAAATACATAAAGTTGTTTGCTCAAATGTGCGTGTCTGTAATGGTTTAAATATAAGTGTGTGTATTTATGGCTATGGAAATAACATTAAAAGATTTAAGTATTTTCATTGTCATGAAGTATTTTTATGTCATTTACGTCATAAAGTGCTTAATTTTTACTTTCCGAACACTATAGTGAGGAAAGTATTGTAATCATGTCAAAAATCCGAATTCGAGATTTTGATGTTTCTATACGTTTTGAGGTCCCCTGAGTCCGTTTTCACTATTTTTACGATGATGTATGTATGTGTGTGTGTATGTGTGTATGTGTGTATGTGTGTATGTGTGTATGTTTGTGAACACGCTAGCGTCTAAAGGCTTTGTTCGATTAACCTGAAAGTTGGTACGTATATTGTAAGTCACCATAGTACGAACCCTATAGATTTTGGTGAATCTAGCACTTATAGTTTTTTTACAGGGACACAAAGAAAAATTCTTTATCATTATGGCCTATGGGACCAAAATCTTAAAAGTGCGATAGCATCTAAACGCCTTATTCAATTGAGCAAAAATTTTATACCCATATTATAGGTCACAGATACTCAATCTGTATAGATTTTGGAGAATCTAGCACTTATAGTTTTTTTACAGGGACACAAAGAAAAATTCTTTATCATTAAGGCCAATGGGGCCAAATTTTTAAAAGTGTGATAGCGTCTAAACGCCTTATTAATCTGAGCAAAAAAATTGTACACATGTTATAGGTCGCATTTGCACCAACTGTATAGATTTTGGTGAATCTAGCACTACAGTTTTTTTACAGGGACACAAAGAAAAATTCTTTATCATTATGGCCTATGAGACCAAATTTTTAAAAGTGCGATAGCATCTAAACGCCTTATTCAATTGAGCTGAAAATTTGTATGAATATTATAAATCACTGTTGCACTAACTATAAGCATTTTGGTGAATCTAGCATCTATAGATTTTTACAGGGACAAAACGAAAAATTCTTTATCATTATGATCTAAGGGCTCAAAGTTCAGTAGCGTTAAATAAAACCTCGTGTGATATATGGAGAAAAAAACACTCTATTATCGTTTTCTCTCTTTTGTTTGTTTAGCAATTCCTCTTTCTTTATTTTATCTACAAAACTGTTAGTTACTCAATGTTCGGAAAGTCGAGTGGAGTCACTCCAGATTTTTTTATATATATATCATTATAAGTTACGCAATGTTATGGTATGCTTTAAGAAATTACTTTCTATGTGCACAAGTTGCAACATTTATTATATTACTATATTTTTTTTCATTTCCATATAACTATATCTCTTTTTTAAGTTGTTTAAACAACATAATTTTTGCGTAAAATTCACATTACATACATTTGCATTAAACATTTATATACTATTTACCAATAAGTATTTGGGCACTTTCAAATTTAGACGTCTTTTCAAATATCTAGAAAATTTCTTTACGAATTTTCTTGAAATTTTGAGAGTATCAACAAAAGGTTATACCTCATATATTTCAGAAAATGTTTTCTCCTGAACAGGGAGAGAGAACTAGTAAAAAATTAAATAAAAGCCAATACGTTTTGGATCACCCTGTCAAAAGTAATGGTTCGAAAGTGTTTTTGCTTTATTTAAAAAGTGGAAACATTTTATTTATTTATTTATTTATTTTTAAGAAACCGATTATATCCATGAATATATGCGGTAGCCTCATAAAAATTCATACAAATAATTAAATGAATCCTTAAATTGTATTTCAAGCTAAAATTGTATTTCAAGTAACTAAATTGTATTTCAAGCATCCAAAAAATTTTTGACTTTTGTTAATTTTTTTACTCGTCCTCTTTTTCTGTTCAGTGCAAAACTTTTGCCGAAATATATGAAGTATAACACGTTCTTAGTACTATAAAAGTTTAAAGATAATTCCTACGGTAATTTTCTAGATGTTTGACAAAACGTCTACATTCGAAAGTGTCCAAATACTTATTGTTTGATAGTGTATGTACCAATCGATCTAAAAAATTAATAGATTATTTAATTAAATTATAATTAATACTTTCAAAGTATTAACTTAAAGATAAATAGAATCAAACTCTTGTTGACATAACTTTACCATTTACTGTAACAGTACTACAGAATCAAATGTAATAGACAAAGTCTTGTCGATATTGACTGTCGCTTGTAGACGAGGATTTTTAAAACTTTAAAGGGAACCTAGAATAGACAACTGATAAGTTTGTAGAGAGAGATCTAGAAATTTACGTTAAAAAATGTAGTTTGGTTAATGTTGTCAAAAATTCATATCCCGTAATTTTTATAAAAAATGTTGTGATTATTACATTTTACGATACGTCATCTGTGATGTCATGGTACTATTTGATCAGTTTACAAAAATAGATAATTAAAACAAAAATAATGTCGTGTGATAAAATGGGATAAAAAATCATATCAAGAGAGAAATTGCTATTAATTTCGTTAAAAAAAAATAATAATAAAATAAAATAAACAAAAAAAAAAGAGGTTTCTTGCCAGAAGAATTGTAATTTTAAAAGTTAAAAATAAAGTTGTAGATGTAGGAGGGTTTATGGTGAGCTAAGAAAAAAATGTGAAGAAATCAGTAACAAGTTCGTAATTTTTAGTAAAAGCTAAACAATCTAATGGAAGAAGAAAAAAATTAAAAATATAATCTAAAAAACGATGAAACTGTGGTAGAGCATAAACATTTTGCATTAAGAAAAAATAAAATCTGGAGTGACTCCACTCGACTTCCTGAACAAAAAAAATTAACGGTTGTTTAAGTAAATTAAAATAAGAAAATGTGTCAAATAAACAAAATGGAAAATTATAATAGGGTGTTTGAGTATTTCCCCCCCAATAGTAGATATGTTATTCAATTTAAAGCACTTCAAATAATTTGAGCTCATAGGCCAGAATGATAAACAGTTTCCCGTTATGTACCTGCAAGGGAAAAAAAAAAAACTTTAAGTGCCTGATTCAGTAAAATCTAAACAGTTCTTGTGACGGTGACCTATAATATGCATATAAACTTTCAGTTCAATAGAATAAGGCATTTAGACGCTATCACACATTAAATAATTTGAATTGTAAGCCTTAATGATTAAAAAAAAGTTTTATTTGTGTCCCTGTAAAAGAACTATAAGTACTGTATTCACCAAAATCTATGCAGTTTGTTCTACTGTGATCTATATTATACACACGAACTTGAGCTTAAACAAAGAAAACTTTAAGATGCTCATGTGTTCTATCATGTTCAATCAGACACATACATCATCGTAGAAATAGCAAAAATGAATTTAGGAGATCTCAACACGTACTGATGCATCAAAATATCAATGTCAAATTTTCTCATGATTAGAATAGTTAGCTTACATATATGTATGTACGGAAAACAAAACTACAGAAAAAAGTATGAAAAAAAAGGGGTGGGGATTAAAAATGTGAAAATAAGAGGAAATCTGCTAATAACGGTCAAAAATTGCATGGAAAAAGAATTAAGTCAAGTACATCAAGTGATACATGATTTGTTTTCCCCCATTAATTACACTAGTCGACAAAAAAACATTTTTTGAGGGTAACAGAAATGAAATTAGTTATTTTCAACTAATTCTGCAGTGCAGAATTAAAAAATAATAGTTAAAAATCAACACGTACAGTTTTTTTGTTACGATTATTTAATCTGTACTGGAAGCAATGTACAAAAGTCTTAAGAAGACATGCATTAATACTATCAATATTATTAATTTAGCATGGAATACTGTTAATATGGAAATAATATACATATTGTAGATTAAGTAGAACGGTAAAAACATGGAAATACACTAAATGATTGAATTGTTATTATTTATTATTTTAAAACCAAAATACAAAAAATAGGCTTTTTTACGTCTTGTGTTAAATGTCTACCTTGTGATTTTAATATGAATAGTTCACAAATGCAGCAAAACATATCGGGTACGGTTTTACAAGTTCTACACTGAAAATTTGCCATATTGAACATGAAACTTTAACTATAAAACAGCAAAATCATACTTAACAAAGAATATCTGTTAACTAGAATACCAGAAAGAAAAAAAAAAAAAAAAAAAAAAAAAAAAAAAAAACAGATAAGGTACGAATACAGGGTTGCCAGCAGAGAGGATGGCCAGGAGGCAGGGTTGATAGCACGTAAGGTGATGTGTGATACAGTCGGCAGCAAAAGTACCTGATCACTGGCAATAATCCCTGTCTAAAAAAAGTACCCTTAATACTGCTTTGTTAAATAAATCCTTGTTGAGTCATGTTCTTAGTCAGTCTAAGGACATGATTCGGCAAGGATTTATTTAACAAAATAGTATTAAATGTACTTTTTTGATCTCGGAATTATTAGGTAGTGCTCGGATACTTTTGCTGTCGACTGTATTGTAAAAATCATAAAAAAAAATAGTGAAATTTGCCATTTTCTGATGCTTTAACAAAAAAATGGAACAAACATGGTTGCCGAGACTTTGAGTTGCCAGCAGGAAGGGCTGCCACCTGTGATACTGTGAAAATCGTAAAAATTGCTATTTTCTGATATTCTAACAGAAAAATGTGACGTGATGGGACATTTTTACTTGCAGGTATTTTCATAAAAATTGGAATTAATAATAAAAATAATAATTTGACCGTTGTTACCGAACCACTGTAGACCAGTGTTATTTAATTTCAATAAAATGCACTGGTTGTTGCCGTAATGCTGCATATTTTATATGCAACTATTAGGCTTAGCTTGCTTCGTATTCATTTTATTTAAAGGAATTTTCAAAAGTTTTAATCACTATATTTTAAATCGTATTATAAATAAAAACTAAGAAAGTGGAATCAATTGAAAGCGCTAACACCGCTGCCTTGAGCAGTGTCTTTCCCGCCAAGGAAATATCAGTTCGGGGTACACTCACTGCTTGCATTAGCGCCTTGACCGATCATTTTAATTTGACATATTAAAAGGCGCTAGTATTCGAAAAAATAAATTTGATGCAAGTTTTAACACGGAGACGATCCCCTAAATCGGCAACAGCCGCATGTTTCTATGCTGATTTACAGCGAAATTAGTCGGGGGGGGGGGATTTTTCTGCTATTGCTTGAATTAATATTTTCAAGCTTAATTAGCTACTTAAATAAATAAATAAAAAAGATGTTTTTGCCAAAGAAAAAAAAATTATAATGATAGTTTTTCAAATTATAAGAAATATCACCTATTCTTGAAAAAGTAGTATTGAAAAAAAAAAAAAAAAAACGAAAGAAAGAAACATGGATAAATTCGCGCCTGTCATTTAGGTTGTGAAGATATAATTGCTTTTCATTCTAAAGTGTTATAATTAGAAGAAGCTGTCACAACAAATCGTTGAAAATCCAATAACAGGCGAAATAAGATATATGTATTTCATGCCGTTGAAAAATGGATCATTCTTTGAATTCGATATAGTTATCACAAACCGTTTCATTTCTTTCTGATTAGATAATGATGAAATGACTTTTAAAATGATAATGATGATCACGAAATTCAAAATGATGTATTTTTTATAAAATGAGTACAATTTTATATAATAACAAATAATAATGTTTAATAGCACTCCAAAGAAAAGTTCTAATGTACTTTTTTAATTATTGGTAAATGAGAGTAAAAAGTAAATAAATAATGTTAAGCACATTATAGGAATTTATTATTGTAAGTTATTTTAGGAATTTTAAAAGGTCTTGTAAGACATGCTTTAAAAGTATTACTTTTAGACTGAAAATTGATCCTGCTATCCTATATATATAAGTATCATATGTATAGAAAGTATATCACACATATATATATATATATATATTTACAAACATATCACAAATAGAAATAAAAAATATTACAAATAAATAAATAAATAAATAAATAATTGAATATTTAATAAAAATAATGATAATAATAATAATAATAAAAGGAGAAAAATGTACATAAAAAAATAATAATTAAATAAAAAAAACAAAATAAAATAAATAAAAATAATGTATACAAAATTCAGCATTCTTCGGGAGAATTAATTGAATTGTTGTATGTAAAATAGGTTTTCCGCATTGTAAAAAAATTGTGTAAGAATACACAACATTATTGAGGGAACTTATTTTCATCAACCATGTTCAGCTGGTAACATTTCTATAGATAATAACATTTCTCCACATGGTTGAGGAAAGTAAGTTCACTCAATAATGTTGTGCACTCTTACCCAAAACTTTTTACAGTGTGTATATCTGTAAGCATAAAGCCCATAAATTACAAATATTATGCTTGATTCACCTATACAAAACGAAACCAATTGAATAAGAAAGTAGGATATATGTAATCTAAAAATTATTAGAAGAAAATAGAAGATTAAAATTTATAAGATTAAAATATTAAAACTTTATAGAAAAAGTCTTTTAGAATTAAGAATTTTAATACTTAGAATAAATTTCCGTTAAAAAAAAAAGTGTAAAATGTTTTTTACTGAAAGTTGAAGTATATTCGTATAGCAAACTAACTATTTCATGGTGAGTATTAATATAAATTTAAAAATAAAAACAAATAATTTTATAACTAATCAGTATAATAATGAACGAAATATTATAAAGTAAAACATAAATATCTAATTTAATTTTTTAAAGTTGATTTTAAAATACAAATTTTATTTCAGAAAAAACACTTCAAAGAATGTAATAGAATACCTGAAAATCGAATACTTGATTTAATACTTGACCGGCATTCATATTCATTATAGGAAAAAAAAAAAAAAGAAAAAAAAAAAAAAAAAAAAAAAAAACTGGGTATATGTTATAACAATAACTATAACACACACACATACGCATGAACGAAACCTTATATTAGCAGCTTTATCTAAATTAAATGTGCATGGATGTTAGCGTTACCCGAGAAACACCACGTGGAGGCCGCCATGCATCGTCTCTCACGGGGAGTTTTGATAAGGCAGGCCCCCTTGCCTACTGCCAGCAAGCATCCCGAGGTAATTTAGTCTTTTACACTACGAATGCAACAACAACAACATATTTTCAGAAAATTCCTCAATTTTAGGAATTTCTTTTTTTTTATTATAATGTTGTGGAGAAACAGAAACTGGTTGATTTTCAATAACCGTTTCCACTGTCTGAGAAAGAACTGATTCCACTTCGATTTGAAACGGAGGTTCGTCAGTAGAATTATCAGGCAGTGCAGTAGAAACTGTTTCTTTTTCATCGAGTGTGTCCACTACCTGAGACTGAACTGAGTCCACTTCGGTTTGGAACGGAGGTTCATCAGGAATATCAGGCAGTGAAATAATATAATCAACTTTTGGCAGCTTACTTATATCCAACTTTGGATGCTTGCGAATACGAGCTTTTTTTAAAGCTGGGTTACAAAAATTTTTGACTATCATTATTCATTAACAAATAACGTCCAGCAAAGATGGAAGTCACTGGACCCGCATGCTTTTCCCGAGCATCATCCATAGCATGATGCTCGAAAATTTTAAAAATAAACCACGTGAGGAACTTTTTTAGAAAGTAACTATCAAAGAAAACACTTAAGAACGAAAGATAAGTCATTCTCTGATGAGGGTCAGTAATTAGATTGAAGAAAATTGTTATAAAGAGAAGCTTTTCATTGTTGTAATGAAATATATATAAACATTGTTGTTTATAAAACATTTATTTTTTATTAAATAGCTGTTGCAATTGTTCATTCAATTGTTGAACTGAAATATTGGATCTATTGTTTAAAAAACAAATGATGGCAAAAATTTGTATAACACGAAAATTAATTTTGTATTCCATGTCATGTGAAAATGTCGATCAAATTAAAATATTTCATTAATATAACGATAAGTTAACAGGGAATGATATCATGTCAAATACAGGAATCATTCTATAAACTGGGTTGCAGCAGGTATTAAAACTCCTGATATTTTTTATTATATGATGTTGAAAATCTGTTGCCAGATGGTATGAAATTTTGAAATTTCATTAGTTGCAACTACAGCCCTGGAAAAAATATTAAGGCCAAGCGAAAAACTTAATTTATTTCACAACAACTGATATGAGTTTTATGCAAATTTAAATATAACACAAGAAAAAACAATTTTAATTATATATATATAAATTTTGCAAAAGAATAAATTATTTATTATTTAAAAGTTTATTTTCTTTATTCATATATGTAATAAGCTGGAAAAATATTACGGCCACATTAAAATATTACTTAAAAAACAATTAATAATCTAAAAACTTATTTTCAGTTAATTTAATCATTTTTGAGATTATAAAATTTAAAAACTTTAAAGTCTAGAAAAAACTTCAAAATATTTGCAAATACATATTAAAATTTTACGCATTTTCAAACACAATGTAATGAATGACAGTTTTAAATAAATCTATAAAAATATTTCAAAAATTAAAATTAATTTTTATTCTACAATTAATTTTTTTTTTCTTTAATACATGTAGAAAACTGGAAGAAATTATACACATAAGATAGTATTAAAAGAACTGCTAATAATCTAAAAATTTGCCCTTCTTTTAAATTAACTGAATCATTCTCGAGGTCATAGATTTAGAAAGAGTCTTCAAAATGTATTTTGGTATGTTTTTCCAGCTTTTTTCAGTGGTCATTTTCAGCTCACATAAGGTGTTGTAAGTTTTCCCATTTCCGTAAATGTTACCAACCAGAATGCCCCATAATTTCTTCTGCTGGGTACAGGTCAAGGCTTCTAGATGGCCATTCAAGCACTTGGACATGAATTATTTGCTAGCAAGATAATGCACCAATACACACAACAAGCTTCACAAAATCCTGGTTTCAAGCTAATCATGTCCAAGTGCTGGAATGGCCATCAAGAAGCCCTGACCTGAACCCAATAGAAAATTTATGAAGCATTCTGGTTGCTGAAATGTATGGAAATGTGAAAACTTACAACACCGTAAGTGAGCTGAAAATAGCCATTGAAAAGAGTTGGAAAAGCATACCAAAAGACACTTTGAAGAAACTTTCTAAATCTGTCACCTCAGGAATGATTTAGTTAATTGAAAAAAGGACAAATTTTTGGATTATTAGCAATTAGTTTAATACTATCTTATGTTATATTTTAATACTATCTTAGCAATTCCTTCCAGTTTTCTACATGTATTAAAGAAAAAAAAATAATTGTAAAATAAAAATTAATTTTAACTTTTGAAATATTTTTATAGGTTTATTTAAAATTGTCATTCATTACATTGTGATTGAAAATACATAAAATTTCAATATGTATTTGTAAATATTTTGAAGTTTTTCCCCAGACTTAAAAGTATTTTTAAATTTTATAATCTCAAATATGATTAAATTAACTGAAAATACGGTGAAGTTTTTAGATTATCAGCTGTTTTTCAAATAATATCTTATGTGGCCTTAATATTTTTTACAGCCATATATGAAAAAAAAAGTAAATAAATTTTTAAATAAGAAATAATTTAATTTTTTGCAAAATTTTCATAGATATAATTAAAATTGCCTTTTCTTGTGTTATATTTAAATTTGCATAAAACTCATATCAGTGGTTGGGAAATAAATTAAGTTTATCGCTTGTCCTTAAAATTTTTTCCAGGGCGGTATATCACGATGAAAAATTTCACCATAACTAAATTTCAGAATGCCCACAATGCACAAAAATGTGTCAAAATATTTAACAGTCTTATGGCAGTGCCTACTATAGCCTCTAAATTTATGTGCTGCGTTGTGTTGTATTGTCGATTTTAAAACCGACTACAACACGATTGGCTTAAGTCTGAGTGAAGTACACTTCGGGAAGATCTTTCTAAGCAGTTTTATTTATATATATAAAAGAGTAAACTCACTGATTCACTGCTTTACTGACTCAACAGAGCCGTGGCAATTATATGGGAGATAGAGTTGCAAATTTTCGTGAGCACGTTGATTTTAAGAACCCGACGCCCACTAAGACGGGATTTTGCGAAATACTCCCCCATTCCCCCGTGGGAGTCGCAGAAGGAAAAAACAGCTTTATAAGAATAACTAGTCTCCATATTGCTTCACAGTGAAGAAGTTGCAGACGGAGAGACTAGACTTGAGTACGAAAAAATAATTTTCTGTGATTTCGGATTTTTGGATTTTTAAGGGGGGAGGGAGAGAGTAAAACAATTTTCGGAGGCAAATTTATTAAAATGCGGATTTTCGAGTGAAACTCTACCAATAATTGCACAAAGACGTAGAAAACCACCAAGAGCCTTCTTGAGGATATTTCCAAAAACTCATTTTTGATTTTTTGCGGTTTTCTATTCTTTTGTTTTTTTTTGGGGGGGGGGATAACAAGGGGGCAAATTCGAGCCCCCCTTTTAGCGCTAAATTCGTCGGTGGAAATCTATAGGAGCTGAAGTCACAAATTTTGTGTGTGGCTTATTTGCGTGTGTCCAACACCCATTCTAACTGGATTTTGCGAATGTCCCCCCTTTTCCCCCTTTGGTGGTGGGGAGAGGCAATAAACCCGTTTCCAAGCATAACTTTGCTTCAAATTATCTCAGCAAGATTAATTTTTATGTGTGGGTTGTTTATGCCTTTCCAACACGCACTGTAAAAAGATTTTACGAAATTTCTCCTTCCCCCCCCCCCTTTAAGCGCGGGGGGGGGGGGCAAAAACACGCTTATAAGTGTAACTCTGCTCCAAATTATCACGGGATAGCGATTTTTTGATATGTCGATTGGTTATGCGTACTCAAGACACATACTACAAAAGGATTTTGTAAGATTCCGTTCTATCTCCATCTTGAAGGAGGGGGGGGGTCAAAAATCATGTTTCGAAGCATAACTTTGCTTCAAATTATCTCAATAAGATTAATTTTTACGTGTGGGTTGTTCATGAGTTCCGAACATGCATTATAAAGGGATTTTATGAAATTCATTCCTCCCCCTTTAAGGGCGGGGGAGGGGCAAAAAAAAAAAAAAAAAACGCTTTTAAGAGTAACTCTGCTCCAAATTATCTCAGAATAGCGATATTTTGATATGTCGATTGGTTATGCTTTTTCAAGACGCACAGCACAAAGGGATTTTGTAAAATTCCACATTATCCTCCTTGGGGGGGGGGAAATCATGTTTCCATGTGCAACTCTGCTCCCAACTATTTTAGGCGATTTTTTATGTGCGGGCTGGTTATACGTTCCCAACGCGCATTATAAAGGGATTTTGTGAGAATTTCACTTCCCCCCCTTTACGGGCGGGCCGGGGGGAAAAAAAGTTTTAAAGAGTAACACTGCTCCAAATTATCTCACAAAAGCGATTTTTTGATATGTCGATTGGTTATGCTTACTCAACACACACAAACTATAAAGGGATTATTTGAAATTCTGTGCTATCCCCATCTTGAGAGTTCGGGGGTGGTAAAAAAATATGTTTCCATGCGTAACTCTGTTCCAAATTATCATAGATTGGCAAGTTTTGATGTGTGGACTGCTTATGCGTATTCAACACATACTACAAAGTGATTTTGTAAAATCCCACCCTACCACTCTTAGGGGGCGGGGGGGAGTAAATATGAATTCATGCGTAACTCTGTAGTGAATTATCTTAAGAAGGAGATTTTCGATGTGTGGGGCAGTTCTATGTATCTAACTCATAATATAAAGATATTTTGCGAAATTCCCTCCTCCTTCATTGCTTTAAGAGCGAGGCGCGAAGGGGGGGGGGGCTAAAAAGCACATTTTAAAACATAACCCTGCTTCAAATAATCTCAGGATCTCGATTTTCTAATGTGTCGGTTAGGTATGTGTATGCAACATGCACAATAAAAAGATTTTGTGAAGTGTGGCGAGTAAGAAAACCACTATCGAAGGTAGCGAGAAATTAAATTAAATTTTGTCTGATATCAATGATTTTTTTTTTTTTTAGTATTATTATTAATGATATGGTATTTTGAGAATTCATTTCAATATAATGACCAGCAAAGTGGGCAAAGCCTGATAGTTTATAATAAAGGCATTTATATCGTTATTTTTATATATGATCATTCACTTATTTACTTATTTTGTGTGTGTTCGAATTAGGTCTCATGTTTTTATTAATGTCTTCGATTTACAAAAGATGAAAATGTTGGGTTCATGAGAATTTTCGATTACCAGTTTTCAATGAATATTTATTAATTTTCAGGTGTCAGGTTTCGACCATTTTGTAGAAAACGTCTGTCGTGCGATAGCACAATTTTGTAGATACTGTATCTCATTAACAAAAGGACGGAATTCAACAAAACTTTGTACTTGGTTCAACCTTTACTTAAATTGGTGCTGATTAGGTTTTGAAATATACCACCTAAATGAATTATATATAATTTTCGCCATTTAAGATAAGGCTATATCACAGTTTCTATAGCGTATCAATGCACGAAACTTGATAGGAATGAAAGTCGTGACAAAAAGCTATGTTTATTAGATTAGTGTGCATATTGGCTAAATTATAATGCTGTTATGATCCAATGTAACCCTGTTTACGGGAAAGCAATATATCAACTTCTATTATATATAAATGCACCAAACTTATAATGTAAAATGGATATTTTGAAAAACTATGCTATGATAATTTGGCAATTTACAGTTGTGGCCGAGAAAGAAAATCAGCATATCACTAACTGATGGTCCTTACATAAAATTACATTTATTCATTTAAATTGTCTTTTATTCTCTATTTGTTTATTTCATATCGCATATAAAATTTATTTTTTCTCAATACATTGTTGCATTTGTGATGTCAATTTTTTTTCTGTTGAATCATCCTTTTTCAGTTATTTTATTCATCCCTAAAAACTACGGAAAAAAATATCTTCTTTATTCTTGTAGCTATGACATTAGTTTCAACATTATCTCGGGCAAACTTAGGTTTTCATTTTATTAAGAAGATTTCGCAAAAGTTTATTGCCTTAATTATGCATTTTAGAGTCATTTTTTAAGTAAAATTCTGAAACGGTTGAACTGAATGTGTTTAAACGATATAATACTGCTACATGACAACGCATTAATGTCTGAATTAAATTTGTGCATAAATGTATTTCCATTATTTGTTTTTCTATATTGATGTCTACAGGGTGTTGCATTAATAGGAAGTTGTACATATAAAAGAAGTTAGTTATTTTATATATTTTATGATATAATGAGCCAGTCACATTCAATTCGAGCTTTTTTTTTATATCTAGAATTGACATTTAAATTAGCATTATGAAAAGGATTCAAAAATATTAAGTCCAATATACGTCGTGATATCGCGATTTTGCCTTGACAATATATCGTGATATTGAAATAGTGACATCGCCCACTCCAAGTATGAACTAGTTCTGACATTGTTGTATGAATATTCTCTTCAGTATTAAGATGATATTCAATTCTATTTCAAATATACGTCGTGATATCGCGATTTTGCCTTGACAATATATCGTGATATTAAAATAGTGACATCGCCCACTCCAAGTATGAACTAGTTCTGACATTGTTGTATGAATATTCTCTTCAGTATTAAGATGTCGTATCAAACCGTAAATGCTAAATCAATAATAAATTTGCCAATAAATTCTTTATGAACTAAAATGGATGAGAATATGTATACGAAATCACCAACACAAATTCAAAACTTTTAAGAATTATTTCATCCCTCGCACACTAGAGTCGACAAGAAATCTTTAAATATAGTTTGACAGATCATATTACCATATTTGGAATATATTTTACACATGTTTATCTTCGAAGTATGAGAATTTTAGATTAAGTTTGTAGAAATTCTATTCATTTCCAGAATTAAGTTCGTTTGCGTACAAATTTTCCACACAGAATGCAAAAGTCTCGAGGCATAAATTTTTAGAAGCAAATAGAACCCACTCAAAAGTTCTCCTGTGTAAGAGGATTTATGTGCTCTCTATTCCATTCAACATTATTCGGGCTACATAGTTACTATAGTTACTCTAATTATTAACAAATATGTAGATAATTAAGAAATAATAATAAAAAGTGTTCATATGTATTTTTTAAATGGAAAGTAAGTTAGCAGAAATGAAATCAGACTTGCCTGTAAATTTTTCAGAATAAAAAAAAAAAAAAAATAAAATAAAAATTGCGATATCTTCACATTTTACATATCGTTCGGGCCAAAAATGATTACAAATCATTTTCTGTGTGTGTGTGTGTGTGCGTGGATCGATGTGTCCAGGTATCATGTGAGTACAATTGGACGGAATTCAACGACACTTGGCAAGAATTTCGATCTGTACCAAACTGAAAATTATACCTATCAACTTTTCCAAAATTCTCACCCCTTTCCGTGGAAGCAGGAGGCAAAAGCATGTAGTAGCATATCTTGGCTCCAAATTCCTTCATAAAGAAGATATCACGCATGGAGAGACTTAACTTGAAAAAAAAATATTTATATATCTGCGTTTTCGGAATTTTTGATATTTATGGGAAGGAATCGAATTAAAAAAAAAAAAAAAAAAATTGCAAATTTCGGATTTTTTTAGTAGAAATCCACCAAAAATAGTACAAAGATTTTTAAAACAGCCATGTGTCTTCTTTAGGATATTTCCAAAAACCGGTTTTTGGTTTTTCATGATTTTCGATTTTTATTTGGGGGAGGAGCGTTATGAGGGTCGAATTCAAGACTCCCCTTTTTAGCGATAATTATTTTTCTGGGGAATCTATGGGAGTTAAAGTCACAAATTTTGGTGAGTGGATTGTTTATGTGTAAACCAACACCCATTGTAACGGGATTTTACAAAAATCCCCCATTCTTCTCTTGGGAGAGAGGGCCAATAAACAAATATCCAAACGTAACCTTGCTACAAATTATCTCAGTAAGATTAAATTTTATGTGTGGGTTGGTTATGCGGGCTCAACACGCACTATAATGAGATTTTATGAAATTTTATCCTTCCCCCCTCCCATTAAAGGCGGAGGGGAATCACGTTTTCAATAGTAACTACACTAAAAATTTTCTCTGGAATTTTTTTTTTTTTTTTTTTTTTTTTTTGATATTTCGATTCGTTATGCGTACTCATTACACACACCACAAAGGTATTTTGAGAAATTGCCCCCCCCCCTCCCTCTGTAGGGGACGAAAAAACACGTTTTCACGTTTAAATCTGCTAAAAGTTATCTTAGAATTTAGGGTCGGTTACACATATCCAATACGTGGTATAAAATAATTTTACAAAATCCATCTCCTCCACACCCTTTAACAGCGGGGTACAAAATACGTTTTTCAAATATAACTCAGTCAGAATTGCGTCAGAAAGGAGATTTTTTGATGTGTCGGTTGGTTCTGTGCAATCAACATGCACCCTAAAAGATTTTGCAAAATTACTCCCCCCCCCCCCCTACACACACACACACTTGGGGCGGCAGGACAAAATATACGTTTTAAGCTTAAATCCGTTTCAAATTATCTTAGAATGGCGAATTTTCGTGTGTGAGTTGTGATCAATAACTGTACGTAATTTGTCCTACAAATATAGATATATAATATGCAGTATGTCGTACATATACACAATGTAAGACATATACAATATAAGCAATATGTCCTACATATATATATATATGTTTGGTTTGTAGGTGTTTCGCGAAATTCCACCAATGTGGGATTCTAATGTGGGAAACTTCTAATTTACCTGCAGGGGAAGTGGGGGAGTAAGAAACTGGTACATTGCGCGTCGCTGCTGAAAGCAGAAAGGACCGGAACACCTCATGTTGCGAGTGGGAATACCACTACGAAGCGCATCAGGAAATTTAAATTGGGTTTTGACTGTCTTCAGTTTTTTTTTTTTTTTTTTTTTTTTTTTTTAATATACTGTCATGCAGTTTTGAGAATTCATTTCAATGTAGTGGCCAGTGAAGCGGTTAAAGTCTGCTAATTCTCAGTACAAGAGACATTTCGCGTTTGTTTAGTTACATTGCTTCACAACATATAAGGTAAAGCTAGGAGAGATTGCGCGGTAGGAGAGATTGCGCACATAGGGACTCGTCAAGAAGTAGTACAATGAGCGCTCTGAAACTCCAGGTAGTTCTACAATATTGATAGCAGAGTGCCCACTTAAATGTTCATGTTCATTGCTTGAACAGTCTAAGATTAAACGTGGTTATTTTGTCTCGTTTTCAAAAATGTTTGCTTAAATTTTCAAAACCCTTTCTAGGAATTTCTATAGAATGGTAGTATTACAAAATATTTTTAAATTAAACGATTTACCATGAACTCGTTTATAAATTTTACTTGTAGTAGGTGGTTGCATGAAAACTGAATCATTTATAACAGCGAGTGCAACGATTATAGACAACGACGGATTAGGCCAACAAACAAAAATCCATTCAAACTGAAAATGAACTTTAATAAGTTTAATTAAACATATTATCTAGTAACAAAATGTTACTTTTTTTAATCTAATATTGTTTTCTTAGCTGCTTCTTTAATTTATTTTCTTTAAATAAAAAATTTTAATCCTTTATTATTATTATTATTATTATTATTAAATTGAATTACCTACATGTAACACAAAAACATTTGTTTACAAAAAACTTATACCAATGTCATTTAAGTGCAATTATCATTGTTAACAATTTAATTGTAGTTAAAACCAAGAGCGATCTCTCCTACCCTATTGGGAGAGATTGCGCAAAAGAGCTCTCTTGGTTTTATCACAGCTCTTGCTTTAAATTATAGTATAACAACAAAATAGTAATGGAAAAGCGTAGAATAAGAATTGCGTCAAAGCTATTCATCAACAGTTTAGCAAAAAATAAAAGTTTAGATTTTTTTTATAACGTTTTGTTGAATTGTGCGCAAACCCTCCTAGCTTTACCTAATTTGAAAAATATGCTACACAGTAGTATCATTATTTCGTCTACATATTTTTCATAGAAAATTTCAACCTATTTAAAATTTTTATTGTTTCAATGATACATTCAAAATAAATTTTAGTTCGAAGAAACAATTCTTTTAAAGCAATAAAAACTTTCCCTTTGGAAATCAGAAATATAGCCTTTAAACTATATTTTGCTTTCTCAAGTGATTGTTACCAAGTGACTTTCAATACAATTAAGAATATTTCAGCGCCGTTTAAGTCAATGTTAAAAATAATTTACAACTGCGTCAGTTAACTATTCTACTTCTTCATGTCTTCTTGTAAACATTATTTTAATTTTACCATACATGGAGTATATTTTAATTTAAAAAGTACAAGTTTGTGTGCGTGATTCTATCGCTATCACAAAATTGGAAATGGAATTAAATTCCCAAATGAAACACAATCTCGTGTGGGTGATATTTTTCAGTAAATAAGAAATGGATTTGGATTACTCATGTCTTTTCTTATTTATTTTATTTTATTTTATTTTATTTTATTTTTGTTATAAAATCATTAAAAGATTATTGGATGTTGATTTCTTAAAAAAAAAAAAAAAAAAAAAAAAAAAAACTGTTTACTTTCTCCTCATCATTGTTTAGCTTCTGTGGTGGAGTAGTGAGTGATTTGGCATGATGTGTGGATAAGTCTTCTTTGGTTTTTTCAATCCAGTAATTGAAAAACATTTAATAATCGTTTCCTGATTGATATAGTTCGAAAGAGTTTTAGTCAGCTGTATTTCCATAATAATATTCATTTTATAATATTTCTTGGTTTCTATGACAACGATAGTTTTTTTTTTTTTTTTTTAATAACCACTTTTCGCTCTTTTTACTTAAAATTTTGAAAATCCATAAGATATATAGTAGTACTATCATGTTCGGTGGAAGAAATTCGATTTTCAATATCTTCCATTTGGAAAAAAAAATAGGAAGAGCGGTGCTATTGTCAATAATCAGTATAATACTTCAGTTAATACGTTGATTCTCCTATTAAAAAAAATACTCTCTTCAATATACTCTTCAAAACTACCGCAGTGTTGCTTTTGTAGGACAAAGGAAAGTTATTATTCCTTTAATTATAGTGAAGTCGTCTATTTCCTTATGAAGAAAATAGGTATCTTATCAATTAAAATAGATATCTTATCTAATATGATTGGTTTTAAAAATAATGCAATGTTTAGCTTTGTCCATTCACTGTCGGATCGAAGCCCTTTATTTGCACAGTGTTTTTCTAATTTTATATATACGATGTGTATCTTTGAAATTTTAAAACCAACGATTTGAAGCTTTAAAACTGATAGCAATGTTTATTTTTAATGCAAATACCTGTGCTTATTCATTAAGAAAATCTCCACCTATAGGCCTATTATCTGAACACATGAATTTCAGGCATACTAAGAAATTTATATCTAGACGAAGAAATTTTCTATATGTATAATGAAGTCTGGATTTCGATGAACTATTTGCCCAGGTATAAGTAATTTAACCCAGTTTTTCCAGATTGTAAATATCAGATTTCTTTGAAGATTGAATATTCTAGCAATTTCGGATTAGGAGCTGTTTTTGACTACCTTACATACATTTTTTTTTTAATGTAACAGTTATTGATTTTACTAGGTTTCCTTAGCAGTACTGAACAAAAAACAACAAAGAAAAAGTATGCGCAAGTAGGAATCAAAATAAGAAATAAACTATTCTAATCACAAAAAATGGGTAATTTATAGGTCATTTGTATATTTTTCTTTCACATCCGTGCGAAATATTTAACTATTTACAATTTCTATTAAAATAACAATCAACTGATTGGAAGAAAATCATATTTAATGAAATTTTATTTTTCCGACTGAGTGAAAATAATGCCTGGACCGGGAGTCGAACCCCGGATCTTTGGCTTACAAGGTCAAGGCTCTACCAATTTATCCCATTGTTTAATGGTGTTTTCCTTTACCTGCGGCTTATTTCTGTCGAGCTATCTAAATGATAGACCAGTTGTTTCTGCCTAAAGGTTGTCTGAGTGAGTAATGCTGACCGGTTGTAGACCTGAATAGCTCAATTGGTAGAGCCTTGACCTTGTAAGTCAAAGATCTGGGGTTCGACTCCCGGTCCAGGCATTATTTTCACTCAGTCGTAAAAATAAAATTTCATTTATCTATTTGTCTAACTGTCGTCGACAAAAAAATTAACTATATTTTATACTTTACCAAAAAAGTCCCCCTTTGCAAGAAGGATTTTTTCGAAAATCGCGTCCATTTATATCAATTCATTCAATAATTATGAATTTTCAAACTGTCTACAGACTTATGGGCACCCTGTATATATATATATATATATATGTCTGTGTGTGTGTATAATTAATAATTTAGACGGTAATCTGTGTTTTCTCAAATTACGAAAAAATTGGAAAATGTGTTTGTGTAGATTGTTTTAAAGAGGGCAAAATAGATATATATATTTTTTTTTTAATGGAAAACAATTACTACTTTTATTGTTTGTCATTATAACGTAGGTCTCGTTTTACCATGGGGTTGTTCTATAAAATGTCTAATATATGAGATTTTACTTTTACAATTATTTTTACGTCAATCTTAAATCAGAAGCACTTTTCAAAAATAAATAAAAATTTCTTTATCTTAAAGTATGAATTACTCCATATCATCTCAAATTTTCAAACAAATTTCTAACATAATATCTTGATATCTGATTACTTTTAATTAATATACAACATAAAAAAAATAAATATTGAGAACATTATTCCCTCTTATGTTTTCAATAATCTTATAATCAGAAAAAAATGTCCATTACGAGATTCCAGGTTACGAAAAAGGCTTATTGTACATTTTTTTTTTTTTTTCCCCTCGATAAAACTATTTTCGTTTGCATTTACAAGAGTTTTAATGAATGAGAGCAATCCATTTAAAAAGAAAGATAAAATTCGAGTATCGTATTTTATTTTTTTTGTTGGATTTTAGAAATCATAGAGATAGCTAATTTTGTAATTAAAATCTAGATAAAGGATTCTATTTAAAGTACATTTATATATAAATAATATGTATCTCTTTTGCTAATTTTTCTTATCTAATTTAAAGCAGCTGGAGATAATGAAATTTGTAATTCGACACAATTTGACATAAAGGATAAAGAATAGAAATGTTTTAATCGGATTTTCTCTCTCTCTTTTTTAAATGATAGATTTTTTTTTAATTTCAATATTTAATTATTATTTCAATTTCGATGTAAATATTTAAAAGGATTACAATCTTTTATTATTATTTTTATTATTATTATTCATGTTATATTTTTAAATGAACCTAAATGAAAACTAAATACACAAAAATATAATTCAACTTTAACAAAGGAGTTATTTAAAATCTAATTTGAGTATTTATTTATTTTATTTTATTTTATTTTTACTTTCTTTAACTGATTATTAGCTTTTTATTAAATAAATGTGACCGATCATTTTTCTAAATCCGCGCCTTAAAAAAAATCTTATTTTTATTTTTTATTTTATTTTAGGTGGAACGAGTTGTCTCTGTATAAATTATACTATTTTTTTAATTTAATAATTTTAAAACACGAAATTATAAAAAAAAAAAAAAAAGAAAAAGAAAAAAAGCTACTTAAAAACGTTATAGAATTAATCAAGACAAAAGTTTTATAAATAATAATAATAATAATAATAATAAACAGAGGTTTATATTTTGAAAATTTTTATTGCATACATAAACTTTCACATTTTGTGATGCATACAAATTGCATTTTTAATCTTCCAACAATTTAATGCATACAAATGTATATTGTGTAACTAAATAAACCTTGTATAACTAAATAATTTAAATTTGCATACTAAAATGTACCTACGTAACTACCCACTTTTCCACATTCACAACTTAGTTTGAATATGACGCTTTCAATGTTGTTTTATAAAGCAATTTGCGTTATAAATACTAGTGGCAATATGCTAAATATAGACCTATCTATGTTTTCAAAAATAATATCCGCAACAGTACATTTAGAAACTAGTAATAGAATCGACTTCACTTCGCGTCGTTGCTTAAGTTTTTTCATGAAGTTTCTCTTTAGTTTAAATATATTTTTGTTTAAGCTAGTTTTAGTACAAAATATAAACGATTTCACTGGCGAAAAGTGTAATGTTAAAACGAATTTAAATATTTGCTTTAGTTATTGTTATTCCTTATAAAGAAGTTGCAAATCTCATTTTATCAAGATGTTTCATTAGCCAGTTTCTAATGTCTGTGAAATATCTCAACAATAGAAAGGTATATTTTGATCATATATATATAGGTATATTTTGATCAATCGACAAAGAAGATTTATTGGAAATGCGATTATACTTTATAAGTAAAATTTAAAGTTCCAGTCGACTTTTATACTGAATCTATCATAAATTTTAGTCTATCATGTATTTGAATATTTTTATTCTAGTTATATATTACAATTACAGTTTTTAAATATCATACAATTCTTGTGATTAAATAAATATTTTGTACTTTATTAAACATTTTATCATTATTTTTATCATTCACTGCAATAGCCATAATATTTTAATTAAACTAATTTATTTATTCGAGTTTACTCAGCGATAGCTTACATTGCATATACTAGAGTATCTCTGATAACTTAATAATACAGAGGAGACTCATGTACCTATGGCCGTTTTTTTTTTTTTTTTTTTTTCAAAGTTCAAAAACAGAGACCCTGACCGGTTTAAAATTATGAAACTGTTATGTACATACCTTTAAGATAAATTACTTCAAATTGGGATCAATATAAACATTTAAAATAATAAATTTCGACTTATAGTAGGTTTTTTAAACAAACTTGACATATAACCCTAGGTACAACACCCTCATTGTGTCTAGGGCCAGGCATCATTGAACCAAGGGCTGCTTTTTTTCAGTGCCCAAATGCAAAGCCTCTGACCTGTTTAATATTCTGAAACTGATATGTACATATCTTTAGAATTAATACTTTTAATTGGGATTAATATAAACACTTAAAATAGTAAGTTCCGACAAATAGAAGGTTTTTAAAAAAACTTCACAAATGGTCCGAGGTACAACACCCTCATTGTACCTAGGGTCAGACTTCATTGTACCTAAGGCTAGACCTCATTGTAACTAGGGTCAGACTTCATTATACCTAAGGACAGACCTCATTGTACCTAGTGCCAGACTTCATTGTACCTAATGTTGCCTTAATTTAAAACAAGGAATTTTTCATTATTTTCTTTTTCTTTTGGCTATTCTAATATGTTTTTTTTTTTTCAATTTCTTTCTTTTCTGGAGTTTTTGCTAGAATTCTAGATCTTCCTGGTTTTTTACCACCTCTTTTATTTATTTGATGTACGAGGTTTTGCTTTAGGAAAAGATCGTACCTGTTCAAGTGTGTCGCACAAAATGATGTTAGATGTTGATGATTTCGAAATTTCAACAGGACATGAAACAGAGACATAGAGTTCTATCATTGTTAGTTAAATGTTTTCCTTAGGAAAATCTTTTTTTTTTTTTTTTTTTTTTTCGGGGGGGGGGGGCAATTTATAGTGGGATCTGGTCTGTCGGTCACATTTGAACTTAAGTGTCCATCCTCAGTGAATATTTTTTGATTCACTGGCAATATGCCAGATACACGAAAGCCTGATAGAATGTTTACTGTATTAAAGGCCGACGAATAGCACTTGCTATCATTTTCAACAACGTCATGTACAGTGATTGATTTTCCAGAGTTTGTCAGCATCCAATTACTACATGCTGTACTATAGTATTTCTTAAGAGGTCTAAACACACCTCTGTCCAGTCGTTGAAGCATATGACTAATACGTAGATGAAAGGTAAGCATGTAAGAATAACAAATAAGCAAAATAAATAAATAAATAAATAAATAAATAAAATAATGATAATAATAAGAAATAAAAAAAAAACTAAATAATTTTTCATGTTTATATAAACACAATCTGTTATAACAATATTAGCAAGCATATTTTTTATAAGTCAAGCACATTGAATGTTCCAGAGCGAAATATCCACCGCCTTCTATTTAAATAACACCTATTAATAATAATAAACATGACTATATCAAAATGGTTCAGGTAGTTAAAACAATGTCCCTCCATTTAATTAAAAAAAAAAAAAAATCAGTAAAATAGTAACAACATGAAGAATATGATTGCAATTGCGCCTAGGAACATGGATGGCCTTAGGTATAATGCAGCTATGTGGCCCTAGGTAAAATGTCTCTATGTGACCCTAGTTACAAAGCAGTTACTTGGCCCTAGGTATAAGTTTAGGTAACTTCATTCAAAATGTCTTCCAAAAAAAAAAAAAAAAACCCTCATACAGAGGGGACTAATTAAATATCTAATATATTACTCAATATAACAAGTAAACTTTTACTCTAGAAATAAAAGAAAATTATTTGTCTTAGCTTTGCAAAATAGCAAAAGAGTTAGCTGCAAAATTTTACTCCAGACTATATAAATTATTTTTTCTCTTGTAACTTATCAAAAGCTTCTCTTCAAACATTTCAAAATTGTTGTGAAAATAGTAAATGGTGTTGCTGCTCGGCCAATTGAGTAGTAAAACTTAAAAATAAATAGTACAATTTAAAAAAGGTGGGGTGGACCTAGGTACATGATGGCCCTATGTACATAGGTCTCCCTTATATTCATACATACATATATATACACTAACGGACAAAAAAAAGCCACACTACAGAAAAAATGATTTATACATTTTTAATTTGTAATAACTTCAAAACTAAAAATATTTCGTCAACATTTAATTAATTTGACATTTCCCGCATTAAAATATTTTTTTGAATTTCATTAATACTTTTTGTGGTATCGTTAATTGCCTTATGCTTGCCATTTTTTAAATATATTTTTTTTAATTACAATTTTCCTCACAGTTGCATTTTTATTTTAGCACTGGGCTCAATCCTAAAATATACGTGATGGACGACTGTTCGAAAATTTATTTTTATTAAACGATAAAATTGGCGGTTGCAGAAAGAGGAAGTGAAAGAGTCCAAGTGCGGCTCCCCCCCCCCCCCTTTAATGTATATACATATGATCACCACCATTACTGCAAAGAATGAGCGTATTGTTTGGCTATGTCTGATTTCTGATTATATTTGGCACACAGAGAAAAATTCATTTGTCTTGCAGTAAATGTTAATATATTCAGTGTCTCAAGTACAAAGTCTTACTAAAGCTGCTTCATCTATTCTACAACCTTCTTTTCTGGGGAAATAATACGTCGGTTGATTGCATAATAATTGTGAAAGGTGAAAACTCTACATATTGCAATGGTTAACATTTTGTTTTGGGGGCAGTAAAAGTTATGCCTCAAAATTATGCCTTTCCTGTTTTGCAAGTGTCCAATCACATTTCCAATTGCATAAACCTGTGAAATAACCCATTAAAAATGTTGCTGTGTTTAGCACATAGATTATTATTATTATTATTATTATTATTATTATTTTATCTTAACAGATGTATGGTCTCCGATTTGACACAATTTTGATCGAAATTTTTGGATAATTATCACTCAGGATCGATATATCTTTGTCAAATTTGACTCTGACTTTTAGTTTACTGCCGCATCTATGACGATCAGCTTCTACTGAAAAACTGGATAATTATTTGGATTTCTTGTACAAATTTTAATACCTATTTCAAACTTAGCATAAAAATCGACAATCAGATTCACTACTGTTATTTTTACTGCCATCAGAAAATTTTTGCAGGTCTTCTCTTAATACGCCATTAATTGCCTGTATCCGATTAACATTATAAAACCAGAACAATTCGGTTTCAGGAACAATCTTTTGGCCAACAATCAAGTCTATCGTCTTGTCGAGTACTTCACCACCAACAAAATTCAGAAGAAAATTACAGCTGCCGTCTTCCTCGATATTGAAAAAGCTTTTGACAAGGTCTGGATTGCCGGTCTTATTTTTAAATTAATTAATTATAATTTTCCACCCCCTCTTATTAAACTTATTTTCTTTTATTCACTAGATCGTAATTATCATGTTAGGGTTAAAGATAAGCTTTCTAATAACTAGTTTGCCCCATATGGTCTCCCTTAGTGTTCCAAAATTTCTCCAAAGCTTTTTAATCTTTTTATTAATGACATGCCCCATTACCCCCATACCCAATTGGCTATCTATGCAGATGATACCTGCATTTTTTCGGCACACAGGAATAGGAAATATGCTATTACTTCAATCTCCAAACATCTTAAAATTTTAACCAAATGGTTCCAAAAATGGAGAATTGCCATTAATTACGATAAAACGGAGACCATTCTTTTTTCGGCTATGAGCCACTATTACAGAGATAAATACGAAATTAAATTCAATAACCACTCAATTCCATGGTCTAACCACTGCAAATATTTAGGTATTATTCTTGATCAGAAACTTACATTCCAACAACACATTAGAAATTCGCGAAATAAGTTCCGACGTGCTAGAAGCCAACTTTACCCCCTAATTGCTCGGAACAGTGATTTGTCGATTAGTAACAAAATGCTCCTTTATTCTTCCCATCTTCGTCCTCTTCTTAATTACGGATCCCCTGTGTGGTCATTTGCATCTAAATCTAATATCAAATTGCTTCTTCAAAGCCAAAATGCAACTATCAGGCAAATTTATAACCTTCCATCATATAATCATAACTATCAAATGTATCGTGAAATTAAATTCCCGCGACTTGAAAATTTTATACAACACCTTAATATTAAATTCCATGAACAATTAGAATCTATTGAGAACCAAGCTTTAAACACACGCGATGTGTATGACCACACGGATCCTGCTAATAGGCGTCGTCCAAATGTTGGCATTATTCTTTCTTCCCTTCTTTAGTTTTTCGTTGTTTTCTTGTCCTCTTGTTAAAAAAAAAAAAAAAAATTAAACAGTCTATCATATATATTTGTTCATTTGTTCGTAATGCTATACTTAAACTTTCTTTTTTTTTTTTTTTTTTTGGTTTGTTATTGTAATGCTATACTCAAACTTTCTTTTAATTTTCCTATCACTATTTTTATTTAGGCTTTATTTTAATGTTTATGTAGTATAAATTGTCTTTTTCGTTTTCTTTCTATCTTCTTTCTCTTTGAGCTCAGAATTATTTTTCTTGTTGTTCTATCCCGGCCTGTACCCATTTACTTTTTTTTTTTTTTTTTTTTTTTTTTTTTTGTAATCACGAACTTGATCCAACTCTGCTACCTATTTCTGGTACGCTGAGGCAACACCTCCTGTAATAATGCCTCCGGGCTGAGCTCTACGTCATGGAAGATCGGCCGATTTTATCCAATCAACATTCCCTATGATACATGTTGGATCGTGGGGATTGGATGAAGTCGGCCGATCTTCCGTGACGTAGAGCTCAGCTCGGAGGCATTGCTGAGGTGTGGGGTCATCACTAGACCCTGGGTACTCAGCACTCCGCCGCCCTCTCGAAGTTACAGTTATCCGATAAACATGACTCTGCAAACTTTTGTTCAAAATTGCAGTAATTTTTTAAATGGTACAAATGTATATTGTATATTTCACATAAAGAAAATAAATGTGTACTTATCCTCATAGTATGCCATAGCCGTATTTTACGGTTTTTTTTTTTTTTTTTCATGTTCTTTGAAACAGAATACTTTTCTTTTTAAATGTAATAAGTAAAATGAATACATCTTATTATTATTATTGTTGTTGTTTTTATTGTTATTGGTTTATTATAATTTATGATGATAATCATGAAAAATGTCATGAGAACAAGAGGGTTAAAAAATGTTAGATTTCAATTTTCGAAGTAAAAATTATTATTATTTTACTTTATTCTTTTCTTTATTTTCTCTTATTTCAGTATTGCATATTAGCATTCTGTGAAATACATTTTGTTTTATTAAATAATAAAAACTGAAAAAAAAAAAAAAAATACAATTTAAAGTTCTGTTTTTTCCTTCTTTCCTTGTTTATGATTCAAAGAATGCCCATTTCTTATTATCAGTGAGATCATTTGTAACTAATATGTTATCGCAATTCAGGTAATGAGAACTGCAACATTTCGCTGTGTAGCTATACTCCTAATTAGCTGCATCTGATGACATCTGGCCTTCAATAGGCGATACTTACATAACACAGCCCTTGTTATAGACTCTGTAAATGATGATAGTTGCATTAATGTGCAATATACATATGGCGTAGTGAAGAGAAATGTGTATATGACAACCTACAATCAATATCACCAGAAATGGAGGAATAATTTATACGTATTATACAATTTGTGTTATTATATAACTGATATCGGTAAACAATATATCAATTGAAACATATTAAAAATACCAGTTGAAAAAGCGCAGGTTTATGCACTATTTAAAATAATGTACGTTAAGTATTATTTTAAGAACATTTTTCTTTTGTTGTCTAATTTTTCAAAGTTTTTGTAAACATAAAAAGTCGCTATTATACTTATGCTAAAACAATCGTAAAATTCTTTAAAAAGATTTGCAATTAAATCTCGTTCATATTAGCATAGTTTTACTTAAAGGTTGATCATTAGTTATACAAAGATTGTACATTAAGTATTGATTGCAATAAATGCTAAAGCAGCTATATATAAAATTAGCTGCAACTAATGAGATTGCAATGGATGATATTTACATAACGTAGTCTTCATAGATACAGTAAATAGGCATCAGTATAGGAGCATATCAATGTAATATATTTAAAATATAGCTTTTTTTTTTTTTTTTTTTAACAGACATAAACGATATTTATTGAAATAGAAGTTTATAAAGTAAAAATTAAACATTATGTCTTTATGCAAGAACTATATCATATATTAAACATCCACAACACATTCGCGATTTTTTTATTTTTTTATTCTGTTACAAATACAATCTGTAATAAATAAAATAAATAAATAAATAAATAAATAAATAACGCAAAACGTTACCGTTTTTAAAATAAACTAATATTTTTATACTTAGTGTAATATCTAAAATTAATGTATATTTGAATATTTTACAAAATAGTACACTTTATTATGTGTTTAGAATATTTTAGTATTAAATTTTGTTATTCGCAAAACATGATATATATATATATATATATTAATGAATTAATGATAACAGGAGACTTGGCGTTGGAATATTGAAACCCAAATAAACTACTAAGTCAGAAACGCCAAAGAAAAATATTTGAGATGCATACAGCTGTTTCGGTAGGCTTAAGCGTACAGTCTTCAGTGCAAAAAGACGGTACGCTTAAGGCTACCAAAACAGCTGTATGCATCTCAAATATTTTTCTTTGGCGTTTCTGACGTAGTAGTTTATTCAGGTTTCAATATTAATGAATTATTAATATTGAATTATTAAACGTAGTAAAAGTTAAGTAACAGATACAATATCACTGAAACCACATATACCAATAAGAATGAATATTTCTGAAGTAGGATAAGCTCAGAAAGGCGAAAAATATTCATCAGGGGAGACCTTTTCCCCCCTTGCGCAACAATGTACGATTTCGTTCGCTAGTGGTTATAATAGCAAATCACTAGCGGGCTTTCCATCGTACATGAAAAAAATTAAAGGGAAATTTAAAGGGGAATAAACTATTAAGTTCAATATACATATATATAATGTAATAATGTTATAAAAAGCATTTAACAATTAATACACACGTTATAATACCAACAACACACAGATAAAAGTTATTGTAATTCAATTTAAATGTTAGCACATATTTTAACATGCTTTTATTAGCTTCACCTGTATGTATGTTTGTATGTATAATGTATGTTTGTAATCGCTCTGGGAGCAAACAAAAAATCTATATTATAAAAAAAGACTTTCCCTACGTGAACGCTGTGGCTGGGAGGTAAAGCTCCGCCCTACGAATCTAAATGTCTAGCGTTCGAGCCCAGTCAGGGGAGGTTTTTTAAAAATGGTTTTTGTTTAATTCTAAATTATTTTAATTAAAGACTTAAATGTATGTAAATATTATGGTGTGTCACTCACACGATTTTCTCTTATCCTGCATTTTAATACTAAGATAGATATTTGTGCTTTTTAGTTCACATTTCTATAAAAGCGTGTTCTTTAATTTTTTAAACCATAATATTATTTTTCGATCAATTTACAGTGCCAAGTAATAGATAATTTAATTTTAAATTACTTACGCTTATTGTTAACATGTAGGACCATAGCACTAAGACCAACTAGGAGTAGGTGTATACAAAAAAAAAAAAAAAAAAAAAAAAAAAAAAAAGAGACTCGCTTATGTAAACAATTGAAATTGAAACTATATACACGCACACACACACACACACATACATATATATATATATATATATATATATATATATATATATATATATACACTCATTTTTTATGAGATCTCGTGGCATTTTTTTTTCATTTTTTAATTATTATTATTGTTGTTTTAAGTGGAACCGTTACAGCTTCTGACATATTTGAACTTTTAGACATCTGTAATTTTAGTTGATTATCTGAAATAGACCATAATTAATTTCGATAATATTTCCATGAGATATTCTAACGAACAGTAATATGTTAATCATGTGCTCAATTTTATTAATTACTTAATACATGATAATTACGTTTCCTTATCATCGAAAGACATTCTGAAATAATAATTTGTGTAATTGAAAGCTAGTTTTGCTAACAATTGTATAAAAAATAATATGGACAAGGAAATATTTTCTTAATCCTAATCGAGGCAATGAAGAAAATAAATTATTATATTATGCCATTCATCTAATGAATATATTTCATTCATTCTAACAAAGCTGATAATATCAAGTTCCGTATTCATTTACTTTTCCATATGAAAACAAATGAGGAAAAGTAATTCGAGAATTTATCATATATTCTCTATCCGGTGAGTGTTTACAAAAATATTTCTTTTCCTGTTTAACTCGAGAACTTTCTCTGTAATGCTTTTTTTTCCATTTATAATGTTTATATTTTATTTTTATCTTTTCACGGGCTTAAGAAATACGATAATTGATATAAGGAACATAAAAAAAGGAAGGAGAATAAAAAAAGTTTCATTCTATGAAGAAAAATATTTTTTGTATAGCCTTTATTCAGAAATAAAACGTATAAATTACGCATTGAGAAGTCAATATATTTCTCTAAACTTAGAAGTGAAATATCAAGTAGCATATGCTAAAAGTATATATTAAGGTAGAAGCTCAATTTTGGTGATTGTCTTGCTAGCACATTTTATTCCGGAAAACCATTTAAAAGTGCAAAAATTGAAAAAAAAAATTAGATACAGTTTCATTTTTGTTTATTTATTGCATGATATAATTTTCATATAAATGAACATACCCAGTGCAAAATTTTATAATTAGACGATTTTTCTTTTTTTTTTTTTTCAAACGTTCGTTTATCTGAAGGACATGCACTAATTTGCAAAAATAAGTAACAACGTTGCATCAGGAAACAATCCGCAATATTAATTTATAAAAGTTTACAAAATTAAAACATTTATATATTTATCAGGTCTTTAGCGTTATATTTAGTAAAACTTCTTAATATTCTAACATGGAAAAAAAAATTATCCATCACTGTAAAAAAAAAAAAAAAGAAAAAAAGAAAAAAAAGAAACCAAATTTACGAAAAAACAGATGGAAAACTCGTTGCCAATCTTTAGCCTTAAATTATAGTGTAATCCGTAGTTTTTTGTACTTTATTTGTCGTATATTTTGCGGAAATCCGTAGATTGTAAGTCAAAATGATTGTATTCTTATTTTCGGTCATTCTCTGTCACACTGAATAAAATGTAACTTTCACCGTTACTTTGTACAGTGATGATTGAAACTCACTTTGTTATGAAAGTTTAAAGTTTGGGCTGACTTTTTGGATTCTTATGCAAAGTAAATGGGATATAACTGGTGTAGATACTTGAGAACAGAAATTCGTTCTTTACTCTTTTACTCTTTTATTTTATTATAATACCACAAATGAATATGAAAATATGTACACTGAGATTATATTTACATATGAGTGCACATGTAATAAAAACAAACAACAGAATAAATCTTACTCAGGTGCGCCGATTGCACCCTACGTTACCGGCCGAAGGCCAAACTCTCTCTCTCTTCCCAAAATGGTGTTGTGCTCTTTGCAAACATGCTATTTCCGAAAAAGAGAAATAGCGTGCGTTTTCCGAATAGAACACCAGTTAGATACCCGTCCGCTCCTTTTCCGTCCCAGAGAGCCCAATTACCCTCCCCTAATCGATGAAGGAGATTAACTGTTTTTGATAGAACTTATCAGGATGTAAAATGATTAATTCGGACTTTGAAAGTCAACCAATCACATTTTTATTTGGGTATTTCACCTCTCTGGTTATAGGTAAGCTGATAAGATCTTTTAAATTTCGCCTGTGATTTAAACATGATTACTGCTTTTTATATGCGCTGATAAATGCGTATGGATGCTTTTAATTAACAAATCTTAATTTAACAAATCTTTAAATTAACAAATCTTAAAGCAATTTGTAGATATTAAAAAAAAAAAAAAAAAAAAAAAAAAAAAAGGTTAATATACTGGTTTATAACCTAAGAAATGCATACAAAGTATGCATAGACATATTTTGTATGTTTATGTTTATGTTTATTTATATTAATATTTATGAAATTAGAAAATTCCAAATGTACTTATGAATTTTAACATAAGCCATAAAAACACAGGAATACTGGAGTTTTTTTTTTTTTTTTTCCTTTAAGTAAAACATTATATATGTGGGCAGTAAAATAATAAGAATTTGAAAATAATTATATTTATAATCAATATTTATTAATAAATTTTTTATCGATTTATTATTCTTATTGATTGTATAAATATTTGTACCTGCTTATAGCTTGGACTATTGGTGTTTGGTGATTTGGGAGAAAGTCTGATTGACTACTATAGGGTCTTAGGCCTGAGGAGGAGTGACCTCTGTGGGGGGTCTTTCTGAAGGGTCTTAGCTCGTATTTATGAAGGTTTCGGAGAAAACCACAAAAAACTCTTAATGGCTAGGCTGACGAGTACGCCCTGGTATCTAACCCGGCATCTCACGTCTACCAGCTTTGAGCGTAGAACCGCTTGGCCGCTGGTTGGCCCTACAGCTTAGAATAATAATTAAAAAGAAATCTTTATGAGTAAATATTAAATTTATTACAATTTATCCATGTCCAGAAAGCATTGTTATTTCTCTTGTCTCACGGTAATTATAAGAATTTCAGACACAATTCAAACTTGTTTAACATTCGGAATTATTGCTTTTTCTTAAAAACTTGCAATATCAACAGTCATTAATATACATATATATACAATATATTCTATAAAATATTTAAATGCAAAATATTAGGATATGCATTTTTAGTTTACTGGTTAAATATATAATGCTAAAAACACAATACTAAAAAAATTGAAATATACCATGTTATTAATTTCTTATTGAATGGAGTAGAAGGTTGATTTTTACTAACTATGTGAAAAATACCAGAGCCGGGAATCGAACCCCGGGCCTTCCGCTTAACGCGCGGATGCTCTAACCACTGAGCTACCAGCTCGGCACTTCTCACATAATTTACGTTGGCAAGGTCACCGAGTCTGCATTAGAGCAGCGATATCAAGTGACAAACACTGTCACAGCATTAGAGCAGCTATATCAAGTGACAAACTCTGTGACCTTGCCAACGTAAATTATGTGAGAAGTGCCGAGCTGGTTGTCAGCCAGGGTAGCTCAGTGGTTAGAGCATCCGCGCGTTAAGCGGAAGGCCCGGGGTTCGATTCCGGGCTCTGGTATTTTTCACATAGTTGGTAAAAATCAACCTTCTACTCCATTCAATAAGAAATTAATTTCCAGGTTGATGAATTAAATTTCTGAATTATACTATCTTGTATTGTAAATAAAATTAGTTATCAATCAAAATGATCTATCAATGATTTATAAATCATGAATTTTTTGAAGTCTAAAGTTTTGTTTTTACATGAATCAAAATGTTTCTCCACAAACATCAATATGTTTACCTTTAAAGACGTACTTTCAAATATTATCTTATTAAAAACAACTATTTTTAAAGTATCACATAACTAAGTTTAACATATACTATATTAAGCATAGTTATAAATAAATATCGTAGTAATATATAAAAGTATCAAGCATATTGAAGTAGCATATATAGTGTTTTGAATGAACATAAAACTAATTCATAGTAAAATTTTAAAAGACTAAAGTTTTGTTTTTTACATTAAGCAAAATTTGTAACAATGTGTTTTTAAAAAAAAACCACAAAATCTATTTACTTTTCAAAAAATCTTTATAATCTATATTTTATTAAACTAAGTTTTTATATGACAATTAAATTATAAATATAGGTTTTTGACAGTTTTTGATAAGGAGGCTTTTGACATGACGGTTTTAAACTATGGTTTAAACCGTCAAAAATTGTCATGTGCCAAAAACCTGCCAACCCTGATAACAAATATGAAATAAGTATAACAGCATGAAATAATAATAATAATAATAAATTATTAACACTATTATGCAACATCTATGGATTTCAATAACTATTTTAATTTTAATATAAATGTTAGAAATATAATTCATGTATAACATAAGTTTAAATTAACATCACAATAATTGTATTGTTTAAAAAGTAAGGTTATTAATTAAGATGTTTGAGATAATTGTTAAATTATTGAATCAAATTGAAATTCATTTTAACGAATGTCTTTAATAATACAATATGACATGTTGCCTATCACAATTTTTAATATCCTTAATACTTCTGAACTTACAGATAGTCTAAAATCTCATTTACATTATGATCATTTAATTAACATGTTAATTGATCAAATCTTTCAAAGATTTCTCATTAAATTTTATTTCTCGCTTGCTTATTTTTTTTATAAGCCGTTGTGGCCTCTGCTCCTTATTCTTCTTCTAGTGATTAATGTTGTCTGTCATATTTTGTTTACGTTTGTTGTTTGTATATAAACTCATCTATCAATATCTCAGGTACAACTCATAATAAAGTTTTCATTATATTTTGCTTTGTAAAAGGCTTTATTTCTAAATGCAAATATTTATTAATACAAGTCTTCCTTGATAATGTATGATTATTGTAATGATAAGTCAGTACTTGATGTAAATAAATAAAAATTAACTTGATGTAAATAAATTAAAATAATGTATAAATAAATAAAAATTAACGTGCAACACACACATGTATAAAAGAACATGTTACATATGAGGACCTGTTATACAATATACATATGCAAATAACACTCTTTTCTTCCGAGAGATTATTTATAAAAGCAATAAATATGTCACAATTTTCTTTTTCTTGTATGTATATAGTCAACTGTAAAGGGATTGAGAAAACATCTGCCCCCCTCCCCTATCCCCCCCCGTTGTGAATCAGTGTATGTCAGTCATAGAAATAAACACAAGGAGGAGTCTTTACTCTTTACCCTGGTATATTTATTATTTTAACAATAGTTTTATAATTGAAATATCTAATTTCACTATTATGGTGTAAAAAATTTTCATATACACACACAATATATATATATATATATATATATATATATATATATATATATATATATATACACATACAATGTATTTTCATACAAATTAAAAGCATCCATATACATTTACCCACATACACAACATAATCAAGTTTAAATCTTAGCAGAAATTTAAAAGATCTTCAAAAATGAGAAATTGCCTAAAAATTGCTCGTTCGCTTTCGTTACCAATTTATCTTGAACGAAAGAGGGGGCATACTCAAAAAGAAATGAGAAAGATGGACTTTCACAGTCCCACTTAATCGCTCTTTTTTTACTGACAGCTTTTAACAAAAGTAGCTAATCCCCTTGATCGATTAGGGAATGATGACTGTGCTCTCTGGCATGATACTTCCATATCTTGAAATGGGGAAGGAATAAGCTGCCAGGTGTAAGATCTGTTCGGAAAATGCACGTTCGAAGTGGCACGTAACCTTCTCCCGCTCACAGTGGCCACGAAGGTTGTTTGGTTGCATAAAATAGACTGAGGAGTGGTTGGTTGCATGACAGTGAAAAATAGAATATTGGTATTAAACATAAAAATTACTGAATAAAAAATATGTTTGGATCAACACCCTTTTTGAAACCAAAAATAATTGTAAATATTGTAAATTTGAAAATTAAATAACTGAATTAAATTTAGTCATAGAACAGTCTGTACATTTAGTAATTAGTCTGTACATTTCTGTTGCCGTTTTTTATATCAGAGTATCAATATTTTTTAAATATAACTATAAAAACCTGGGAAATATGTATAAATTTAGGTTTTGTCATTCTTTGAAACCTTATTTTATGAATATTTACGCGGTATAAAGTCGTTACTTACACCATCTTAAACATTTTATGCGTTGGAAGTATGCTCTTTTCTACAAAAAGTTGCGAAGATTAGGCCGTGAAATGATACCATTTTATACACTGTCATTTTTTAGATCTATTACTAACCTGCCTAATCCGAATTCTGTCGATTTCTCTGTTGGAATAAAGTAATACATGCTAAAAGACAACTGAAAACGGGTTTATGCAGAAAATTTAAAGAGAAACGTAAGCGGCGTTTATGAGGTAACGACATTCAGTTCCATTGCCTGATTCACCAAAACTTGGTAAACTTATCTGTAATAAACAATTGAAATAAACAAACGAAATCTAAAAAGGAGTTAATATAGAGAGTTTGAAAAAATTCGGTAGTGCGATTTTTGAAGGAAAACACTTTGGAAACTTAAAATTGACGTATTTCTACAGAATGTCTATCACTTTTCCTGAAATAATCAACTAAGACACATGAAAGGTTATCTATAAAGAGTGTTTATGTATCAAATTTGCAGAAAGTCGTTAGAACGATTTTTGAGATAAGGATCTGCGATCTCTGGTTTTCATTGTCCCACTTTGGAATTTCTAATTTTCACCAAAGTTTGGGAAAATCCTCTGTACACTTGACATGCACTGTAAAAAGTAATAAAACAAATTTTCGAGTAAACAACTGAAAACCGTACATTTTTACATATTATTTACCGTATATTTATATTTTTTATACTTATTACTCGTAGCCGTATATTTTATGCTAAAATGTAGATTACACGGCAAATCGATTGCATTCTGTTTTATGGTCATTCGCCGTCACTTTTTATTTTTTTTTTCAATTAGCTTTATAAATAAAGAAATCCATTTGTATATAATAAAAATTTCGAGAAAAATTCCGGTTATTATTTAAAAAATTAAATTATTTGCAAATTACTTTTTATTTACTATCTAAAACCAATAGAAAACAGAATATATCCTGTTTAGTAAAAGAATTCAGAACTTCCTACAACATTGGCGTACAATATCTGACAATCAATAACAACTTCGTTTATTACATTTATTTTCCCCATACACCATTTTAATAAAAGTAAATAAATAAATAAATCGTTTCTCTCCCTCCGTACTTTTGGTAAAATGGTAGAAGTACGTATTAATCCACCAACAGAAAATGCTTGGAAATACAAATCCCCGGAAATTCCATAATTTCTAGAGAAATCACCCGACATTTTTTTCTTGTTGATAATTTTTATTGTTGGAATCCATCATTGCGAGATTTGTTCTATTACTAAAAGCAAAAATTGGGAAGAGAGCAGAAAAATTGCGGCTTAACAAAGAGATAAGGGAAAAATAATTGAGGCATGGAATCTACAGGAAATAGTTGTTTTGGCACATCGGTTCTGTTTGTTTTGGTGGATGATAAAAAGATTAAATGAAAGGAAATTATGATTTACATGCCGAAGCAGTGATTTAATGAATTTACCTACAAATGGGTGCATCTATTTAGTTTACGGCAAGGAATATTTAGCATTTTATCGAAATCGAAATTCTATGATAAATATATTGATTTTACTTTTCTAAAGTTTTTAATGCTTCTCTTTAACCTTAAAGGAAATTTTGATTTATAGATAAATAATGAAACATAAAAAGTATTTTATATTTTATTTGTTAAAAAGAAAAGAAAAAGAAAGAAAGAAAAGAAAGGAAAAGAAAAGAAAGAAAAGAAAAGAAAGAAAGAAAAGAAAAGAAAGAAAGAAAAGAAAAGAAAGTGGGCTTGAATATGCCTGGCTAAAAGAAATGCTTAAAAAAAAATTTAGACAATGATTTATTAAATCAAACATTACAGAATATAAATATTGTAAAAGAATTGATTTTATGGTAATTGTTGTCGATTGATTCATATATTTCTAATGTTAAACATCAGATATTTTTGCCAATATAATTAATGCTAAATCTTGGAAGCTGTAAAAAATGAAAATGCTAAGATTTAAAATAGTTACTTTAACTAAATAATAGTGCGGAAAGCAAGTTATAAAACCCTGACTTTATGTTATTTTGAAAAACATTATTACTGTTATTACTATTTCTATTCTTATTATTCTTATTATCCTTATTTTATAGTTTCATTATAATTCTTGATTTTAACAGTTTAACAGTTATATATAAACCATTTGTGTCATTTATACTGTTTTATCATTTTCAGTAGGGAACTTGCCATGATGAACTCAAATAATATATATCAGTTTGAAGCAATTCTGTAAATACAGACATTAGAGCCAGAACAGGCGAAGGGACAGGCAGACAAACCGAAGTCGTAATCCCTTTCCGAAAAAATTTGAAAGTATTTATGGCCTTTAAAAATAAAATAAAAATAATGAAAGTCTTTGTTGGAATTATATAAATGTAAATCTGATATCAAATTAATGATATTTTGAACATGTTTAGTATTTCCTTCAGTCAAGAAGTCTGGACGTCTGTCTCCTCTAGCAGCGAAAGCACCTTTTTTAATATATATGTAAATATATATAAATCATTATTTCTGCTGTAACGTCAAATAAAATAATATTTTAAACATATATAACCAGACTTGACATTGAATAGAAATATAAAATAAATATTTACATACCGTTGAAAACACCAATTTAAAAAATATTAAATTGGCAAACTGCAGTTTCAGTAGCGTTAAGCGTACCGTCATCAGTGCAGAATGACAAGACGAATTATTGCTCCTGTATATAGATAGGGAAGTGAATTCTGACTAATTCCGCTGCTAATGCGAATCTAGAATCCGATTTCCTATTTACATATATAGAAATAATTATCCGTCATTCTGTCATTATGCACTGATGACGGTAAACTTAACGCTACCGAAACTGCAGTTTGCTTAATTAATATTTTTTTTACACTGACGTATTCACCGTTGTGCAAATACTTCTTTTATATTCATATTTTGAACAATAATATTGTAGTAATTTTTTTTCCCTTACAATAAATATCAAATAAATTAAATTATTTCTATTTAATTAATGTTCGTAGCTTCTTACATTTAAGCGCAAAACATCTAAAAATAAAGATTTAAAATTGTTAAAAATTTCCAATATTTAAAGTTATTTTTTATTAATTATAAAATTTCATTGTCATTTAGTGGTGTGTAGTTTTACTTCTTATAAGATGTCCCCCCTTTAGTTAAAATTCGCATTTGAATTAAAATGTGCAATAAATGCTTCTGAAGAAATATTCCGTAGACATGTAATTTTCATTAGATTAATAATGGAATATAAGACTCCGTTGCTTAGCATCTATTTCAACGAATCAACGAGTAATTCAGTAAATATTTAAAAGTACAAAGCACAATAAAGTATTTGAATATTTCTTTTGAGATTTGAATATTCTTAAAATGAACGGTGATTTTTGCTAATTATTTCTGCATCCCATTCAAAAAATAAATTTTAAATAAATTTTCTGTAATAACCACTTTTTTGCAAAGCTGCAAAACTTGCATCCGTTGTGATATCTTTTTAAAACTTTCGTGAACTTTTCATGTAAGTAGCCCCAACGTAATGTGATATGTATTTATTTTTTCATACTTCCCTGTACGCATATCATTTCTAATAGTAATCATTTATTAACAAAACAGCGCAACAAATATCATTTCCTCTATATTAAAACAATTTAAAATTATTAAAACGAAATTAAATAGCTAGAAATTAAAACTTCTTCACACACCATAAATTTTAAATCAGCACAACCGGTTTCGAAAGGACGTAGCCTTTCTTCATCAGGTGCAAACACGTGCAACTGCCTTGGAGGCAAAAGCAAGACTGAAAGCAGGACAAAATCCAGAGGGGGAGGAGCAACACAAACAACCAATAGGAAGCAACATGCAGGGCAGGACCAATCAGAGAGGAACACACGTACACACACACCACAAAATGAGGAGGGAAGAAAGGAGTAAACCATTATTTTTTTTTTTTTTCAATAGTATAAAACTAATAAGTAAATTTAATAAAATTTATCCATTAATTTTTATTATTTTTATTTTAATTAGAATTATTTTATTATAAATAATATGATGTTATAAACATAATGAATGGAAAAATTTGTTTAATTCAATTAAATAATTTCCTTACGTTCTGGGCAATGAGTACGGCAACCAAATATCCCCATTTTCTACAGACAACGTTTACTTTATTCGCATTATTATAATTTAAAAAAAAAAATTATAGAAGGTAAACTATTTAATATTAAAATATTATTTTCAGTGCTTATTAATTAAAAATGAAAAAAAAAAAAAAATACATGCATAATTAGTTAATTTTAGCAATTTAAAGCTTCTCTGTTTTAAAAGTTCACGGATTCGGCCACTGTAACGACGGAGGATGAATTGGGACATAGCCCTAAGGTATATGAACCAACAAAGAAACATGGCTGTATAAAGCTATGAATCTGAAAACGCACGTAACTCGGCTACGCGGCAATCACTGTCGCGCATGTTAAAACCAAAAAAACATCACTGGACACCCCTACCTTGCTGTGCATGAATTTGTAAACGCACGTAACTCGGCTCCGCGGCAATCCCTATCGCGCATGTTAAGACCAAAATTTCCCATAATGTAGCTCTAGTGCAACGTAAATGCGCTCGAAACAAATGAACCAATCAAATATCGCCTAATTTCCCATAATGAAGCTCTAGTGCAACATAAAATGCGCTCGAAACAAATTAACCAATCAAATATCGCCTAATTTCCCATAATGTAGCTCTAGTGCAACGTAAAATGCGCTGAAAACAAATGAACCAATCAAATATCGCCTAATTTCCCATAATGTAGCTCTAGTGCAACGTAAAATACGCTGAAAACAAATGAACCAATCAAATATCGCCTAATTTCCCATAATGTAGCTCTAGTGCAACGTAAAATACAAAAACAAATGAACCAATCAATTATCGCCTAATTTTCTGTAATGTAGCTCTAGTGCAACGTAAAATATACTCAAAACAAATGAACCAATTAAATATAGCCTAATTACCCATAATGTAGCTCTAGTGCAATGTAAAATACACTCAAATCAATAAAAAACAAATGAACCAATCAAATCACTCCATACTGCGTCATAATAGAATTGTTAAGTTATGTTTACAAGGATAGACAGTTTCTCGCTACGGAAGTTCGCCAAGCAGGAGGTTGGAACAAGTTCCAACCTCCAAATGTAGCACCTTCTCTTCCTGCAATAGTTCCAACCTCTAAGTGTAGCTCCTTCTCTTCCTGCAATAGTTCCAACCTCCAGTGTAGCTCCTTCTCTTCCTGCAATAGTTCCAACCTCCAGTGTAGCTCCTTCCCTTCCTGCAATAGTTCCAACCTCCAGTGTAGCACCTTCTTTTCCTGCAATAGTTCCAACCTCCAAGTGTAGCACCTTTTCTTCCTGCAATAGTTCCCAACTTCCAAGTGTGGCACCTCCTCTTCCTTGAAATAGCTCCAGCGTCCAAGTGTAGCACCTCCTCTTACTGAAATAGATCCAACCTCTGACTTCCAGTTGAATATATTTTATGTATGAACTTAACTGTTAACCATGTGATTCAAAAATATATATAACTGCTCTGAAGTATGTGTCAAACCAAATTCCCTGATGATGCCTTCTTGTATATAGGCGAAAAGCGTTGGATATTTTAATAAATGTATTTTTAACGTGTTTTTAAAGTGTTTTTAATTAATTTATTACAATATGACACGTGTTTTTCATGCAACTCTGAATTGGAGTTTATTTATACAACCATGTATCATTGAACACACGGTGTGTTACCCTCTTTCTGACTCGGAAATGCACTCCGTCTCGAATGGGTTAACTTGTGGCAGGTGGATGTACAAATGCTACATCATTTACAAAAAAACACGCAATGATTGTGGACAACAGATTAGGTCAGTAAACAAGAAACTATTCAAAATGAAAAGGTATGTACTAATTTTAAGTTAAACGTGTTATACAGTAACTTAATGTTATTTTTTAATCTCATCTACTATTTTTTATCTCCCCCCCCCCTGATTCTTTATATTATTTTCTATAAATAAAAAAAATAATTTTTTATATATTTTTCTTTTTGTTTTATTATTTTTTAAATTATTAAATTGAAATATCCACTCCTAATACAAAATAATACTAATAAAAATAATAATAAAATAAGTAAAATAAATAAAAATAAAACAAATATATATATATATATACATAAATCTTTCAACAATCTTATTTAAATGCAATTATTATTGTTAACAATTTAATTGTAATTATAATTAAGAGTAATATCTCCTATATATGCGCGCAATCACATCAACCTTGTAAGAAGAAATTGCACAAAATAGCTCTCTTGGTTTATATTACAGCTGTTTCTTTAAATTATAGCATAACAACAAAATAATCATTAAAATGTATAGAAAAGAAGTGGGTTCAAAGTTATTCAGCAATAATTTAGCAAAAAATTAATATTTGGATTTTTTAATACTAATTTGTTGAATTGTGGTCAAACTCGTCTAGCATTACCTTAGAGTTCATGCAAGGACGACCTGGAAAATACCTACAAACTTTTTTGTAATGAGAAAAACATTTAGAATGTATCATGTTTACTTGCATACACACATACTTACACGCATGCACATTCATATATTTATCACCATAAAATAGTAAAGCTTAACTCAGGGGACCTTAAAAAATACAAATAAATCAAAATCACATCATCTATTTATTTTTATTATTACAATAGTTTACTTCGAAAAGTAAAAAGAGGGAGGAAACGAAATGGAAACGAATAAACAGACATATTTATAAATATTAGCTCATTTATTTGGAACATTAACTTTTATAAATGTGTTTAACTTTAAAAATTATATATAATTAAAACGCATTACACAATCAAAATAGCTTTGGCATGCTTCCCATTTAATCTCGCCAAATCAAAAATAAAAGGAATAAATTAAAGAAAAATCTAATGGATGATATAATATTTTAAAGAATTATAATATTTAAGATAAGTAATAATATATTGTCTAGTGATATTCGAGTATTTGAGTACTCTAAAAATAAATACTACATAAAAATGTATCATAATTTTAACATAGATATCTAATTACAGCGTTTAGTTTTACTTCTATAAAATCATAAATTCCTTGTTGTTATGTCTGTGAAATATTTATTTTTGGGGCTTGGTAAATTTTAATGAATTTTTTAATATCATAGAAAAATTAATGAGCAGACTTCAACTCGATTTTATTATTATATTAATTATTCCACTGACACTTTTTTTAAGTGCATTTAAAATAGAATAAAATTAACTAATATTTAATTTGTTTACTTTATACATTATTCCTACAAAAAAATTTAAGTAATTTTTATTTTATCATTTGATTTAAAAATAAATCTGAATAAGATAGGCAGCATTAAAAACTATTGAATGAATATTCAGAGTTTCAATGAAACAGTATTTAAATAGTGCTTAAACTTGACTTCAACATGAGTGGGAAGTTCAGCATTAAAACCTATAAAATATTTTTTTTTTTTTTTTTTTTTTTTTTTTCAAAGTTGTTTTTGCGAAAATATTTAAATTCAGTCTAAACTTGGCTTCAACATAAATCTGAGTAAAATAAATAAACATTAAAATTTATTAAATGAAATTTCTGTATTTTAATGAAACAATATTCAAATTTTAAGTAAAATTCAAATTTATTTTGAAACTTTTATTTTTGTTAAATTTGTACTTTCAATTTTTTAGAACATAATTTTCAAAATATTTACTTTCTCTTTAGAGATATTTAAAAAATATTAAGCTTTATAGTATATCCAAATAAACAGTTAGTTAAATACGAATACCCAAAAATATTAAAAAGATTATGAGCATTTTTAAATTCTTCAAAATTTAAATTTTGTATGATCCAGTAAATTAAGGTCTATAAATTAATGTATTTAAATGCTAATTCATCATATAATTCTATACGCATTACAGATGAACTATAAATGTGATAAATCAATTAGTTGAGATAGCACGCGTTCTTATGAAATTTTCGAGGCCTTTTCCATATTTAAAGTAGGACAATTATATTTATAGATTAAATGATATTCCAAAAGATATTCATTTTTTTAATAGGTCACCAAATATAAAACTATACATAGAGTTTACAAATTTATTTTCTATGCCAGGTTTGCATGAGAATTTTGCTTTTTAATCAAATAATATTATGTAAACTTTGCAAATTTAATTAAAAAATATTTATAAAATAGAAATATATATATATATATATACAATATATATTGTTACAGAAAACATTTTTTTGCATTTTTAATTTGTGGTTTCAATTATTAAACTTTTTTCAATAAGGAAAAAGAAGAGATATTTACTAATTAAAATATTTTACATGAATCTAAGTTTTTCCAAATTTAGTATTAATATGCTCTCCTGAAACTTACGGGATATATATATATATATATATATATATATATATAAATTTTAAACTGTACGTAACACATATAAATTTTATTTAAATTTTCTAAGCTTTGACAAAAAGACAGGTCTATTATACCATTTACAATCCCCATGGGGTGATGAAAAAGTGCCATATTTCAAAATCTGACATGCAACATCAATTTTATGCCTTTCAAACTTCCAGAAACCTATAAATTACACTCATCTCATTAAATTCGTCTCTGCATCGTTTCCCACAATAGTTAGAAGCTCGGCCGAATGACTTCCATTCCATGGCTCAGCTGATATGCTTCTTCCCCTTCCCTTATAATACTTCACTGAGTGTCCGATCGACTTGACCATAAACCATACTAGAAACGATAACGATTAATTACGGCGTTCCCGTAGATGTCCGGCATACCGGACTTTCCAATAGCCTTGTTCAAGGGGTAGGCCAGTGTTGTGCGATAGCTGAAGCTTGGTGGTTAATTTTCTACAGAAGCCAATCAATGGTAAATTAGTATGCAGTCACACAGCCTTGTAATAAGTGCTTCATGCGAGACGCTTTTAGGTTAGAAAAGACTCGTTCCATCGAAGTCAGCTGCGGTTTTAATTAGGGACAAAACACTCAGACACAAGCGCTTTTCAATAACTTCTGTACCTCCAGCCATTATTCACGGGCATTAAATTGATTTACATTATTTCGTTTGTTTGTAATTAATGCTAGCGGATGGTAATATCGTTTATCTTTGAAAGGGGGGTGAATAAGGAGAATGCACTAAGTCAGGACGGATCGTTCTTGTGTTTAGTGTAGGATGCATTAGAATGCGGATAATCGATTTGAAGAACAGTATTTGAATTTAGGAAATTTATCGAATAATATACTGAAACCGTTCTGTTTTTTCTGTTTAATTTTATTCAAGACTTTTTTATTTTTTAAATACTTCCTTTTTTTAGCTAAACCAAGAGAATTCATTACGTTGAATAACAGTTTTTTTTTTTTTTTTTAACTTTAAATGTAGTATCAACTATATTTTTGAACTAACGGAAATTTCTATTTAAATTATTTGCATTTTATAAAAAAAAGGAATTGACATTAAAACTGTTATTACCGTCAGGAAAATTACAATATAAACTATTCATAAACGAAAGTATATGGTGTCTAAAAAGTACATGACCTCCATATTTATTATAAACTCTTTTGAAGCTTGTATGGTCAGAAGAGATAAAACTCAACTGAAAAAAAATCATTCAATTTTCCTGTAGTAACGAACTAATGCGTCCTTCGTAAAGATATAGAAAAGAGTTTACAGAGCGAGTTTAAAGAAAATTCGTTGAGTTTCTTTCGAAACAAATATTTTTGACATTTAAAACTGACCTACCTAATCAGAAATCCTATTAATTTTTCTGTACCGATCACCAACGAAAGAATATCTTAAAAGGGTTTTATACAGAAAATTTACAGAAAATCGTTACAGTCATTTTTGAGATGGCATTTTTCAGTGTCATTTCCGATTTTCACGAAAAATTGGAAAGCTCATCTGTTCACGGGAAACCAAATAGAATATACGAAAGGACATCTAAAAGATAATTACGGTAAATTATAAAGAAATTCGAAGAGCCGTTTTTATTAGGAACCCACTTACGAAACTTCCAATTCAACTATTTATTTAGAATGTTTGTTAATTTTCTTGAAGTAAACTTTTAATAAAAGCTAAAGGACATTAAAATTAGGTTTATATATATATATATATATATATATATATATATATATATATAAAGACAAAGCTTTTTTGGTGATATGGGATTGCGGTCTCACACCCAGCTTTCCATGGTGTGTACCCAGTTTTCCAATTTTCAGCAAACTCATCTTTACACTGGGGGTGTTTGGGAATAAGGCCGGTTAACTTCACGAGGGTCCTAAGTATGTAGGTGGAATGCCCTCCGTGGCGGTATTTCTAAAGGTCCTAACATGGCCATTTCAACACCGGACCTGACTAAGTATGTAGTTTGGATTTTCTATTTCTTTTAATTTCGGGTGAATTATAGTCAGAAGATTCTATTTCTCTCTCCCTCTACACACACACATACTAAAAAAAAAAAAAAAAAAAAAAAACATCTTTTTTTTCTCAGATACCCTTACATATGTAAATCCAGTGAAAAACCAGTATCGTAATTTTTGATCGAGTACATTACTTCCATTACTTACAGAAGCAAGATAATGAAATTTCACTTTAAAAAATGCATTTTTATTTTAATTTAAAACAGTTTCTAACACATTCAAAACCAAATTGAGAAAAAAAACACAAATAATTTAAAATGTTAAATTTCAAATATTTAAGTAACACATGTTAGGCAAAACATATCAGATGAGATTATATATCAATATGTTTAAATTAAATTTATTAAAAGTTAATCGTATTATATTTTAATCTTTTTTTCTTTCTTTTAATGTCAGTCTAATACATAAATGTCACAAAACTTAATAAAACATGTAAAAACGTTCATTTTTATGTTATGAAATAAATTAAATTTTGATATTTTAAAAGATCTTAAATGAGAAAAAGAAATTTGAAGAGTCTTATTTTACTGAAATTAATTCAAGAAACTATTGAGATATATTAATATGTCTCAAATGAATTAAGCGATATTGTATAAATTTATTGAAAAATGGTGAATTCTGTTCAGTTTCTGTTAAATTCATTTCATGTAATCAATTATTTTTTATTTTTTATTGAAATTCATTTCTGTATTTTTTAAATGTTGAACATTATGACCTAAAGATTTACGTACACTTTGAAATGCATATGATGAAATTTATGGATTCCAAATTTCATTATATGTATTATTAGAAAAATATGTTATACCTAATTTTAATCTTTCCAAACTTTTACAGAAATAAGATAATATTTTGAAGAAAAAATTAACATTTGGAAAATAAAATTAAGTAAAATATTCTTGTGAAAAAATAAGATCAACAACAAAAATGTTGTTGATCTTAAATATAATATATTAAAAAAGTATATTAAAAAAATTATATATTTGTATAATAAATATAATCTGTTGTATATTAAAAAAATACATAAAACATATATTTTATGTATATTAAAAAATACATCAAAACATGTAACTTTTGAAGAGATGATATGATGCCAAATTTTGTAAATCTTTATAATATACCTCTATTTATTTTGATGTTAATATGTTTATTGTGTAAATTTTATCATGTGTGGCACTCTAAAGAAAATTTAGCACTTCTATTTTCTTTTAGTAATCTTTAATGATGATTAGTATCGACCACTAAAGAAGTTAAATACTATCATTTTTAAATAGTAATTACAAAACAACGGCAGGATGCCACCACTGAATCATTCTGAAAGTCATAGTCGAAAAATATAATAATTTATTTCAGATATATATTCACATATATAAGAAGCATATTTATTACTAGATTTTTATATATTTTATAAATCGTGTTTTAGGCTAAAGAAAATAATTTCAAAATTGTAGATAACATTAATTTTGATCAAAAAAAAATTTCTATGAAAGTTTATGAAATGCAGGAAAACTAAATAAAAAGTTTTAATGATAATACGGAGTATATTGAATGCTATTTAATGTTACTACTAAAACTATTCCATTTATCGTTCAATTTATTTTTATTTATTCATTTATTTATTTATTTATTTATTTTTGTAAAATCGATTTTGTTTATGCTTCTACTTATTCCTAAACTATTCCAAACTATTCCTAAAGCAAGAAACTAAATTTGAAAATTTTGAAAATTTCGAAAAAGATTGTAATTTAAATTTTATTTAATTTTAAAAAAATTATTTTAAATTAATAGATTAAGTAATTAGTTTTTACTGCATAACACATGCCTTTTAAATTTGACAATTCAGATTTGAATCAACAAAAAAAATTTAAAAGTAAAGAAATTTGCCTAAATAGTACAGACGGACACAAATTTTTCACAATAAAATTTGATAGTTTAAAAGGCATTCCTAATATATATATATATAATATATATATATATATATATATATATATTTTTTTTTTTTTCTTCAAAAGGAGTAAAGAAAATCAAGTATATAAAAGTAAATAAAGAAAGAAATCCATGTAAAAAAAAAAAAAAGAGAGAAAACCTTTACAACAACATTTTCAAATTAAATTTATCAACAATGAAGTAAAAAAGCAACCAATCCTATAGGGTCGGGGGGGGGGGGGTAATGGGGGTATATGGGGTAAATTGAGTATACTTTAAAAAATAAAATTGCTACATATTAAAATATTTTTGATTTGTTTCTTTTAGTTTTGTTATTAGAAGAATTCAAAGTATTTCCACTACAAAAAGAATAGTGGCAATATAAAAATTATCGTTTTTAAATAAAATTTTGTTTTGCATATAACATATATGGAATATATTCTTCTTCCAATATTCTCTTCATTTTTTTATTTTATTTTATTTATTTTTTATTTATTTATTTATTTATTTTTTATAGCAAAATCGTAAAACATTTTGAGAAAAATAAGAATCATAAAATATCTAAGAACGGATATTGACCTGAAGTTAAGTTAAATTTATTGTATCTTGCATTCTATAGGATATTTTATTATGCGGGGTAAAGTGGGTATAGCATTAGGCTATGTATGACTATATATGGCTAATTAATAAGGAATTATATGGATCATTCTCACGAAAACTGTCATTATGAGAAAACTGAAGTGCATGGAAAGCTTTAGAATTTTTTTTAAATATATATGTATGTAATATCTTCATAAGAAAAATATAGATCCTGTATATTAATCAAAATATTTAAATTAATAAATTAATTTAAAATACTGAAAAGTAAGAGAATGACAGTTATAGTAGGAGAATGATATTTTTAGAATACCCTGCTTTTAAATTAATTTGAAAGTTACAAGCACAATAAATTTGAGATAGTCATAACTAGGTTTTATGCCAGAATGGCAAGAAAGTGATAATTGTCGTCAAGTCATAAACAAAGTCGACAAAATCTCATATATAGACAACAAATATGTTGCGGAAATAATTTTTCTGTTATCTTTATTTTGAATTAATATATATATTTTTTTAACAGGGAAAATATATTTTGATAATCACAAAATGGCTGTAAATTAATCCTTTTAGACAATACTTTTTTAAGTATACATGTAAGAATGTATGTACAAATGTATATACACATGTGTGAATTTTAGAAAACTTATATTATTTTTAAGAGTATTAGAATATAAAGAAATTTATGGTAAACGTGATAGATTAGTTGAAATAGTTTCTCTCTCTTAGCAAAATATAATTTTTTATTTTAGAATATTTTCTTAAACTATTTATTTTCTTAAACTTATCTAGACTTATTATTAGAATTCTTAGACAATTTTTATATTGAGTTGGACTTTCCTCAAACAGTAAGGTTTATTTAGAAATGTTAAACTTTAAATTTACTTTTAATTTTACATTTGACGAGATTTTTCTGTAACTTTTTAGAAAGAAGAATTTTACTTCATATATATTTTTCTTAAACAAATTTTTCATTTAAAGTTTTTTATTTATTTTTAATTTTACATTAGATGAAATTTTCTTGAACAGTGTTCTTATAAAATATTAAACGGAACATAATTCAAAACATCTTATACAGCAGATCATATTTTTACAATTTTTTTATAATGTGATCGGGTGATAAAACTCTACATTCGTCGAAAAATATTTTTCTTTTCTTGACTGCTTTTCATACATTCCTCTTGATCAACAATCCATTAACTTAAATTCTTCTGGAAGATATCAAATAGTTTTATTCATGGAGCGATAAAGTCCCCTGATTATTTCATAGACTTTGCAATCATTTCTCTTGAAAATCTTAAATAAATTGCAATTTTATCCCAAAGAAATCCATTTTTTATCATGTCATGTAAAACAACTTCAAAATTTGTGCATAAGTTTTCCTCTGACAAGATATTAACATTTTCATGAAATTGCTTGCTAATTTTGGATTGAATAAATTCATCCATTTGTAAATTAAGTCTTACAATAAATTCTTTTTCTCAATCGAGTACATGTGATCGGTACAGTATATGGGTAAACGCGTTTAAAAGAATGACATCTGTTCTGACATTCATCTTAGCGTTCAAATGAAGAAAAATTATTTAACTCTACAAGGCTCATTTTTTTTTTTTTTTTTTTTTTAGTGCGCGACAGAAATATATAGGTTGTAATTAGTGATCAGAAGATAGGGAAAACTTATAAAAATAAAAATAAAACCATATTTTACGGAAAAATCAACTTTTTAGCTCAACGTACCGTATGTGGAACATGCATAAAAATATGATTTACTAATACGTTTACTATTGTAATATAAAAAGAACAACTTACCTCTGCAAAATATACACTTCGTTATAACACACAGTATTTTTTTTTCGAGTCAAAACTGTTCAATAACTATTCTTTTTTTTTTTTTTTTTTTTAAATTCAGACAAACGACTAACGTATCACTTTCATTCAAATTTCACACTGAGTGCACTATAACAAAAATACGAACATCTTTAGGTAAAGATTCGTATTACTACATTGCTAAATGTCAGTAGTTTCTATCAAGATTTCAAGAGATGTCGCTACTAATAGTTTTATAGCTATAGAAATGATTAAAGTCGGTGTTCCACATGTGGAACTGGGTGCCTTGTAATGTTAAGATACTCTCTATTTAAACTTTAAAAACCATTTTCAAAAACATCCTATGGCTACAGTATTAAATGTCTTATACAACTGTAGGAATAAGAATAAGACCGTGCAAGTACAAATATCTCCCCTCTCTAGCTCCCGAAACACCTCGAAAGTACGACCTTCACATACGGACGGTATTGTTAGTAATGAATAACAGAAGTCTAACTGTTTTAAAATCACTCTCTGTAAAAAAAAAAAAAAAAATATATATATATATATATAATTTTTTTTTATTTTTATTTATTTTATTTATCTTATTTTTGTTTTTGTCCTGATTGAATGCATACAGTTAAATCATCCCTTATGATGGTTTATTTTAATTACAGTTTTGAATTGATGCTAAGATTTCATAATTAGCGAATACTAATGTATTGTTTAAAATATTTTCTGTTATGTAAAAGACTAAAATATATACAACTTATTCACAATTAAAAAACTTTACGGAAAAACTTTTTTTTTTTTTTTTTTTTTTTTTAAGGGCTGAAATTGTTGAAAACCGCTAATTTCAATTAACAAATTACGACAAAACTATTGTTAATTAAAAACTGAAAATTTTTCAAAATCATTAATTATACAATTAGCTAATATCTCTCGTTTAAAATAATATCTTTACCGTAAAAGTTGGTTTAATCTAACTAAAGTAACTGTTTTTATTTAAAATAATACCTCATCATTAAAAAAAACGTTAAATAAAACATTCATTACAATTTCTTAATTAGCAAACTTAAAGTATTGTTTAAAATATTATCTCGTCATCTATGATGCAAAAGACTGAAATATATACAAATTATTCACGATTAAAAACCTTTACGGAAAAACTTTTTCTAACGAATATTTTTCAATTAAGTAATTAGTAATAACTTTTAATCACTCTTTTTAATTATCTTTCATAAAAATAATTCTCGTCTTTCATATTACAGAGATTAGAACGAGTGAAAAAATAATATATTTTTTTAAAAATTCGTAATCGTTTACAATAAAATCTTTAATTGATATTTTTTTAATTAATATCATTTTAATTACTGATTCATTATCATTACGCTCTCATACAATAGCATTCTTTTTCATAATACATCAAGTGAAAGAATAATATATTTTTAAAACATTCGTCGTATTTTACAATAAACAAATACTTAATATTTTTTAATTAAAACACCTGATTAAAATCACCTTGTTATATTTCATGGTAAAAGCAGTTCCGCAACCTCCACCAACGTGTCAAGGTGGCATCCGCACGGTTCTCCGTGCACCGGTGCACCCTGCTGGGTTAGGAGCGGTGTTTCTTACCTACTTCTCTGTGCACAAACCCCGGGTATTATTTACTCCGTTTTCAATAAGAGGCATTGCTTATTAAACATAAATAATAGACATCAATTTCAAGGAATTCCATGAATATTTATGGAAGTTAAATAGCGGACAGACAGACAGGCGCAGAATCAGACGGACAGAAAGATAGACATATGGACTAACTGAAATCATAATTCTTCTTGAAAATTGTTAGAAAGAGTTAAAATGCTTAATGAAATCGTAATTGCATTTACATCAATTTCTGGTTGCAGCCTTTAAAGTATCTGAATACATTTGCGTGGCCCTGTAAATCTTAATGCTAATCATACTGTATTTAATAGAAAACAATGTTTTTGTATAAGTAAAATTAATGTCAATTTCATTATGATCTGTGCAAATAAAGGTATTACAAAGTGGTTTATAGAACTATAGAACTAAATGCTTTGGAATTATTTCAGTGTCTATGTACGTAAACCAACGATGGTGTTTCCTCCATTTTCAATAGAGAACATCCCATTGTGATTTGTATAGCATATATCAGTTTCAAAAAATTCCGTAAATATTTATGAGTGTTCGAGCGCAGATTAGATAGACACACAGACAAACCTTTTAAACTTTGTTTAAAAAAAAAAAAAATGTTAAAAACACTTTTTCAGTTTTGTTGTAAAGTTTTTTAACACTTTCCAAAAGATTTACTTACAATTTTGCTCCATTTTTACTAATTACTCACATTACCCCACAGAATACTCAATTTACCCCATGCAATGGGGTAAAGTGGGTATAAAATTTAGTCTATTTCAAATCATTATTTATTTATTTTTAAATATTAAATCAAAAATTCAAGCACAATGTATTTTTAGCGCATGTAATATATATATATATATATATATATATATATATATATGCAACAAAAAAATACTATATTTTTCGAAATATTATATAAACTTTCTGCTACTGATTTTCAAAAACGGTGCTTTTATACCCATATTACCCCCACCTGACCCTATGCTTCCTGTTACTCTATTCTAGTAATATTTTTTAGCCATTGTCTCCTGTGTAAACAGTCATCTTAATGATGCCACATACTCAACAATAAAAAGTGAATTAAATCTGAAAAAATGTACAAATTGTATTATGCTTACAATGATTTAAACAATGTCTTGAAAACTAAACTGATAAAAAATAAACTGGAATGAAAAGAAAAGGAAATAGCATTCTTTCAATTCTTTCTTTCAAATACATTTATGAAAGCCAATCTCTTTTAGGATTAATTTTGATAAATTTTGACAAATTCTTGAAACATTGAAAGAAATACTTCCTTTCTTTCTTTCTTTTTTTATTTTTTTTTTAAACCGTCTTATTAATTTATTGTACAGTTATATGAAATTCTTGAAAAGAAATCACATCAGAAACTTTATTTCTATAAAAAAATATATTGTAGAAATAAAATTTCATGCAAATAAAATGAATGGAAAATTATAATATTAATTGTAATTAATATCATAAAATTAATAATGAAATTAATGAGCCATATTTACATAAATATTATTGAAAACTCAAAATTTCATCATGAAAATACTCATATGTTTTACTAAAAGAACATATATATATATAATTTAACATTTATATACAAAATTGATTAAACATGTAAGCAAACTTTTTCATAAAGATCCCCTGCTTAATTTACATTTTAATTATGATAAAATGAAATAATTTTGATTACAAATTAGTCAGAAAAATGACACTTTTTTTTTTTTTTCCCCCTCGAAAACAAAAATTTTCAAAAATGTAATCTGTCAAAATAGTGTAAAAATCCTTTTATGTGCCAATTATAAATTTCAGAAATAATTTTTGATATTCTTTCGAAAAAAAAAATATATTTTTTAAACTATTCTGCCAAAAACGTTTGCGACATTGATGGTCAGTATATATCAAGAATGGTACATTATTTTTCAAGTACAGGAAATCATACACTTTAAATCTTGTTTCCTTGTTTTATTGTTAAATAAATGCGTATACGCTACCGATATATCAGAAGAATGAATGTATATATTCTGAAATAAAGTGGTATCATTTAAATACATATTTAATAATCTTTATTAAATATAAGTAAAAAAAAAAAGTTTTTACAAATGATATCTCATGCAACACAACACAATTGGTCCTTTTTTTTTTTTTCATATAACAGGAAAATTTGTGACTCTTTTTTTCTGCGTATATATTTTCATCACAATGTAAGAGTATGGTTTAATATATATATATAAATGAATTCGTCGAATACCATACATACCGGGTGCGCAAGAAAAAAAAAAAAAAAAAAAAAAAGTACACACTTTGAACAGTCATAGAAACTGTATTTTCCGTGCTACAAGGTTAAATTTCCAACAAGATGGTTGCTCTATCATCGCGACGCACGAACATACCTGGATCAAAATTTACCAGGCCAGTGGATATAAGACGCAGTGGGCCAATCGAGTTTCCTCTACGCTCTCCAGACCTTACGCCGCTGGATTTCGTCTTATGGGGAACAGTAAAAGGTGAGGTGTACAAACGTAAACCACGTAACCTAGACTCACTTTGAATGAGATTCAAGCGGGGTGCGCAGAAACCCCATTGAACACGCTGGTGCGATGTACGGAATCAATGGTGACTCGTACTCAGCAATGTATTGATGCTGAAGGCCGCCATTTTGAACAGTAATCACATTGGCATCAGAAAGTGCATTTTGAACAAAATCTTTCAATTTCCAGCAATTGAATCTTGTAAAACGGAACAAAAATTTTCTATGGAAATTCAAAGTGCGTATACATTTTTTTTTTTTTTTTTTTTTTTTTTTTTCTTTACGCCCCCGGTATATACAGAAATATATATGTATATATATATATAGATATATAATGGTGTGTGATGTTTGGTTTAAGCCCAATTGCCTACACTAGAGAGTTGGACCGAAGGAATGCTACCTTCCATGGTTCCATGGGAGTCTTTATATGGGGTCCTAGCCCGTATTCATGCGAGTTTCGGAGAAAACGACAGGAATTCTGAAAGGCTAGTTCGACATGTTCAACCTGGATCGGACCCGGCTATTCCCATCTACTAGCATTGAGCTTAGAACCGCTCAACTCCTGGTGAGGCCTATATTGAAAAGCAATATTAATTGAAAGGATAAAAAGCAAAAAATATCGGGGGAAAAAACGTATTTGTATACTTATTGCACAAGAAAATGCAGCAAAATAGAACATATGCAAGCAGAATATTAATGTAAAAATTAAAAAGAAATGAAAGGAAAAATTAAAAGTAAAAACAGACGAATATATATGTATTTATCAAATCCAAAAATATTGAGACCATTTTTGTTAAATTTACTGACAATTGTAGAAAATATGCCCAAAAGAAGCTGTTCTTAACATATAATCTAAATATTATATTAAAAAGGAATATGTTTTGAAAAAGACAAAAACAAAAAGAAAAAAAAAAAGAAAAAAAAATTAAAAAGAACATTATTTTGTATTTAATATGCAAGAAAATGCTGATAATAAAAAACGTAAAAAATTAAAAGGGATTTTTTTTTTTTTTCTAAAAATTATCGGGAAAATGTTTTAGAAAATAATCGCAAAAGCAGATAGATTAAACTTATAATCTAAAGAAGATATTAAAAAGGAATTCTATATAAAAAGTAAAAAAAAAAAAAAAAAAAAAAAAAAAAAAACGCAATATATGCATATTTAATGCCTAAGAAAATGCAACAGAACAGAAAATATGCAAACAGAATAATAATGCAAGAATTAAAAATGGTGTTTGCTAAAACTACTTAGAATTGTAGAAAAGAAGCCCAAATTGAATATACCAAAAAAGTATATTATTTAAAATGTTATAAGAAAAAATAAAAGATAATAAACAGGGAAATAAAACAAAAAAAAACTGCACATTTGCATTTTTTTTTTTTTCTTTTTCATTTCAGAAATTAAGTTAGTAAATAAATTTTGGATTATTAGTCTTCTTGATAAAAGGTTATATTTTGACTTTAAGGTTATTTCTTTAACTAAATGGTTAGCTAAATAAATATTGAAAAAATACTTTATGTTCCCATATTTAGCAATACGGATAAGGATTAGAAAATTTTTCAATATTTGTAACAGTTTTTGCGAGGCAATTTGCAATCTGGTTGTGACTGTGAGATTAAAAGGTTGCTCTTTTTTTTTATCTTAACTGGCATCCGTAACTGTTGAATTTTATCTGATAAGTTGTGCAAATATTTGTTTATATGTATATATATGTATATATATATATATATATATATATATATACAGTAAAGCATCGTTTATACGTTTTTCAAGTGACTGACGTAAAATGACGTATAAATGAAAAAACGTATAATCGAAATTTTAATAATAACACTTTGATTACTACAAATTTAATTATACTTAAGCAAAATTTGTATGAAAATACTAATTAATTAAGCTTCTTAAGTTAGTAAATGTATATTAGACTTCTTTTAAAATAATAATTAATTAAAAAAAAAAGTTTATTATAAAAAGTGAGAAAAATCATACTATTAATGCATGACTGGGTACTAATTACATATACCATATATTGAGTATTATATTACATTTCTTAAGAACTATATGAACACATTTTGAACCTTAATTATATATATTGCGTATTTTTAATAACAAGCATACGATTTATGTCCATACAGATAGTTATTTAATAACATTAAAAATCTTTAATATTCGTCTCATTTGCTGCTTGTCTATGAGTATTAAAAATTCTGCTGTGAATTCAATTGATTCTTTGGTCAGTATTCTTCGATCTTTCCTGTGTTCCTCTATTTAAGACGCCCTCTAGGAAAAATCCGTCTTATTTAGAATGAAAAATAATAACAGATCGACAAATTTTGCGAATTTTAGTAGAGTGGAAAAGACGTATAACCGATATTAGCGGCGTATAAACGAAGAATTTTTGCATTAAAATGAATAGAAATGAATCGGGACTTCACTAAAAAGACGTATAAATGTAACAGATGTATAAACGTTGCTTTACTGTACATATATATTAAAACATTGGCTACGTATACATCGAACTATATATGAAAATAAGTGTGCATCTCTACCTTTTACAATTACACTTTAAATATTAACTAAAATACTATAGAATACCGAATATGTGAAACATATTCGAATGTTACTTCTCATATTATCTTTGAATGTAAAACATATATTACATAATATAACCGCTTTTCTAAAAATAATGAATAAAAACTACAAGACCATGAAGAAATAGGTTTACACATCTTTTGGCAGAAAATGAATTTATCTTTTCCGAGGACATCAGAAAGCGATATATCTTTCTTAAGCTTAATAAATAGGCGTATCACGATATTATAGAGTGCTTGATGATGGAAGCGAGTAAACAGAATTCAACTATGATTAGGGTTCAATAAATCAGTTCCTGTAAATACAATCGCGTGCCTTGTATTAACTCATCTCATCTGAAATGAGCAAATAGTGCATAGAGAATTTCCAGGCGCATGCATTGTGAATCTTAACTCAATATTACATAGGCATACAAGATTAAATAATTATATTAAATAAGTGCAGTATTTTTCCATATTTTAACAGTTTAGAAATGTTCAGCATGGGGTGAATTAAAGTATTCTGAAAGCATTTTGATACACTTATTTATACAATTGGCTAATGTATATTAAAAATAAAATTTATTGGTAGAGTAATTGAAACGAAATTGTGTTTTTTTTTAAACATGAAATTTATTTTGAATATAATTCAATACACTCAATATTTACTCCCTTGTACAATTTTTTGAAAGTTAAAAATTAAACCCACATACACTTTTTTTTTTACGAAATTCGAAAGGCCCGAATTTGCTAGAGTAAATCGATAATTTTGAATGATATCGATGCATAAGACACTTAAGAAAACCAAATAATAACTAGTGGATCTGCAGATCAGTAGCCTCAATGTCCAATTTGCATCACGCATTATTCAACAGATAATTTTTACTTATTTTTTTATCATATAATGCATATATATATATATATATTGATTCGATTGACTTCCTACATAAGCATAAACGATTCTGAGGGGTGCTGCCGATCCCCTCAACCCACCGACGTATCTCTCTTTCTATAACTATAACTATATATATATATATGTATATATATGTATTTCTAACAACTGATATTGTTGTATTAATTCCCTGTAATTCATATATACTTGTACCAAATTTCATGCTAAATGATTACATAATATATCGGAATTATTTTTTGTAACTCTGTAAATTAATTACTAATTCTATGCCCACTTTCACAAAAAAAAAAAAAAAATCTTTTAAAATTCTAATAAAATTTCATTGTATTTAATGTGGTGTAATCATATTAAAATACGCTTTTAAGAAATACCGACTATAGACCATAATAGTACGAAATTATTTTGTGTATCCCGGAAAAAAAACCGCAGTTATTATATACACAAAAAAAGAGTACACCTATGTAATTAATTATAACTCATTAATATTTAAATCTAATTTCATATTACTTGGATGATTACAGAATGTCATCCGAATTCTTTTGTGTGGTCCTATAAATAAATCACTTAGTTTGTACATATCCCTTTTTTTAGATTAAAGATGCTTTTATACATTTTTATAATGTATGTTAATTCCAATATGTTGAATGCAGAATAAACGCGTTAAAATGAGCTTAAATAAAAGTTTGTCTATACACTGAGAAGAAACTCTGTCACTGACATCTAGAATTTAAATTGTGGCTCTATAAAAAATAGTTCCATGTCACCCTTATAAATTCTAGTCCTCTTGGAAAGCGAGTTCTAGAATTATAGAGCATCTGCCTATATTCTCGAGGGCAAAGTTATTTGAAAATATCTAAAAATAAATAAGACTACAAGAGGCGAGTTTCTGCAACTATAATCTTGGTTTATTACCAAATTCTAGAAAATCAAGCGAGGATTTCTCGCAATATAAATGTTTCAGAATATTTAGAGTATTCAGAATATTGTTTCACCATCCAGAAATGTGTGCATTAGAGATTCTCGATAATTTTGTCTATTCAGTTCATTGGCTTGATTTATGCGCATAGCTCGGAAATCTATATTTCTAGTTAAAGGATTTAGAAAATGGCCACTGATTCATTTTAGAGAAATGCGGTATATATATATTTTTTCTCAGTGTAGGCAATAATGTCATGAAATTATGTTGTGTGCCTCTGTAATCGAACTATAAACATTGTATACATCAGTAAAGCTATTCAACCTATTCTATGTTTTTCATGAATAATTGTTCGAAATTTGACATAGTAAATTGGATGATTACGTGATATTGTCGGAACACATTTGTAAATTCCTGTATATTAATTAGGAAGGCTAAGAGCAGATAAAATCTGCAGAAAACATCAGTTTAAGTATCTCAGTAAAGTACGCTAATTTCCTTTTGTTGAACGTTTTGTAACGATGTTAGAATTCGTTTAAACGAAATTCACCCAATAGACCGTAATGATAAGAAAAATTTTGACGTGTCCCTGTACGCAGTCCATAAACAATATAAACATAAAAATTTATACAGTTATTTCTATACAGAGCTTCGACGTGTGTACCGATTTGCAAGTTAGTCGGAGTATTTTTGCGGCCGTTATTGGGATACGTACAATATCTGTCCATCGGCCGTAATGGTAAGAAAAACTTTGGTGTGTTCCTGTACACGAACTACAAATGAAATATACACCCAAAACTATACAGCTAAATCCATGTGGCTCATGAACATGTGCATGTGTATGAAATTGTAAGTCTAATACCGTAATTTTTGCTGCTACTATTGCGATACGTGCATATTCTATCCAAAATTAGAAAACCGGAAGTGGGACTGTAAGTCAGTACCTTAAAATGGCTCAACCGATTTTCTTCAAAATTGCTGTATAAACACCATTTAGATGTCATTTTATCTGTATTAGTTCGTTAGCTTACAAAAAAAAAATGATAGACGTCTTGTATTAATAGTCAACTTTAATTCTTGCAAGTGCATTCCTTTAAAAATGGTTTTACGAATTTTATTCAAACTCTCCGTATTAACTCCCCCTTAGATTTGCTTTCGTAAGTAAATGTTAGCTTCCTGTGAACAGAGGAGTCGGCAAAGTTTTGGTAAAAATCGGCAGAGAAACGGAAAGTCGATATCTCAAAACGGCTCTAACGATTTGATAAATATGTGATTTTTCCTTTTTTTAAAATGTTCTTTATGCTTAATTATAACTAGAATTAGATTAATGATAATAATAATTGCACTTAAATAACACTGTTGTCACGTATTTGTGAACAAATATTTTTGTATTGGGAGTGAATATTTCGATTAAATAATAATAATAATAATAAAAATAGAAAAATGAAAGAAATTTGAAAAACAACTGTAAAAATGTATTTAAAGAAAAAATATTAAAAAAAAAAGACAGAATAATGAACAAGACCAGAAAATAACATTAAGTTTTCAGATAACACGTTTAATTTAAAATTAGTGCTTTTCCTGACTGAATCTTCGTTGTCCTCAATCATTGCACTTATTGTTGTATATGGTGCAGAGATGCGTAGTTTTTACGGAAGTTGTCCGTAGTTTTAGTTGTCCGTAGTTTTTACGGAAATACGGCAGTAATTACGGCCTTACGGACAACATATAAAAATTACGGATTATACATTTAAAAAAAATCGCGGATATCGTTCGTTAAAAAAAATGAAACCCTATTTACGATTGACGATCAAACGTACGACGGAAGCCTTCTGATTCCCAATCTTTCTGCATCCGCAACATAAATGTCAATATTCACTTTAAATTTGCTTTATAAGAATCTAAGAACTATGAAGAAATAGAATTGTTTGATATTTCTTGCTCAAGTAATTTTTTTCACCCCCCCCCCTCTTTTCTTATATCCAACTACTAGCGATAGTCGATTAAAAGCTCTACAGAAGCCTTTTGTTTCCCAATCTTTCTCCATCAGCAATATGAATGTCAATATTCATTTTAAAATTCTTTTATTAGGTTCTAGAACCTATAAAGGAGTAGAATGGTTTCATTTCTCAAACATCTATTTATTTTTTGACTCTCTCTCTCACCCTCTCCCCAATCCCCTCCTTCCCATCTGCAGCTAGTGATCAAGAAATGTCTATTTACAGTAAACAAATAGTGCATGTATAAGATAACCAAATTTGTTTAGAGTATACCAATAAATTATTTTGAGTTTATATTTTCTTCTTCTTCAAAAAGAACTTATTAGTTTAATGTATAAAAATAAATCATTTTTGAGTGTATAACATTTTTTTTTTTTTTAATTTGAACTTAAATTTACATCAGACCGACTTACCAGACTACTGACAAGTACCCAAAACTACTGAAAATTTACTTGTCTACTACTGAAAATTGTCCTACAAGGTTGGCATCTCTGTATGGTGATGTTATTGTGTAACCATCTGCTACATGTTAACCTGTTCGAGACGGATTGCATACTCTGTTTGCAACGCATTTCCGATCAAAAAGAAAAAGGTAGCACACCGTGTGTGCAATGATATATGGCTAGTTCCGTCCAGTTTTAATCCAGAATCCGGCCACTGTTTAGTATTTATTTTATTAATTTTTTTTTTTCTTTTTGTTTTTCCTCAAAATATTTCGCCCAAAAATGTTCAAAACACAAAACCTAAATTTCACTTTGTTTGAAATCTTCTTGTTTCAAATTTAAAATTAAATATACATTTACTTAATTTGTTTTATTTTATTGAAATTTAGACTATTACATTCTTTAAAAAGAAGTCTGAGTAGGCTAATATTTTTTGCTTGCATTTAGTTTTATCCCTTCTATTTAAGCAGCCGACAGCTGCACAAAACTTGTACATCACACTTGAAAGTATTACAAAACCAAATAGATATACAATAACTTTTAAATACTTTGCTATAATTTTTTCATAGGCTAACATTAGTATTCAAGAGGTAAATCCTACCAGAGTTATGGCTTTTGTCGATCATACCACTCCTGAACAATGTACAATTTCAGATGCTGGGGATAGTCTCGAAAAAGATGCGCCGTCTCGAGTGGGTTGAACTGGTCCAATCACTTGTCGAAATTATTTCCTGGGGCAGTCCCAGATATTCAACAATCTCATCCTCATTGTCTTATCATTACCAATAAGCTGCAAAATATCTATTAGTACGTGATTTTATAAAAATCTATACGCAGTCTCTCCTAAATAGGAAAAGCGCATACTCTTCTATTTTGGTAGGAGAAATTGCGCAGTTTTCTATTAAATAATTATTCGCTTTTACACAAAATGAAGGTATTGGAACGTTAATCTAGGTTAGTAACTCGTAAAAATTGTTTAAATTAAAAATATTTTGTACTACTACTATTTTATTGAATTTCTTAGGATTGGTTATGAAAATTGAAGCACTTATTTTTGAGAACAAGACAAAATAACTACGTTTTATTTTAAACTCTTAAATCAATTAGCATGCACATGCAAGTTGGCACTTCACTATTAATTTTGTACAACCACCTAAAATTATAACTCGCCCACTCCATTCTTTCCCGACGATCCCTATTGTGCGAAATTTTTCCTACCGCGCGATCTCTCCTATCATTACCTTAAGTGTTTTAAAAAGTGGCTCTAATGATTATTATTACTATTATTATTATTATTATTTATTTATTTATTTATTTATTTTTACTCTAGTACGTAAATTCTCCATTATATGTGTTTTCGACGTATGTATTATTTTGTTCTTAGAGAAAAATTGCTAGGTGTCTAATATGTTAAATTAATTTTATTTTTTCTAATCACACTATATTCAAATAGAATGTATAATATGTGTAATGGCAAGTAACGGAGGCCATATGGTTGTTACACACTATATTTTAATAATAATTATAAATTTCTGATTACCCTACTTATTTTTTAATTACAAAAATCCGTATTATTATAAAATTCAATATTAATTAATAACAATTAAAAGAAGTAATTATTTAGTATTTAGAAAATTAGAAATATTTTAACATGTAAAGATTTGAAGTGAATGAATAGAAGGATTATAAATGAATGGTGATAAGAATTTTAAAATAATTTTATATTTTTTATTGTTTTATATATGTAGGCAATACTATGATGTGAACTCCTGAACAAAATTCATGTGGAGAACAGTCGAAATTTAGAAAATTGAAAAATTTAGAATTTATCAAGAAAGGCACCTTTGATAATTTTTTAAAAATGTTATTGTAATGCGAATGTGATTGATTTCTTTCCACTAAATAATTAGAACTCTATAACTTTAAATTAAATATATATTTCTTTTATCAGAAAAAGGATTTCAAATTTTCCGTATGTGTTTAAAATATGGCATCGGTAAATTTAGTTTCAGAAGTTAGAAAAAAATAAATAAAAATTCTGTTTTTCTTTCAAATTTTTAAAGCAGAAATACTTTCTAGATTGTGAAAAGTACTGTATTATACAAAGTATGTACATGTATTTTTTATAAGTGTCGCATTAGGTTTAAAATAGCCATTAATTTTCTTGACATATAAAAAGTTTTATCCAGTGCAAAAAATCTCAAAATGTTATGTTTATGCAGCTCTTTGTCATAAAAATATGGGTTTTTTTTTTACTATTTATTTTTGAAGCACTTTAAAACGTACAAAAGTACTCACGTTGAAAATGTTACTAAAAAAAAAGAAAAGAAAGAAGTGCGTAAATAAATATATAGGTAGATAGATACATTTTTTATTATTCATTTTTTTATTTTAATCTTTTCTATGAAAATAGAGATACACCTTTCATATACATGCTTTATTTCATAATTATATTGGCATATTTAGTTGTTTCATAGTTAAAAATTGTATCTGCAAACTAAAGGTCCAATTCACATTAAAAACGATAAACATAAATAAATAAATATATATATATATATATATATATATGTATGTATATATATTAGTGATTTTACATTTTCAATGAGATGTTAGTAATCAAACATTTAAATTCTATTAAAAAAATATATATTGATTATATCAAATGTGGTGTTCTTGATATAGTAGGCTGCAGCAAACTGCTCTGCCGCTGAAAGTTTTCAGTATGTTCCGAAAAATTAAGGATTAATAATTTAGTTATTAACATTTAGCTTGCCTTTCTATCTGATTAAAAACTAAATCTGTAGAATAATAACGAAATAATGGTAAAATATTATAGTAATATAAAGAAAGACATTGTTGTCGATTTTATGGACTTTTTACTTAATATTCCCTAATAATTTTGAGAATTAATGTTTCATATGCATGATAAATGATTAATCTTTGATATGATTAGGCAAACATTACAATTAAAAATTAGTGGTATATTTTGAATAAAAAAAAAGTCCCTAAAATTGGCAACAGTGAAGAAAGCACTAGCTCTACTTTCAAGACCGCATTTAAATTACAGACAGTGTTGTCAAATTTAGGGACTTTTTACTTAATAATCACCTGTAATTTTGAGAAGTAAAGTTTCATATAGATTATAAATGATTAATCTTCGATATGATTAGGAAAACATTACAATAAAAAATTAGTGGTATATTTTGAATAAAAAAAAAGTCCCTAAAATTGGACACAGTAAGACCACATTTAAGTTGCAAGACATTATTGTCAAATTTAGGGACTTTTTACTTAATAGTCACCAATAATTTTGAGAAGTGATGTTTCATATACTTGATAAATGATTAATCTTCGATATGATTAGTGCAAGCATTACAATTAAAAATTAGTGGCAGATTCTGAATAAAAAAAGTCCCTAAAATTGGCAACAGTGAAAAAAGCACTAGCTCTACTTTGACTACCACTTTTAAATTACATGCGTAAACAAAATCTCATTAATTGCAGAAAAATTAATATATATTAGTTCAAAATCGAACTGAAAAATTTTAAATTTAAAAATAATTGGCTAATCGATAAGATTAAGTTTTAAATTGCGATGATAAAGTAGTCTTTAATTTTTATTTACATTTATCAAAATGCTTACTTTGTCATTATAATAAATGTGTCACATAATTATATTAATTTATTCAGATTCATACAGGGTTATTACAAAAGAATCATCGGGTTTCCGAAGTGTTTATTTCGGAATATAATTGGGTTACAACAATGAGTTATACATGAAAATAAACCGAAAGCATCCAAGATTGACGTCCATACTATAGATGTTCAATATGTGCTCCTTGAGCGATACGGTTGACCTTGAACGAGGAAACGTCTTTCCTTGAGTGAAACGTCTTTCTTTTGACATAATACGGTACTACCAGATTATGTCAAAGGAAAGACGTTTTGTGAGAACATGCAAGATGCCTGTGAGGACGACAACTTTGAAAACAAGCTTGTTTTCAGTGACGAAGCTACTTTTCATCTTAGTGGCAAGGTCAACCACATCACTCAAGAAGCACATATTGAACATCTATAGTATGTTACTTACAAGACTGCAGCACTCGTGCTTATTTTATTCGCCTGCTGAAGGGTCGTGTGTTTTTCAACCCGAAACAATTGTTGCAAGTTTATTGCATTTTCTGGTGTTTATTCAAAGTTTGTAAGTAATATTTTTTACAACGCCAGTTTTGTGGTGCTTTTTTATTAAATCTATAGTATGGACTTCAATTTTGGATGCTTTCGGTTTATTTTCATTTATAACTCATTGTTGTAACCCAATTATGTTCCGAAATAAACGCTTCGGAAACCCGGTGATTCTTTTGTAATAACCCTGTATTGTTTCTTTTAAAAATATTAGTAGTTGATAAACTTTTAATTTTATATTGCTTTTTTTTTTTTTTTTTTTCACAATAAAAATATTTTGTTGGGGTTTAATGATACTTTTAAGTATACTGTGAGACGAAATAGTGAAAACATTAAATCTTCCTAATTTATCTAGTTCTGAGACACATTTAATTATATATATATAGATATGTATATGTATCTCTTGAAATAAAAAATATGAAAACGTGTACATTTAATTATTTTATAAACTAATTTTTAAGACTAACTTTGAATGTATACTGTTTTTAATTATCATTATTGTTTGAGGAATATGGCCTAGAATTATCCTTTTAAGGGAAACACTTGTGCAAATCAACATAACTTTTAAATAAAACTTCAGCCCTTTGCTAGTGTGTTTACACAGTATTTTGCATTATAAACATACTTTGATAATATTGTAAACTGAAACTGAGTAATGAGAAAAATATATTTTGGAAAAGAGTCCTAAGGATTATTTTACCATTAACAAAGTGCAAAATGAACCTTCATTTAAAAATAATTGTAAATTGCTTTTTATCTACAAAATAAAGGATATTAAAGTAATTAGGACAAAACATAAGGAAATAAAAAAAGTTTAACAACCAATCAGTGTACATAATTTATTTTATGAGGGGAAAAAAATAAGTAAAATAAATGTGTCTCAAATAACTTCTTAAAAAAAAAAAAAAAAAAAAAAAAAAAAAGAAAGAAAGAAAGAAAGAAAGAAAGAAAGAAAAAAGAAAAGAAAATGGAATATTTGAAAATTATGATCCAAAAATAACAGATATAATAATAAACCCACAATAAAGACAGAAATAAATTAAACAATGCCAATTTCCGTCACATCCTACCCAAACAATGAATTCATAACGATCAACATAATGGATCCAAAGCTATTTACATAATGGATCCTTTTACCCGACAATATGCACTGAGAAAAAAATTCTGTAACTGACATCTAGAATCTAAATTGTGGCTCTGGAAAAAATAGCTCCATGTCACCCTTATAAATTCTAGTCCCCTTGGAAAGTGAGGTCTAGAAGCCCCTATTAGAATTGTAGAGCGTTTGCCTATATTCTCGAGGGCAAAGTTATGTAAAAAATCTCTGCAAATAAATGAGACTACAAGAGGCGGGTTTCTGCAACTATAATCTTGGTTTAGTACCCAATTCTAGAAAATCAAGCGAGAATTTCTCGCAATACAAATGATTCAGAATATTTAGAGTATTCAGAATATTGTTTCACCATCTAGAAATGTGTAAACTAGAAATTCTCGATAATTTTGTCTATTCAGTTTATTAGCGTGCCTTATGCGCATAGCTCGGAAATCTATATTTCTAGTTTAGGGATTTAGAAAATGGTCACTTATACATTCTAGAGAAAGGCGGTATATTTTTTTCTCAGTGTAGTTATCCATTTTAGGTCATATTACTGGAGAACCCGAGAAACATAACAAAATTAGCAAGGGCAATATACATCTAAAAACATATTTTATTAAGTATACCTAGTCATATTTCTGTACATGAAAGATTGTGTATCTAAATAAGTAGGAAAGTTAGTGCTTGACTTATAACATATTTTAAAAAAACATCGCTTTCTCAAAGAGTTCTATTCAGACGCATAACACTACATTCGCTTGAATACCGTATTGCTTTTTCTTGACTTGGTACAACTAGTTTATATGTTACCCGGTATATAGCGCTACCTGTTTCGAAGAAAACATATGTGGATCTTTTTGCCCGCTAGGATCATTTTAGGCTACCATCCTCTATACTTTATTATTATTTAGATACCATTAAAGATAAAGGCATAATAATATTAGTACTAAAACCACAAAAAAAAAAAAAAAAAAAAAAAAAAACCTGATACTTTTAAAAAGAACGAATTTATTGTACATATTTGAGTATCATGGTTTCAAAAAGAAAAGAAACTCAGTTTTGAAATAGCGTATTTTCAATAAAATGGAGCGATGGCGCTCATAACATGCTTTTAGCTTTTTGTCAAACCGCTATTTTGTAGTATATTGATATCATAATTTTGTAAGTTTTCAAACGAATATACATATATATATATATATATATATATATATATATATATATTTTTATTTATCTATCTTTTTTTTTTCTTTTTTTCTTGTATTGTACTTACAAAACGGATTATGCATCATGTACACCTGTACGACATTTTTATATTTTGCATATTAATGCATAAAAAAACGTATTTTATATTTAATATGCCTATTTAACAAAATTCATCTGAAAAAAAAAAAAAAAAAATCTTCGAAAGTCGCATTTAGAGGTCCATATTTTTACTTTTTACACTTATTTCACTTATTGAGTCGCTTTTATGTAATCTTGTTATTCTCAGTAGTCAAATATAAAATTGGTATGGAACCTTAATTGATGACTAATTTCTCGGTTGCACAAGGGATGAAATATTAGTTTTGTTTAGAACCTTAAAAATTTGTTAGAAATGCTTATGCGTAGTCAGCAAAGAACCTTTAATGAAACCTTTGACTTCATTTTATGGTAAGCATTTAACTAAGGGAGGACGTATTTCTTATTTTGTTTCATAAAAAATTAATTTATTTAAAAAAAAATCTTTTAAAACCCTAATTCTTAATGTATCATATAACATAAATCTTTTCGAAGTTATGATTTTGCAAAATTTTGTATTAAGGTGAAATGAACTTTTATAAACCACGAAAGTCTAGGTGGTAAAGCAGTCGAAAATTCGATACATGCTTGACCGAGTTAGAAAAAAAAAAATCTGAGGCATTTGATCCATTGACCGATGCATTGCTATGATTGGCCATTAGTTATTGCTCTGGTTGTGCCATCTATCGGTCATTACAAACGTAAATATGCATATATATATATATATATATATTGTAAATAACTGCATATTTGTTTTAGAATTATAAAAATATGCATACAATATTGCTCTCTGCAAACAATTTTTTAAGTTTGAGTTTTAAAAAATATTTTAAATATGTTTGTGTACTACTTTGTGAATTTGTCGATGAGTTATTTTTTATGAAACATTTTTTTTTGTTTGAATACTAAATTTTTGCCTTAAATTTCAGCATTCGAACATAAAAAAAAAAAAAAAAAAAAAAAAAGGCTTCTTTAAAAAAAAAAAAAAAAAAAAAAAAAAAGGCTTCTTTAAAAAAAAAAAAAAAAAAAAAAAAAAAAAAAAAAAAAAAAACCTCTTCAAAAATTCTTAGGATACTGCGTAATCAACGAAAATTTTTCTTTTATCAATTGACACCTTTTCTACTAATTATCTGCAAAAATTAACACTCTGGACATTCGGGGTATCGAACGCTCGATCACCGCGTTACTAATATGGCGCTCTAACTGCCTCAGCCACGAAGAGTCAAACGAAAAAGTTTATATTTACCTTAAAATGGAGGCGCATTTTTTATTATCTTGAGATTCACAAACATACCGTAGTGAATGACAGTAAGTACCTAAGAATTTGGGGGGAAAAAATTGAAATATGTCGAATAGACTAGCACGGATAAACTAATTATTACTTTTAAAAATCATCTTAGTAGTATGCAGGTCATGGATTTATAAAAATTTTACTAATTACACTATGGAATCCACCAATAAACAGTAAAAAATAAGGTCTCCATTGATTTAAGTAAAGCTGTAGTAGGTAGCAATATTCTTATGGGGAAATTAAATAATCGTGAAATTTGGAGACATTTTACAGAAATGTTGTGTAAATGAAATAATTACAGGTGGACCTACTCTTAGAAACATTACTTCGTTGTCATTTACAAGGACGTTCTCAATAAAATTCGTCATCATATTTGAAAGAGCCTTGCAGTATTTTATGTTAATACATATACTTATATGTGATTACTATAGAAGAGCAAGACATGACAAAATTTTGATCGCTGTGTATCTATAAAGATAACCCAGACTATAATAAAATATTCCACAAAAACGCATTTAACTTATTTTAAGCTACATAATTAGTCATTTATAAATAATATTTAAAAAAGTTTTTCCGAATAATTTAATAGTATCTCTCTAATGAAACGAAAACTAATTTTCAAATTATTTATATAATGATGCAACTATTATATTTAAGCCAAATACATTTTTAGATTTATCACTAATCACTTGCCATGACTTTAAATTTGTATACATTTTTAAATCCGAAAAAAAAAAAAAAAAAGTCCGCTGAAAAAGGAAAACAGCTACAATCGTAACAAAAGCTTCGCAACACTTTATCATTGCCAGAACTGAGTATGAATTTTTCATCAGTGTCACATTCAATTCTTTATGGACATAAATTTTCCTGCCACGTGAACGATCTCCAACTTCCGGTAAAATTACTGCTTTGTGTTTTATTTATACAAAGCTTTGTCCTCCACCATCACATTGTTCACTTGCTTCATGCACTGTCTTTCAGCATACATTCAAAATATATGCGTTGAATAAAATGAAAAAAGAAACATGATGAAACAATGCAAATTACCTTGTTTCTGTTAATTTCTACTTTTCTATTCCCTAACATCACAATAATTAATTTGCTTAAGTCAAATCAGTCTCCTTTATTAATTTCGCAGTGAGTTGTTTTGTTTCCTTGGAATACTGCATCATGAAATTTTATATGATTGTTTCGTTAAGCATTTATAATTATAACATAATTAGATTTAGTAAGATAGTTAGTATAATTATTATAATGATACATTACTGTTAAATTAAAAAGAATAATAATAATGATTTTTAGTAACTTGTAGTAACATAGTAACATAATGATATTTATTTTTTACGAAATCACGTAGTGTTGTAAGTACTCTAAACGTACGCCAATGATTGTTGCGTTAAGCATTTATAATAATAACATAATTAGATTTAGTAAGATAGTGAGTATAATTATTATAATGATATATTACTGTTACATTGAAAAAAAATTTGTTGATTTTTAGTAACTTTTAATAACATTGTAACATGAGATTTATTTTTTTGTGAAATCATGTAGTGTTGTAAGTACTCTAAACGTACTTTAATGATTGTTTCGTGAAGCATTTATAATAATAACATAATTAGATTTAGTAAGATTGTTAGTGTAACTATTATAATGATATATTACTGTTACTTAAAAAAAATTATCATTTTTAGTAACTTGTAGTAACACAGTAACATAATGAGATTTATTTTTTACGAAATCATGTAGTGTATATCATGTAAGTACTCTAAATCATAGAATATATTACATTAAAAATAATATATTACAATTAGAATTTAAGACATACGATGACATTATAATTTCTTTCATTATGAGAATAAAATGAAATGCATAGCTTTTATACATATAAAAAAATTTTTAGTGTGATTTTTTTTTTTTTTTTTTTTTTTAACTGTTCTTATTGTTTATTAAGAAATATTAGTAGATTTTCTTTTTATATGAGTAATGGAACTAACACAAAAATATTGAAACTTCTACATAAATATAAGGATGTGTATTTAAAAAAAAAAAAAAATAACCAAGCAATGCACTGAATTTATAAATACAGGATAACACGGACTCTGTCGTAAATATATGTGGTATGTTACGGAAATCCCTCCACCAGGGGTCGCTGTGTGTCAGGACACGGCGATACATGTACTGTTTTCAGTAAGTGTGTGGCAGGCAACGGTAAAGGAAGGATCTAAATAGGAGATCCTAAATATTTCAACTTGTAATATATGTATATAGATCAGATGTAATTACATGTAAATAGTCATTAAATCATCTTAGTTAAGAAAGACGGAATGTTTGTTTTGCACCTGACATATTTATTTTTACCACTGAACTATCGGCAAAATTTGGTGCATACGGCTCGCGAAAATGGTTTATTCGAAACAAAAAGGTTTTATTATGTCATAATGCCAATGATAAAAAAAGAAAGCAATTATCTACTGAAGTAAAAATGATGACTCAGCTCATATCATAGATCAACGAAATGGAAATAAAAATAGAAAAACAACATCTTCAAAAATGATGTTTAACGGAATCTGAGTCGAAAAAGGAAAATAGATGTGTTTTTTTGAAAACGGAAGTAATCTACATTTTTTTGTTATTTATGCTTTCATTTGGATAACGTATTAGGAGGTAAGCTGTTTTAAAATTAATAATGGATAAATTAACTAAAATTGTTGAAAAGAGAAGCTCTGTACGAGCTAGTATTACTAAATTAATAAAAAAAGTACAAGCGTTAGATTATGAAAACGAAACTTTCGATTCTTTAAATGAGTTATTAGAAACTTTAGATATCAAATCTAAATTATTGAAAGAGTATGATGATGAAATAGAGGATCTTATTAATGATCCTGTTAAATTTAAAAGTGAAATAGCTCAAGCTGAGGAATATGAAGATAAAATTATTTCTATTAAAATTAAACTTAAATCTAAAATTAAAGAAATAAACAATAAGAAGCAAAATCTAAGTACAAATGTAAGTACATCAAGCTGTACAGAACATAATTTTTCGGCATTGAAATTGCCACGGTTACAGGTTCCACAATTTTCTGGTTCTGGTATTTCAAATTTCATGGAATTCCTAAATCGTTTTGATAACGCGATAGGGTCGAACGAATCCCTGAGTAAAATTGAGAAGTTTCAATATTTAAAAAGTTTGCTTACTCCCCCTGCTTATAATGTCGTTGCGGGATTCGAGTTAATTGAAAAGAATTATGATTCTTGTTTAGAACTTTTAAAACAACGCTACGGGCGTACTGACTTTATTATTAATTCATACATGTCTAAATTACTTAATTTAGAACCAGTGAGGAATTCATCAAACATTAAAGGCTTGCGTAAATTATATGATGAGATAGAGATAAATATAAGGAATTTACGCTCGTTAAATGTTACTGAAGGCTCATACGGTCATTTATTAAACCTCCTACTTCTTAAATTACTACCCCAAGATTTGGTTTTAGATTTTCATAGAAAAAGAAATAAGGAAATTAATTGTGAAGTTTCAGAAATAATGACGTTTTTAAGAAATGAAGGGGAATCGCGTGAAATTTGTGAAACCGTAACAAATTCTTTTAAGGATAATGAAAATAAGCGTTCCGCTTTTCAGGGTTATCAAACAGGACAAACATATCAAAAAAACTTCTCCAAACATAAAAATATACCAACCGCAGCAACATTACTCACACAAATAAAAAATTCATGTATTTTTTGCGACTTAAATTCTCATGATTCTGTAAATTGTAGAAAATTAGATATAGAACAAAAAATAAACAAACTTAAGTCTGAAGCTCGGTGTTGGTTATGTTTTAAACAGAAACACATAAGCAAAGTATGTAGGTCAGGTATTGTTTGTAAAATATGTTTTTCTAGATTTCATCACGAGTCAGTTTGTAGAAAAAATTATAAATCTTCGAATTTATCGGTAGAGCGCAATAGAGAAAATTGTAAAAATTCACGTAGTTTAAATTATAATGAAAACGAAAATGAACGGGATAACTCTAATGTTTCTGAAGTGATTTCTTCTATTTCTCAATGTAATTTAAATACAAATTGTTCTAAAAATGTTTATTTGCAAACGTGCACTGTTATTGCTAAATCGGAAAATAAATCTTGCTTATCTAGATTAATGTTTGACTGTGGAAGTTCGAGATCATTTATTAGTGAAAAATTGGCGAATGATTTAAAATTAAAAACCATTCGTAATGAATCTTTATCAGTTTATTCTTTCGGAATGAAATGCCCAACCGATAAAATTTATCGAGTTGTTGAAGTAACACTGGAAAGTACAAATTCTTCTTTTCAAAAAACACAGGAATTATTTGTTTCTCGCACTATAACGGGCGCTACTGTGAAATATCCTGATTCAAAAATAAAAGATTTAATGCAGAAACGGAATTTGAAGTTGGCTGATTCAGATAGCTCGGATAACAATATTAACATCCTCTTAGGGGCCGATGTTTGTTGGGAATTAATTTATGGGGAAAGGGTACCTATAAATAAACATTTGTCAGCTTTGAATAGTGCATTTGGATGGCTGATTATTGGATCAGACGATATTGAAAGAAGTTGTTCTGAAAATATGATTATTGTAAATAATGCTATTTTAAATGATTTAAGATTGTTTTGGGAAATTGAGGAATTTCCGAATAAAACCAAAAATCTATCGGAAAAGGATAATCAGTTAATTAAGGATTTTGAGGATTCTTTAAAATTTAATGGGGAACGGTATGTGTGTAGATTAATGTGGAAAGATAATACAGGACCCCCGTTAAAATTGGACTCTAATTATGAGGTCGCGAGCAAACGTTTCAATTCATTAAAATTTAAATTGAATAAAAATCCTGAAATTTTTGATCAGTATAAGGAAATTGTATCGGATCAATTGAAATGTAAAATTGTAGGAAAATGTACTGACGAGGATATAAATTCAGGTTATTATATGCCCCACAGAGCAGTAATAAGGGATGACAAAGAAACTACTCGCGTTCGGATGGTTTATGATTGCAGCTCTAAAGCAAATGAAAGTAAAAATTCTTTAAATGATTCTCTTGAATCGGGAGTTAATCTGTATCCAAATTTATTGGATGTTATACTTAAATTTCGGGAAAATCAAGTTGCATTTTGCGGAGATCTAGAGAAAGCTTTTCTTATGATTGAAATTGCGGAAGAGGATAGCGAATATCTAAAATTTTTGTGGTTTCCGGACGAGCCCGATAATCCGGTACAGACACTTCAACTTAATCGTTTACCCTTTGGGTTAACGACGTCTCCATTTGCGCTAGCTTGCGTTTTGAAATTTCACATAGGGAAATATAAAGAGGATTATCCTAATTGTTATGAAATGTTAAATTCTTTATATGTTGACGACTTGTACAGTGGAGCTAAAACTGCGCAGGATGCTTATGAGTTAACCTCTTTGGCAATAGAAATATTACGCGCTGCTGGATTTAAACTCCGGAAATTAAAAACTAATTGTGATGAGTTGAAGCAACTTTGGCATGAAAATGGGTATGAGAAAAATATGGATTTCGGGCAAGGAGAAGGATTTTTGGGATTAAAGTGGGATCCAAGTGAGGATAAAATTAAATTAGATTTAAGGGATGTTCGGGATTCCTTGGAATTTGAAATCACCAAACGACATGTATTGAGAATAATTTCTAAGATATTCGATCCTTGTGGACTAATTAGTCCATTCATAATAAGAGTTAAAATTCTTATTCAAGAATTGTGGGAAAGAGGTCTACTATGGGATGAAAACTTACCACATGACTTAGAAAAAAAGTGGAGATCATGGTGTTCTGAACTTTCTGAATTAGAAAATTTTAGCATCGAACGTAAACTTTTTTCAATGGAAAATGTTAATGAAATTTCGCTTCATGTTTTTGTTGATGCCAGTCCTAAAGCGTATGGAGCTGTAGCGTATTTTCGATATTTAACAAGTGAAGGAAAAATTAACATAAGTTTTGTGATTTCAAAAAGTAAAGTTGCTCCTCTAAAAAGTTTAACTTTAGCCAGATTAGAATTAATGGCAGCACTTGTAGGTGCTCGTTTAGGAAATTATATTCAGACAATTTTTCCAGCCATTACTCAAAAAATCCATTTCTGGAGCGACTCCAAAATTGTTCTTCATTGGGTAAAAAATTCATCCAAGGTTTGGAAACCATTTGTCGCCAACAGAGTGGCTCAAGTGCAATCACTTTCGCTTCCTGAATGCTGGAATTTTTGTAGTGGATCAGAGAACCCTGCAGATCTTACTACTAGGGGAGAATCAGCGAAAAATATTATTTCGAATTCTTTGTGGTGGACGGGCCCTCCTTGGTTGTCTCAACCCGTTCACTTATGGCCTGATCCAATTAACATCTGTCAACCAGATGACAGTAATGTTGAACAATTAATTTCTAAAGAGCTACGAGGTGTAGCAGTAAATACTGTCTGTTCTACTAATCATTATTCTCTCTTAAAGATCATTGAAGTAAATAAATACAGTAACTTGTCTCGACTTTTGCGCGTGACAGCTTGGGTAAAAAGGTTTGCCCACAATGCCAATCCTGGTCACGGCACCAAATGCCGGGGACCTATATGTGCTTCGGAACTTAAGGAAGCCTTTGACTCTTGGATTAAGACAATTCAACAGGAGCATTTTGGGAGTGAAATTCAGCAACTTCTCTCCCAGGGTACTGTAAATAAAAACTCACGAATTTACGATTTGAATTGCGAACTTAACCAAAATAACTTTTTGTGTTTGAAAGGACGCTTGCAATTTTCAAGTAATGATGAGCAGGCCAAACACCCCCTGCTGCTTCCTAACAATGATAAATTTGTTGAATTACTCGTCTTTGATGCTCATATAAAAATGGGCCATTTGGGTGTAGATGCTACTTTAACTCACCTAAGAGAACGATTCTGGATTCTTAAATGTAGACAGTTCGTAAAAAGAGTTCTAAAAGACTGTTTGATCTGTAGACGTTTTTCAGTGAAAGCTGGTAATCAGGTGGTAGCTCCTCTACCTCCTGACAGAATTCAGGAACATCCCCCTTTTGATGTTTCTGGTATAGACTTTGCTGGACCCTTTTTTACTATTGACTGTAAAAAATGTTATTTGCTTATTTTTACCTGTGCAGTTACAAGAGCTGTACATTTGGAATTAGTTGTTGATATGAGTACAGATTCATTTTTATTAGGTTTAAGACGTTTTATTTCTCGTAGAGGGTTATGTTCAGTTATATATTCTGATAATGCTAAAGCCTTTAAAAGGGCAAAAGGTGAACTAAAAAAATTGTGGAGTGAAATTGATAAACCTGAGGTAAAAAATTTGTTTGCCTCTAAAGGTATAGAATGGAAATTTATTGTTGAAAGGAGTCCTTGGTGGGGAGGCTTCTGGGAAAGGCAGATACGTACAATTAAAACTTGCTTGAAGAAAATTATTGGTAAATCTTCTCTTTCTCTTAAAGAATTAGAAACAGTTTTTCTAGAAATTGAGGCAATGATTAATTCTAGACCTATTACGTATCTGTATAGTGAACCATCAGAACCTTCCCCACTCACTCCTTCTCACTTTCTAGTTGGAAAAAGATTGATTTCTTTACCTGTAACTAAGGTTAAAAAAGACGAATTAATTGTAAGCAGAAATTCTTTGGTAAAAAGATATAAATATCAGCAAACTCTTTTAACTCATTTTTGGAATAGGTGGAGAAAAGAGTATTTGCTTAATCTTAGATCTGCTTATATATCTCCACAACCAGGTAAGATTTCATCATTCAAAGTAAATGATGTGGTTTTAATTAATGATGAGCGCTATCCTAGAAACATATGGATGATGGGTAGAATATTAAATGTATATCCAGGACGAGATGGTAAAATTCGTTCTCTTCTCATCAAAACCCCTAAAGGTAATATTAAGCGCTCAGTTCAACTTGTATATAATTTAGAAATTAATCCTTAATAATAAACTGAATAAGTAAAAATTGTTATTTTATGTATAATGTTGATTATTATTTATGTATATATTGCTATATGGTTACTGAAGAATTTTATTTAGATGGTTTGAATATTATTTGTAAATTTCTGTTAATGCTTAACATTATATTTTTCTTATTTTTAACTGATAGTAATTTAGATGTTCAAATTATTTTTCAATATGTGGATTTAATAATTGATATGTTATGATTGTAATTTTTTTTGGAAATTGATGGTGAACTCATGTGAGTTCGGTGGGGAGTGTTACGGAAATCTCTCCACCAGGGGCGCTGTGTGTCAGGACACGGCGATACATGTACTGTTTTCAGTAAGTGTGTGGCAGGCAACGGTAAAGGAAGGATCTAAATAGGAGATCCTAAATATTTCAACTTGTAATATATGTATATATAGATCAGATGTAATTACATGTAAATAGTCATTAAATCATCTTAGTTAAGAAAGACGGAATGTTTGTTTTGCACCTGACATATTTATTTCTACCACTGAACTATCGGCAAAATGGTAAACCAGTAACAGACGTATTCTGTGGTAAAAGAATACATCTATTACACATTTAAATGTAGTCAGTTAAAAATGCAATGCACAATACATATAAATGATAAAATAAATGTATCATACTGTAATATTTGTGATTGCTAAACAAATGCTTCTTGAAAAAGTATTTAAGTGTATTCTGTTTAATGGAAATTTCTTGTTCTTCCGGGACGTGGCTTTTTTTGTCGACTACATCGGTTAATATGGAACTCGGATAGTCCGGGCTCGAATAACCGAGTCTCCACTGTATAAAAGAATGTAAAAAGTGAATTTTTATCAATTACTTTTACAAATAAAATACTGATTTAAATACAAATTCTTTATTAATGCTAATTCTAAAAAATGCTAGTAAAAGTACTTATTCTTTACTAATTCTGATTTTACTTAAGAAAATAAGTGGTGAATATTAAACTTTTTAAATTATAAGAACATGTTTATTTTTTTTTTTTTTGGAAATGGAATATTCATTCAACACTGTGAAGATTTTGATAAACTAATGCTGCAAAGTATATAAAAAATTTATAAATAATTTTATCTCTTGCTATAAAATTTTTCATTTTTTATGATTTCACTAATAATGTAAAATTCTTATTGATTTTTTTTTTTTTTTTTTTTTTTTAGAAAGAAAAAAGAAAGAAAAAGTATTTTTGGAAGCAAATATTTAAAATTTAATTAATTGTAGAAGTAGAAGCAATTTCGATAATCCGAGAATGAAAGTGTATCTCAACGGTGTACTAAAAGTGAATGGTTGCTGTGCATTCAGTCATATATTAAACAATTAATTAAAAAAAAAAAAAATCGAAAGTGATGCATCAAAATGTTACTATATATGCGTGTAATTGGATAAAAAATATTTATTGGCTTAATAGAAGATTTTACATCAAAATGAGTATTTCATTGACTTGTGATTAATACTTTAAATTTGGTTTTTACTGACGCAACTTGTACTTACTTTTAACATTACTTTTTCTGAGTAAAACTTTTACACAATTTAAATATAAAAAACTTTTTAAAAAATTACTATTTGAAATTTCCAGTAGAAAAAATAAAAGTACTAGCTGGTAGCTATACTGATGTAAGTTTTAGTTCCATCTATTAAACCTAAGCATGGGTCCGTAGAGCAGATAATTCACCTTAACGTCTACACTAATACTAAAATAAGTAAATTTCCCATGAGTAACCGGACTGTTTTTGATTTGAGATCTTTTGCCAAATATTTCAAAAAGTTCTAAACGAATTATCTTGAAACTTTAGGAGAGTTAGAACTCGTACATAGACAGGCTGACGCATCCGCCATTTTCTATCCCACAAGACCGGCTGACTATTTATTATGGGTGGTTTTTCTGCAATAAATTGCACGAATAACTCCAGAAAAGGGCACCGCCTGTTTATATTTTCTTCTAATCCAGAAAAAAGGAAAAAGTGGATTATAAATTGCAGATGTAACTCGTAAATACCCGGAGCAAGAGCACAACCTTGTACCGTAAGATTTCCCTTATTTTCAAATTATTTCATTTTATTTTCAAAGTTGTTTGACAAATTTAATATGAATGTACTGTTTTTTTAAGTTATTGTTTTAAATTCTTTTAAAATTAACTTTAATATTCCATTTATTTTAACTTCAAGGGTTGCAGTTTTGAGAATGTTGGCGATGTTCTTAAAATTGCCAACTTGTTTGTTTCGTGATAAGAAGTTCTAGCTCACTTGATCTGTATAGAAGTTTAAAAGCAATAACAACGCTAATCAGGTAACCTAGCTTTTTCTACCGCCTACACTTTCCCAGACGGGATAGAAAATGGCGGACACTGCGCCAGCTCTTATCATATAGGAGTCTTAAGGAGAGTAAAGAAATTGTTATACCGCATATATATTTCAGCAAGAGATTTGCACAGAAAGCAACAAAGAGACCAGTGGTATGTATTTAAAAAAAAAAAAAAAAAAAAAAAAAGCAAAATATTAAGGATTAGTCAGTAGAACATAATGTTTAAAATGCGTCCTGGCTGTAGAATGTGATTGCAAGGCTTCTTTAAATTATCTGCATTCATTTGTACCAGACTAACTGCTATAATCACGAAAATAAAATGGTTTCTTTACAAAAAAAAAAAAAAAAAAAAAAAAAAAAAACTTAGGTTTGATGTAAATTGATTTTTTTTTTCTTTTTACTTTGAATATTACATTAGATTCAACATACTGTTATCGAAATATAAAGCATATTAAATATCAAATAAAATGTAATGACCGGCGACTAATTCTTGATACATATATCATATCAATCTTTACTCTTGAATTAATTGTTATATCGACACGAAGTATGACTATATACTGTTGAAAATATTTACAAACGTATAAGCTAATAAAAAAACGAAATTATCTCAGATGCCTCCTGTGCATATTACCCTTCTGTCTCGAAGAAAAATCTTAACTGGTTAAAATGTCGCTTCTTCTGTTCACATCAGAATGAAGGGTTCATTGAGTGAGGAAAAAAAGAGTGTTTGGTTGCATGGCATATACTTTGAACTTTTTGTTTTCACTAATATTAACAATTTTTTTTTTCTATAATTTATTAGCCAAATGTAAGCAGAATTTGTCAGATAATATAGTAAAAATTAAAAAAAAAAAAAAAAAAAAAAAAAAAAAAAAATGCAATAGAACGAACAGAATTTCAGTTGATTTTGAGATTTTTTTCTGTACGTGTTATCGAATATTTGGTCTAATTTTTCATTCTGAATCCTGTTTTCACCATAGAAATACTCTTTTAAGCGATACAGAAAATAAGCATAGTTATTTTGCTTCTGTCTCAGAATTTATTTAGTTTGAAATTACACACAAATGCTTTTTTTTTCAAATGTCCCTGTTGGATTAAAAGTAAAAGTTTTCTAATTGACCAAATTTTTCTAAAGAGATTCTATTAAAATAATGTGTAATTTTTAAAATTTAATGTTTAGAAATTTTTCTTCTTCATTTTCTTTTTCTTTTCTTTTCTTTTGTTTCTTTGTTTCTTTTTTGTTTCTTTTTTTTTTTTTTTAATGCATTTTTAAAACTTACATTGCTTATTTATCTTTATTAGTTAATGAATTAAACCCCATCTCAATCTTTTTAGAATCCCTATGTATTTTAATTATAATAACATATTTAACCAATTGAAATTACTTTTTGATTAAAAATATCGTTTATTATTATTTGTTAACATGATTGTATGTAGATATTTTAAATAAGATCGTATAAATGCAGTAATTAAATTTAAAAATATATATTTGGTAATTTTTAACAGCTTTGAGACTTAGCTACAATTATTTTTTTCTCGAATGATTAATAATAAATATATCAATTCAGAGTAACAATGCAAAATATGTTGAAAGCATAGGTCACCACAAACGTCCACGCCGGCTCTAGGATTCGAACCTAGGACATGACTTCCCAGATGGCAACGCCATACACACCAGACCACCAAGCCTGTCAAAAAATGTATAATTAATTTTATTCATTTTAGAGAAATAGTTAATTATGTAAAGATATATCAGGCAACAATCAATTTTCTTTATATATAAAAAAAGTGTGATTTAGAAATTACTAGCAGTACATAATTATTGTTGAAATACTTGGGATATTTTATTAATGAATACTTTGTCATGATTTAATATTTCATCGTTTGGTTTGAAAACTTTACTAGGATAACTAGAATAATATACAATTATTTTATTGATTTATTTATTTATTAAGTAACGATGAAAACACAATATGTCAGTCCACACCATTTTGTTTTATTTATATTAATTTAATTTGCTTCTTAACGCTGAAAAAATTTTGAAAATTTGTGGTTTTATAATTTTATTCTAGTTTGGCTTAATTTAGAAGAAAAAAGAGAATTTTTTAATCAAATTATAAATACTTACATAAATTTTACGTTATTAAAAACTTTTATAATAATTTTAACAAATGCTTGTAAGGAACTATTGATTCCAGCATAAAATAATAATAATAATAATAATAACAATTAGATATCATATTTATACTTTGATTAACGAAACTAGAAACATTAATTTACCTTTTGTGGGTTACGAAGTCATGTCTATTTTAAATTTCGAAGGCGTAGCTTACTACAAAATCATTAACTACCAGGTTTCTAAGGTCTATATTTTTTTTTCACTGGTTTTTCGAATACTATATTTATATCATAATCTTCCATAGTGTGTTTCTACCTTTAATTAAAGGTGAAAATGCAATATAAATATCGCAATGGAAGAATCAGAGAAAAAAGCTGCAATCTAGCACCATTGAATTAGTATTCTGAAAACTGTATATTGTTTAAAATGTTATATTTGTTATTTTTTTTTCCGTACCATTCTCTTTTCCTATTTGAAAGATCAAAACTGCAGTGGCATGCCTTTGGACCACATTTAAGGGAGAAACCCAGGGCTTCGCAATTAGCCCATTACGCAGCTCTAGGGCAAATTAACCAACCCATCCTAACCAATAATATATACATATTTAATATTACAAGTATCAATATTTAATTATTGCTTAACAGAGATACAGATAATTATTATCATAATAATAATAATAATAATAATAATAATAATAATAATTATTATTATTATTATTATTATTATTTAATGCCTGAAATTTAAATATTAAAATCTAAAACATTAATAAAACATTAAATTTCAGTGTTTCAAATGAATGAACCATGATAAAATATACATGTATATATTCAAAATTTTCAACTGCTTTTTAAATGTAATTATTCTAGTGTAAACACATTTTATAATACTTGATGTATCTGTTTGTTTATATTCATAATTTTACAAATACTTTTCATTATTCGGTTAATAAAACACATTCGTAATTCCTTCGAATCATATTACAATAGTATATTCTGATTATTATTAATTGAATAAATAATGTGCATAATTATTATTAATGAAGGTTACATATAACAAACACATTTCAGGAATTTCTAGCTGCATTCAGCACAAACTTAATGGATCCTGCCTCTTTAGTGAGCTTTAAATGCGTAAATGAGCAAGCATTGAAGGATTCAATCTACTCCAAACTCAGCGATTGATTAAATGTGTATCTTGATTGATTAATAATGTGAGTGATTCTGTTAATTATTGGTACTGCTGATTACGTGGGTAGAGGTACCGTGATTGATATTATCCAATAACGTTTATAATTAGACTTGTTCATTAAATATTTAGCCTTATCCGGCTATCTTATACCCTTTTTTTTTCTCTCTTACAGTTGCAATTGCTTTTATTTGAATGTTAAACAATTTTAGATGCATTTTCAAATTAATTAATATTATTACTTTCTTATATATTCAACAGAAGAAAGTATTGGTTTCATACAATTTCGTAAAAATTGGTTTCATAAAAACCAGGAATGCTTGTATACTTATATACATTAATTTATTATAATTTAACAAGAAAATGAACTATTTCTAAAAAAATACTTAAAACAACTATACTAGACTTAATATAAAACTTTTATTTTACGATGAACAAAATAACATTATCAGATGACCTAAATAATGCAGGAGTTATCTATTTGACTTATTAAATTACTGTGCATTCATATAATTGGCTTGAATTTAACATATTAGAAATTCATATATTGAATAAGTTGCATTAAATATGTATGGGCATTTTGTTTCACTTTTGCATACAAAACAGCTAAAATATTTCATAGATATAAACCCAGTAATATATCTTCTTCTAAACATACATTTTTAATATTCTTGTATTTTAGTTTCAAATATTTTCTTTCACAAACATTTTACGTATATGAATTTGCTCAAAATATCAGTTTCATATTGTATGTTATACTAAGTCAAGTATTCTAACTGGCAAATAAACATACTACGCGAAGTATATTTCCTATTTAGAGATGAAATTTTAGTTTAGAAATCTTCTGCTATCAGAATGTTAAAAATATTCTTTGATATTATCATAGTGCTGATAAGATAGTGCTGATAGCATAGTGCTCCATAGATCACTTTTGATTTACAAATCTCTCTGCGGTCTATTTCATTATTATTGGATTAAGAAATAGTGATTTGGAAATAAATTCTTTGGCTCTGAAACAACACAATTACAGTTATATAGGTTGGTTCAAAAGTTGATGTCCAAACCGCGCGTGTGGATGTCTCAAGTCATGATGAAAAAGAATTACATAGGAAGTTGGGTCGAAAATGCGACTGTAACCCGCTAGAGAGCGATAAGCTCTCGTGAACTTGTACGCACAGGAAAAAAAAAATAAATAACTGACGATTTGAAACATGCATCGCGCCAATGGGGCACATTTTGAGCACTTCGTATAATTTGTAGCATTTTTCTTTTTGTATTTCGTACTTTGATTACGTATTTTGAAAAATAAAAGTATTTTTACATCGTTTGTTTTCTTTTTTTTTCTTTTTTTTTTTTTTTTTTTTTTTTTTTTTGCGTGACTTTTGAGATGCAATTGACGATTGTGATGATCACTATCAAGATGATGACTATCAAGATGTGATGATGGCTATCAAGATGCAACATCATTATGGCTATCAAGATGATATAACTATTGTGATGGAGATGATGATGACTGTCAAGACGATATCACTATTGTGATGATGACTATCAAGATGGAATTGACACAAGTGACGATTTAAAGCATGAATCGCGGTCAATGGGGCACATTTCGAGCACTTCTTATGATTTGTAGTATTTTTCCTTTTGTATTTTGTAATTCGATTACGTATTTTGTAAAATAAAAGTGTTTTTACATCGTTTGTTTTCTTTTCTTTGCGTGACTATCAAGATGCAATTGTAATGTCATGATCGCGTCTCCAACCCCTAGTTCCTATGTAATTTTTACTCCTCATGATCTGACACACTCACACGTGCCGTTTGTGTATGATCTTTTGAAGTACCCTGTGTAATAGCATAAAATTTTTGAACATCAGTTATTAAAACATGAATAATTTCAAAGAATATTATGCAAATTACACCTATTGCACAACAATTTTTATTATAAATAGTATTACATACAATTACTAGAATAAATTTCTGTGCATAAATGAAAACTAGTATGTTGTAGCCACCACATGACTTTCTTCTATATTTTTCTATAAAAATTCACTCAGTAAAAATAATTTATTAAAATAATTATTTCAAAACATTACCTTCCATGATAATGCAGACGATTTCCGTCTTAGAGAAGTAGTATTACATTAAATATTAAAAAAAAGTCAATTTTATTCCCAATATTACATTTTTTTTTTTTTTTTTTTTTTTTTTGTTAAAAATGAAAAAAAATCGATAACGTTATTTTAAATTATCGCAGATCGATGGTTCAACCATTCGTTTTAAAGGTATTGGCGAGCTGTTTTGAAAGATACCCATCATGAAAATTTACTACCCTCGAGGGGGGAGGCGAGGCTCCTACATAAACAATTTATTTTTCCTAGTTGAATATCTCTACTACAAATATTTCTTTTAAATTTCATAATGATTATTAAAAAATAATTCTCTTTATGCATATTTAAACAAAATTTTGTCCTATACCACCATGTTAAATTTTAGAAAAAGCGACATAGCAACGCAAGCTGTTGTACAATTTTTACCAAAAGTTGATAGGCACTAATTTATGTCAATGTGTAAGTACATACCAATTTGTATGAAATTCTGTGCAGTAGCACCTGAGATACAGTCGCCACAAAATTTTGTCACACACACACAGAGACAGACAGACAGACATTTTCTAAAAATGGTCAAATCGTGTTCTTAACTCTCAAAACTTGTATCAAAAACCCAAGGTCGAAAATTTTTACGAATCCAATACTTTCTTCTATTGAATATAGAAGAAAGAAAAAAAAAATGGAACATAAAACAAAAAAGACTAGTATGTTGTGGCCACCACCAGACTTTCTTCTATATTTTCCTATACAAATTCACTCAATAACAATACTTAAAAAAAAAAAAAAAAAAAAAAAACTTTTTTTTTTTTTTTTTTTTTCTTTTGTTAAAAGTAAAAAAAAAAAAATCGATAACTTTGTTTTAAATTATCACATATTTATAGTTCAACCATTCGTTTTAAAGGTATTGACGATAAATTTCGAAAGATACCCATCTTGAAAATTTACCCTTCCCCCTCCCGGGGGGGGGACCGATGACCCCACATGCACAATTTTTTTTCCTAATTACTACTAGTATTATCAATAATTCATATTAATTTTACAATCACAAGTTAAAAATAACTCTCATTATGCACATTTATACGAAATTTTGTCGTATATACTGCCGTGATAAAAGTTTACAAAAAATACGATCATATGTAATGCGATTGATCCCCAAATCGAATCAGCACCAGTTTATGTCAGGGGCCAACTAAATACCAAGTTTGGTTAAATTTCTTTAAATAAAAAAATAAAAATATATACGATTTTTTTTTTTTTTTTTTTTTTTGTTAAACGTAAAAAAAATCAATAACTTTGTTTTAAATTATCACAGATTTATAGTTCAACCATTCGTTTTAAAGGTATTGACGAGACCTTTCGAAAGATACCCATCTTAAAAATTTACTCCCCTCGAGGGAGGACTTCCCCCCCCCAGGGGGGTTGACGAGGCTCCTACACTTACATAATTTTTTTCCCAGTTGACTATCTCTATTATAAATAATTCTTGTAAATTTCATAATGATTACTAAAAAATAATTCTCTTTATGCACATTTATACAAAATTTTGTCCTGTATCACCATGTTAAAAATTTAGAAAAAAACGGCATGGCAACGCAACCTGTAAGATAATTTTTACCAAAAGTTGATAGACACTAATTTATGTCAAGGTGCAACTCCATACCAATTTGTATGAAATTCTGTGCTGTAGTTCCTGAGATACAGTTGCCACAAAATTTTGTCACACACACACACACACACACACAGACAGACAGACAGGCATTTTCTAAAAATGGTCAAATCGTGTTCTACAGCTCTCAAAACGTGTAAATCCATCAAAAACCCGAGGTCGAAAATTTTTACGAATCCAATACTTTCTTCTATTGAATATAGAAGAAAGTAAAAAAGAATTCAAAAATAAACAATTTATAATCCTAATTTAAATATAAAATATTGATAACTTTATAAGATCAATTGAATAACGACATGATTATAAATTTGAAGATAAATATTCAATAAAGTTAGATTTAGATATAAGATCAATGTAATATGGAGGTGATCGTTAATTTCAAGATAAGTAGTAAGTAAAGTTAGAATTAGATATAAGATCTGTTGAATAATGAAATGATTGTTAATTTCAGTATAAGTATTTAGATAAAAGTTAGAATTAAGTTTATTGATCTTTTGGAGGGTATTTTGGGTGTTTGTGAAATAGTTTTCTCTCCTAGTTACGGTCTGAATAATTCAATGATAATATATTATAACAGATAAATATGTATATCTTTGTCATCTTATAAAATTATTGTTCGATTATATTATATTCGAACATTTAAAGAGGATGTACATGTTTTAAAAATATTAAAACTGATTATTATTTTTTTTCTTTATTTCTTTCTTTAATAAAAGTGTGATAATTGAAATATTCTGTACGGAGAATAATTTTACAATCGAATTTCCCTACTTGTTGGGCATATAACTAAATTGCTAGCGTATTTATTGCATTATAAAACGTTACAATCAATACTTTATTTACGATATAATATAATGTTAACATTACGATTCATTATGACAACATAATGCAAAAAAAAAATCAGTAATATAAAAACATATGTAATGAACAATTTGATCTGACCATTAAGGGGACTGTGCTCCTTTGTTTTGGTACCAGTGTAGATTTCATATAAAATCTTATATTTCAATGTAATATTTATAAATTGAACTATATTAGGTTTGTATAATAAAATATATATTCTGGCAACAATGTTTAAGGATTTTGATATACTTTTTACGGAATTGAAATTTTTAAATTGCAATTTCTAAGTTCGAATTTTTTTCATGAATTCATGACCTTTAAAATGCCAAAACTTCTATGGATATTTAAGAAAAGACTTAATAATGTTTTGGATTTTAATAGAAACTACTTAAAAGAATTAGGGACTGATTTTTTAATTTATTAATTAATTTTTGTAAAAAATTAAAAAGTTCATATCTATATAAAATTTTGCAAAAATAACATGATTTTTGTTATATTTTAATTTTTAATATTTCTTCTTCTAAAGGTATTGTAAAATCCATCCCTATATATTTTAAGTAGGTTTTATTAAACATCGAAAATACTAAGTCTTAAATATTTGAAGAAGTTTTAACATTTTGAAAGTCATATGTTCATGGAAAAATGCAAACTGAGAAAATGCAATTTAAAGATTTAAAAACTGTAAAAAATCTACCAAAAATCATAAGAATTGTTCCCAGAATATACGAGGGGTGACTGAAAAGTTCTTGGCCTATCAATGAAACTAAGTCTGGAGATAAATCCTTCTTTTGTCTGCAACGAAACGTTATGTCACATGCCTGTCTGCTATCACAACATCCTGGATTGCTGTGATGTTTTCCTCTGTGGAGGCAGTTGGACTTCTACTGCTAGGACAATCTTGGACTGAGCTCCTTCTTCTTCTAAATTTCGCCACCCATTTTTTAACGGTAGACAACCTATCCTGAATTTTTCTACCAAATTTTTAAAGCGTTTACGTTGCTTTCTTTAGATGTTATTGAATCACAGCTTGTTTGCTCCTTTTACCCATTTTTGAAAAATGCTATTCATTTCTCATTCAATCTTCAGTAAATTAAAAAAAAAAAAAAAAAAAAAAAAAAAAAAAAGAGAGAGATCAGTATAAAATTGGTAAAGAAACCTTGTAAAGATATGTATTGTATGTAATAGGAATAAAATACAGCCAAGACAAATATTTCATGGTTAGGCCAAGAACTTTTCAATCTCACCTCGTGCTCAACAATCTTAATATAGTTCAATTCATAAATATTAATGGAAATATGCTTTTATATGAAGGTTTCATATAAAAGCATATTTTATATGCCTTCATGTGAAAACTTCAGTGGTGTCAAGCCCCCTTAAACAAAGTAGTATGTTGTGGCCACCACAAGACTTTCTTCTATATTTTCCTATACATATTCAATCAGTAACAATTCTAAAAAAAAAAATGATTTTTTTTTCCTTTCTTTTTTTTTTTTTTTTTTTTTTGTGAAAATTAATACATATTCAATCACTAACAATATTAAAAAAAAAAAAAAAAAAATCGAATTTTTTTCTGTTTTTTTTTTTTTTTTTTTTTTTTTTGGTTAAAAGTAAAAAAAATCGATAACTTTGTTTTAAATTATCACAGATTTATAGTTCAACCATTCGTTTTAAAGGTATTGACGAGACCTTTCGAATGATACCCATCTTCAAAATTTACCCCCCCGGGGGTTACTTCCCCCCCGAGGAGGGGAAGCGATGCCCCCCCATGCACAAAATTTTTTTCCTAGTTACGTACTACTATTATCAATAATTCATATTAATTTTACAATCACAAGTGCAAAATAACTCTTATTATGCACATTTATACGGAATTTTGTCCTATGCTGCCATGTTAAAAATTTGCATAAAATGCGATTACAGCGCCACCTGTTGAGCTATTGATCCCCAAATATAATCAGCAACAGTTTATGTCGGGGACCAACTAAATACCAAGTTTGGTAAAATTTCGTTAAAAAAAAAAAAAAAAAAAAATTCGATTTTTTTTCAAAGTTTTTTTTTGGTTAAAAGTAAAAAAAATCGATAACTTTGTTTTAAATTATCACAGATTTATGGTTCAACCATTCGTTTTAAAGGTATTGACGAGATCTTTCGAATGATACCCATCTTCAAAATTTAACCCCCCCGGGGGGGTATTTACCCCCCAGGGGGGGAACCGATGCCCCCCCCCCCTATGCACAAATTTTTTTTCCTAGTTAACTACTACTATCATCAATAATTCAAATTAATTTTACAATCACAAGTTTAAAATAACTCTCATTATGCCCATTTATACGGAATTTTGTCCTATGCTGCCATGTTAAAAATTTGCATAAAATGCGATTACAGCGCCACCTGTTGAGCTATTGATCCCCAAATCTAATGGGCACCAGTTCATGTCAGGGTGCAACTAAATACCAAATTTGGTTAAATTTCATTCATATGTTCGTGAGATACAGCGTCCACAAAAAAATGATACAGACACACAGACAGACAGACAGACAGACAGACACACACACAGACAGACAGACATTTTCTAAAAACTATCAATTCGTGTTCAGGACATCCCAAAACGTGTAGATCCGTCAAAAACCGGAGGTCGAAAATTTTCGCGAATCCAATACTTTCTCTATATTACATATAGAAGAAAGTAAAAACGTTACTGACGTACATTTTCTAAATTGCATTTTAATGCACGGTTAAAAAATCTTCTAAGTGTAACGGCAAAACGATTTCTATTACTCACTACTGTACATATAATAAACGATTTTTGGTGATATTGTGGGTCAGAAGACATAAATATTACCTATCCAAACAGTTGCCTAACTTGTTTTCCATATTAATAATTTAATTATTATGTTCCAAAGAGATGTAATAGAAAATTTATATAGCAAGTTAAACTAGTATGTTGTGGCCACCAAAAGACTTTCTTCTATATTTTCCTATACAAATTCACTCAGTAACAGTATTAAAAAAAAAAAAAGATCCCCCCCCAAGTTTTTTTTCGTTAAAAGTAAAAAAAATCGATAAATTTGTTTTAAATTATCACATATTTATAGTTCAACCATTCGCTTTAAAGGTATTAACGATACCTTTCGAAAGATACCCAGATTGAAATTTTACCCCCCACCCAGGGGGGAAGCAATGCCCCCACATGCACAAATTTTTTTTTCTAATTAACTACTACTATTATCAATAATTCATATTAATTTTACAATAACAGGTTAAGAATAACTCTCATTATGTACATTTATACGAAATTTTGTCCTATACTGCCCTGTTAAAAATTTATATAAAATACGATCACTGCGTCTCCTGTTGAGCGATTGATCCCCAAATCTAATCAGCACCAGTTTATGTCAGGGGCCAACTAAATACCAAGTTTGGTTAAATTTTGTTAAAAAATAATAATAATAAAGTACGATTTTTTGACGAGACCTTTCGAAAGATACCAATCTTTAAAATTTACTCCACTCGAGGGGGGACTTCCCCCCAGTGGGGTTGACGAGACTCCTACGCACACAAACAAACTTTCCCAGTTGACTATCTCTATTATAAATAATTCTTGTAAATTTCATAATGATTACTAAAGAATAATTCTCTTTATGCACATTTATACAAAATTTTTTCCTATATCACCATGTTAAAAATTTAGAAAAAGCAGGATGGCAACGCAACCTGTAAGACAATTTTTACCAAAAATTGATAGGCACTAATTTATGTCAAGGTGCAACTACATACCAATTTGTATGAAATTCTGTGCAGTAGCTCCTGAGATACAGTTGCCACAAAATTTTGTCTCTCACACACACACATACAGAGAGAGAGAGAGACAGACTGAGAGACAGACAGACATTTTCTAAAAATGGTCAAATCGTGTTCTACAGCTCTCAAAACGTGTAACTCCATCAAAAACCCGAGGTCGAAAATTTTTACGAATCCAATACTTTCTTCTATTGAATATAGAAGAAAGTAAAAAACATCTGCAGCGGTTTACTTTCTTTCATTTTTTCTTACATTAATTTCTGAAATCTGAAACTGGCCTGCTTTCTCAGGATGCTTATTTATTTCCCTTCTGCAACCAAGTACTTACAAGCAAAAGGATACCTAAAAATAGTTTACGTAGCATATTTAAGAAAAAAAAAATCATTAGAGCCATTTCTGAGATACTGACTCTTGTTCCCATTTCCGATTTTCATTAAAACTTGTCAAATTCATCTATTGCCTGTAAATCAAAAATTACATATGAACTATTATTCAAAAGGGAGTAAAAATTGGCGTGTTTGAATAATATCCGCAGAGTCGTTTTTTTAAGAAATCCATACGCGAGACATGGAATTGATCTACGTATTCAGGGCGCCTATCAACCAACTAATGAATATGAAAGAATATCTTCAAGGGGATTTATGCAGTAACTTAGAAGGAAAAAAAGCCGTTTGAACCATTTTGAGATAAGAATTCTCGGTTCTACTTTCTTTTTTCTTTTTCTTTTTTTCTTTCTTTTCAATTTTCGCTAAAACATGAAAGAAATCATCTGTACATCGGATTTGTCTTAATTGTGAAGTTTGAATGTTTTAGTCTTTCTTTTTCTTTTCTTTTCCCTTTTTTTTTTTTTTTTTTGAGATATGAACCCACATATATGCATACATATATACGAAACCATTTTTTTTTTTACTCTAAGAACCTTAAAGCATTTAAATCAGGTGATCACTCTGAAATTTTGACCGAATACAATACTTCCATTAGCTATGGTAGTCATGCAATCGAAGTAAAATTTGAACCACACATCAGTTGGTGATGTTTCGAAATATATCAGTTATTGTTACAGGAGCTTAAACTTAACGAGAAATTAAGAGTAATGTAAGATATAGATTTCATGTTTTGAAATAAGTCGTGCTTTATATAAGCTAAAAGCATCATGCTTAGACAGAGAAAAACTCTATATTTAAAACTTATGACTAAGAATCACTATATGTATTGCATACAAAAAAAAATAATGAGGGTTTTTTTTTTTTTTTTTTTTTTTTTGAAGAAGAAGAAGAATCAGTTCTTTTTTTTTAATTATTATCTATATATATAAAAGAGCAGAGTCTGTGTGTGTGTGTGTCTGTCTGTGTGTGTGTGTGTCCGCTATAGAATCCTAGGCCGTTTCACCGAGCGGGACCAAATTTGGCACGGTTAATGTTTACGACCCGAGAAAGACAACGCCGCAAGCGATTTTACAAAATTCTCCAACCAAGGGGGGGAGGGGGGGCAAAACGTAATTTCACAAAATCCTTCATATCTCAAACAAAAAAAACAGATATCCGTAAAATTTTTGCTTTTAAATATAGCTAATACAAATGTCTAAAAATCGGTTTCTGGAAATTTTGAAATTCGGTCCCCAAGGGGGGCGGGGGGCAAAACGTGATTTCACATGCGTAAAACGTGATTTCGCATAATCCTATATATCTCAAACAAAAAAAATACATATACGTGAAATTTTTGCTCTGAAATATAGCTAATGCAACTATCTAAAAACCAAATTCTGGAATTTTAGAAATTCAGCCCCCAGGTGGGGCAGCAAGGGGGGGGGGGCTATGGAGCAAAAACAAATAGAAGTACAGTTAGGCCGTTCAAAATTGGTAGAGATAGGTTTTAAAGGCCTGCAAGACGAATGGGGATATTTTCGATTGTGTAAAGTTATTAGGAGGGGCAAGAAGGGGGGGGGGGCGGGGAGGGGTGGCAAAAAAATAAAAATAGTGTCAGATCGTTCAAAATTGGTACGTAGAGGTTTTTGATACTTACAAATCGATTGCGGATATTTTTGAATTTGTTAAATTATTAGGAAGGGCGGGTAGGGGGGTGGGGCGGTAAGGGGGGGCTATGGGGCAAAAACAACTAGAAATACAGTTAGGCCGTTCAAAATTGGTACAGATAGGTTTAAGAGGCCTGCAAGTCGAATGGGGATATTTTCGATTGTGTAAAGTTATTAAGAGGGGCAAGAAGGGGGGAGGGGATGGGGGGGGGGCAAAAAAATAAAAATAGTGTCAGATCGTTCAAAATTGGTACCTAGAGGTTTTCGATACTTACAAATCGATTGCGGATATTTTTGAATTTGTAAAATTATTAGGAGGGGCGGGAAGGGGGTGGGGCGGTAAGGGGGGCTATGGGCAAAAACAAATAGAAATACAGTTAGGCCGTTCAACATTGATACAAACAGGTTTTAAAGGCCTGCAACTGGAATGGGGATATTTTCGAAAGTGTAAAGTTATTAGGAGGGGCGAGAAGAGGGAGGGGAGAGAGGGCAAAAAAATAAGAATACAGTTAGATCGTTCAAAATTGGTACATAGAGGTTTTCGATACTTACAAATCGATTGCGGATATTTTTGAATTTGTAAAATTATTAGGAGGGGCGGGAAGGGGGTGGGGCGGTAAGGGGGGCTATGGGCAAAAACAAATAGAAATACAGTTAGGCCGTTCAACATTGATACAAACAGGTTTTAAAGGCCTGCAACTGGAATGGGGATATTTTCGAAAGTGTAAAGTTATTAGGAGGGGCGAGAAGAGGGGAGGGGAGAGAGAGGCAAAAAAATAAGAATACAGTTAGATCGTTCAAAATTGGTATATAGAGGTTTTCGATACTTACAAATCGATTGCGGATATTTTCGAATTTGTAAAATTATTAGGAGGGGCGGTAAGGGGGGGTATGGACAAAAACAAATAGAAATACAGTTAGGCCGTTCAAAATTGGTACAGATAGGTTTTAGAGGCCTGCAAATCGAATGGGGATATTTTCGAAAGTGTAAAGTTATTAGAAGGGACGGGAAGGGGGGGGACAGAGGGGCAAAAAAAAAATAGAGTTAGATAATTCAAAATTGGTACATCGAGGTTTTCGATACCTACAAATCGATTGCGGATATTTTTGAATTTTTAAAATTATTGGGAGGGGCGGGAAGGAGGATTAAGCGGTAGGGCAAAAAAATAAAGATAGAGATAGATCGTTCAAAACTGGTGCATAGAGGTTTTTGATACTTACAAATCGATTGCGGATATTTTCGAATTTGTAAAATTATTAGGGCGCTCATATATATCGCGCGTGCGCATCACGCGCGGGTCTACGCAGCCGAAGGCAGTGGGGACCCGGTGCGACATTTTTCCCGATCAGAGTTTTTTTTTTTTTTTTTCTTTTTCACATGATAAAAATTAATGCAATTTTGCGAATTCACTAATTATAATGATTCATTTAAAAATAGTGACCAGCGAAGCGGGCATAGCCTGCTAGTTATTACATATTTACTTAAATTCTTAACAAAAAGTATATTTCAATGTTAAACTTAGAGAAAAAAAAACACTGTTTCATAAATAATAAAAACTGTAGAAAAATAAATAATACTAGTAATAAATATTCGTATTGTTAATATTACATATTGCATTCAATTTATAAACTTCTGACTCATGTCATTTGTTTAGTCAATTAAATTACATAATATAAACACAGCTTCAATAAACAATACGACTATAAACAATTACTTCAGCAATATATATGCATTTTATATATATTCTTATATATATATATGTCTTTTATTTTGCAGTTTATGCAAATTAAAAATGCATATAACTTGTTATTTCCTTTAAAGCAAAATGGATAGATAAAAATATTCAATTTCGTGAAATTCATTTTAAATTCTTTGTTTACACTCCTAAGCAAATAAATATATTTGTTTAACTATATTAATTTTTAAAATTTACACGTAAAGAATCCAAGGCTTCTAAATTCAGAAATTTTATATTCCATTTTAAATTCATATAGTTAAACCTTTCTCAAATATTATTATATTAACACGGATACAAACAATAAGAATAATATATTTCGAAATATTAAAAAAAAAAAAAAAAAAAAAAAATTAGAATTCAAATAATTTCAATTGCTTTTGATGGAAAAATTCTTTTCCAGTTGTCAGTAATAATTATTTATCTTATGCCTTCCTCTTTGTTGATTTCGGATTTTTCAAATGTTGAAGCATTTTCAAAAATAATTTTTATTTTAGCATTAAAACGTATAATATGCAAGACCTGGATGAAAGAAATATTTTAGAGTAAATATTTCAGTGTCTTGTCTATTTTTAAAATTATTTAATTAGTTTTTGAAATATATTTTGCAGTTCTCAGGAGGTGGATGAAAAATAATGAATTGCTGCATATTTATGCAAATATAATAAAAATCTTATAATTAAATAATTAGATGTATGTTGTGTAATTTGCTTGTTAAAATCTCGTGAAAATAGTTTTTTATTAACCTGTATAAATGAAAAGTTTTATATGTGTATATATTTAAAGCTTTATACATTATATGTAAATACTAACAAGGAATATAATTTGAAAAAAACAAAAAATGTAAAACATATATATATATATATTATGATAACAATAAGAATATATATATATATACAACAGCTAATTTGCAAACTAGTTAACTTAATTAAAGGATTTAAATAATTTGATCAGTATTCTTTTAAATTTTATTTGAATACTAGCAGGCTTTGCCCGTTTCGCTGGACATTATACTTATATGAGTTGTCAAAATCCCATATCATTATTATTATCCTAACTTAAAGTTCCCGCTGTGTTCGGCAGAGGTTTTTCCCGCTCGCAGCGTGAGGATTCCGGGTCGTCCCCACTACCTTTGGCAGCAACTTACTCGCTTCTCACCTCCCTTTCATCAGTGGATAAGTTCGTAGTTTTTCGAAATCCCACCAAAGTACATAATGCATAATGCGTAAACTTAATCAACATCCACACACCAAAATTCGCCATTCTAAGATTACTTAAAGCGAATTTAAACGGGAAAACTTGTTTTTACATGTATTAATTGTCTCCCGACCCGAGGAAGGCAAGGGGGGGGGGGTGGAATTCGTTAATTCCCGTAACCATAAGTGTCGAATACATATAAACAATTTATGCACGAAATTTCGTGACCACCAAATTTCGTGTCGCATTTCCCGAGACAAAATTAGTTCTAAAAGTGGGGTCTCTAATTTGGCCTTTCGTAACCTCCCGCCCCAAGAAAAATAAATAAATAAATAATCACAAAAGAACGAAAATGTGTTTTTGAAATATCCTAAAGAAGACATATGGCTGTTTTCAATACCTTTGTAATATTTTTAGTAGAGCTCTACTCAAAAATCGAGAATTTCTTAATTTCCCCACGAAAAACGATTTTTACCCCTCCCCCCTTCGAGAATCAAGAATTTCAAAATAGTACATAATGATTTATTTATACTCAAGTCTAGTCTCTTCATGTGCAATTTCTTCACCGTGAAGTAATTTGAGGCAGAGTTATGCCTACAAACTTATTATTATTTTGTTTTTTGCTTAATGCCCCCCAGGGGAAAGAGGGGTGGAATTTCGATAAATCCCGTTACTTTAGGGATCGGATACATACACTCATGGACAAAAAAATTAGCGCACCAAGAAGGAGTCGTCAAAATGAAACGAAATTTTACATACGTAATGACTACTTTGATATAAGTAAATGATTAGAAAATCAAAAAAAAGGATAATTTATTTCAGAGAAAAGGGCAAAAGAATGGAGGATTTAATACCCTGTTGGACCCCCTCTAGCGCGAATGCACGACGCGATACGATCGGGCATTGAGGCATACAAGTTCTGTATGATGTCTTGAGATATTTCCTTCCATATTTGCTGTAACCATGCCTCTAGTTCGTTCAAACTCGTGGGATGCCCAACTCGCCATCCCAAATGATCCCAGATATGCTCGATTGGAGACAAATCTGGGGATCGGGCAGGCCAAGGAAGGGTAGTAACCGTGCGGAGACAGTCTTCTGACAGCCTTGCCGTGTGAGGCCGAGCATTGTCTTGTTGAAAAATGGCTCCTGGGAGCCGTTGCATGAGCGGCAACACATGTGGTTGCAGAATGTTATGGACATACCGTTGGGCTGTCATGGTGCCATGGATTAATACTAGGGGTGACCGTGTATTGTAGTCAATGGCACCCCATACCATCACACCAGCTGTGGATGCAGTGTGCAACTGTAAAGAAAAGGCAGAATTGAGGTATTCCCCCGTTGCCTCTACACACGTACATGTTAGTGATCCCTACCCAAACTGAATCTGGATTCGTCCCTAAGCACGACGTGGTTCCACTCGGTTGCTATCCAACCCCGTCGAGTGTGACACCACTCCAAACGGAGCAGAGGGGGTGGGTATTATTGGCGGCACATGTAATGGACGCCGCGATACCAAGTGTCCTTCAGCCAGGCGCCTTCGTATGGTTCAAGAGGACACAGGGGCCCCTAGTGAAGGTGCTACCTCTGCCTGGATGGCGGCCGATGAAGCAGTTAGCTGTACGCGTGCATTTCTTACGATGTGGCGGTCTTCTCGACGACTGGTCTGTCGAGGGCGTCCTGAGCCTGGTCTTCGTGTACATGACATCTCTCGGGTCCACTGGTCCCAACACCTCCTCACAACACAATCAGAGCGGCCTAATTGACGAGCTACTCGCCTAGCCGACCACCCAGCTTTCATCATGCCGATGATTCTCCCCCTCTGAAACTGCGACAGCTGCTCATATTGTCTTCGAAAACAACGTAATAGCATGTCTACCTCAGCTCTTCCTTTGTAAACGAGTCAGCACACTCAAATAAGCTTTGGTTACCTTTTTTATACTCCACAGAGAACGACAATAAACGCCCTCTACCGGCTATACGTAATGCGTAATCACGCTGCATTTCTAATCATTTGCATATCTCTCCGACATGTACATTCATGCCAAGTTTCGTTACGATCCCGCAATTATTTCTTGGTGCGCTAATTTTTTTGTCCATGAGTGTATAAACAATCCAAGCACCAAACTTCGTGACCGCAGATCTCATAAATTTCCCAGGACAAATTCAGCGCTAAAAGGGGTACCTCGAATTTGCTCTTCGTAACACATGTCCCCCTTCCTCCGCTCAAAAGAAAAAAAAAATGACAGATCGCAAATAATCAAAAGTGATACAATTTTTTTATTAAAATCACACAATAAACGGATTGGGAAGAAAATCATGTTTATTGAAATTTTATCTTTCCGAATGAGTGAAAATAATGCCTGGACCGGGAGTCGAAACCCCCGATCTTTGACTTACAAGGTCAAAGCTCTACCAGTTGAGCTATCCAGACCGACAACCGGTCGGCATTACTCAATCAGACAACCTTTAGGCAGAAACATCTGGTCTATCATGTAGATAGCTCGACAGAAATAAGCCGCAGGTAAACACCATTAAACAATGGGAGAAAGAAATACATTTTTTTTTTTATTCTATTTCTTTCTCCCATTGTTTAATGGTGTTTCCTTTTTTTTGGTTGCGTTCTACTGAAAAATTCGGAGTTTGCGAAATTTCCCGTCAAAAATGATTTTTCCCCTCCCTCCCCTTAAAAATAGAAATTTCCTAAATCGCAGATAAAGTTCTATTTGTACTCATGTCTAGTTTCCCCATGTGTAATTTCTTTACTGTGAAATAACTTGGAGCCGAGATGTGCTTACAAACATGGTTTTGACTTTTGCCCTCCCAGGGGGGAACGGGGGAAAATTTTGAAAAAGTTGATAACTATAATTTTAAGTTAAGTAAAGATCTAAATTCCTGCCAAGCGCCGTTGAATTCTGTTCAGCCGTTCTCACGTGATACCCGGACAAAAATAGCGTTACAGACAAACAGACACGACGGCACACACACACATACACACAGAGAGAGAAAAAATTTTCTGAATTCATTTTTGGCTTTCATGGTGTGAAGATATCGCAAAATGTTTTGATTCTGCCAAATTTAGAGACAAAAGTCTGATTTTATTAATACACTAGCTGGCTTTGTCCGCTTCGCTGGACGCTATACTCAAATGAGTTGTCAAAACTACATATCATTATTTATAATCTAAATTAAAGTTCCCGCTGTGTTCGGTACAGGGTTTTTCCGCTCGCAACGTGAGGAGTCCGGGTTCCAACTGCCTTCGGCAGAACTTACCTGCTTCTTTCTTCCCCTTCCCCAGCTGGTATGTCCGAAATTTTGCGAAATCCCACCAAAGTACATAATGCGTACACTTAATCAACATCCCATAGCAAAATTCTCCATTCTAAGATAATTTAAGACGAATTCAAAAAGGTAAACGTGTTTCTACTCGTGTTTCTTGCTCCCTGACTTCAAGGGGATTTGTGGAGGGGGAATTTCGTAAAATCCCGTTACAATAAGTGTCAGATACATATAAACAATTTATGCGCCAAATTTCGTGAGTTCAGATCCCATAGATTTCCCAAGACAAATTTAGCACTAAAAGGGGGGGGGATGTCTAATTTGCAACTTCCTACGCAACCCCCCCCCCCCTCAAAAAAAAAAAAAAAAAAAAAAAAAAAAAACTCTTGTTTTTAGAAATATACTAAAGAGTTCAGATGGCTGTTTTCAATACCTTTGTAACATTTTTAGTAGAGCTCTACTCAAACATCTGGAATTTATGAAATTTCCCCCCGAAAAACGATTTTTTCCCCTCTCTCTTTCAAGAATCAAGACTTCCAAAATAGTACATAATATTTTATTTATACCAAGTCTGGTCTTCTCTTGTGCAATTTCTTCACCGTGAAGTAATTTGGGGCCGAGTTATGCTTACAATAATTTTTTGCCTCCTGCCCCCCAGGGAATTCGATAAATCCTGTCATTTCAGGTGTTGCATACATATAAACAATTCAAGCACCAAACTTCGTGAACGCAGCTCTCATAGATTTTTCAAGACAAATTCAGTGTTTAGAAGTAGCATATCCGAGACTCCCCCCCCCCCCTTTTTAGCACTAAATCTGTCTTTTGGACAATCTGTCTCGAATTTGCTCTTCATAATACGTACTTCCACTCCCCTCCCTCCCCCCCCCCGTCAAAAAAAAAAAAAAAAAAAAAAAAGGAAGAAAGTGACAGATCATAAATAATCAAAAGTGTGTTTTGGATATAACCTAAAGAAAACGCATGGCTGTTTTCAGCACTTTTGTTCCATTTTTGGAAGAGTTCTACTCAAAAATCCGGATTTTGGAAAATTTCCCGCCAAAAACTGATTTCCCCCTTCCTTTCCTTAAAAATCAAAACTTCCTAAATCGCAGATAATGTTTTATTTGTTCTCAAGTGTAGTCTCTCCATGTGCAATTTCTTCACTGTGAAGTAATTTGGAGCCGAGTTATGCTTACAAAGGTGTTTTTATCTTCTGTTCCCCCAAAGGGTAAACGGGGCTATTTTTGAAAAATGACGTTAGTTTTTGTGTTTGATACATATAAACTATCCAATCACCAAAATCCATGACCGCAGCTCTCATAGATTTTCCAGAACAAATTTAGCGCTGAAAGGTGTGTCTCGATTTTGCCCCCTCGTAACCCCACAAACAAATCGCAAATCACAAAAAAAAAAAAAAAAAAAAAAAAATGCGTTTTTTGGAATATCCTAAGGAAGTCGCATAGATTTTTTTCAACATTTTTCTTCCATTTTAGGTAGAGTTCTGCTAAAAAATCCAGATTTTGTGATATATCCCGCCAAAAATAGATTTTCCCCCTTTCAGACCTTAAGAAACGAAAATTCCTAAATAGCAGATAATGTTTTATTTTTACTTATGTCAACTCTCCCCATGTTTAATTTCTTTACTATGAAGTAATTTGGAGCCGAGTGCTTATAAACGTGTGTTTGAATTTTGCCCCCTAAGGAGGGGAACGGGGAGGGGTCTGGAGAATTTCGAAAAAGTTGATAGATATAATTTTAAGTTGGGTTACGACCTAAATTCATGCTGAGCGCCGTTGAATTCCGTTCTCCGTTCACACGTGATACCCGGACAAAAATAGCGTTACACACATACACACAGAGACAAAATTTTCTAAAGTCATTTTTGGCTTTCATGGTATGTGAAACGTGAAGATATCGCAATTTTTTTTTATTCTGACAAGTTTACAGACGAAAGTCTGATTTTATTAAAATACATAATAATAAGTTGAAACCCTATTTATTTACAATTACCTTATGTATGTAATTATTTTTTAAGTTTATAATTTGTTACAGACATCTTGTTTATGAGTTGTCCGAGAGAAGAAAATCTCAAATGGCTAAATCCTCCCATAGACAATCTTTTCGTAACACAGTGTGCATATTTATCGCAAAATACGTCAAATAGCGTGGGAGCATTGCTTAATTTACATTTTTTTTTCTTAGTCTATTATTTTTCTTTTTGTTTTTTCCTTCGGAACAGCTTTAGTATCAGATCCACAAGCAAAATTTGAAATTTGGCTTAAAAGTGCCTAGGACATTTCTCACCAACTTCTTTATATCCTATTCTGCTATAGCCATTATATTTCATAGCCAAAATGGCAAAAATAAAATAAAATAAAATAAAAAGTTGTCAAGAGGGTGTTATACTAAAACTGTATATTTTCTTCAATATTCAACTGCATCGACAATCTATTAGTTTTCTGCCTTGAAATTTTGTCAAATGATAAATATATGGCGATATTTGAATTCAGTATCGGTATCAGGCAGTATATAAGTATATATATATATATAAAGAGAGAGAAATGCAAAGTATTCTCATAAAAATAATTATACGAATAAAAAAAAAAAATATTTTGTAACTACAAAAAAATAAGGTAGGTAACGGAAATTATTCTTAGAAACTTTACTTGTTTATTTATTTATTTATTTTTTACTTATATTTTATTTTAAACAAAAAAAAAATGATTAAAAATACACATGTTCAATTTAAATGCGTTATAAAATGGAGAAAATAATTATATTTTGAAGCAGCTTTAGTATCCCCAAATTGGCGAAATTGGAAATTTGGCACTGAAGTAGCTCTGTCGTTTCTCGCCAAGGTCTTTTCTAATGCAACTGCTATAGCTATTTTAATTCATCGCAAAACAGACAAAAATTTAAATATCAGCAAGAGGGTACAATATTAAATCTGTACCCAAGTCATGAAAAGGACACCCTTCTTTGTGATGAATTAATATTACTTTACTTACAAATTACTTTAAAATTTGCAAAAGCAGAATTTTTATTTATTTATTTATTTTTAATAATGAAGAACCAAAGAGATAATAACATATTAACTTTTATCCATAAGCCTATTATTACGTTAACTTTTTGGGGTATTTCGCGTTATTGTTAAACATGCGTTGTATTTTATTTTATTTTATTTTATTTATTTATTTATTTTGTTCTTTTTAATAAGATAAAAATCAATTAAAAACTTGACTTTTACAGCTTTTCAGCTCTATGTTACTTTCTGCCCCCCCCCCTTTTTTTTTCATTGAAAGCGTTTTAGTGACAAAATATTTATGGCGCATGCGTAGGTGTTTTTTACCCACAATTCAAAAACTAATCAAAATTTTGAAAATTTCTATAGGTATAATTTTAAGTTGGGTGAAGAACTAAATACCTGCCTAGTGCCGTTGAATTCCATACAGCGGTTCTCGCGTGATACCCGGACAAGAAAAAAAGAAAGAAAAAGGACAGACACCACGACTCACACACTGGCAAAATTTAATGGAATCATTTTCGACTTTCATGGTGTGTGAAACGTGAAGATATCGCAAAATTTTGCAATTCCGAAAAATTTACTGACAAAAGTCTGATTCTATTATTATAGATATGTATATATTGAAAACCTTTTCAAACATTGCAGCATATGTGACCAAGTATCACCTGAAGAAATAGAAAAAATTAATAAGCATGACGAAACAAAGAGTTTCTAACATTCATGTCCACGAAGTGTCTTTTCGAATTAACTAATTTTATCCTGTATTTATTTTGTTTAAATTTGAAAAGAATGATATTTTCTAAGCTTAATTAAACCTAAACAAACTAAATATAACAAAATTAGAAAAAAATTTAGTTTTACTTATTTCTAGTCTCCCCATGTGTAATTTCGTTACCGTGAAATAATTTGAAGCCCAGTTATGCTTATAAACGTGTTTTTGAATTTTGCCCTCTCATGAGGGGAACGAGGGGTGGAGAATTTCGAAAATGTTGATAGATATCATTTTAAGTTGGGCAAGGACCTAAATTCTTGCCGAGCGCCCTTGAATTCCGTTCAGCTGTTCTCACGTGATACCCGGACAAAAATAGCGTTACAGACATACAGACACACACACACAGACAGAATTTTCTGAATTCATTTTTGGTTTTCATGGTGTGTGAAACGTGAAGATATTGCAAAACGTTTTGATTCTGCCGAATTTAAAGACAAAAGTCTGATTTTATTAATACATATGTGTATATTCAAAATCTTTTTAAACATTGCAGCAGGTGTTACCAAGTATCATATGAAGAAGTAGAAAAAAATGAATAAAGATGACGAAACAATGAGCAAGTGCAAAATATAGACCAAAATACAAGCTATGCAATAATAACAATAAAGTAAAGAATTAAAACTTATAAAACAATGCTCGCAAAATACAATAACAACTGTTTACCGAATCAAAAAGCATCGAACTATCTTCAGGGTAAAGTTTAATTCGTTGTACAAAATGATTACAATTCTAAATACATTTATACGAACATATACTTAATTACAGGTTGACATAAAATAACGGAGACAATGTTTTTTATCCATATTTTATTAATAGAAAATAAATCAACATATGTAACAATTGCAAACAATGATATGGACCTCAGGTTATAACATATTCAGTTGGTTTCAAAGTGGCCACCATAAGCGTCGATACACAGCTGCAAACGAGTCTTGAAATTTTCGGCAATTGGCCGCGAGTCCTCCAGCAACAATCTGTCCCACTAACGAAGCAGTGGTTGTTTCAGCGACTCCAAACTGCTGTGGCGTTTGGCTCATACCCTCGCCTCCAAAATAGACCACACGCTATAGTCCATGAGGTTTAAATCCAGTGAGTAGGGGGCATTCCGTAGAAGCAATGAAATCGAGAAAGTGGGTTCTGCAACACTCCTGTGTCAACATTGCCCTGTGAGCTGGGGCGGAGTCTTGTTGAAACGTCCAAAACCCATTATGGAAGTGCTGCTTGGCCCACGGAAGTACCACAGCCTCAAGGGTGTCACGCTGGTACACATTTTGTTTGATTTTTATCAACCCTTCTTCAATGAAAACGAGAGGGGTCTTGCAGCTGGCGCAAACGCCGCCCCTCACTATGACAGACTGAGGTTTTTGCCGGTGTTCCACGATTGCCGACGTGCCGGGAGCGTCGGAGGACCAATATCTGTCGTTATGGAAGTTGTGTGCCTGCTGCAAGGTGAACAGCTTCTCGTCCGTGAAGAGGATGCTCTCCCATCGTTCAGCTGCAAACCGACGCTTGAGTTGCCGGCATTTTTGGAGTCGTACCCGCTTGTTGTCTTCCGTGAGGAGCTGAACTTTTTGGAACTTATAGGGCTTGAGATGGCGTTCATTTTTGGCTATTCGCCTAACTGCTTTACGATTGATTCCAGTCTCACGAGCGATTTTTCGCATGGAGACTCTCGGATTTCGCTTGACTCGATTATGGTTGACCTTGCGGTTCCTTGGCGTGTTGGCGGTACGTTTTCGTCCTTTTCCAGGACGGTCGCCTTCATGGCTAAGCTCCTTAAAACGTTTGATGGCCTTGGATACATTCTGTCGCGGCACTTTGAGTAAACGAACAATTTCACACTGCCGCTTTCCTTGACGAAACAGCTCCAAAATTGCAATACGTTTGTTTGACATTCTAATAGGAAAAGGAAATATGTGAGTTCACAGTCGTAAATGCATATACTAGTAAAAAAATGCATGGGTATTTCAACAGAACAACTTTTATTTGTATACGTTAAAATTAGTTCGCGTCAGGATGTGTTAAACATTGTCTCCGTTATTTTATGTCACCCTGTATTTTCTCATTTACTTTTTATCAACTTATTATTCCTTTTTTATCTCTGCTTATGCAACTATATAAATAAATACATATTTATCATCCTACACATACATAGAAATACTTAAAATCTACTTCAAATATTTTAGTACTATTTAATAGTAAGAAATTTCCTTTCTGAGCCAAGGTAATCAAACAGTAATTTAAGTTTTAAAAAAGACAGAATCTAATTCCTACTTCGATAAAAGAAACCAAAAGAGGAATAAATTGAACTTAGATCAGAAATTCTCGAAATCCATTAAATTACAAATATCTCTCTAGCTTCTAATAACCTTTCAACAAGTAAAAAAGAAAAAAAAATTACATACGAATAACTTGCAGTAAATTTCAGGTAATAAAATTACGGATATTTTATACTGAAATTTCTTTTCCTTTAAAAAATGAAAGAAATTTCTCAAGAAAAAAAAAATATCTTGTGTTTTTTTGCTCTAGCCAGGGGCTATCAATCGTCGATATGGGAAAGTTCTAAAAGTTAGGAAAGAAATTGCCTCTAGCCTTAATCCACGAGAAAAAAAAATATTCCATCAAAGAGAATGAATACATTTCTGTTCTAATGCAATATTGTGCTAGAAACCTAATGGGCATTAGTCTTTTACATTTAGATTCTCACAACTTGGTTCATTTTTTTTTCTTAGATTAAAGGTGTATCCAATTCTTAATTTAACGTCGCATTTTATGCTGGAAATAAATATTTCCTTTTTGTCTTTTTTCAATGTAGTCTGTTTAAGAAAAGTGAGTATAGGAATGCATGAATTTTTTTTTGTAACGACAATAGTAATAATAATTATAAATCTTCATCGCCACCATAATATATATATATATATATATATATATATATATATATATATATTTCCCTCGAAAAAATGGGAAATTTTTATTAATTGAGATATAGACATTTTAATCGTAATTATGTTGTATCATCTTTTCTTCATAGCTTTTCCTGCCCTAAAGTACACTTTTATTCTCTAATTAGTGTTGTTGTTTTTGTTGTCGTATGCCACTCGGAAATTCCGAGCCCCGGTAGTGGAACTATCCGGATTTTTTAAAACATGAGGGGTGCGCCTTCCGTTATTTAGGAGCGCCTCATAGGGAGGGAGTACGACTTTAGCTCCAGAAGCTGGTGAAAGATGGCAGCACCAGCCAAACAACAGGAACTCGAATTTTGATCCGGATCAGAGCGAGTTAAACCCATGTTCCGGTATCCCCAGAGGTATAATTTTTGATGGGAAATTGAAGAACTTTGCGACCACGACGGAATTTAACGTGCACCAGTCGCCATTAGCGTACACGACGGTCTTCGGCCGGATCGAGGACTGAACCCGCAATCTTTCGATCACGAACTCGCTGCTCTTACCGACCAGGCAACCGCGGCCTATTCTCTTATTAGTATTGTCCTCAATACTTCCGTACACTGTTAAAATTTTTGTCCTTGATTGAACCAAAACATGGTGCTACAGTAGCTGCAACCATGAGATGGTGAAGCCTTTTAACACGATTTAGTGCTTGATTCTACCAAAACTCGGTACTATTGTTTTGTAGCCATAAAATAGGGTGATCTTTCACCATAATTTGCTACTTTTTTTTCAACAAGAAGTACCAAATGCTGGTAGAAGGTTTCACCACCGCATGGTTGCCGCTACTGTAGTACCAAGTTCTTTGTCAAACCTAGCATATTGTAGATACCGTAGCACAAAATATTGGTTCAACTTTGAACTGAAATTTTTAACAGCGTACTCACATGAGACATTCTGGGACCTTCAAGAAAAAGTATATATACTTGTAGAGTTTTGTGTATTTCCTTTGCTGGTCATTAAACAATATCTAGATTATCATTATTTTTTAGAATCTAATTTGTAATAATTGAAATCTATTTTAAAATATTTGAAAAATTTATAAGTTAGTACAAATCGGAAAACAGATTTTAATCTCTGTTATAAAAAAAAATTTCGAAAGCAAAATTAGTTAAAAGCATAAATAAAATCTGAAGAGAAAGTGAGTATAGGAATGCATGAATATTTTTTGTAACGACAATAGTAATAATAATTATAAATCTTCATCGCCACCATAATATATATATATATATATATATATATATATATATATATATATATATATATATTTCCCTCGAAAAAATGGGAAATTTTTATTAATTGAGATATAGACATTTTAATCGTAATTATGTTGTATCATCTTTTCTTCATAGCTTTTCCTGCCCTAAAGTACACTTTTATTCTCTAATTAGTGTTGTTGTTTTTGTTGTCGTATGCCACTCGGAAATTCCGAGCCCCGGTAGTGGAACTATCCGGATTTTTAAGGCATGAGGGGTGCGTCTTCCGTTATTTAGGAGCACCTTATAGGGAGGAAGTACGACTTTAGCTCCAGAAGCTGGTGAAAGATGGCAGCACCAGACAAACAACAGGAACTCGAATTTTGATTCGGATCAGAGCGAGTTAAACCCATGTTCCAGTACCCCCAGAGGTATAATTTTTGATGGGAAATTGGAGGACGTTGCGACCACGACGGAATTTAACGTGCACCAGTCGCCATTAGCGTACACGACGGTCTTCGGCCGGATCGAGGACCGAACCCGAAATTTCTATCACGAACTCGCTGCTCTTACCGACCAGGCTACCGCGGCCTATTCTCTTATTAGTATTGTCCTCAATACTTCCGTACACTGTTAAAATTTTTGTCCTTGATTGAACCAAAACATGGTGCTACAGTAGCTGTAACCATGAGATGGTGAAGCCTTTTAACACGATTTGGTGCTTGGTTCTACCAAAACTTGGTATTATTGTTTTTGTAGCCATAAAATAGGGTGATCTTTCACCATGATTTGCTAGTTTTTTCTCAACAAGAAGGACCAAATGCTGGTAGAAGGTTTCACCATCGCATGGTTGCCGCTACTGTAGTACCAAGTTCTTTGTCAAATCTAGCATATTGTAGATACCGTAGCACAAAATTTTGGTTCAACTTTGAACTGAAATTTTTAACAGCGTACTCACACGAGATATTCTGGGACCTTCAAGAAAAAGTATATACACCGTGACCAATAAGTTCTCATACAACTTTTAAAGCACGTTAAAAAGTTGTACATATGTGTTACTGTAGTCCCAATTATTTTGCAGGCAATTTAGTGTAAGGTATAAAGCTATTGCAAGTGTAAATGTTGCCCTAATTATAATTTTACTTTGCCTAGGTAGAATGAAGAAATTGAGAGAAATTGTAATAAATAAATTGATCAAAGGAAAGCAGCCGGTTGAAATTTTCAGAGAAATGAAAGCCCTAGTGGTAAAGAGAGATTTCATTTACAGAACTATCAAAAGGTATAATGAGACGTCCTCTGTCAATGACAGAAAAAGATCTGGCAGACTGAGGTCCGTGCGGACATAAGAGGCTGTGGAAAAGGTCAGGGAAAGGATTCGACGAAACGAACAAAGATCTGCTAGAAAACTAGCACGAGAGCTCAAAATATCAAAGGGATCAATGTTAAACATTCTAAAAAATGATCTTGGGTGCAAGGCTTATAGAAAACATAAAATTCACGGAGTTTCGGAGTTTGATAAGATGATAAGGGAGCAGAAGGAGGAAGAAATTTTGCTTGGCACGCTAGGGATGAATTTGTCTTTTCAGACGAGAAACAGCAAACATTTTACAGCAAAGTCTCAAACCCCAAAATGACAGAGTATGGCCAGTTTCTATTGATAACATCCCTGAGAGCCAGCATTACGTTCCGCGTTATCAAAATGCTTCGTCTCTGATGGTTTGGGCCGCTATTTCCAAAAGAGGAAAACTCCCATTAGTCTTCATTGATATGGGGGCAAAAATCAATGCCCAATATTATAAAACTGAGTTTTTGGAAAACTTTTTACTCCTAAATGTCTAGAGTATGTATGGGGCGGAATATTTCTGCTTCCAAAAAGATGGTGATCCTTCTCATACCGTACGTGTTGTGCAGGAGTGGTGCAGTCAAAATTTAGCTGACTTTTTGCCAAAGAACGAGTGGCCCCCAATTCCCCCGATCTTAACCCACTTGATTATTTTATGTGATCAAATATGCCCTCCCAACTGAATAACTATAAAATCACCTATTTGAGCAAATTCAAAAATGTAATTAAAAAAATACGGCAGGAAACGTCAATGGAAGCTGTGCGTGCCGCATGTGATAGATTTGAAAAGAGACTTAAGCTCGTTAAGAAACTAAAACACGGAATTTTTCCAAAGCATTTAATGCAAAGATACTCAATGATTGCTACTTTAATTTGTTGCAAAAAGTTTTTGTATGATTTATTTTGTGTTATTATAATTAAAATTTTAAAGTGTATGAGAACTTATTGGTCACGGTGTATACTTGTAGAGTTTTGTGTATTTCCTTAGCTCGTCATTAAAAAATATCTAGATTATCATTATTTTTTCGAATCTAATTTGTAATAATTGAAATCTATTTTAAAATATTTGAAAAATTTATAAGTTAGTACAAAACGGAAATCTCTGTTATAAAAAAAAAAATTTCGAAACAAAATTAGTTAAAAGCATAAATAAAATCTGAAGAGAAACTGTGCTTCACTGAAATTAATTTTCCCCAATAAGTAATTAAAATATGCAAATTTTAATTTGTTCTTTTGATGAATAAACATTTATAAAAATAAAGCACTCTATGATTCATATTCATTGGTTTTCGTGCTATTTTATTCTCTTTTAAAGTCTCTTGCATTTTTTCAAGTGTGCCTTATATATTCTAGAATATGTATATATATGTATATGTATATATACATATATATATGTAATGAAAAAAATATGGTGGGTGGATGGGCAGTTGTTTGATTAAGGAGGATAGGTGGTGTTGTTTGGCTGGTTGGTTGGGAGGGTTTACTGTTGAATTAAAATTAAAAATGAAAAAAAAAGGATTATTGCTATTGCAAATTACATTCTTCTTAGTTTTTCTGGTTGATATTATGAATTATAAACTCTTTTTTCGTTAAATTTAATTTAGTGCATTTGGCTGTTAGTGGTTTCCCATGTTTAGTTTGAACAATAAATCCAATTTAATAACAATAATAATAATAAAATAATAATAATAATAACTTTAATTATTGTTGACCGCCTTGTATTGCTTATCCTTACAAGTGTGCTTTTTGGGATTATTGCTTGTGATTGAGTCTTTTTACAACTTAACATTTAATTCTTACTAATAACTTTGAATTTAAGATTAATTATTTTAGGAATAATAAATTTAAGATCAACTAATTTGGTTTAACATTATCAAGATCCACTAATCAAATCTCTAATTATTTAAATGATGCCACATATTCTATTATGCCGCATATTCTCTTAATTCCTGAAGTTAAAACCTCTTGAAAATACTACTTACAGCATTGGTTTGTTTGAACCTGAATTAATTTAACTGACTTATTGTTTATCTTGTTAAACGCTAGATGGCGCTTGCTCACTGCTGACTTAATATTTTCTAACATTAGTTTCTTTTCTATGAAAGTTTTAATGTTCATTCATTTACGCACAATTTAAATGAAAACTTAACTAGTTTAAACTTTAACTAACTTAAAATTAAAATTTCAGTAATTCAATAAATAATTACTCAGTGAATTTAATCGTCAATGAAACAGCTTAGACGTTAATTCTTTATCGAATAATCGATGTTTGCAAGGCTTTTATTTTTAATTTCAATAATTTGTTGGCATCTTCCTATTCTCCAGATTGTGTAAGAGCATGTGGCTACTCTTCTTTTTTCTAGTTTTCATGATTTGATTTAATAATTTATGTAATTTCTCATTCAAATTGTTTTTTCTATTTCGATCGGGGCTGGAACAATATAAATTGCTATGATTAGCTATATTGTTTTACGAAATCGATGCAGCTTTCACAGCTTTATGAAGTACATGCCCCCTGACGAATTTTACTTCTAATTTTAAGCATTTTTATCCAATTATTATTTCTGTGGTCTTTTAGTTATTTTCTCTGTCATTAAGTTTAATGGTCTTTTTTTTTTATTATTATCATTCAAGTCGGCGCAAGTAATTTAAATTGTTTTTGTCTCTTATTGGTTCTTAATCTGTATCTCAGCATTTTTGTGTCAGTCTTACCTATAAGTTAAAATCAGTTCCATTTTTGTTGTGTTGGTATTGTTCTGTATCTATTAACTGCTAAATTTTAAGGTTACATTTTATTACGATATCTATCATTTATATATATATATATATACACATATATACAGGACGCACAATAAAATCCAATCCCATCCTTTGAAGAAATCAACAACTGAAGCTATATTTACCTAAGGATTGTCTTGATATATTAAAATGAATATGGGATACTAGATGTAACTACTTACAGCATCATCTTGTTGAAAGCAATGGAATTAGTATACCTATCTCGGAAACGGTAGAAGATAAGAGAAAAAAGTGAATTACAGAGTTGTACAGCATCATCTGTTCGGTACGAAAAGACACCATACAGACATGAATACAAAAAACAGAACATTAAAATTTCTAATTGTTTGTTCCCAATTCCCAACAGAGTGAAGTACCGAAATGATCAAAGGAAAAAAAAAAATAATTCATCACCAAATACTTTTAATTTCGATGTTCAACTTTTCTTTGTCAGCGGCGATAGGCATTTTGACCTTTCTTTAAACTTTACAAACATTTGTTTAGCTTAACTGATGACACTTATGCTACATAAAGTTTGAACAAGGGTCCAGAAAATTATTTCAGCTGACGGACAGAGATTTGAATATCAAAAATATAAATCTTGATATATCTTGCGATATCTTGCGATCTTTTTTTTCTTCTTTTTTTTCTAAGAACATTTCCTCATGTTACAGTGTAGGAAATTGTAAACAAACAAATGCACGTTTTAAGCGTACTGGTTTTAACATTCATGTCCACGAAGTGTCATTTCGAATTAACCAATTTTATCCAATCTATTTATTTTGTTCAAATTTGAAAAGAATGATATTTTCTAAGGTTAATTAAACCTAAACAAACTAAATATATAAAATATATATATATATATATATATATATTATACTAGCAGGCTACGCCCGCTTCGCTGGTCACTATATTTAAATGAATTTTCGAAAGAATTGAATTAATATTTATTTTTTTTACACCACATTATAGGCAAAAACTTAAAAAAAAAAAAAAAGAAGAAGAAGAAGAAGAAGAAAGAAACTGAAATTGCTCCAAACCTTGCTTCGGGTACCCGCTGTCTACAGCAGCTCTTTTCCCGCCCGCACTGCATCAGATCTAGGTTTCCCATTCTTGCAGAAAGATCTTTCCCGGGCACTTCAATCTGGATATTTTTCGACGACAGGGGGGATCTGCTACTATTTAAGAACTACGATTTTAAAGATGACTGTATCTCAGCATCTATTAAATATTTTAGTTTTGAGACATGTATTTTATAGCCCATGCTATTTACACTATATTACGATTAGATTCCGACCAATATAATAAAATAAAATAAAATGTAGATTAAAAAATAAATAAATAAATAAATAAATAAATATGCAAATAAATGTTAATCATTTTAATCCCTTTCACTATGTATATACTACCATTTTTCCCGATAAATACTGTAAAAAAAAAATAAAAAATAATTAATAATAATGAATAAAAGTTTTTTTTCTTTTAAAGGAATTAATTAAAAAATGAAAAATAAGAAGTTGTTCTACTGTAAAAAAAGTAAACATAACTGTTATAAATACGTTTTAAAATTTAAAACTAATTTTACTTAATTTTTTTTTACTGCATTACGATTTTATTTTCAATAAATATAACAAATTAAAAAAAAAAAAAAAAAAATAGCCTTTAAATGAATGTATTAAATAAAAATAAGCTGCGTAATAGCCGTTGCTAAGGTAGGCAGACGATCGAAGCAAAATAATAAATCTATGAAAAATGACACAAAGAAGCCAATGTTTAAAATAGGAAAAACATTAATTTAATAAATTCAAATTCGAAATTCGAAAAAATCTCGATGAGGTGCACACTTGCAGGGTCCCAGGTACCTATATGCCAAAATCTAAAAATTTAGTATGTTTAATTTTTCCTACAGTATGTGTATAACTATTTGATTTCAATAAATATAATAAAAAAGATTTCTTCCTCAAATGAATTTAAATAAATAAATAGTTTGATAGCCGTTGCTAAGATACGCAGTCATTTGAAACGAAAGAAATTTCTGAAAAATGAAACATTGAAGCCAATATTTAATATCGAACAAACATTAATTTAAAATATTCAAATTCGAAATTCGAAAAAATCTCGATTAGGTGCACCCCTGCAGGGTCCCAGTTATCTATATGCCAAATTTGAAAGCTCTGCGATCAGTAGTGTGAGCACCAGAGAGCAGACACACACACAGACACACAGACACTTCTCTTTATTTATATAGATAAGAGATCTGGCCCGTCCTCTAAATAGGGCATTAGGATAAAGGGAATAAAATTTGCACTTACATGTTTTAGTGTTCTCTTCAATGATGAAAAGCGATTTCCGTGTACATATTTTTCTTTATTTGACTAATACTTTCTTATTTACTAGACAGTTCAATTTTCAGTTGAATTTCACTCTAATCTTGGTGGAAAGGTTCAAAACAAGCCTGAGAAAGTGTTTTGTCACATTTGCCACAGTATGTTTTTGGTTTTCCTTTGCCTGTTATTCTTGCTTTAGTGAAAAATGACCAACACTATCTTTACGAATGTCTCCTTTTGCATCAGAAGGTACAGTTGAGATCCTAGGTCTACCTTTTGTTATTATCACAGTTTTTTTTTTTTTTTTTTTTTTAGATAAACTGTTCTTACAGCTCTTCAAAACTCCTTCAAGTTTAGGGCTTCATTTTTGTTGAGAGTTTTGTGAATTATCCAGGCTTTTACCATAGCCATCCAGTGAATGTATAAAAAGTGGATAGTACTACTTTTTTCCACAAGTTTTAATGGAATAAAGCCCAGCCAACCAGTCGTGGTGATCCACACCGCCCGTTTGTTGTAAGAATTAATCATCAGCATCTTCACGTTTACTTTATTTTTGTGTCCTCTTACTCGCCTCTTCACATCAAAGAATGGTTCTAAAGTACTGAAATTTCTCGCAACAGAGACAGTACTATTATCATTCCTTCGCACTAGGAAAATCTCAGAGTTCTCGTCAAATGCAAAATCAGATGTGCCGCTTCCTTTCTTCCGCATACATTCTTCTAAAGGGCACTCGTGATTCATCCGATTTCCTCGTATGGTTCCTGTGGCTCGAAAACCTTGTTTACCAAGACTTTTCAAAAGATCATTGCTAGTTAAAAAGTTATCAAAATATAAAGTGTAGCTTAAAGAATTCATAATGTTCTCTGTTAGTTTCATCACAACCCGAGTACCAAGAGGAGTATCATTTCTTGCATTAGATTCTTTACCGCAATTGAGAGAAAAATTGGGCTCTCTGTGGAAGCGAGGGATATTGTTACAAAGTTTATATCCAATACGTATTGGATTGCCTCAGACAAACTGTTTCAGACTATTCATACCGTAATACATGATGACCATTTCATTAATGCTTAGATTTGCAGAGAAGTGTCCAAATTTCATAAAATTATTACTAAGTATGGCAAACAAACACTTTACTTTTAAGGATCGATATTGGGCATGCTGACTTACAGTTCTATTGTCCACAAAGTGTAAATAAGATTTCAACTTTTGGAAGCGGCTTCGTGACATGGCATTTTTCACCATGGTAATGCCAAGGTATTCAGTATCTGACCAGTAGTCATGTTCACAGGTATTTGAATGCTAACCAGTTAGAAGCAGAATTCCTATAAAAACACGTATTTCGTTAGCACTGGTCAAAAAATCATATTCATTTTTTACATCTGTTGCATATCGCACAGTTTCTTTTGCAATGAGATTATAGACTTCACTGGAAAAAAAACTGCTCAAAAAGCTCTGATGGAGTTTTATCTTTCAATGCAGTTTCCATCTGCTTGAACAAATCACTTGCAGTTGATTCAGCCTGGGTTTCCCATTTTGTATATTGCGGTAATTTGTTCTTTATCCAAGATGACTGATGTCTTTTAGCTTCTTTTCTGTTCTTTATTGTGGAAACACTAGAGCTTGTGGACTGTTCAGGCTGGAAACTATCTCCAGTTTTAATCTCCAGAGACCCAGGAACATCGTTTACAATAACCTCACCAGTATTTACTTCATTCTCATCCCCTTCATCTTCATCAGTTAGTTCGCTGACATATCGTGGTAATACAGCAATTTCAACGTCGCTCTCATCTGAATCTAAACTAATAATTCTAATGCTTCCTCTAGCTTCAGAAACCTTTTCACTGACATAACTGAGCAGGGGTGAAACACTAAAAGGGAAATTACTTTTTTTACTCTTAGTTATAAAGAAAGAAAGAACGCGTCAATTGCATACTTATCGTCCCACTGTCCTATTTAGAGGACAGTTAAATAATAATGCGCTAAAACTTACCTAATAACAATATAGCTCTAATTAACCACCAGGATGATAACGAAAGAGTACTTCCACATAAAAAATGCGCAGCCGAGTGTCCAAAGTAAACTTAAAACCAATTCTGCAACCGCAAACAGATGATACAAACCACGCCCACTAATGCGATGAATATACAAAATGTCCAGAGGAAGGTGGAGGAGGTGAGACACATAACTCACGCTAGCAGAAACTAATACATACCCCTACATGTTCCAGCTGACAAATTATTCGCACCAAGCAAATACTGATTTCCACATGCTATTTTTAAGGTGTCCTTTAAATAGGGCAGTGGGATAAAATGGATTAAATCGATGATATTCTACAGATTTGTAATTCACATATTCGCCCAATCCCGACCCGTTTAAGATATAATAACACTAACTAAATCTGCCGTTTACCACCGGAGCTTCAAGCGGTCGCATCTAGCAGCACGTAATCAATTTACTATACCTAGACACCACTTTTATGAGTATAGTTACAACCGTTAAGCAGATGAATGATTGGGAACGGACTTTGGTGGGCACTCTGTATATTTTAAAATTTTCCGTGTTATAATAAATGTTTTAATGTTTTAGATCCGTAGTTTTGGTTTAATATTTTGGTATTCAAATTACCATAAATACTGTAAAATAGAATAACTAAAAACATTGTTTCAAATATCATAAAAATAAAAGAAAACACAATATATATATATATATATATATATTATCTGCATTCGTCTATTCTAGTAATGTAGAGTAATATGTCTAACTTACTTTGAGTCTGTCGATAGAGAACTGAAATAATCACATTTTATCGATCAAATGGGAGAAATAACATGGTAAACTTACGCAGTTAAAAAGTTAGTTCAGTAATCGATTAAAAACTACTGCTATTTTATTGAGAAAATTTCAGAGAGGAGTTTGAAAGCCTGTGGACCTTTTTTTTCTTTTATTATATCAAATAGATATTTTAGATATGTTTTAAATTTTTTTAGATGGAGCTTTTTTTTTTGTATTATTACTTATAAGATAAAATAGCCATTACAAGATATTGATAGAACAAAGTGGCTTTAAAATAATAGACCAGTGTAACAATGTAGGTTTTTGACATAAAAGTCATTATAAAAATAAGTCTTAATGAAATAAATTTGTGAATGCGATATATATATATATATATATTTTTTTTTTTATGTAGTATGTAGTTTATTTTAAGATGTCTAAGTGGCTTTAGAGCCTATTTTACAAATTTCTGCAGCATACAAAGTAAATCCTTATTCAAAAAATACTAACACAAATTTATTAATCAACAAGTCAGTTATTGAAATTGCACAAAATAATTCAGAAGTGATATTAAAATAATAAAGAATCGAGCAGTGTTTTTCCGTTTTCTTTAAATTTATGACAGTGGTGGACATAATTATAAGACACCTATTTAATTTGACAAATAGAGAAAGAAAAGATTCAGAGCTTAAAAATGTTTTATCAAATAAGTCAAAAACATAAATTTATTCTTTTATCACACGTAATTGTTTTACAGAAATGATATTTTTATAGAGTTTAATAAAAAAAAAATTAAAAATACCATGGACAAAATTATAAGACACCCTAACATTCTAATTAAAACACCTGCATTTTTTCGAAAATAATGTGCAATATGCAAATTTTCTGCACGCTGTTATGACGTCAGCAGTTAACTAAAGCAGACGATAACCGACTTCACGCATTTACAAACATGCCACGAAGTACAGAATTAAAATTAAGTGAAATTCGCGAAATTTGGAGATTAAATGGAACTGGTGCTTCAATTAATAATATTTCAAAAGTTATTAAACGCTCTAGGTGTGCCATTGGAAATGTTTTGAAAAGAGAAATTAATGGATCGGTGATTAAAAGATATGAACGTACTCCTTGCTTGTCCTCGAGAGACAGACGCCATGTACTTTCGCTCGCTACACAGAATAAGATGGCCACTACATTCATTAAAAATGCTTTGAAACTGAATTGTTCAAGGAAAACCATTCGCAGGATGTTGCATAATGCTTCCTATGTGAAATATAAAAAAATTGAAGAAAAAACCACAGCATCTAAGCCGGCACAAAATGGAGTATCTAAACTTCGCTAAACAAACTATGGCCTGGACCTCCGAATGGTACTCTGTGTTATTTTCTGATGAAAAACAGTTTAGCCTCGATTGTCCTAACGGGTTTCAATATTATCGGCATGATTTACGGAAGTCTCCTCATGTACTAATGAGCCGATAAATGGGTGGAGGCTTAGTAATGGTTTGGGCTGTTTTTTCGGCTCAAGGAAAAACGGATATTGTTTTTGTGCATTCAAGAATGAATTCCGAAAAGTATAAGAATCTTCTTAAAGATCAACTAGCCATATACGGTGAACTTCCTTGTGGCGAAAAATACACTTTCCAACACGATAATGCGCCGATTCATGCATCACACGAAACAAAAAATTGGCTTTCAGAGCAAAGTATCAATGTTTTCCCGTGGCCTTCTCGCTCCTCAGACTTAAATCCTATCGAAAACTTGTGGGAGATCTTAGCTCGTGCGTTTTATCGAAATGGGAGGCAGTTTATATGTGTCGAAGACCTAAAGAATGCTATAAAATGTGCTTGGGAAGAACTGTGTTGCGATATTTTGTTAGAATTGATAGATTCGATGCCGAATCGCACCTTACATGTTATAAAAAACAATGGAGGCTCCACCAAATATTGAATAACCATATTACAGGATTTTCTTTTAGACCATTAATGTCTGCTAATTATGTTGACCACTGTATTTGGAAAAAACGGTTGGTGTCTTATAATTTTGTCCATTATGTTTTTAAGTTTTTTCCTTAAATTGTATGAAAATATAATTATTATAAAATAATTATATATGATAACAGAATAAATTTATGTTTTTGACGTATTTGATAAAACATTTCTAAGCTCTGAATCCTTTCTTTCACTATTTGTCAAATTAGATCTTATAATTATGTCCACCACTGTACATCTTGACTTAGATATGATTTTCCCTTTTCTGCGAAATCTTTCCTACAGTAATTAGATTATTATGAACAATCAATGTAATGTTAATTTTTAAACTTTGAAAATCAAATGTTGGTTCGTTAGTCGGTCGGTTGGGTTTAACGTCAAGCTAGTACTGCTCTATGGTTAATTGAAAGTCAAAGGAAAACAATATTCAATTTCAAATGATCTTAATTAGAATGTTTGCAAATTATATGAGTTTATAAAAAGGTATTTTAAAGTAAGTTAGAAATCAGGTAGTTTGATTGTAGAACAAACTGAAAATATACAATGAATGGATGTAACAAACTACAGATTTCAACCATATTTCCAAATTTGCAATACTTGCAATATTTCTCGGAGATAGTCTAATTTATGAACTACCAAACAGTTAAATAATAAATCGTGTGGGTTTTAACACTAGATAACAGATTCTGTAATACCATATTTAGTTTAAAGTGTTCATTTGTCACATAGAACCCGTAATAACTACAGGAAAATTTTAACAGTCTTATATGTAACAATTACTAAAAACCTATCAGATGTGCTTCTTGTTGTTTGAAAATATTATAGCACACTATTAAAAACAATATCTTGCGTTTCACTAGAAAAACTATTCGAATTCAGCTGCAACTATCTCCTTATATTATTAAATTTATCTGTATAAATTTTGTGAGATACACTTCAGTAAATGGTTAATCATAGCACCATATTATTGGTGACAGTTAAATTTTAACTATTTCTCCCTAACTTTTGGTTAAATGCTGAACTATTATTTTTCGCAGTGTATACGCATTTGGAATTTTATCCTCATAGATGGATGTAGTTCGTAATAATCAAGAAATTCAAAAATCATGTAAAATAGAAAACCTGCAGGAAACTCAGAAGAATCAGAAAGTGCCCAGCATGTGATAAAATACATACCAGCATGTGATAGCATGCCCAGTATGTGATAGCATGTGAAAATCTATCAGATAATGTCTCTGATATTTGAAAAATTGTAACACGCATAAAACATTTTTCTTAGCAATGTTATTCAACAAATTTAAACATCATGCAAGAAATCTCCGTGAAACGGAAGCGGATCAAAAGCTATTGGAGGTGTAATACGTCTGTTGCCGAAAATGTGTAATATATACTTCTTATTTGCTCAAAATAATATAGTACACGTTCAGCAAATAATAGACGAACACAATTCGTAACAAATATATAATAAATTTTATAATTATAGAATATTATTTTTATTCAATTTTAAAATATGTTAGAATGTGCCTTTTCTTCCAATAGTGAAAATTGTATTATAATAATCAAAATTAAAACCTACTTTAACAATTCAAATTTAAGATTTATGCGTTTGTAATTTTGTTTCTTAAAACTTCCGAAGCAACCTGGGTTATATATCAGCAACTGCCATTCTTGGAATTAAATTTCTTTAGACATTTTATAATTAAGGAGATTTCCCTTAGAAAAAACAACTAAAAAAGAATTTCTACTTCGTATCTTTAGCATTAAAAGCTGCTTTTCGTATTTAATGTTACATTTTTATTTCCCCTTATGGAAAAGTAATAAATACGTAGTTGTCAAAATTTACGCTTTTTAATTACCGAAAAATTTCAATAAAAACTTTTTTTTATTTAATCGTTAAAATATGTTACATATATGTACAAATAATTTCTATAAAAAAATTCCACGCGCCAAAAAGATTTGGCAGTTAGGCAAATAAGGAAAAAGGTAGTAATTTAAAAAACCTCGTTATATCTACTTCTTAGGACAAAAGGAAATAAATACATTTTTAATTATAAAAATTAATGAAAATTGTTATCTATTTTCATGAATCATGCAATATATGTAAATAAATTGCTAGAATATTTTAATACCATTCATAAAACAATATTTATTTTTATAACAAAGTTATAAAAAATGTTCCACATACAAATTATTCATTTCAAAAATTATTTATTCAAAATTTATTTCGGTTACAATTTCAATATTCAATGTAGCTAAACTTACGAATTTATAATATCATCAGTTCTTTAGAGAATCTAGAATAAAGTTCCTGTAACTACTAGAAATAAATAAATTTAACGAAATAAAATTATTTTTTTTAAATCCCCCCCCTTTTTTTTTACTCTAAAAGTTATAAAAATTTAAGTTAAAAAATATCTTCTGTTTTTCTTGTAACCCCCGGGCTTATAATCATTGATATGGGGAAGTTCTAAAAGTTAGGAAAGAAATTTCTTCCAGGCATACTTCAAAAAAAGTTTTTTTTTTTTTTTTTTTTATCCAAGTGAATGAATATATTTCTATCTTAATGTGGTCGAATACTAGGCAGTTAATGGGAATCTCCTTTTTGCATTTGGACCCTAGAGCTACAGTCCAGTTTTTATCGATCTAAAAAACCCGTTTATTTGATGTAATAAAGCTAAGAAGAGAAGATTTTTTTTCCTTAAAAAAAAATGGCGAATAACTTGTCCACAAATAAGAAAGGATTAAGAAATAAAAGAAATTTAGCTGAGAGCTAAATGGATGGTGTAAAAAATGAAGGAATTCTAGCTCTCAGTTTAAGTGTCAAGTTAATATTTATGAGCTTGAATTCTTAAGAGTTTCTTTTAAGTAAAGAGTTGAGCATTTAATTTCGAATAATTTTTAAAAGTTTCTCATGATTCTTCACGCAAAATGTTTCATTAAAGGATGAAATAAAAGTTTTGTTTTTTAATTCTCTGCAGCATTTAGAAATGCAATATGTTTCGAACGTTGATCCGTATGGAGTTAAGAATATTTTTTTATTATAAAATAGGGAATACTTTTTTTTTTTTTTTTTTTTTTCTTTTTTTAAGAAATTTACAAAAAGTTTTAGAGGAAAAAAAATATCACATCTATTCAAGAAGAAAATAGTTTTGTTTTCAGATTTTGATCTACACGTAATGTTTCTATATTTTAGTCTCTGGAGCCATGATATTCTAACCTGAATCTTCTATTTTATCGCAATTTTTTCTTCTAGTTCTTTTTAATTGTTTATTTTATTTTATTTTATTTTATTTTCTGCTTTAAAATTTTTCTTACTTAATACATTCTCATTGGATGTGGTCGGGTAAGTGGTTAAGGACAATTGACATGGATCTCAGGCTTTGGTGAAATGTCCTCCATGAGACTCTTTTAAAGAAGTTATAACCAGTATTTACAAAGAAAAAAAAAAAAAAAAAGATAAAAACATGGTAAACTCCCTAGGTCAACGAGCGCAGTAATACGAATACATATTCTTTTTCAAATTAATATATATATATATTATGGAAGATTACTATATAAAAATAGTGAAAACAAAACTCTGCCAGAGTTCCGCACTGATTTTTTTTTTTTTTCTTTTAATTACAAAATAACATGAATCCGTATAAAACTTACAGACGAAAAGCTTGATTGAAAAATTTTATTAATATTAGTAAAAATATTTTTAAATCAATGAATTGATTTTCTACAAATGATAATATCTAAAGATTGATTGGAAATGGAAACTTAATGTGCTTAAAAATCTTAGACATAAAGGGATTTTCGGAAAACCTCATTTGCTTTAAAATATTGATTTTAAATGTTCCTTTTTCAACAAAACTGAGTGCATTTTCTCAGCAATTCCTTTAACAGAAAGCAAAGTTTGCTATTTAATGCGGTTGTTGCAATTTTGAAATTTGGTGTGCGAAATTAATAAATATGAAGTAAAAAATATCTATGAAAATTGTAGCAATAAAATTTTCAAATATATATACAATCTAAGACAAAAAACGACGTACGAAGAAGGAGTTATCTGAATAGGTCGAAAATCGGTAGACATGATGCTTATATGTAGAAAAACAAATGTTTATAATTTCAGAAATATTGGATGATTTATTCAAGAAAATGACTACACAAAGTGAGAAAGTCAATAACGCATTGGTTTATCTCTGAAAAGTAGTTATTCGTATTGATGTTGATTGGTAGAGTTAGACAATGTCCTCCTATGTGATATCATGAAAAATTCTATCCAGTTGCCGAGTTATCTCGTCAAAATTCAGAGCTGATTTAAAGGCCTTTTGCATAATACTAAAAATCTCAATGGGGAGAGATCCGGCTATCTTGCATGCCGTCTATCTACAGCGCGAAGACATTAGGTCTGCAAACAAGAAAGCATTCAAACTGAAAATGAAATGTGCTAATTTTAAAGTAAATGTGTTATCTAATATTATTTTGCAATCTTGTATGAGGTTGTTATTTTCGATTTTTTAATATTTTTTATTAAATAAAATTTTTAATTATATTTAATTATTTTTCTTTTCCGACATTTATTTTTTATGTGGAAATATCTTATTTTTTATGTTGAAATATCCACTCCTGATATGATAACGTTTTTTTCTTTCAAAAATCTAACAACAATGTCATTTAAGTACAATTATTGTTGTTAACAAATTTCATTGTAGTTATTATTTAAAAACAATCACTTCTTTCAATGTGCGCAATCACAAAGAATCTGTAAGAAGAGATATCGCAAAATAGCTCTGTTGTTTTTACTACAGCTATTGCTTTATAAAATGTACGTTTATCCTTTAAATCATGTAATAACAACAACAATAATAATAATAATATTTTTTTTTTTTCTTTTAAAATAATAATTAAAAATTTTGAATAAGCACCATACATTCTAAAAATCCTTTTTTTGTTCATTTTTTTAGTATTAAAAAAGAATTATCTAGCGAAAAATATATTGCTACATACTTACTACCTTTGAAGAATAATTTAGTTTTTTTTTTTTTTTTTTTTTTTTTTTTTTTTCTCATTTTTAATAATAATTATAGACTACATTTTATGATGCTGAAGCAAGCGTTTATAAAATCATTAAACATTTTTTGTTGCATTTTTAATGATTTTAAAATGTGGTTAGAGTTATCCAGGAAAACTTTTTAGCCGACGCAAAAAATCGATATAACATTAATGAAAGTGGGAGTAAAATCGATATTACTGAGCCCCAGAAATGGTTTCGATATTCAGCCTACTTTGAGATATTTAAAATAGAAATCAATCCGCAGGGTTTACACGTATTAATTATACAAAATGTAGTATATTTAAAATTAAAATTAAGCTATTATGACTAGTTTTTTATTACCTAAATTTATCTATTATTACTAGTTTTTTATTACATTCTTACTTATTCCTTATCCATAAGATTTTTTTTTAATATTATAATATGTGCATAGAGTTGCTATATTCTAAAAATTAATGAGAATAAAAATTTTATTTTTGCAATTAATATACAATAATTCAAAATGGCTCTAGAAACAACTTCACTTGAGATGTATTTTTGTGTGCTGCGGTACTGTCGCTCCCTCAAATCTCCGTTTGAATGTATTACTTACATTAATAAAGAAAAATGTATTTAAAAGTTTACTCCAAATCATTTAAAGAACTTTCACCCCCCCCCCCCACACACACACGCGCGTTTAACGTAATACCTACATTTACGTATAAAGAATTCAAGGATGTTATTATATTTTAAAGTTCATTTTAAATTATTTAGACAGCTATCACCTGTAACACTCCTTAAAACTTATCAAACGTGGTCAAACTTTAAGTGGCCCTTTCATTAAAACTTTAAAATACCAAATTGAAATTTTAAGCAATCATTATTATTATTATTATTATTATTATTTTCTTCAAATTATGACAAATATAAACATTCCCTTAGTTTATTCGCTTAAGGTTTGATTTTCCTACTTAGATTATATATATATAGATATATAATATGTATGTTTATTATATTAATACTTATTTGTTATTACTTTTCATTATAAATGAGTTATAATCTTATTATGTATTTCTTATTTATATCACTTTCAATTTAAATATTATGGTAAAAAAAGCTTTATCTCTAATAGTTATCTATATATATAAAATCGTTCTTCCTGAGTGAGGGGTGATTCATCATCGCCCAGACCAAACCCCTGGACCTAGAAGCATGAAATTTTGTGACAATGTTCTTTCTATGACGTAGGCATCCACAAAGAAGCGATTTTACAAAATTCGCCCCAAGGAGGGAGGGGGGGGGGCAAAACTTGATTTCACAAAATCCTTCATATCTCAAACAAAAAAAAACAGATATCAGTAATATTTTTGCTTTAAAAAATAGCTAATACAAATGTCTAAAAATCGATTTCTGGAATTTCAGAAATTCGGTTCCCAAGGCGGGGTAGGGGGCGAAACGTGATTTCACATGCGTTAAACGTGATTTCACATAATCCTATATATCTCAAACAAAAAAACAGATATACGTGAAATTTTTGCTCTAAAATATAGCTAATGCAAATACCTAAAAACCAATTTCTGGAATTTTAGAAATTCAGCCCCCAGGTGGGTCAGCAAGGGAGGGGGGCTATTGGGAAAAAACAAATAGAAATACAGTTAGGCCGTTCAAAATTGGTACAGATAGGTTTTAAAAGCCTGCAAGTCGAATGGGGATATTTTCGAAGTGTAAAGTTATTAGGAGGGGCGAGAAGGGGGAAGGGGGGGCAAAAAAATAAAAATAGAGTTAGATCGTTCAAAATTGGTATATAGAGGTTTTCGATACTTACAAATTGATTCTAAGATTCTTGCGGATATTTTCGAATTTGTAAAATTATTAGGAGGGGCGATAAGGGAGGGGGGCTATGGGCAAAAACAAATAGAAATACAGTTAGGCCGTTCAAAATTGTATTTGATTTGTTTTAGTGGCCTGCGAATGGGGATATTTTCGAAAGTGTAAAGTTATTAGGAGGGCAGGGAAGGGGGAGGGAAGAAGGGGGGGGAAATAAAAATTGAGTTAGATCGTTCAAAATTAGTATATAGAGATTTTCGATACTTACAAATCGATTGCGGATATTTTCGAATTTGTAAAATTATTAGGAGGGGCGATAAGGGGGGGGCTATGAGCAAAAACAAATAGAAATACAGTTAGACCGTTCAAAATTGGTACAGATAGGTTTTAGAGGCCTGCAAGTCGAATGGGGATATTTTCGAAAGTATAAAGTTATTAGGAGGGGCGGGAAGGGGAGGGCGGAGGGGCAAAAAAAAAAAATATAATTAGATCATTCAAAACTGATGCATAGAGGTTTTTGATACTTACAAATCGATTGTGGATATTTTCGAATTTGTAAAATTATAAGAATAGACGGGAGGGGGAGCGAAGGTGGAAAATAATAGAAATAAGAGTTTGAGCATTTTGGGATTTTTTTCCGAACGCAGTGAGAACCCGGTGCGACATTTTTCCTAATCAGATTTTGTTTCTCTCTCTCTTTTTTTTTTTTTTTTTTTTCACGTGATAAAAATTAATGCAATTTTGAGAATTCAGTAATTATAGTGATTCATTTAAAAATAGGGACCAGCGAAGCGGGCGTTGCCTGCTAGTCAGATATAAATGTCGTTAACTATCCAATTTTTAAGAGTAGCTCTTTTCTTTTTTCATTTCATCAATATCAGGAAACTATTGTAAATTATTATTATTTTTAATGGGCAAAATGCGATTGTATTGAGTTATATTTTCATCTTCAATATTTTTCTCTAAACGCTTATAAAACTAGATAAAGTAAAACAAATTCACTGCTCAAAATTACATGAACTATTTCATAAAATAGGTGACTTATTAACAGAATAACACACTTTCATATAAAAAAAGGAAATCATAATTAATTTAAGTCATCTTTGAAAATGTTATTTTTTGCGTTATGTTATTTATAATGTTATTTCTGTCAAATGCAGTTAGATTTATCTCATACAAAAACAAGATCAGAGCATTCAAAGAACAAGAGATTAAATAAATTTATTGATAAACAAGTTAGTATTTTACCATCAAGTATAGTCATAATAAAAAATTATAAGTATGTGAGTCAATAAAGATTTTTAATTCCAGTTTTCGGCAATTTATTTGTTTGAATACAGGATGATTTTAATTAAACTTATGCAAGAGGCAGTATCCTGCAGGGAAAGTGGGTGTACATATTTTCACCATATACACAGAGCTCGAAGTTTCCGCCCCTTTTTTCAGAAGACATTCAAGAATGAGAAATTCCCACTTTATTTGCTACTACTGTTTTTACACAATAATATCTCCCCTATTTAATAATGACACACAGGCAATAAAAATATGTTAAAGGTTTCTGTACAAAAAAAGTGTAATAAAGAAGGCTAAAACTATTTATCTCCGAAAGTGTCGTGTAATTGCAACTTACCAACTGAATCCCTCGTTATCGCAAATACTGCGATCACTGATGTAATGACTAAGACTAATACTGTGTGTTCGATGTTTAGTTTTGAGTTTTTTCTAAATGTATTCTCCGGTCTTGTATGAATCGTCACGTAAATGTTCTATTAGTGTTTTATAGATTTCTAGTTCTCTCTTAAACTACTTTACATAACACAACATGGTGTCAGGTAGTGTTTTCGATAAAAATTTCTTAAATATTTTCTGCTTTAGAACTCTTCGTACGTAAATCAAAAGCGGACCCCCCCCCCCCCCTTCCCCCCAAAAAAAAAGGCTCTGTTGCTGTTAAAAATTGGAATCTTCTCTCAAACAGCTTTATACCGGCTGCAGATTCTACTCAAATACCTTTAAAGGTCCCTTCACCATTTAATTTTCAAAACTCAGCGGATAGGCACGAATGGATACAAGAATTCGAAGACTTTCGATATGCTTCCGGACTCAATGCAAAACCTGAAATAACACAGGTACGAACTCTTCTCTGTACTATGGGACGCGAAGATAGAAAAATACTGGCCTCTTTTGAACTATCAACAGATGACGAAGACAAATATTATGTTGTAAAGTCAAAGTTCGATTCTCATTTTGTCATTCGGCACAATGAAGTATACGAGTCAGCGAAATTCAATCTCCGTAAACAGCAAGTCGGCGAAACTTTGCCCAATTTGCCACTTCTCTTTTTAATCTTGCAGAACACTGCAACTTCGGAGCTATTAAAACTCGTTTAATACGAGATAGATTCGTCGTCGGACTAAGTGATAAATCACTTTCAGAAACTCTGCAGTTAGATTCAAAATTAACTCTTGAAACAGCCATTGAAAAGGCACGACAAAAAGAAGCTGTGCAACAACAACAACGAGACCTCCTGTATCTGGATGGACATTCTGAAAGTGCTGTCAGCACTTGTAAAAAGCAAAACCCGTGACCTGAATGTAAAGTATAAACCAACTACTCATAACTCCCCAAAGATATCTCATAACTCCAAAGGTAAGGACAATTGTCATTTTTGTGGTGGTAATTCACATTCTCAAACTCAATGTCCGGCAAAAAATGCTTTTTGTAGAGGCTGTAATAAGCGTGGCCATTCTGTTAAGGCGTGCTTATCAAAGAAAAAATTCGTTTATTCAGTGCATGACGAAAATTCGTCCTCGGTGTACACTGTTGGTGGCGTTACCTCGGCGTCAAAAAACTCTCTGCATGTAAACAATGAATTTAACTACTCTTGTGTGAAATTTAAAGTTGACTCTGGTGCGGCCGTGTCCGTCGTTCATCCCGAAACACCAGGTGTTCCCAGGACTCTGTCGAAAGCTAATGAAATTCTTAAAGGACCAGATAGTTCGAGATTAAAAGTGCGTGGTAAATTCGAAACCATATTAAAGTATAAGGATAATACTTCAAAACAAATTCTCTTTGTTGTTGAAAAAGTGTGCGAACCTCTCCTAGGATACTCGGCACTCATCGAACTTAACGTCATTAAGATAGACAATTCTGTGGGGAAAAACGAAAGAAATCAGCAAATTGTAAAAAAATTCCTCTCCTTATTCACTGGTCTGGGAAGAATGAAGGAAGAAATCAAAATTGTTTTGGAACCTGATGCCGTTCCATATAGCTTAAGCGTTGCCAGGCGTGTTCCTATATTCCCCTGCGTGTGCGTGTAAAAGCTGAATTGCATCGCATGGAACAAATGGGCGTAATGAGAAGTATCGACAAGCCTACCAAGTGGTGTGCAGGACTCGTTCCGGTGGAAAAGCCTAATGGTGATATCAGAATTTGCGTTGACTTCACAAAGTTAAACAAATTTGTTGTTCGTGAAAGAACTGTCATGCCAGCCGTCGAAGAATCTCTCGGTTTGCTCGGTGAAGCAAGCGTGTTCTTCAAACTTGACGCTAACATGGTATTCCTTCAGATTCCCTTGACAAAGGACTCACAGGAAATAACCACATTCATTACTCCCTTTGGCCGCTACTGCTTTACGAGGCTTCCGTTTGGAATCACCTCTGCTCCAGAACATTTTCAGCAAAGGTTGACTAAGATTTTGGAAGGCTTACCAGGTATCGTTAATCAAACAGATGATACTCTTGCATTTGGTAAAAACCAAATGGCAAAAGGCATGGCAAAAGGCTAACTTTAGTACTGGAAAAGCTCGCTAAATCAGGTGTCACTCTTAATTCCGAAAAATGTATATTCTCTGTTCCTCAAGTGAAATTTCTTGGTCATGTCATTGACAAAGACGGTATTAGACCGGATCCTGCCAAAGTTAGTGCAATCAAAAATCTCTCTCCTCCAAATGATGACTCTGGTGTTAGACGCATACTTGGTATGGTGAATCATGTAGCAAGATTTCTCCCGAATCTCTCTTCCAAAACAGAACCGCTGACAGCTCTTTTAAACAAAAATGTTGTGTTTCAGTGGACTAGTGTACATGATGCAGTCTTAAAAGAAATAAAGGACATACTTTGTTCTGACATTTGTCTAGCTAAGTACAATGCCAATTATGATACTGTCTTGTCTGCAGATGCTTCTTCATTCGGATTAGGGGCTGTTCTGATGCAAAAAAAGCCAACAGGTGAAATCCGTGCTGTGTAGCCTATGCTTCCCGATCACTTACTCCAACAGAAACTCGTTACTCACAAATTGAAAAAGAAGCTCTTGCAGCGACTTGGTCTGCTGAAAGATTCCAACAATATTTGCTTGGGTTGAAATTCGTGCTTGAAACAGATCATAAACCTCTAGAACCACTACTTGGGAAAATGAGCATTGAAGATCTTTCTCCTCGGATCCAAAGCCGATGTATCATATGTGATTAAGACCATTTCTTATTCAAAGGAACGACTTCAAGAGATTAAAGTTGAATTCCTGAAAGAGACCTCTTGCTCGCTGGTCATGGAATACTGCAAAACCGGTTGGCCAAACTACGTAAATCTTCCATCAAATGCATGTCCGTACTGGAAGTTTAAGGACGAATTTGCCATCTCTAATGGTCTTTTGTTAAGAGGCTCAAGGTTAGTCATTCCAAAAGTCTTGCAAAAGGATATTATGTCTAGAATTCATGATGGACACCTCGGCATTCACAAATGTCGAGAACGCGCCAAAAAATCTGCTTTGTGGCCTGGAATTTCTTGCCAAATCAAATAAATGGTGAACTCCTGCTCCCAGTATGTAAAGACTAAAATCAACCATTGTGAACCGTTAATTCCCTCCACTCCAGCCACACTTCCCTGGGAAAGAGTAGCCACCGATTTATTTGAACTAAGGGGAAAGAAATATCTTCTGGTAACTGACTATTACTCGAGATATCCTGAAATATGCTCGCTAACCAGTCCTACATCAGCAGAGGTCATTGAGCATGTTACAAGTCGGATTTGAGCATGTTACAAACAGTCCCAAATTTCCACAGTCTAATGGAGAAGCTGAACGAATGGTACAGACCATAAAAAGCATCATGCAAAAATCAGATGATCCCCATCTTGGACTTCTGACATATAGAGACACTCCGGGACCAACAGGAAGTAGTCCAGCCCAACTATGCATGGGTAGAAGGCTTAAAACTCGTCTTCCTGTTTATCCTCCCCTACTGAAGCCAAAGTAGCCGAACCTAAAAAAGCACGTCGAAAATGACGAAAGAAGTAAAGTGAAAGACAAGTGTAATTTTGATAAGCGACATTCAGCTCATGAATTGACGCCCCTGAACGTTAGCGACAAAGTGTGGATAAAAGAGATGAAAACACCTGCTATTATAAAATCGAAGGAAGGTGCTCCAAGATCATACATCATAGAAACACCTCGAAAAGATGTCATCAGGCGAAATCGTCGGCATCGCGTTCTTAATTACGATCAGCAACCATTTAAAGAAGAAATTCCGTGGCTGCCTGATGCAGTGTATAATAGAAAAGAAACTGTTCCAGCTGAAAGACAATTAGAATCTTCTCCGTCACCAAAATCTCACATGAAATCCTCCACAAGTACAGATAAAATGTCAGTTGTGGAACCCGAACTCAAAATGACGAGAAGTGCACGATTGATAAAAAAAAAACAAATCGTCTCAACCTCTAGAAACTTTAAAAGACTCGGTTGGGGGGATGTCGTGTGATTGCAACTTACCAACTGAATCCCTCGTTATCGCAAATACTGCGATCACTGATGTAATGACTACGACTAATACTGTGTGTTCGATGTTTAGTTTTGAGTTTGTTCTAAATGTATTCTCCGGTCTTGTACGAATCGTCAAGTAAATGTTCTATTAGTGTTCTATAGATTTGTAGTTCTCTCTTAAACTATTTTACATAACACGACAGAAAGTGTCCTGAAAAGAAGGTCGGAGACTTCGAGCTCTGTGTATGTATGTGGATATCTCTGCATATATGTGGACAATCGACGGGATGCGTTCGTGGAATTAAAAAAATAGATAAATTAATGTATTCGAAAATGTCCACTAGATGATATCTTTTATAGAATAAAGAAATTTATAACTATGACACCTGAACTATAGTTCAGGAAGAAGGCGTTTGAATCACATAAATTAATAAAACACAACACGGCATCAATAAAATTACATCAACAATTTACTGTCTTTTTTAAGGGTTTTCGCACGCAATAGGTGTAGGGCTATATTTACATTCTTAGATCACATCACAGTATCGCAACATTTCTGAACAGACTGCTGACAGAACAAGAATCTACCAATCAGTGGTAGAAACTCTTCTAAGAGATTCCAAAGTCTTCTGCAGCCGAGCGGTTCTGCGGCGAAAACTAGTAGACGTGAGGTGCCGAGTTCGATCCGAGGTCGTGCTCGTCGGCTTAGCCGTTCGGGGTTTTCCATTGTTTTCGCATTGCGTAAGTACGGGCTAGGATTCCTTAGAAAGACCTCCACGTAGGGCACTCCTTCTCAGGCTTAGGACCCTAATGAAGTCAGTCGGCCTTAATCCCTACAAACCAAACCAAACCAATTGGAAGTTTTCTTGTAGTGGATATACAAGCCTAGATAGAGATAATTAATTCAGGAGTCCCAGCGCTCCTACATTTTTAAGATCGTTTTATTTTACTGTCAACAAAAATTTTAAAAAAGAAATATTTTTTGAAGGTTTTAATGTTATAATCGCACTAAAAAACCTTCAAGGAAATTTCCAATTTTAAAATAGCGGTGGCGGTAAAATAAAACAGTCGTAAAAAAGTATCAGCACTGAGACCCCTGCTTAATGGAAGCAATATTACCGTTTTCAACTTGTAAAAGATTATCCTTAAATATGCCGTCTCCGTTACTAGACTTGGGTAATTCACCGTACTCTTCGATTCAACCATCCTAACTGCAATATGCCTTATTTTCATCAGGTGTGCTCTTAGCCGGGACCATCGTTATTACCATACAGTAATGTCAACGGCCCCGCTTTAGCTCGCTTAATATGAGCACTTGCATATGCTCTTTTTGCTGTAACTGAAGTATTGCCGGTTTTCATAGACCAGATAACATTGGGAAGGTTGAAGTTTCGTAGTCGGCAAGTCTCTCGACCACATATAATGTGCATGTTCTTGGAAGTGTCGAAAACTGATTTAGAGCACTCACCAAAAACAGTTAAACATCAGTATTTAGTTTTAAATCTTCCGCTTGTACGAGCCTGTGCCATTTGAGTCACTGTGGCTTGTTCGGAAGGTATTACTGCACTTCCAAAGGCTATGACGAGACACAGGTTATCCACTCTTGCCAGACTTTGTGACATTTTTATTCAATAGTCGCCAATAGTTTTGGGAAATGACATTTGACATACATAATAGATTGTCTATTATGCATATCAGATATTACTTATCGAGATTACTGGTGCAATTGAATAAAAAAATCACAAAATCTGGCAACACTGAGGTTATCTTGGAGAAAATGTATCCAGTTTAATATCTTTTGTAAGATGTTAAAATGGTTATATATATATATATATATATATATATATATTGAGCGCTTTTGCTGATATATTTTGAAACTTTTATGGGTTTTTAGATATATTTATTATGTAACTCTATAGAAGTTTCTATAGAAGATGTAATTCTATAGAAGTTTCTAGTAATATTTTATGTTAAGAAATAAATTTTAAAGCATCTAGGAGTGAAAGCTTAATATCATTCAAACTTAAAAATTGGTGAATCTTAGATAAGTGCCCTTAAATATTATTTGTGAAAAAGTAATTACTTTCTTTGTATAAAATATTTCAACAGTTCAAAGCTTAACTAATATAATCAATGTCCCCTATCGCAGTTTAAAACCAAGCAAAAACTTTATTAAAACCCATCGCAAATCATAACAATGACATTATAATTGTTTTTATACTTTTTATGCGTATCTCTGTGTATATATATATACATATTTATAAACTATATCCACACAAAAAAAAAAAAAAAAAATCCAGATGAATGTGTAGACCGATGAATGTGATTCGGGTTCAAACATAGAACCTCCCGTCTACCAGCTGTTAGAGCAAGACAACGCGACCACTGACGGAGAATTTTGCTTAGAGTTATAAAACATAATTATTTGTATTGACTTATCAGTCAGTAATTTGAGAAAATTAAATTTTCAGCATTAATTTTTTAGTACAATTGAAATATTGAAAAATATCTTCTAAATTTTATTTTGCAGAGTATTAATATGTTATATGATATACGATTGATTACTTTGAAAAATTTAAAAATAATTTTAAACAAACGTTATTCAGCATAAATTATTAAGCAACAATAGAGATATTGTACCATTATATACCTTTTAAAAATTTCGAAAAACTCCATTATATTTTATCATTCTACTAAAGAAACATATACTTCATTTTCTATAATACGTCTGCACTATATTAAAAATAAGCATTTTTCACTTCCACGAAAGAAATATTGTATCATTAAATCTCTTTTTGAATAAGAAACAAATTTCTTGCATTAATATTTAAAATGGTTCTGAAGAAAGCAACAGAATATATAAAACTCCAGTTTCATTTCTCATATCTTAATTGAAACAGTGTGCTAAAAACAAATTCTAAATTGCGAAAAAGATTGCATTTTTATTGAAATTTATTTTAATGCCTTTGCTATGCAAATATAGTTGGCAAAATGTCTTATTCTATTCTGAATTCATTTATTTACAACCAAATGTATATTCGATGAAGGAGAGAAAGCATTAATTATTAAAAAAACACAATTTATAAATTGTATACCGAGTCCTCAGGTGAATTCATTTATTCCTGCTGGCATTTTAAAATGGCCATTTATTTCAAAAGGTTTTTGTTTCGATATTTTTTCTGAAATGTTATTTAATAATTTATATTCCAGAGTAATTTTAAAAGAAATAATGATTCACGCAAATAAAAGAGTTATCAGAGAGTATGTATGAATTTCCTATACGATTTACTTTTTTGGAGCTTATTGTCTTTATTCCATTAATTAGAAAGTCCTTTTAATCAAAAAGTAGCAAGAATAAAATCAAATTACATTAAGAATTATTCTTTCATCAATAAATAAGAGTAATGAAGACAGTTTTAATTTCAGTCGTAATAATTACTTCAATAAAAATAAGAACAACATATTTATAACATTTCAGACATCTCTTTTATTTCTCTTACCCAAATATGGTAACACACGTTTTGAGATGAATTGAACATGAACAACAGGTATTTAGCAGTTAGTCTGTGCGTATCTGAGCGTCTGTTATCAGTATATCCAAATAAAAAACAGTGGCAGAAAGTCCAAACTCGATATTTTAAATCTATATCCTAGGGATTCTACGCTAATTTTTTAGTTGAGATCAAGGAGAATTCAAATACGTTACATGCAAGGGCCAAGTTATTTGTTGATACTAGAGCCCCTATAAATACCAGTCGACTTACATCGAAAATTTTGCCCAACCCGAAACTGTGCTATTCCTTCTTTTTCCAATTTTTTCGAAATCATGCTAAAATACTATCTCTGAATGATTTGAACAATCAGAGCCTGATTAAGGGGGAAGCCCACATTATTTATACTTACCCCGTTATTTTTTAACAAATACTTTCCTCCTATAATAAACAGAAAATTCTCATTAAAAATTATTTTAAAAGAATTCTGGTGTCTAATAACGGTGAGTAAACTGGATTGTTTTACACCGTTCATTTTTTATAAAAAATATTTCCTCGTCAAAGCGTGGAATTTCTATGACATGAAGTAAAAAATGATTGTAAAAATATTCCGGTGAGAGCGGAGATAATGTGTGCTTCCACCTTAATCAGGTTCTGTGAACAATTAATAGTTGAACAACGACCTATAATTTCAAACATTTGTTCGATAAAGATCGAATAAAGATAAGAGCAGAAGGCAACAAATTAAGTTGTGAAACAGCTCCTTTTCTATAGGATCCTTAGTAGATATTTTAACATAAACAAGCTGCATTAAACAAAATGAATTGAGCCTAATTTTTTTATATTCATAAAAGCGTACTTCGTGCAGAATATGCTGTGAAAATTATTCATTTACAGGACTGCCAAGTAATTTGGCTATATTGGGTCTCTACTTGGAAATTCTTGAAAGTGCATTAAAAGTTGATTTAGTGCTTTCATATACGTAAAAAATTGAATACTCAATGTGCTGTGTATATAATTTATATACAATGTACAGGGCTACCTAAACTTTATAGAAAAGTTTCTTTTCTATTGATTGTAATTGATGGAAGTGCTTTACATCATCTTATCATATCGACGAAGTCTGATCGGGAATGAAAATTAATTTTTCATGCCCACGCGGTAGAAAAAGCCTTATTTGAAGTTCAATTTTCGGTGTTTATTATCAGCATAACTTAAAAACAAATAATTTCTTGAAATTCAAATTTGTGATGATATTATAAACGCTAATTTAAAAGTGGCCTGATGAGTGACCTTACAGATATTTTTCATAATGGACGTTTATGTAAAATTTTGCCCTATACTTCTATGTTAAGAAAGTCGTAAATTTCTAATAACTTATAATGTAAAGTTTTTAAATTACAATGTTCATAGATTATGATATTCATACAATTATTATAAATGATATTTTAAAAATGGTTTGACTTCTTTATTGTTTCTCCTAATATTATCTTTATTCTTTCATCTCTATTCTATATTTAATGTAATATCTATTTTTTCTAAATTTTTTTCTAATTTTTTCTGCCATGTTAAAAAAAAAAAAAAAAAAAAAAAAAAAAAAAATCAAATATTTTACGAAGTGTTCAAATTAGTAGCACTTTGTATGTTACTAGTGTATATACGAAAATGACTTATGCGACATCGATTGCTGACAATATATATATATATATATATATATATATATATATATAATTTAATCACGAAAATGTATAATTATTTTCCAACATAGTGTAATACTTTAGAGGAATGCCACAAAGTTGTTCGTTATAGACAAAATGAACGGTCGTAGTTACCGTCATTTTTTTAAGACATTTTCAACTATGAGAAATTTCTGTCTTTTGTGTGACTACTATTTTTATACAATAATATATATCCTTTATCATAATTGCCAACATACTAATTAATATTCCGTAGTATTGTTAGCCCCGCCTTCTTTTTTACACCACTATTTTCTTCCTTATTTAATCGGAATTCCATTTGGAGAATCTTACTCTAAAAATTTACTGGTGTGAAAAAAAGGGCAGGACTAACGACACTACGGAATATTAATGAGGATGTGAAATTTTATTTTTCCGACTGAGTGAAAATAATGCCTGGACCGGGAGTCGAACGCCGGAACTTTGACTTACAAGGTCAAGGCTCTACCAATTGAGCTATCCAGGCCGAAAACCGGTCAGCATTACTCACTCAGACAACCTTTAGGCAGAAAAATTGTATTAATGAGGATGTTGGCAAGTATGCCTTTAAAATCACAACACTTTACTATAAAAATATGATAAAGATTTCTCTATGAAAATAGCAGTATTATCAAATCAAGCAGAAATTTATCATCACTGAAATAGTCTTAAATATAGTGCGTGGACCCTTGGAAAATACCCAGGTGACAATTTTTTAGAAACATGTTGTGTTTTCTCCTTTGTTTTGTATACCTCAATGGTGCTTAGTATTTACTTTGTCGTTCCATGTTGCACTAAACGATGGCTTTAAACAGATTCCAGCCATCTTTAATATAATTACTTGTTTGATTTAATTTTTATTTGAATGTGATTAAGCAGTCAAATAGAAAAGATTTACCCTCTTTATATATATATATATATATATATATATATATATATATAATACAACATTGAATATTGCTTTTTAGTTGCATAATATTCTTTTGTAAGGATGCCACAGCGAAGGTTTGGTTTCCTAAAAAGAGAGCCATATTAGTATCATTTTTTGTTAATATCATGCACAGGGGTCCTACTCTCCGCCCCTTTTTCAGGACACTCTCATGAATGAGAAATTTTAAAATGTATTGCTACCACTATTTTTACAAAATAATATCTACCCTGTACAATCATGGCACATTACTATAAATGTACCAGAAGTATTTCTGCAGGAAGTTAGTGGTGGCAAAAAAGTAGGAAATTTATTATCTCTAAGAGTGTCCTGAAAAAAGGGCGGAGATTATGATCACTGGTTATTCATCTTCGTTATGCAAAAATTCACATTCATGTTTCGAATAAAACTTGTTTTAGGTCTATAATCTGTAACCAAAATCAATTTTCGGAAAATTTTAATTAAATACATGATTCTTTAATTTTAATATAAATAGTTACTATTTTGAGAAAGGAATTTTTATGTAACTTATACGCAGACATTCTGACTTCTCTAATTTATTTAGAATCATTGGTAGTACTCGCCTTCTTTTTTTATACAACTTTTAGGGGTCGTACACTCCGCCCTTTTTTCAAGACACTCTCAGAGACGAAAATTTTCCGCTTTTTTTGCCACCATTTATTTCATGAAAAATATTTATGGTATTTTTATAATAATGTCTGGTGATTAAACAGCATAAAAGTTATTACATAAAAATACTGGTAGCAATAGAGCCGAAATTTTCTCATCTCTGAGATTGTCCTGAAAAAAGGGCGGAGAGTACGAGCCCTGAACCTTTCTTAAAGAATATTTTCCTTCTTATTTAGTCGTAATTACATATTCAAGAGACGTTTCACTACAAATAAAGTGATATAAAAAATGGCGGGTACTAATATCGTTTCAGAATTAATAAAATGTTGGCATGTCTGTTTATCTGTATTTTAGTATTAAAATATTCAAGAAAATTTCTTTTTGACGATAGTGGTGATAATATAATAAAATGCGTGTGAAATTTTAGGAACGCTGCGAGGCCTGGTATAACACATCGTTCAGTAAGTCCCAGGACTAGTCCCCAGATAGCGTCGCAAATGAAATATTTCTATATGGGTAAAGTAAACTAACTTTCAAGAGATACACATTAAGTTTCATGATATTTCGATCGTTTTTTGCCGAGATATCAAAGTTTTAGTGACCTTACTTTTGCTGTTTTCAAAATGAGGGAGAAAGCTGAATTTCGTTTGTTGTTTAAACAATGTTTTTTGATGGACAAATATACTGTTGAAACTGTTAAGCCATTGCTAAATTTTATAATAATGTCTGGTGATTAAACAGCATAAAAGTTATTATATAAAAATACTGGTAGCAATAGAGCCGAAATTTTCTCATCTCTGAGATTGTCCTGAAAAATGGGCGGAGAGTACGAGCCCTGAACCTTTCTTAAAGAATATTTTCCTTCTTATTTAGTCGTAATTACATATTCAAGAGACGTTTCACTACAAATAAAGTGATATAAAAAATGGCGGGTACTAATATCGTTTCAGAATTAATAAAATGTTGGCATGTCTGTTTATCTGTATTTTAGTATTAAAATATTCAAGAAAATTTCTTTTTGACGATAGTGGTGATAATATAATAAAATGCGTGTGAAATTTTAGGAACGCTGCGAGGCCTGGTATAACACATCGTTCAGTAAGTCCCGGGACTAGTCCCCAGATAGCGTCGCAAATGAAATATTTCTATATGGGTAAAGTAAACTAACTTTCAAGAGATACACATTAAGTTTCATGATATTTCGATCGTTTTTTGCCGAGATATCAAAGTTTTAGTGACCTTACTTTTGCTGTTTTCAAAATGAGGGAGAAAGCTGAATTTCGTTTGTTGTTTAAACAATGTTTTTTGATGGACAAATATACTGTTGAAACTGTTAAGCCATTGCTAAATTTTAACAATATTTTTGCCTATCACAAAGCAATGATTAATCAACTCGTGAAATTAAGCTTTGTCCCTCATTTTGAAAACATCAAAAGTAGGATCACTAAAACTTTCATATCTCGGCAACAAACGATCGAAATATCATGACACTTTAACATGTATCTTTTGAAAGCTAGGTTTACCTTACCCACACAGAAATATTTCATTTGGGACGCTATGTGGAGATTAGTCCCCGGACTTATCGAAGGATGTGTTATCAGTGTTGGCAAATTAAGGGAATTTTTTATTCAATAATCACCAATAATTTTGAGGAGTGATATTTGATTTACATATAATAGACCATTAATCTTCGAAGTGATCTGGCAACAGTTACAATTAAAATTTAGTGGTGGATATTGAATAAAAAAATTCCCCAAAATTGGTAACACTGGGGTATAAATAATCGTGTACGACCGAAAAAATAATCTAAAGATATTATATATGTATTTTATCTTTCTTGTTACAATTTTTGAACAGTATTGGTTTTGGGTTGTGCTAAAAAATTTGCTACACTTATGTATTTTAATAACGTAATTCTGTTTTTTTTTTTTTTTTTTTTTTTTTTTTTGTAAACTGAATATCGACTGGTAAATCAAATATGATGACATTTTAATTCTGTTTATGAATTTGTCTAAATTACTTAGTTGATTTCACAATGTTTGAGAGAAATAATAATAATAAAATAATGTATGAATTATATATGTATATATATATTGTTTACATAAAATCACTGTTGAAAAGAAACACATATATATATATTAATAAAATATTTCTAAAAAAAAGAAAAAAAAAAAAAAATGGCGTTTTTAATTTCAAGCGCAAAGCAAACCGTACTTGAGATACAAAATTCCGTATAAATTAAAAAATTTAAGTGTTATGGAAACTCAAGTGGTATTTATCAGTTTATTAAAGATAATTCGAATGCATTCATTATTTATGTTTCTACAAATAGCTTTTCAGTGGAATTTCTACTGAAAAAATGATGTTCTTTTCCCAATAGACTTCATTATTTTAGAATTGAAATAAATATTTGCATAACAGACAAGGAGGATTTCATTCCTTTGACATTTTAATTTAAACAGAGATTTATAAAAAATATATATAAACTATAAATTATCAGCATTGTATTTATTTTTTAGCACCACGTATAATGCTCTGAAAATGAGTATTTTCACATCATTCTCTCTGGAGATACATAAAATAAAATATACATAAAGTCATCACCAGAAAAAAAGAATGCACTTTTTTTTAACAATCGTGATTTATTCGCTTGTATAAAAATAAAGCCACTTGTGATTTAGAACAATATAATGTATGCTTTAAAACCAAATAACTTTTTGTATTTTTAATTTTTCCGCTTGTCGTAATTTTGTCAAATATTGATGCAAGGTATTGATGTAGAAATAAACAAAAATATGATGGTCTCGGGGGTAACAAATAATACTTGACGCTCCTTTCTATATTACTTTAAAAAACCGCATAAAGTGACTGTTTTGTATTTTCCTTACTGATATACTATGCAAAAATATTTTTAAGCATATAAATATTATAAGCATCAAATATATTTTTTTTTTGTATTATTTAAAATATTTATTTTTAATTAATTAATAAAAAACTGTCTTTTAAGGTGTCTTACTGTTTGTAAGCGATTCCAATTACTTTTACGCAAATAAAAATACTCAAAGGATTAAGGATAAATCTGAATATATAATTTTATTCAATTTTATACTTGAATCCTTTCTAACTTTTTCTTCTTTTTTTTTTTTTTTTTTTTTTTTTGCTGTGGGATTTGGCAGTTTTATGACAATTAATTTCGCATGGTTAAATTAAATATTTAAGATTATTTTAAATTTCTTTAAAATTCAATAATGAAATAAATAATTCATTTGTCAAAGAAAATTGCAAAAAAAACAATTTTTATTTTGAAATTTAGACATTTTTAACATTTCATGGACGATTTATCTTTTATTTGTGTTTCTGAATACCTCAGCATTTTTAAGACTGTTAATTAAATAATCATGTGTGGGTGTTACAGTATTATTGAATCAACTCTATGGATGACAGAATTTTACTTCTTATCAAGAGTTATCAATTACACGGGTCTATATCTAAAATTATGATTTGATAATTGTGGATGACCTTTATGTCTTTTGATGCGTTTAAACCATGGTAGTCAAATTTGGCCAACATTATCTTTGTAGACGATTTAGTTTTTATTTGTGCTTCTGGGTTCCTCAGCAATTTTAAGACTGTTAATTAGATAACTATGTGTTGGTGTTACAGTTTTATTAAATCAACACTATGATTGGTAGAATATTACTTCTTATTAAGCGTTATCAATTACACGGGTCTATATCTAAAATTTTGATTTGATAATTGTGGATAATCTTTATGCCTTTTGGTGTGCTTAAACCATGGTAATCAAATTTGGCCAACATTATCTTTGTAGATCTGTGTTATTTGTTATCTTTAGTGATACTAATTATTCATTCTCATGCCTAGTATTTTATCCAAAGTTAATATATTGTAATACATCATCCATTGTTATGTGAAGTATTCTAAAATTGACATATCATAGCTACTAATTTTAACATAAATTTGCATCTCTCGTTTATCAAGTGCTAAAATAAATTGAACAAAAGTTAACTTCCTTATCGTTCACGAATACTGCGTTTTTGTTCTTTTAGTGCTATAAGTCCATTTTAGGTAGTCTGAAGTATATGTGTTGTCTCCCAGTTTGTAGATTATTTGAAATGGAAAAGGATGCTTACAAACAAGAACTAAAACAAGTATGTCTTCTGAAAAAAAAAATAAATAAATAAATAGACAGAATAATAGTTTTACTAATTTGGAAAAAGAAATACGAATCCTGGGTTTCAAAAAATTAGAAATCGACCTAAAAAGTTATGATCTCAAACAGAATTAGTTTTATCTAATACAGTTGACAGCAAAATTATTCGAGCTCTAACAGTTCCTATGTAAAAAAAGCTCACATCCTCATCATTCACTTCATCCCCATTTAAACAATAACATTCATCAACTTTTTCTGAACCGCCCATCTTGCCCCCCACATTTTGGAATAAGAATTAAAAATCTCCTTGTAGGCACTTCTCATCTTGACACTAAAGTTCGCCCACGCTCTCATTTAAAAATATGACTCCTATGAATTCCCAGGTTGTTTCACTTCTTCATCCTTTTACCGGTTTTGACAAATCCAACACAGATGTTTTTAAATCACTTTTTGTTTCCCATCGTTCAACACATACAAACTTTATTGAAATTTTTACAGATGGCTCCAAGACAGGTGATCGTGATGGCTGTGGAATTGTCTAGGAAAATACAACTTTAAGCTACCGTCTCCCTAGCAGTCATTCTATATTCTCAGCTGAATTTTTTGCAATAGAAAATGCTCTGAATTTTATTTCATCTAATCACCATAAAAAATTCATAATTTACACTGACTCGAAGAGTGTTCTAGATTCACTATCTTTTAGTTTTTACTCCCCTATTTTATATCTGTTTTAAACATTCATAACGAACTCTTAAAAAAGGGATTTGAAATTCATTTTTGTTGTGTTCCTGGTCATGTTGGCATCATTGGTAATGAGGCAGCAGACAGGGCAGCAAAGCAGGCATCAATTACACTTAACTGTCCAATCTCTTATGAGGATATGAAACATAATCTGAAGAAGTTTAATAAAAATATCTGGCAAAGGGAATGGGAAAGTCAAAGCGATAATAAATTACAGAAAATAAAACCACTCATTGCAATATGGCCCATACTTCACCCAATAAAACATGATATGATTATTACTCGTTTCACAATTGGTCACTCCACACTGACCCAAAAGATTTTACTTCTTGGGGAGCAAAAACCCTTCTGCACGAAATGTCATTTCAATTCACTCACCATTTCCCATATCTTAAATGACTGCCCCTGTCTTCGTCATTTATACAGATACTATTTCAAATCATCCTCACCAATTTTGACCAGCCTTTTAGGTACGAAACCCTATGATGAATTATTTAATTTTTCAAAAGAAGCAGGATTTTATAATGTCATTTAATTTTTTATACGTAACTTCTTGTATATTTGTTTCAATTACGGCTTTAAATTTTTGACCATGTTGATGGGAACTCCCATCCACAATCTGATTTAATCTCCAGATGAAAGATAATTTGTTTGGTGCAGAAAGTCCTATTATGGACCTTGTGCCATTAAAAATCACTAACCAATCAACCTATGTAAAAAAAGTACACTTAATACTGTTTTGTTAAATAAAACCTTGTCGAATCATGTTCTTAATCAGTCTAAGAACATGATTCGATAAGGATTTATATAACAAAACAGTATTAAGTGCACTTTTTTTATATTTGAATTACTGCTATTAGCGCTCAAATAGTATTGCTGCCGACTATATCTCATACTTCGAATGAGAAAATGATTATAGAATGGTCTTATGAATGGTCTCTGACATTGCCCCATTTCTACATTTTGAGCTTATAGAAGAAATATTATGGAATCAAACCCAGGTGCCCCTTGTCGAACTAGCTTGTTTTTTCTGAAAATTCACGTGAAGAGACTCCTTGAAGAGACTACTCAAGTCTCCTTAGAAAATACCCGACGGAGAATATACAGACATAATTCGCTAGTGTATAAAAACGGCCATAACCCATGCACAACCAGGATTCTGACATTTAACATGCATACATATATATATATATATATATATATATATATATATACAGGCCTCGCAGCGTTCCTAAAAATTTGCTCGCGTTTTATTATACTGCCACCACCATTGTTAAAAACTTTTTTCTTGATGGTTTTAATGTTAAAGTATTAGGTAAATAAGTGTACATTTAAAATAGTGGTGACAATGTAGCAAAATGATTCCAAAATTCCTAAAATTTTAGAAACGCTGCGAGGCCTGTAATATATACGTATATATATATGCCAGAGATAGATTTTTTTTTTCAACTTTCATCTGTATTATGATATACACGTAATCATTTATAATAATGCCTTAATTTTTTTACGAGTAGTAAACAAAATATACTATGTGATGAAATCTGACAAATAATAGAAGCGACAAACAAGGAAATAATTATAATAAACTTTATACACCAATAATTAATGACTTACAAATGATTTCTGTAATATAATAGCTTTATCCTAAACAAAGTGGATTTGTAAATTTTAAGCTTACTTGATCAGTTTAAATATGCGATTCTAATACTTTTTACATTTATTTAGTTATCATATAATTTCTTGCTATAGTGGAAAAGCCAACAAAAGTTTGCTGTAAAAATAATAAATTTCGATTTTGCAACCAAAAATAATAATATAGTTTGATAGCAAAGTTGTATGTTGCATGGCTTTATTAAATCAACATAAATTTATATAATAATCGTGTATTATATAAATTTTTAAGCGATTCTGTACGGGGGAGCCATCCTCTCCATAGAGGATCAAAGTTGTGATGGCATATCTCCGAGGTAGTCCAAGGCTTGAGTCTCAGAACGTCGCCAATCCCCCATATCACAGTATTAGTCCGACGTTAAACTCAACCGACCAACCACCCAACTAAAAATAATTGTCACGTGATTTACTGTTATATTGTGTAGCAGCAGCATTAGGCGGACTATTTGCTTCAAAGTTATTATTTCTCTAAGATTGGTAACATTTTCATCATGAATATTTGTCTGATTGCCAACTATAACTCATTAATCGATCTAATGCTAACAACTCTAGAGACAATAGAAATTAATAAGTTTCAGGAAACAATATCATCGTTCATTTATGGTGTCTGCAACGTGCATATACTCAGGAACCAGACATATAAGTTAAGTGCAACCCGTATGGTTTTTCGGACTTGGTTTTAAAAAAATATATACACTCTATAACAAAAAAAAAAAAAAAAAAAAAAAAAAAAACGACGCACCAAGAAGGAGTAATGCAAGCTGCACACAAATTGAAATGCATACAGGTTTCGATGAAAAATGATGCAAGATTTTAAAGTTTGGCTGCTATAGAATGAGCATGAGACGCTGCAGCGCATCTTAACTGCGCAATTGGCAGAATATTAAAAATGAGAAATTTTGATTCTAGGTCATAAATTCATCGCGAATTCCATTCCGTCTACTCAGATAGTAACTATGCCTCTCATGCAGGTGTGCAAACAATATGCGCAGATGACAGCATTTGAGAGAGGTGTGTAGTTGGGCTCAAAAAAGCCAATTGGTTCAATCTGCGAATTGTGTGACAATTGGATAGGAGTGATGCCCACTATTAAATGATATTGACAGGAATGGGTGAACCATGGCCAAACACAGCGTCACGGAGAAAGCGGTCGGCCTAGAGCGATGACAAAACGTGAAAAACGATCAATCGTCAGAGCTCCAATTCCTCATTACCATCGATACTACATGCAACTGGTACTTCAGTGACTTTAAAGACCGTTAATAGGAGGTTCATAGAAATAGGGTTGAGCTCACGTAGCCCCTTGTGCGGACTACTATTAAACTTTGTATACCGACAAGCACGTTTGCAGCGATATCAGGATCGTCTGAGCTGGAATGTCCCTGAATGGAGTAGAATTACCTTCAGTGATGAGTTCCACTCCTATTTGAGCCCCGATGACCAGCGAAGACGCGTCTGGAGACGCCCGAAAAAAGGGGATTCCAACCCGACTGTCGCCAGCTATACGGCCCGACAACCAGGAGAGATTGTATGGAATGTAATTTCGTTTTATAGTAGGACCCCTTTGGTTGTCATCCGTGGTATCTTTACAGCACCGCGGTACGTCAACGACATTCTATGTCCCGTTGTGTTTCCCTTCAAATCACGCAATCCTGACAGTATATTTCGGCCTGATAATGCCCGCCCGCGCACAGAGATAGTTTCTACTGATTGTTTTTCTGCTTTCCTAACATTATTTTGCTAGGTAAAGTCTCCGGATCTCTCTCCTGCTGAACAAGTTTGGAGCATCATGAAAAGGGTGCTACAACCATCTCGAGATTTTGCCAATCTAACACACCAATTGGGCAGAATTTGACATGATATCTTGCAGGAGCATATTTGCCAACTCTATTAATATATGCGAAGCCGAATAACTGTTTACATAAGGGTCAGAAGTGGACCAATGCTTTATTGATTTGTTGACATTTGTGTGGCCGTTTCTCTTGATTAAACCATCCAAATTTTCTAAAACATGTAATCATTTGCTTTTCTTCGCATGTGCATTACGTCTACCAATTTTCGTCTCATTTGGATAACTTCTTCTTGATGCGTCGATTTTTTTGTTATAGAGTATATATACTTTTTTTTTTTGAGCGATATATAATAGATGGCAAGACACTACAACCATCACAAACGTTGTGAAAAAAAGAGGGGGGGGGGGGGCAATATGAGAGTATCATTTACAGGAAGATACGTCAAAATGTAGGTAGAACTAATTTATATCAACATAGCATTACACAAAATATTATGGAATGTAAAGCTTGTGTTTATCAAACTGAGACTAGCTGAACTAGCTTCCCACTATAGCTGTACTATAGGCTACTGGCGAAGATCTGGGAGTCACCCCACCTAGCATTCAAAGAAATGTTCAAGTAAAAGTATAGTTTTCCAAAAAAAAATGATATAAATAGAAGAGAAATAATCAGTTGATTAAACTTTAAATTTTTCATCAGCTTTAAGTGCAAATAGCCAAGGGTCACTGTTAAGTAATGTCATAAATAGTGAAAGATGCTGCAAACACAACATGGCTATGATTTAACTTCTTTATTTTGTTGCACACACAATTAAATAGAATTGTTCTCCGCATTGATTTATCTAGTGCCGTTTTTTTGGAAATTCCATATACATATACAGTTGTGTATGAGGGAGGAATAGAGGACAACACTCTTATGTACTACCTCTGACCAATTTTTTTTTTTAGAAACGTCAAACATGTATATCAGTTTGGAACATATTTTTTTTCTTTAAAATTCTTTCTGTCTTTCTTTTTTTTTCTTGAAGAAGTTTCTTTAAAAAAAATAATTTAAAACTTAAATAAAAGAAGTTAAAATAATTTTTCCCTATGCAAGACTAGAGGTTGAGTTAATAAAAAATTGATATTTTACATTGTAAATTAAAAAATTAATGAAATGTATATATATATATATATATATATATGTGTGTGTGTGTGTGTGTGATTTCTTGTTAAATATTTTCAATACAATAAATACAACATAATAAAATAACTATTTTAAAAATTATTAAAAAACATATAACATACCATCATAATTGATATCCCGAATAATTTTATTCATATATATATATATATATATATATTTACTGATTCTGTTAAATTTTACAAATTTATGGAAAGTTTGATTGTTGTCGGAAATATTGTTTCATATTATTCATTGCTCTCTTAATATACGTTGTTAAAATAATCATGATTTTTGAAAGAAAATAAATAAATTCGCCTGATAATTCGGTGAATTTTTTCTGTCTTTTTTTTTTCCGCCAAGAACGACAGATATCAAATCTATTCCGCTGCAAGCTGTAACATATTAGTATCTTATACTAGGTACTTTGTTTAGACATTTGAAAACAAATTTAACTTCAAATTATGATAGAATGTTTACCATTTTCCTTTTATTTAGTACAATAGTTGGATATTTATTGTGTAAATATCATCCTTCGAAATGAAATGTTCTTGTTTACATTTGAAACTGGAAGTTTGTCATTTTTTTTTCTACAGTTTTAAAATTTTAAATTAAAATTTTATCAATTTTACAGCAAAAAATAACTCAATCTAACACAGGTAGACAGTAACTTATATACAACTATATCCAAATATGGGGATTAAAATCGGGAGATAATTTCCGATAAATTTTAATAATTTTTTACAAAAAATCCAATGGACGATTAACATAGGAAATCTTTTTCTTGGCTCCACGGACGGCCATTGACGCCATGTCTTTGCTTGCATACAGTGATGCTACATTATGCAAATTACTGTGACTATGGTTTTATTTGAGTTTTATGAAATTGCCAAATTGAACAACTTTCTATTTTTAGGTATTTTTTTTTTTTTAATGTAAAGGAATACGTGTATGAAAAGGAAAAATGGAGAAAAATGCATAAAATATAAAAGTATTTTTAAATAACTTCTTGACATCGTAAAAAAATAATTTTTGTATTCGCAGCATCTGGCTAACCATACCTTTCGAATGATACCATCTTCAACCCTCTACTCCCATAATTAATATGGTAAAAAGGGACCACAAATTTAATGCTTGCCTATTAATATATAGATCTAGCATTATCAGATTCCTTATCTTATTTGTTACTAAGCCAGTTTTAATATATATATATCTATATCTATCTATCTATCTATCTATCTATCTATATATATATACATATATTATTATTTTTTTTTCTTTTTTATACCATTATTATTTGTACAAAAATAAACGGTCTGTATTACACACACACACACACACACACACACACACACACACACATATATATACATACATATACATATATTATTTTTAATTTATTTCAGACGTTATTTTAATTTTTTTCCGTTTTTGATAAGGGTTTGCATACATATTTTAAAACAAACTGTTTGTTAAAAAATATTTTTTTTAGATATGACTGATATATGATTTTGATATACATTTACGGAACACCTATAATCCGGGAAAATCCCCAATCCGGTAATGATTATTTCCCGCCGATGCCGGATTATCGTTGCTTCAGGCTAATACGAATTGTATATATTGTTTTTATTCCTTATAATATATTTTAATAAAGTAATAAACGGTAATATATATATACATAAAAATTTCTGTTGATTTGAATTATAATGTTTATCTTTTTTTTTCCCGCCAGATGGCGCAAGCTCACATCTAATAAGTAAAAATTTAAAAGAAAACGAAGTGTAACTGAGGTAATTAAACTCCAATTCTTGAAAGTTTTAAAGTTTTAAGAATTATTACAAAATACATTAAAATAGTGAATTCAATTATTAATGAAATTGCTCATTTGTAGAACCTTTATCAATTGATCGAGATTGGTCTCGATATTAATTTTTCTTATTAGAAAAGTTCCGTCTTCAACTGGTTATGTGTTACTCTCTGAGTTTGGTGTCCGAATGACATGTGGATAAATGCTATTATTTTTTTTTTCTTGATTCATTGTTTGGTTGTGTTAATGATTTCTTGAAATTTAGTTCCTCCCTCTTTAAATTTGGGTTTTGTTGCAAGATTAGGCAGACCAGATCAAAGTACCTTTATAATAGAGAAGCATAAGAATTGCTACAATTATCAAATTATGCATGCATTTTTTCATTCCTAATAAATAAGGACTAAAAATAAAGTGTTACTGATTAATAATTTAGTTTCTACAATTTTTTAAAACTTAGAAAATGCCTTTTAAAAAATGACGTCCCCATTTGTCCACAGAAAAAGGGGACGTTTGGTCATTATACGCAAGATAGGAACATGAACTCTATTTCTGACTTGAATTAACTAGACAGTTTTCCGAAATCTTGCGATCTCTCTGCTCTAAGAAAGGCATGTTCTCTGAAGTGTAAATCCTTCTATTTTTGAGCATTTATAATTCCAATTCTCATTTCCAGTTATCTTTTTTTCATATTTTTATAAAATTCTTGGTTTCCGTTTGATAGCTTTCTTGAACATCGATGATAAAAATCATACCTTGTTGGACTTAGTGTCATGGTCCTAATTGCTAACATTAGCGTAAGTAATTTAAAATGAATTTATCTATTAATTAGTGTACTGTAAATGAAAATCATAGAAAAAATGAGTACTAACATTTAAATTGAATCAAAATAATTTTTATTTGATTGTTGTTGGTATTATCATGTATCTCTTAATAGCTAAATTTTATAACATTCTCAATATCTTCACTATATATATATATATATGATTGAACGAGATTGAAACGAAGTCATTACGAAATATTAAACTAACATTCAAAAGCATTGTTCTAAATTAATAAGAACTACATATTTATGATATTTGTAATTGTATGCTTTTCTTTAAAAATTCAGATTTTTTTTTTTCCTCAAGGACCAATTTTACTTTCTTCTAGTGCATACATCTCAATTTAACCTATTTTTTTCTCCTTTAATTTATTGATTTCATTCTTTTGAATACACTTCATTAAATTCTAGAAATATTTAACACAAGAAAATTCTTTAAATTCTAAAGAACATAATTTTAAAATAACCAAATGGAATTACTTGATATCTTTTCACCTTCCAAACATTTTTAACTTTTCAACTATGTGTTTAGTTACTGAAGAATTTTATAAACCGAGAAGATTTAATGGGAGTTCTGTTCTTCATTAAATAAATATATATATATTTTTCTTTTCGATCAGTATGTTGATGGCATACCAAATGATGTGAATTACTCTTGATAAAGTTCCTTTCACTGCCAGGAAGAATTAATAATTGAATTTTTTGAATGTTCGCGTAAATGAAATATCCAGAGAAATTGAAAGAATTTTCTTTGTAAATTTTAGAAATAAATTAATATTCAACACCAAACTCGTAAAAGCGTTCATTTTTAAAGTTGAATGCGCATAAATGAGATCCTATTAAATGATGTTTATTTTCTAATGCTTAATATTCATATGTTGAATTCATAAAAAATGATTTTGGAATTTGTTGCTATTAATTTATTCCTATAAATCAATTTGGAAATATGGAAATTTTATATCTGAAAAATAAATAGGGCTGTTAAGGTTATTATTTTGATATTTAAATTTTGATCAGTTACATCGTGTTCATATGAGTTTTTTTAATGAGATCGTTGTAGCTTTTTATGTTTGTTGATATAATTATGCTAGTTTTGGAAATTTTTCAAATGTTCTTTTTGAAAAATTCCATTAAAAAAAAAAAAAAAAAAAAAAAAAAAAAAAGAAAAAAAAAAAAAAAAACCGCATTTTTATATACTTTGGTTTATTAATAAAATCTCGGAAACTGTACTGATATTTTAAAAAATTCGAATCCTTTAAATTTGACATTTTAAAAATATAATTTCTTAAAGTGTTTAAAAAGAATACGCTAGAATAAAAAATAATAAAAGTTTTTCAAAAAATCCGGATGATATTAGAAAATATTAAGATGTTTATATCAGTGATTTGATACAAGCAGTTTGCAAAATATCCATTCAGCGTTTATGTTACAGTCGATAGTAAAAAATATAGAAGCGCTGGCAATAATTTCTGTTTTAAAAATGTACACCAAATACTGTTTTGTTAAGTAAATATTTGTCGAGTCATGATCTTAGTCTTATGCTCTTTATAAAAATGTAAGTCTTTAATAAAAAATAACGAACAAACTTAAAAAAAAAAAAAAAAAAAAAAAAAAAAAATGAAAATGAAAATGAAAATGAAAATTTTGGATGTGTGCTTCAATAATTTTGCCGCCGACTGTAAGCAAATCTAAAATGCTAAAAAAAAAAAGTTTATTTTATATTTGTCCGAAAGTTAAAAGTTGAACTATTAAAACTAAAAACCTTTCATATGTATATAACGAATTTTATATTATTTTAAATACTAAATAAATTTTAACTTTTAACTACTGTTAACGGTAGCGTATTGTTATTAATTTAGCAAAATATCCATTCAGCGCTTATGTTAAGCAAATCTAACATGCTAAAAAAAATGAGTTTTGCTTATATATTTATACGAATGTTAAAAGTTGATCTCTGAAAACTACAAAAGCTTTTGTTACGAATTTTATAATACTTTAAATATTAAACCTATTTTAACATTTAGCTCATTTAGCAAAATATCCATTCAACGCTTATGTTAAGCAAATCTAACATGCTAAAAAAATCAGTTTTGCTTATATATTTATCCGAATGTTAAAAGTTGATCTCTGAAAACTACAAAAGCTTTTGTTACGAATTTTATATTACTTTAAATACTAAATCAATTTTAACCTTTATCTGTTAGCAGTAGCATACTGTTATCCATTTAGCAAAATATCCATTCAATGCTTATGTTAAGAAAATCTGAAATGCTAAAAAAAAAAAAAATGAGTTTTCCTTATATATTTGTCCGAATGTTAAAAGTTGATCTCTGAAAACTACAAAAGCTTTTATAACGGATTTTATATTACTTTAAATACTAAATCATTTTTAACCTTTAGCTACTGTTAGCGGTAGCGTACTGTTATCCATTTAGCAAAATATCCAGTCAGCGCTTATGTTAAGCAAATTTAAAATGCTTAAAAAAAGAGAGAGAGAGAGTTTTGCTTACATATTTGCTCGAATGTTAAAAGTTGATATCTGAAAACTACAAAAGATTTTGTAACAGATTTTATATTACTTTAAATGTTAAATCAATTATTTTACCTTTAGCTACTGTTAGCGGCAGCGTACTGTTATCCATTTAGCAAAATATCCATTCAGCGCTTATGTTAAGAAAATCTGAAATGCTAAAAAAAAAAAAATGAGTTTTGTTTATATGTTTGTCCGAATGTTAAAAGTTGATCTCTGAAAACTACAAAAGCTTTTATAACGTATTTTACAATACTTTAAATACTAATTCAATTTCAACCTTTAGCTACTGCTAGTGTTGTCACAGACCACCAACAGTAATTTTTCTCCATTTTCACTTCCTTGCTAATAATATACACCGACATTCCTTTATAATTCTACCTGTTCATTTTTGAAAGATCATTTTCCAGTTTTTAAAACTGGTGTCTAGAACATTTATATATATATATATATACGAGGTGTGGCTATTAAATAGCGAGACTATTGCTGCTATAGATGAACTGCATATGCGCCAAATCCGAACGACCGACAGCTATGCAGCGTAAAGCCTGATCTTTCGATTGCTGCGCCTCCCGAGTTTGTAGAGAAATCAGTCTGGCCGTAACCTTCGTTTGTGTAAGAGGTGTACGTTTCGTTTTGCCGAAAATATGATAAGTGTAAAAATAGAGCAACGAATTGTCGTGAAATTTCACGTGAAACTTGATAAAACCGCTACTGAAACTTATATTTTACTAAAACAAGTTTATGGTGATGAATGTTTATCATGTGCGCGAGTTTTTGAGTGGTTCAAGTGTTTCCATGATGGCCGAGAAGACGTTGGAGATGATGACCGCCCGGGTCGCCCTTCCTCGTCCAAAACGGATGAAAATATCGAAAAAGTCACAAATCTGGTTAGATCTGACCGTCGGTTATCTATCTTGAGGTGTTTGCTCAACTCCGTGAAAGAGTAAGGAGAAAACGACACGAATTGTGGAAGAACAAGTCATGAGTTCTCCATCAAGACAACGCGCCGGCTCACACTGCATTGTCTATCAAGATGTTTCTAGCCAAGTACAACATCCCAGTTATAGACCATCCGCCTCATTTGCCTGACCTGGCCCCATGTGACTTTTATTTGTTCCCCAACGACAAATATGCATTAAAAGGAACATGATTTGAGTCAGTTTAAGCTGTGAAAGAAAAACCGGCACGCCTTATGCTGGAGCTCACAGAACAAGACTCCCAGCACTGTTTTGAACAATGGAAAATTTGCATGGAGCGTTGTAGGGATAGAGGAGGGGTGTATATTGAAGGTGATAATAACTAAATACGTATAAATATAAAATAAAATGTTTTACAGCAATAGTCTCGTTATTTAATAGCCACACCTCGTATATATATATATAAATATATATATATATATTTCAATACTTTTGTTTTGTTTTGTTTTAGTCAATTGAATTGGTATTCACATTTTAACTACACGGTCTGAGAGAACGCTTATATTAATTATGTGACAATTTTGGTCAAAGCAGTTTAAGGTTAATTATCAAGTTAAGCATTATAAGTTATGTATAAGGTTAAGTGTAAGTTTAAAAGTTAAAGGTTAATTTAATGCATACCTATTTCCTTATAATAATAAATAGTAAACTTATGACTCTGACGGTAATTTACGGCATGCATATTCCATCAAGCATATTTTTCACTGATTCAATTATTTGCTGGATATATCATGTTTAAGGCATTTTATATATGAAAAGTAAGTAGAGAAAATTTTACAAAACTACTGGTGTAAAATTTTATGGCAATGGCACCTCAGGAACATTTACAGCAAAATTATTCAGTAGGTCAAAATACATAGTTTAGTACAATAATTTATTTAGTTAAGTAGATCATAATTTTTGTTCGTTTTGTGACACAATTCTATTTCGTATTATATGAAATCTTATCTATGACCATTCTATCTCACATTACATGTTTCGATACATGTAAAATGGGATAGACTGATCTATACATCTCAGTTTTTTTTTTTTTTTTTTTTTTTTTGTGTTTAAACAACTGCATTTTTTTTCGGAAAAAAAAAATAATAATTTAGGAAATATAATAAGTTGATATATAAGGTATTATATTAAGGAAATATAATTTATTTACTTAAAACGCACATAAAACAAAGAAAGAAAATGTAATTTAATACTAATCAATGCATTGAAAGACATAAATTCTTATTGTTTCATTCATGATTATACATCCTGTTCTCTAATACAGATATACGTCGCGCTAAAAATCCCTTTGCATGACCATTTTGTAGCACACGGAACGTCTTGTTGCAGCTGCCATATTTCTCTCGTATCCAATCATTTATCGAGTTCCCACTGTCCAAAATTCATTCTGATATAAATTAAGTGGAATAAATGGCAAAGGAAATTTGCATTGTTTAGTACTCTTTCATTTTTCTGTAACACTTCCTATCTCCCTTAAATCTTTCTTATAGGAAGTAAGTTTAGAAAATCCAAATTGCTACAGAACAAATGAACGGATGAAAAAAGATCATTTCACTTTATTATTAAAACTTCAACAACGTTTGCTCGTAAAATATCAGTAACCAGTCATAGATTTTGATGAATTAGACAATACTAAAGTCACTTTAATGAACCAATCATCTAAAATTTTAATTCCGACTGTCTTTTAAAATTTATTGTCTTGTATGCAAGTATATGAGACACATTTTCCATTTATATAACTTAAGGCAACGCTCTCTAATAAAGACTAATGCTTAAAGACTTTTAAATTCAAGCCAAGTAATTTAAGTCTTATATTTTAATTTGAAATTTATGCTATTAGCATCTTAAAACTTTCTACAAACTGGAGTCTTTCCATAATCTTAGCTTTCATTTAGACGGGTAGTTCGTTAGCACCATGTCTAAATTATTTAAAAATGCCTTTTCAAGAATTTACATGATAGCTGATGCTGAAATTTCTACGAGAGAATTTACTTTGTGACAGCTTCAAAAGAACAGGGAAATTATTTTCATAATGAACTCGCGAATAGCTTCTGCGTATATAGATTATTTAAAGGTAACAACTAACTATATTTAAAAATTTTTCACAGTCAGTTAGTGTGGCGTGAAAATGTTGAAATTATCGAAATTGTGAATATATATTGATTTGGATAATAAAGTCACCTGGAAAAATAATCTCGCACGTTAATTTCGTTAGTTCACGAAGAAGTTGAAAATAATTATATTAATATTTTGTCAAAGGTTTGCTAGCAAGCATTTTATAACAAAAAGTTCTGAAATTTGTAAAATATGATAACGTAGAAAAAATATAATAAAGCCTTCATTTTTAAAGTAAGATTATGTAGAATAAAATGTTATTCCAAATACGTATTTCAGAATAATGCGGTCTTTATAGTTTGCTTCTTACTAAAAAGATTGAATTGGTTCCTAATTATTTAGTGCATGGATCAGAAAAATATGATTAGAAAATAATAAATATTCTAGTTGTTCTCCTGTTGAGAATGATAAACTAAATCAAAATTAATTATTTATAAGATTTCGCAGTAATAATTTTAAATTCAATACAGTTATATGTCGCATTTTTAATTGAATCTGACAAAATTCTTCTTATATTAGGCTACTATTCATTTTTTACGATGCTGCAGTTGGCAGAAGGTACAGGTACATGGTTCGTACAGACACGACTTTTCCCAAGGACTCGTTTATCAGTATTTTTATACAATACTTTTAAAGTTATAAGGCTTTTTTCATATCAAGAATTGCTATATAATATTAGTGGTGCAGAAAAAAAATCTACGGAGTGTACGAACCATGCAAGTTTAATAGTAAATTTTCTTAATGTGAAATACGAATTTAAAATAATACATCAGGTAATAAGTAATTATTTTAACAGATTTCCACATAGAATAACAAGCGTTTTTGGCTACCAACGACGATAGCTGTAGCAGACCCTTAACAAAAAACTACTTATTATCAGTTGTCCTTACAACTTGTTATATTTTTGAAATTTTATTTTTCCGACTGAGTGAAAATAATGCCTGGACCGGGAGTCGAACCTCGGATCTTTGACTTACAAGGTCAAGGCTCTACCAATTGAGCTATCCACGCCGACAACCAGTCGGCATTACTCACTCAGACAACCTTTAGGTAGACACAATTGGTCTATCATGTAGATAGCTCGACAGAAATAAGCCGCAGGTAATGGAAAACACCATTAAACAATGGGCGAAAGAAATACAATTTTTTTTTATTAAAATGACACAATCAACTGATTGGGAAGAAAATCATATTTATTAATTAATATGATTTAAATCTAATTGAAATTACTCTCAAGCTGATTAATTTATATTATTTAAATATGAAATACAACTGTTGTTAATATATATACATATATATATATATATATATACACATATAAAAAAGTACTTCTACTAACTGACTGGCTAACTTATCAACACACAGTAAAATATACTAGGGTCACTGAATAGAAACTCGGTGAGATCATAGAATATAGTGTACGCTTGCCAACCGAATTTATCAATTCGGATTTCTGACCCCTTTCCCCACTAGGGAAAGAGGCAGAAAGGAGTTCCATACCCGGTTATCTAACGTTGTTTCAAATGAATGTAGATTAAAAAGAAAAGAAAAAAAAAATGTCATTTGCAAGGTGTGGAATCTGCCAAAAAATTAATTCGAATTTCAAAAGAAGGAATTCAAAATTCGAATTTCAAAAGAAAAGTTTCGAATTTCAAAGTGCAAAAACTGAAGGAAAAAAAATCGATTTTCAGATAGTATATACACAAAATATAAGTGGTATCTAAGTAATTGAACATTGTCTAACGTGCTCCAATTTCAATATATATATATAACCTTCTCAGACATTTTACACAAAGAAAAAAGAAAGCAGGATAAATTATTATTATTATTATTATTATTATTCAAAATCCAACAAAGAAAGCATATATTAAAACAGTACTTTATGAGCAATAACAAAAATATATAAAAATAATACTTGAATTTTTGTATCTGTAAGCCTAAAGCCAAATATAATTACAGACCAGCAGCCCGATTCCCTTATACCAGCCAAAACCAAATAAACATGAATGCAGCAACATAGAATCAACATAGATCAAATGGAAAGTAAAAAGAGTAACTAAAAGAAAAATACTACCTTGATTGAAAAGTCAATTAATTAAATACAATTATTTATATCATATATTGAATAATTTATAATAATAAGCATTTAACATATGAAGTTTAACAAACTAGTAACTGACATGGAAGTTGAAGTGTTTTTACAATTCGTAAAAATAAATAAATAAATAAATATTATTATTAATTGTATACTTATAAAGTTAACAATTAATAATTTTAAAACTAATCGTTTTAATAATAAAGCAAATTAAAAATAAAAATAATAAAATCTGGTTTATATTTAAATGTAATAAATAATAATATTCAAATAACTTACCAAATTTATATATAACCATTTAATATATTGTATCTGTCGGAATGAAGTGAAAATATAGAGGAAGGATAAAATTCGTTAAATTTTAAAATTTAATTAAAATTTATAATAATTTATAATATAATAATGTAAATTTATAATATATATATAGAGCAGCGTTACCTGTCGAACGACACGGTGATTTATTGTATCTATTGGAAGCATTTGGTAAAATAAAAGGAAATATTGAATTTATTAAATTTTAAATTTGTAAAAAAATATTTCGTTTAAAATAGAACTAGAGGCTACAAAAACGCGTACTTAAGATTTTTCGAGTAGGAGAAACGGTTGCTCAAAATTTCGAAACTGAAAAAGTAAAAAGGCATATATTTAAATTTTTAATTTAGCTAGGATTTTGAAAAACTGTGTTACTTAGTTTTCGATGGTGAAGAATTGACTAACCATATTTTCGAAGCCGTAAATTTAATACAGGGGGATATAGAACGGAAGGTGGTTATTTAAAACTTTAAATAGATAGATGAGATAAAATAGATAAAAACAAAAATCATGTTATTTGGTTTTAAGGGGTGAGGAATCAATTCTGCATACTTCCGAAGTTATAAAACTAGCATAGGATGTGGTGAAGAAGGCAGATATTTAAAAATCTGTTGAAACTTTGTTTTTAAGAAACCGTATTACTAGGTTGTTCGAATTGAGGAATCGATTAACCATACTTTCGAAGCTGTAAATCTAATGGGAAAGAAACAGGAACGTAGTCTAGAAAAACCGTTTTTATAGTTCTTTGCAACTGGGAATTGATTGAACTTATTTTGGAGATTATAAAAATAAAATGGGGAGATATAATAGGATCGAATATAGAGTGTTGCCGCAAATAGGCAGGAATCGGTGTAGGCGCGACAAGCGCGGTGAAGACGCTACCGAACGCAGCGGCAACCAAATTGAGGTTTTGACCGACCTTAAAGTAGTTTTTAAATTTATTTTCTCGATTTTATATTAGTACGTAATACAGAACTTGGAGAATTTGTTATGTTACCAGCGAAGTGGGTAAAGCCCGCTAGTAAATATGTAAATGTATAACCTAACTGATGAATATTGAGAAATATTCGTTCAAATAAGCAATAAATTAATTTAAATTCTTAATTAAGAATAAGTCTTGTAACCCATTTTTACATAAAAAAATTAGATCAAATTAACTTATATTTAATTCTTTCAATAATAATAAAATAATAATAATAATAATAATAATAATAATAATAATAATAATAATAAATAAATAAATAAATCATAAGCAGAGGAAAAGTTACAATAATGCTAGTATTAGAAAGATGTAGTTTTATTATTATCATTATTATTATTTTCCAACTATACAATATGTCTTACAGTTACTTTCTAAATGTTTATAAGCATAATATACTTTTATTTAAGTTAAAAATACAAAAGCTGTTATATGTTCAAACAGTTCATATTCTAATCTTTAATAACAACCAGCAAAAATCATTATAATTAAAGGTTATAACAAATGGCAAACTGTAATAACTGAGGGGAAAAAAAAAAAGTTATCTTTGCAGTTTAAAGTTTAACTTAAAAATTATATTTTGAATTTTCAACGTTCTTATTTTTAATTTGAATAATAAATAGTACTTTCACAACTTGCCAATTAGAAAAAAAAAAAAAAAAAAAAAGAAGTTTTATTGAATATTTACTTTAATGAATTATTTAAACACGTTTTTATTTTCATAATCCGGTATTGAGAAGACAGCTAAAATCTTCTAACGTTTATGCTCATAAGCAAATGCATATAATCCGGGCTCTACGAATCATGCATTTTCTTTCGTTAAACAACATTACGAAAATACGAAATTACATATACTTAACACGAAAAAGAAATTAAAAAAAACTGTTTGGGAACATTTAATTAGCGATTTATATTGTTTAACTAATAATTTTACATTTTTTTCTTTATTTAAAATCAAAATTCAAAAATTGTTATAATTAATCTTCATATTTTACATCTTTAAAAAAAGTGTTTTTAACTTCTAAGCTTTTAATACTTTCTCAAAATTTCAAAACCATTAAGTAGCTTATTTTCTAAAACCGGAAATCTTATCATACCGCAGGTGTTGTTAAAAATTGAACACGTGGAAAATAATTAAACCGGCTTTGCAAATAATAGTTTGATCATACATTAAAATTTCCGGCTAAGATCCCTTCAATACGTCCTTTTATAATAGTTTAAAGATTTTAAAAAGAACTTATTCTAAATCCTATGACTAGTTTTAATAGAATATTCATAAGCAGATTCTTTCGTAGATATTATTCGTTGAAAAATGCCAATTAGTTATTCAGAAATTTCATTTCAGCGGCCGATTTTGAAAAATCATGCTAATGAGCTTTATTTTAGCTACAGAAATTCTAAAGAAATTAGAAATTACTTTTGGGAATTAAAAAAATGTGTATATTAAAGGAAATTTCATATTAAAAAAAAAAAATAATAATAATAATAAGTTAATTAAATTCCGATTTTTTTTTTTATTTTTTTATTTATATTCACAAACAGTGGGGAATTTGAAGTTAAAATATCATATATTAATTATTTCTAATTTTAAATAAATAATCAACTTGCTAATTTCCTCTAATTATTTTATGCTAATTAAAACAAATAGGTATTAATATTTCAAGCCTTTTCTATTCATGTACATAAAAGAAAACGGTAATTATAATTAAATGTCACAGAAATAATAAATCTTGTTTAAATTTAATGAGAACTTTTTGTTTTTTCTTTTAGAAACAAAACATGAGTGATCTAGGTTTATTTTTTCTTTCTTTCTTTACTTTTTCTCTAGTTTGAATTTATTTTTTCTTTCTATAATATGGTTTTGATGTTGTATGTTTTTATAAAAATATTGTTACAATGAATTTAAAATTTAAGTGAATATGTTTGTTATCTCTATCAATTAGAAAATCCGATCAAACCATTACCTAGAAAAAAAAAAAAGAGAGAGAGAGAGAGAGAGATTAGATATTTTACTAAAATCTGTTACAAAAATGGGCCATTTTCAAGAACTAAAGTTTGCTACCGGATGTGATGAATTAAATATATATATATATATATATATATATATATATATATATATATATATATATGTGTGTGTGTGTGTGTGTGTGTGTATATATATATAAAAGTCATATAATTTGACTGTAGTGAACATTTTAAATTTTTACTGTTTTCAAGAAACAAATTATTAGGTAGATATCTAATTTGATTTATATAGTTCTCTTTGATTATAACACTATATAATGTGTCTATAAAATTTCATATGCTTTTATTTTTTTTCCTTATTTGCTTATTGCCTTTTTATTTTTTATGCTACATAAAGAATTTATGCTGCTGAATAAATAAACTGAATATAATCTGCAGCTAAGAAGTGGTCGGATTTTGAAAGCAAAACTCAAAAAATATTAAAAAAAAAAAAAAAAAGCATTAAAAAAAAAAAACATTAAAAAAAAAAAGCATTAAAAATAAAAAGTGCTTTTATTTGTATCCCAATTTAAGTGCAAAATAATAATAATAATAATAATAATAATAATAAATAAAAACAAACTGGCAACAATTAAATTACGCAGAAATTTGGTTAAAGTATTTGTATCAAATAAATCGAAATCTGTGGTTACGGTTCCGAAAAATGTGATACGGCTTTGAAATCGGTGGTTTTACGCCAAAGTGCGTAAAATGCGCCAAAAGCCATCTCTCTAAAGATTGCCCTGAAAAGGTACAATTAAACCCACCTGTGCTAATTAAGGCAGCGATTATCTCGCATCCTTTTCTAGATGCCTCAAAAATCCGATTATTGTCTCAACCAAGAGACTTATAGAACAAAAAAAATTTTAAAAACCTGATAAATTATCCCCACCACTTTCCGAAGTTAAGGATGATTATAATCACGTGAAAAACAATACCACACTAAATTCTAATAATTCTGACGCTGATGACCAAAGTCATCAAGCTACTACCAAAGAATTCGTAAATGAAAATAATAAACCGTCCAATAGCCTCAAAGAACTGTTTTAAACATTAAAAAAAAAAATGAAAAAAATCGTAAATTTAATAAAATCATTCAATGTTTCAGAAAAGTAGCAAAACTAATTAGAAGCAGTTTAGACCCTTTAGAAAAAAAAAAAAAAAAAAAAAAAAAAATGTCTATTATTATCGAACAATTCGACCAAATTGCTCAGGAAATCGATCTTGTTGATGAACATTGATCTTTTTCTCGCTTATCTTAATCTTGATGATCTTAATCTTGTTTATATATACAAATGAAATTAGGTAATGGTTTTATCTGCATAATAATATTTTATTCAGAAAATTTCATTCTATTCCCAGGTCTAAAGAACATTTTCAACAATCTAGATACAACACTAAAAGATAAAAATAATTACTATTTTAGAATTGGTGAAAGGAAAATGTAATTTATGAAAATACGGAAATTTTTAGAAATTTTTAGAAAATCAGAAAAGAAAAGTTTAAGATGCGGACAAATGTTGTTCTTATTAGAAATTTTCAAAACTGAGAAGGATGTCTAAAAAGGAGGACAGTCTTCAGAAAATGAGGACGGCTGGTCACCTTATTCTAAACTATTTTCGTATTGGCTGTCGTATTTACGTGACATACCTGCTTTCGTCACTCTTTTACTTGGCTAATTCTAACTTTTCGACGATCACTCATCAGCCGGGCGTAAAGTTTATAAAGAACTAGGAAGCCCAGTTATGCCACATTATTTCCTATTTCGGTATTCAGTGAGTAGTCATTTCTGTTGCCAGCCTGCGTTTTTTTTTTTTTTTTTTTTTTTTTTTTTTTTTAACATGAAATAACACTTAACCCTATTTACGATTTCATTTAACTTAACACATTGATTTACATTTACAAGGAATTTATACTATATGTGTATCAGGTCACTGAAAATAAATAGATGAATTACATATATTTTTCTGCCTTGACAAAGAATGATATAATATTGTATGCATCTTAAAACCTTTTTCTGTATAAATAAAATGTTCGAATTTTTGGTCAATATTTGTTTATTTACTCATTCACATCGATTGACAATTTCTGGTGTTATGGAATTTTTTATATGTGGTTGTGCTATGTGTACCCAACAAACGGTATAAATGCATTTAGCGAAGTATCCTATTTTGGGGTCAGGAAGGACGACAAAAAAAAAAAAAAAAAAAAAAAAAAAAAAAAAAGAATCCGATTCTAACTCTCTGTAAATTATTTCAGAAAGCGATTTTTTTGGTGTATGGATTGGTTATGTGTGCTTAAAACACTTTATAAATTGATTTTGTGAAATATCCCTCCTTCCCCACTTTTGCGTGGGTGGGGGACAAAAACACAGATCAAAGCGTAATCCTGTTTCAAATTATCTCAGGAAGGGGATTTTTTTGGGGTGTGGATGTGCTACATGCACCCAACACACACTATAAAATGTCCCCTTCTCTCCTTTGAGGTCTGGTGGGTAAAAAACATTTTTCCAAATGTAACTTTGTTCTAAATTTTCTCAGGAAGTCAATTTTTTGGTATATGTGCAAATACGCATTGTAAAAGTTTTTTGCGAAATTTTTACCCTCCCCCTTTGACGGGAGTGGAGCAAGGACACGTTTCCAAACGTAACTCTATTCACGATTATCTCAGGAAAACAATTTTATCATATGTAGGTGTGCTATGTGTACCCAACACACACTATAAAGGGATTTTGGGAAATATTCCATCTTTCTTCCTTGGGGTTGAGGGAAGGCAAAAAATAGGTTTACAAATCTCTGCTCTGCACATTGTCTCAGGAAAACAATTTTTTCGTGTATGATTTATCTATGTGCACCAAAGAAATCCTACAAAAGAATTTTGCGAAATCCACCCTCCCCCCCTCTCTCTCACACACACACATCTTTTGCGGATAAATGATTTTTTTTATTATAATTTTTGGTTTTTATATTAATAAGTGATTTATACCTATTTTTTGTATTAACAAATTATATCTAATTTTGAGAACTCGTTTAAATATGTTGACCAGTGAAGCGGGTAACGCCTGTTAGTTTTTATGATATTTTTATTTGTTCATTTGTTTAATTTCAGTATGAAAAAGTGCTGTCCTTAGAAATTACGCTTTGAATTTCTAAACACCCCAGTGATAAGTTATAAATTTAAATATTTATAAATTATGAGGTACAATATTCTGCATATATTAATTTAACATATACAATATTCTGTACATCTTTGCTAATTATGCATCATTCTACATTCTTGTTTGCTAAACACATATCATGATTCCTGATTCCTGTATTTACATAAATGTTCAAATAGCATTGCACAAAACATTTATAATTAAAGAATTTCGGTGATTATCTTTCTGTTAAAATAATAAAATGAAGCACTCTTATTCTAATCCTCTAAAAATATTTATAACAAGCATAATATAAAAATCTTCAAGCATATTTTAATAAAATACACATCAGTGAATTACATTTGATGCAATCTTTATCTGGAGATAAGTGCCAATTAGCTTTTCAGCATTTCTTTCGTAAAAGCCGATTTTAATATATACCTTGTTAATGATCTGTTCTTTAGAATACGGATATAAGATTGGTAATATTTTATTTAGCAAAAGCTTTTAAAAGGTTTTTGAATGAATCACTGATCAAATAATTTTAAATTACTTTTTCTGCCTTGATTGCGATTTGAATTTCTAATTAAAGTCTTCTGAAATTGCACTTTAAGGATTGGTCAATAAAATATACGTCTTCTTTTAATGCTAATCAGACGTAATTTTTAATTAGCAATCACCTACTCCTTGCACAGAATACCTATTAAAATTACTACCTTAAAATTAATCTCTACGTAACTAAGGAAAATATTTGGACAAATAAATGAAAACAAAACTAATTTTTAATTTAGCTTATAAAATTACTAAATGAAATAATTCCATTGCAGTATTACATAATGAAGGAATTTATTGCCATTTGAATTTATATCACCAAATTATTCTCTTTGCAACAAAATTATTTTTATGAAATTGTTAGTTAAATTGTTTTAAGCAAATAATAAAAAAAAATATTTTAAATATGAGCTCTTGTTAATTATACTTTAGTTAGATTCATGCCAACCAATAATAGAGTAACGATTTAAGTAGGCATGTTTCTACCAATTTCAGAGTGCACTGTCAGTAGTTAGCTAATTTTATGTGTTTGATTAAATTAACAAAAGTGTTTAATTAATCAAAATATCATCACATTATATCAAGAGTTCGTGAGATTTATTAGATAAAATTTGAAATAGTAATATATTATTAATACATATTTAGTAATCGTAATAATATAACAAAATTATAAAGTAACTCTAGGATAGATGACCATTGTTTTCAATGATTGAATTGAAAATTATCAGAATATGCAAATACAAGAAATATTTATGCATATTTAAAATTTTTATACATAAATTCATCATATTTTGGACAGAAAATAATTAAATATTGAGAAAAAAATGGGTAAACATATAGTTTGAACAGATCGCAATATTTCCTTCATGCTGAAGACAGATGGTCATCAAATTCAAGAAAGAAATAATGAAGTTACTATAAAATAGCAAAAAAATAACACATTTTATATAGTTAATCACGAAAAATATGTAGCAGTTTGTAAAGATGCAATTATATCTCGGATAACGAGTGAATAAAATGCAAATAAACAAAATTTTAATTTTAATCCTTCGCTTTTCGTAAAATTTTGCCACATTGTTTACAAAGGTCTTGATATTTTGTACACATTCCATGAAAACATCCCAGGCACCTTATGCATTTTACCCTGTTATCCTTTTTGGTTGCAGTATTTTATACTTCTCTACAACTTTCACATTAATTATTAAATTATATTCCCTCAGAATCTGTAGAATCTGATGGTTTCAAATGTATTTCATCTTCTTCGCTGCTGGAAGTGTCGTGTTTTTGGCTTTTTCTCGCGTTTATTTTCTCTCTTTTACGGTTTTAAGCTTATTTATAAACTTTATCTGTTTCTGAGATAAAATTCTCCGATGTTTTACAATATTTTCTTGTGGTGTCACCATATCTACCTATTTGTTGCGTTTTATAACTGTTTTTGTGAAGGTTATATGAGAAACTCCTGCGATATCATAAAGCATTTTTGTTAGTGATGATACATCATGAAATTTTTATGTTTTTAAGATTATCATCTCCCCCCGATTTCATGTGTCCATCTATTCTATAATTGAAGGACAAATGGACATCCAATTTAGTTAAAGCGTCACTCCTCCATTGTACGTTTTTGTTTTAGGCTTAAAAGCAAAGATTGTATTATATACATATATGCCTTAAAATCCGTATAGTTAAAATAATAATAATAATAACGTACGTATTAGAAAACATACACACACCTAATTCCATGAAAATATTCAACCACTAAATTAAATTAAAATTAAAATTTCACTTATTTTTTAAGGGAGGCATACTATTGTAACAATCGCAGCTATCGTAGATCACAAGTCGGATCGCACACTCCGCATCAAAAGTATTCGAGCACTAGCAATAATCCCCGCTTAAAAAAGTACACTTAATACTGCTTTGTTAAATAAATCCTTGTTGAGTCATGTTCTTAAGTCTGTCTAAGAACATGATTCGACAAGGATATATTTAACAAAGCAGTATTAAGTGTACTCTTTTAAGACGGGGATTATTGCTAGTGCTCGGATACTTTTGCTGCATAGTGTACGATCCGACTTGTGATCTAGGATAACTGCGATTGTAACAATAGTATGCCTCCCTTAAATTGAAAAACAGGGCTGCAAATCGTAATGAATGAACTTGATGAACTGTTTCTACGAACAGATTTTGTGTTGCCATATATTATCATGTTTTGGAAATATTTAGACTTGCCATCTCTCCTCTAAGGCCTTAACTCTATCTCTCCTAGAACTACCCTATTAATATATTTTTTTTATGAAATAGAATATTTAAATATCAAATATTACTTATTATTTTTTCATTTAAGTCTTTTACCTTTTTGCCATAGTATCGTAAACATACTTTTAAAATTGTTATTTTAAGGCAATGTCAATATAATAAATTTTAACCTCTGATTGCCTTTATTGCTGAAAAGGATAAATTATTAAAAACTAAGCACTCTGTTTTCATAGACTAAATCTTAAAAATTAAATAAAACTATATTAAAAATAATAATAAGTAAATTCTTAAAAAAAGTACACTTACATAACAAGTTTCAATAAATTTTAACCAATGATTTTTTTTTTTTTTTTTAGGCATATATAATTATTAAATTATTTTTCTTAAAAGTGAACGTTAAAATAGTCTATTCAATACAGCAAACAGATTCTTTCACAATAAATGACTTCGAGAAAAAGGATCGATTTAGTAAATTAACAAGTGTTTTCTGTTATTCTACTACTTTTAATTGCAAAAATCAATGTAAAATATTGCTGTTTCATTATCAGTAAAAAGCTAAGAAATTTATGTTAATAAAATTGTATTAAATTATATTAATAAATTTATTTATTTATTTTTATTTTTTAATAAAATCATGTCTTTTAAATAAATCACATTTCTTTCAAGTTGATTAACAAACATTATTATTATAACTGAAGGGTTACTTTTAGAACTTTCTTTAAATTTAAAATTGTTAAAAAGAATCGAACTCTAAAAGTTCTGTAATTGTAAACTTTCTTAGAGCAACAATTAAAAAAAAAAAGAAAAAAGAAAAATAGAAAGGAAAACCGTCGTATTTCAGAAATCATTTTGAATTTGTTGAGAAACTCATATTCCCATTCCTAAAAGTATGTGAACTATTTAAAATCACTTTCAGGAAAAATAAGAATAAAATAAATCTCGCATATTTTTTAAGTAAATTAGAAATGTTAGATTGTCATGGAGAATTGTAAGAATAGAGTTTAGTGTCTTTTTTTGTATTACATGTAAAATATATGTAGATAGAGTTTGCAAAATTGTAATAATAATAACAATTCAAATTCGTCCACATCTCGGTTAATTTTCCTTTTCTATTGCAACACGCTTTTCACTAAGAAATCATTTTCATAAATCGTGGTGTCATTTTTAGTGTGAAAATAATCATTTGTTTAAAAAAGAAAAAGAAGAAGAAAAACTACTTAAACATACACAAAAAACAAAGGAAAAAAGAATAAAAACAAAAAGATATTTGTTTAGATATGAGACATTCAAATTGTTTCTAGATATTAAATATTCCTGTTTAAACAATTTTGTTGCCATTAAAGATAAAAATATACCAATAAGACTTATTCAGTTTTACTTTAAAACTTAATATTGATTACTAACATTCTATATTTAAATATATGCACGTAAATTTTGTTTTTTTAGCTTCCACCAAACTTGCGGTTGAATCGAAGAAAACTTCGTTAAAGAGCTATGAAATGTTATCTAAGATAGACAACATTTTTTACATTTATATAAAATTCCAAACTAAAAGTTTGGTTGGTTGGGTTTTAGGTCGCACTGGTGCTGCTCATTGGGCAATTGGAGACGCTCGTGGACTCACCCCTAGAGGTGGTCCGGAAACATACCATCACAAATTTGATCCTCTGTGGAAGCCCAAACTAAAAGAATAACTGTTGAATTTAACCATATTCCGCCATGCTTTGAAATGAAAAATTCAAAAAATATTACCAAAATAATTTAATTTAAAAATAAGTTAAAATAGAAATCAGAAATTTCAAAGCAAATAAAGTTTGAGATGTTCTATATTCAACTTTTTATAGAAAATAGATATAAGAAGAGGTTTATACAACATTTTTGAAGAAAATCATTAGAGCCGTTTTTGAGTAGCAGACTGTTGGTCCCACTGTCGATTTTCATCAAATTTTGGAGAACTCATTTGTTCACCGTAAACCAACATTTACGTAATAAGATATTTAGAAAGAAGTTCATAGGGCGAGTTTAAAGAAATTCCGTCGAGCCGTTTTTGAGGTTGGTTTAGTTTGAGCCACTTGATTAGACTTGGTGACACTTGAAATATGTACAACGTGTACAAGAAATAACCGGAGTATAAAATTCAACGAAGTTCATTCTAATTTTTAATAAGTAGAGAATAACTACCGCGGTATATTTGATACTGAGTTATAATGCATGTCACGAAGAATGTGTGAAACGTGTATGTGAACTAAACTAGTTAACGCCAAGTAAAATTTAATTGTTCAAATAATATACTCTTTGCATGAAGTAACTTGCTTATTGAAATGCATTCATCAATTTATATAGCAACCCGCATTGAAGAAAACTCTATTCAAACCCTCTAAATCTTAACTTCTTAGAACTCAACTCCGGGAACCAACATTTAACTGAACTCACTGGAATTGAACTTCTTATTTTAAAAAAATCTTGATCAAATCTTGGTCATCACTGGAATTTCACTTTAAATATCTGCTGTAACAAACTTTCTAAAAAACACTCCAATATCAACCACACTCAAAAACTTCACTGAAAGCTAGACTTCGTAACTGCAAAAATCATAGTATCCCTATCCAACTGGCAAAAGTAAAAACTACCCAGAAAATTGCCACATTTTATACTTTTGTCAATCGCACCCTTAACATTTGTTTGGATCCTGAAGCCCTCCATTCTGAAATCAAATATCTTAAAACAGTTGCTATTGACAGAGGATACAACAATTCCATTATTGAATAAGCTCTTTTTAAATTACAAAATCCCCATACTTCTCGTACTTCATACGTCCAAGTCCTCTTACAACATCAGTATAGTTTTGCCTTTTTTCCCTAAATCTAGTTCTGCCGTAGCTGAAGTTCTTAAACAATGTAATTTTAAAATAATTTTCTCATCCGTAAATAAGTTAGCCCTTTCTAGATTAAAAGACTCTATTGGTACTCACAACTCGTGGGGTATATATAGTATTTCTTGTCAATGGGGACAATCATATATTGCTCAAACAAAACACAAACTCAAGTTTTGCCTTAAAGAACACATGAGGTATATTCAGAAACAAGGAACTAAAAAATAGGACAGTATTCAGCATTATTGAGAAAATAACTATAATTTCAACTTTAGTCCATCTAAAATAATCTGTTAGCTTGTATGAACTCGATTTTCTAGAAGCTTTTCATACTTATAAAAGTCATAAAAATATCATTAATTACGATTTTACTGTACCCCCTCTCTCGGACTGTTGGGAAAATTACATAAAATCCACATACTCTTAATTTTTACATAGCTTTCTTCATCATAAATTCCTATTGGCTTACAGCTCCATCATTCCTATATTCCCATTGGCTGTTACTCTGATTCAATAATATCCTCTTCCCTACCTATATATATGAGCAATAATCTATTTTGTCATTCTGCACTAATGACGGTGTGCTTTACGCTACCGAAACTGCAATCTGCAGTTAATATTTTTTTACATTGACGTATTTAACGTTGTGTAAATATTGATATTTCTGTTCTGCGTCAACTCTAGTTATTTATACAATCTATAATATATATATATTTATTTATTTAATGTGGACCAGTTACGATTAAATTTTGCCGAAATGATGCGATGGTGACATAAGGTTTTATCTGTTTGGTCAACCCAGATCAGATTCATGAAATCATAAATTCAGTTGCAAGTGATTTAGGCTACAAAAATTTAATCTAATACACTTGAAATGCCCATATCTATAAACAAAATGAAAAAATAATAACTTTTTTTGCTGAAACATATGCTCAAAATCTCTTATTTAGAAGTATATTTGGAAAACGTTAAAGCCAGTTAAGCCTTGCGTTTTATCATTCAATATTCGGCGAGACATTTGTGGGGCCATCTCGAAATTAAAATCACCATATTAAGATACAATTTTAAAATATAACAATAATTTATTATAATTTTCAGAATTTTTATCTTAACAGCTGAAAGCCTTATTTTCTAAAATTGAATTTTTAATGCAAATACTGAAATTTAAATCTGGTTTATTGAAAAAAAAAAAAAAAAAAAAAAAAAAAAATGAAATTTTCCAGTGAGTTATTTTATTTATGAGATTTTTCTGAAAATCATATTAGATATGTAGCTTCTGCCTTGCAAGGATTCTGCGTGGAAAAAAAATAGTAAAGTATAATAAAAAAGGTAAAAATCAGTTTTATTTAATTAATATACGGAAATTTATAACTGGAAGTTAAATTGTTCCATTTTGAATTCAGAGCTGCCAACCAAATCCGGCAAATTTTTAGTACCTCCCCTTTTTCTACACCACTTTATTTTTTGAGTAATTCTCTTCAAATAAATTTACGATTAATGAAGAAAACAAATACTCTAAAAATTAAGTGGTGTAGAAAAAGGGGCGGTACTAACAATTTGCCGGATTAGGTTGGCAGCTCTGTAAATTTAACTGAAAAAAAAAAAAAAGGTTATAAAATTTTCATTACTAAATTTACTTCATTCTCTTTTGAGTAGTAAAGCGATTTATTAAGTTAATAATATTATAGTTTTAAAAAATTAAAGAACACACTTTTATAGAAATGTGAACTAAAAAGCACAAAATATCTATCTTAGTATTAAAATGCAGAGTAAGAGAAAATCGTGTGAGTGATACACCATAATATTTACGTACATTTAAATCTTTAATTAAAATAATTTAGAATTAAACAAAAAAACATTTTAAAAAAATTGCCCCTGATTGGACTCGAACGCTAGACCTTTAGGTTCGTAGCGCGGAGCTTTACCCCAGAGCCACAGCGTTCACGCTGGGAAAGACTTTTTTTACAATATAGATTTTTTGTTTGCTCCCAGAGCGGTTACAAACATACAAACATACATACAGGTGAAGCTAATAAAAGCGTGTTAAAAATACGTTGAATTATCGACATTTTAAGTCCTTTAAAAACCCTGTCGTACTGCTTATATTATACACATAAAGAATGGTTTTGAAATTGTTAATGATTTTTAGTAATTTTTTTTCTAAAATTTAGAAATACTGATTACATATCAATGAAAATTTTTAGTTAATCAGGAAAATTAAATTCAATATAACCTAATTGTTTCGCGTCTTCTGCAACTGAAAATTACCAATTTCAGTCACAGTTTTATAAAAATTATACTTGAACGCTAAAATGATAGACGAAAATTATGACACTGTCATTTTAGATATTTTTCGTAGCTATGTGAAACATTCCAGTGATAATTCCTCAAACAATTATCAATAAAACCTTCACTAGCAAACTATTTAATGAAGACTTTCTCTAAAGATAAGTGCCAATTAGCAATTTTTAAAATTTCTTTCAGATGGGCGATTTTCAAACGTAATACAATCACGAGAGGCATCAAATTGTAAGCTCTTCAGAACACGTTACTAGTGAAATGTGTTTAGAAAAAGAAATTAGAAAGCTCTTGAATAAATTGCCAATTATTCGATTTATTTCTACTTATTTGTTGCAGTCATATTTCGGATTGTTAATTATGAAATCAGTAATAAGTTTTTTTTTTTTTTTTTTTTTTTTTTGTTCTTCTTCTTATTATTAGGTTTTATTTAAATTCTGTGCTATAGAAACAGAGACGTGAAAAATTTTAAATTACTTAGAAAGGTCAAAATAATTTTTTCGTCTTTCAAAGCTAAGAAAGTGATCAGTAATTACAATTTAGGGAGCGTTGAATTTCTATATTTTTATTTGTTTATGTTGAGAAAAATATCATTTAAATCAGACAGAAATAGTTTAATGATCTTATTAGAAAAGCACTTCATCAGATGTTGAAATACTTGAAAAGAAAACGCGTTTAAAGAATGACTGAAAGGAAAAATAAATATAATGTTAAGGGTAAAAAATGTCAGCACTTCAGTTTTAGCTATTAATGATGAGACATATTTTTAATTCTATGCAAATGCACACATTGCCGCTTATTTAATATTTAAAATTTAATATAAAGTTTAATTTACTCAAGGAAATATATACATATATATATATATATATATCAGATAACAAGAAATTATTTGTCATAATAAATAAACTGATATTTTAATATGTTCGCTATTTTACTAGATTTAGCTGCTTCACGACAAGTTGAGTCATATATTTAGAGATATTCTTAAGTATATGTAACTAATATTTTTTTCATAAAGAAAACTAAAATTATCAGAAATTCGTTTTTTAAATTCATGACCAGAGTTCGTAATATACGGTCGCCTGGTCGTCATTAACGGCTAGTAAATTTTAACTCTCGATTATATTCCACCTTTACGAAAATTTAACATTTTTTTATATTTTGGGGGAAAAACTGGTCCCAGAATCTGACTCCAATTCCACTCCTGATGTAGGCTAACTCTCACAGTTTTGATTCCTGGTCATCTCACCACGTTTTGAGACACTGTGTCGAATCAATACACCGTTAGGTGATTTACACCACTTTTCTCCGTACAAGTTTCACAACTCGATGTTAAATTAGTACAACATAGTAGGGAGTTTCTTTACACTGCTTGTGTTTGCGCGTGCTTTGGCACCTGCTGTTGAATCGTTGTGCCGGCGTAATGATATATAGATGCCGATATTGTATCAGTTTAGTGAAAATAAGAGACCCTGTTTCATGATGTTAAATTTAAACAGCTATTTCCTGATGCATCATTCTGTCCTAGTAAATATTTGTTTTTTGTGCATAGAATTTTATTTTGTATATACTGAAGTAAATTCACGAAACAGGGGGGGGGGGGATGGCATTAGGTGAAGTGTTTTTTTTTTATTTTATTTTTTTTTTTTTTTTAACTGGCAACCAGTTTTATATTCCTGGAGTCATGTCCATGACCATCGGAAGTTCTAAAAGTACATGCGTTATATTGCCTATTAACAACAACTTGATTTGAAGCCAGAAATAACTTCATGCACTTGAAAGATACCTCATAATTTACGTGACAACATGTCCTTATTGCTATCGTGCTTAAAATACAGGGTGATGAATTTAAAAGAGTACCCGTTGTTTTTTCTTATTACCCTTAAATATAACGGATGTGGCAACTATTCTAACACTGAAGTATAATTGTTTGAACTTTGATTAAGCGTGGGAGACAATTTCCAACACTGTTGGACTGTTACAACTTTACTTGTGAGGTAAAACAGAAATGGAGGTGCACAATGTTATTTAATCCTGTGATAGTTTTATTTATGAAAAACGAAATTTAATTCAAATTTTTTACATTATCATTCCTACATTACATTTATATTATCATTATCATTTTTACATTATCATTTCATAGGGCTTTCCAGAGAAAACCTGCAAACATCGGTGTTTGCAGGATCATAACTGTAGAAATCTTGTCAATAACACCAACAATGCTGCGAAGTGTGTCAAAAAACTTGGTTCAATTTTGTTCATGTTTGCATTCAAAATAGTGGCGAACATTTTCAACATTTTCTGTAAGGAATGACAATGTAAAAAATTTGAATTAAATTATGTTTTCAAAATTAAAATTATCACAGGATTAAGTAACACTGTGCGTCTCCATTTCTGTTTTACCTCACAAATAAAGTTCAACAGTTCAGTGATAAAAATTGTATCCCACACTTAAACAGGGTTCAAACAATTATAATTCAGTGTTAGAATATTTGCAACATTCGTCAGATTTAAGGGTAATAAGAAAAACCAAAGGTACTCTTTTAAACTGATCATCCTGTATAGAATCTAATTAAAATAAATCCTGAGAAATAATTTAAATCTGAAGATAATGCAGAGCTGCCAATCCTCATATCACGATTCCTTTAAAGTCATCTTTGGGGTACTCAGTCTTGTCAATTTTAGGGACTATTTTATTCAATATCTACATCTAATTTTACATTTAAATGTTTGCCTAACCACTTAGAGGATTGATTGTCCATTTTCTTTATCAGATATCACTCCTCAAAGTTATTGGTCATTATTGAATAAAAAAGTTTCTAAATTTGTCAACACTGAGCGTATTTAAACATAGAATTCGCGTTTAAATAGAAAGCAAACATTTCTGTAAAAATTATCGGTATTCAAAAATCCGGAGGGTTGATAATGCCATGAGTATGATGTATCATGTCTGATAATATTAATTTATAGAACGTATTTGAAAATTTTACATAAATATCTAAAATGTTGTAGGTAACCTATGACATTATATGCGAAAGAAGGAAAGTTTTTTATCTTTTACTATGAGAAATTACTGCTACCAAATAATTTTTAGGCAGGCATCTGACATCGTTTGCTCTGATATGACAATTCCTGATTTAAGCAAGAGGAAAATTGTTATTTTCAGGTGTATTTGAAAGTAAATTTAGGTGCAGTCATTTGTAATCTATTGGATCCTTTAATGAATTATTATCATTAATGTATAATTTGGTAAAGTAATTTTTTAATTTGCCATAAGTATCCAGTTTAAATATAACCCTCTATATATTATTTAATTAGAGTAACATTTAAAATGAGATAATTTTTTTAAAACACATTTTAATTAAAAACACACAACACAGGACAAAAGTATCGGCTAAACATTAGCCCTTTTCAGTGTCAAAATACATACATAGCATAACAGTTAAGATCCAGTTACAAAACATCACAACAAGATGAAGTTCTCGGGAGGAGCTGTTTTAGCCTCGTTCAAGGGAGAATGCTGCAGTTTGGTAAAAACACCCTCTAGGAAATCCTTTGATACTGATTATGTTCATGACTTTGACATTATTAAAATCTTTGCTTCTAACGTAAAGATATACGAATCACGAATTTTCCTAGTGGGCGTTTTTATCAAACTCGGCATTCTCTCTTAAACAAGGCTAAAATAGTTCCTCCCGAGTGCTTAATCTTGTTGTGATGTTTTGTAACTGGATCTTAACTATTATACTATGTACGTATTTTGGCAATGAAGAGGACTAATGATTAGCAGAAACAAACAAAGAACTTTTTGCTCTATTCGAAAAAAATGATAATAAGTTACATTTTTTAAATACAGTAGAAATTTTACAAGGGAAAAATGTATTTATTTATGTATTTAATATTTTTCTATGTGCTGTTTTCTTTCTTATTTAATTATTTGTTTATTTTTTTAAGGATTAGGAGGACTATTAGTTTCAGTCTGGAGTTTTTGCATACCAGTTTTGTGCAACACCAAAATAAATTAAAAATATCAGTCCTATCGTTACAAATTTGATACCAAAGGAAAGGGGCGATATTTCTCAATCCAGGATAACAAACAGTCTTTTGACACGGCAATTAGATTTTTCTTAAATTAATTAAAGTATTAAATTTAGGTGACAGCACTTCATTTTAACTCATTTAAGTCATTTTAAAAAGTACGTGGTCCAGTTTTATGGTCAAAAAATGACATATTATTATCATTATTATTATTTTCAAAAAGAAGACATAAAAAATAAATTAAAATTAAAAATTAAAAATTAAAATTTTACAAATTGAAACTAACAGTCCTCCGTACTAAACTAAATTCTGTCTTTGACAGAATTTTTAGTTTTACTTTTAATTATAGAAAACAAAAATTTAGGCTAGTGATTTAAAAAAGTTTCATCTTATATTAGTATGCAGATTAATTTTTGCCGAAACTTCAATAAAATAAAATTCATAAAAGCATTTTTATTTTTATTTTATTTATTTATTATATTTATTTATTTATTGCAAAGTATATTTTTTCCAATCCGCGGTTAATGAGAATTATTGCACAATATAATTTTACAGATTTAAATATCTTTTGTTTCTAAAAAGTATGCCATTATAATGAGATAAATGAACACATAACTTTGCAAACGCACTTTATTTATCGCAGCAATTCATTTGTGAATCAATATCATTGATTACCATTAGACTATTTTCTGATAAAACTTTCTAAATTAATAAAAATGCCATCTTGTTTAATACACTTGTTTACGCGGAAGCATATTAAACATTTTTAATTATACTAATTGAAGAAACAACTGCGCACAACTTTACAAAAAATGTAAACTTATTTAAATTAATGCAAACATATATTTCTTATCATTCGCAGAAATAATTATACTTATTTCTATTCAAGTTTTCTTATAGGAATTTTTCATTATCCTTATCGCAAAAGTCTCATTTCTATCATTATTATATACAATATACTCATAATACAAATGTCTTTTCTAATTAATTCTTTACTGATTTCTGTTAAAAATATTCTAAGATTAAAAATTATTCTAAAATAATTATAATTTAATTATATTCGTGTCGGATGAAATATTCAAATCCACGAAAAGTTTTTAAATCACCCTTTTTTACATTTGCTTTATTAATGGGAATTGCGTGTGGAAAGGACAGCGTAGTTACGTAGTCAATCTCTAATCTACCAATGCACTTTATTTTAAAAAATATTCTCGAAACACTCCAATAAAACTGTCACTCGTACAACAAAAGTCAAGTTAACAGAGTTAAATATACAGCAGAATAATCATATCCTAATTCATTTTATTTATTTATTTATTTATTTATTTATTTATTTATTTTTAACTCAGCAGACAACCTGAGTGGCTGAGTTGTTACCATCTGCAGACAATCACTTAACAAAATTTTTTAACACAAATGAATTGTTTCAGGAAACGCTGTACTTCTTTTATATTCTCGTAGCTGATTTGGCAAAAAATATGAGGTACTTCTGCACTAGAAACAATATGGGTCATTCCAGATGAATCAAGAAATTCAGTTCTCATTGAAGGTACAGCTTCCATATTTTGGTAATCCTAAACCATCATTTTCGTCAATTCTTACAAATTCCTGAAATTCTGATCCTATTAAAGATAGAGCTTCCAGATTTTGGAAGAAAATCTGAACATTTTTTTTTTCAAAGTCATTGAATGCGTCGCTAAGTTACGATATTTGATGCCAAGTCATAAGGTTTGCCAGGCCAACCTCCGGGCTATTAATAGAATGTCTTTATTTCTTTATTTCAATTGTACCTGTAACTTTTTTTCTGAAAAAGTAGTTCTGGTGAAGGAAAGAGGATTTAATCCTGTGTAACATTGCATTTAAAGCTTAATAAGAAATCACGCTGGTAATAAAAGGGAATTAAATGTCACATAAAAATATATTATAGAAATGAGGCAGTAAAATCTAATAACGAAATCCAAGTCATGTATAGTACAGGTATACTAAGGTATACTAAAGGTAAGCATTTTAAATTTTAGGCCATTTTAATAAAATTATTTAAATGGCTTAATGTATTTAAATAAAAACAATGTATTTAAATAATAACAAAATATTAATAAAAGATGTGCTATCACTTTAAGTTAAAGTTATAAAGTATTTCGTCAAATCTCACATTGAAAAACCACAAACTTTATAAAAAAAAATCACTTTACAACACGTATAAAATGATACATTTAATTAAAATTATCGCAATTTAAAATTACAATTATCAAGGCCTTTCGCCCTGACCATCAGTGCATCATCAGGACAAAGCCTTTTTTTTTTTTTGTTACGAGTACAGCAACATTTGAATTATATATACAAAAAGATTCGACTTTTTCCGCTTTTTCTGTAAAAATCATTATACAGTTCCTAAAAAAAAAATCGTTCCTTTTTCAGTTTTACATGGATACGATATAGATACAATGTAATTGAACAAATTGTATGAATTTAACTGATAATAAACTAACATGCAATTTTATTTTTCCTTTCCATAAAAAGAAAAAAAAAAAAACTGATATTATGTTACTGACGAGATTTTTGTCGCACCAAAGTATACTTTACCCTTTATTTATATATATATATATATATATATATAACTTTTTTGTTAGATCTTTTTTATTTAAAATATGTTTCATCGTACACAACGCAATTATTCCACAAGAGCATAAATTCCACAAATAAATATCACATTTAAGATATCCAATACAGCTGATCAACATTCCATCAAGGCGTTTAGGAAAATATCCTCTAGTGTAAACTATTTCCCTATTAGTAATTAATAATTTGATATCTTTGCACGAAACACTTCAGTTCCGTTTCTGAGATTTCAGCAATATCAATTTAATAGACCAAGATAGGAAATTAATGCTTCCACTGTTTTAATTTGCAGCACTTACGAAAAGTTCATGAATCCCTTTGTATAAATCGATTATCGTCCAATTTATTGTGGCTAGCCTCCGATACATTCACTAATTAAAAATTACTCTCTAATTAAAATTCTTTTGGAGCAATTATTCAATACGTCGTATTGCCTGGCACAAGAATTCAAATAAATGCAAGCGCATGAAATTTCTCCTAGGAAAAGGAATTTTTAATGCAATGAAATTTTGCCTACTCCAGTGTTGTTAATGAGTAAATTAATTATTTCAGACTGCTCGTAGAAGAACCTCAGAAGTTCAAATTAAGCTTAAAAGAATGCTTTTTAGATAAGGAAATAGGTTGGATATCATTACATAAAACTTATGTTATCGCAGTTTTGTGTATGGAAATTGCTTAGGAAATGTTTAGCGCTATTTAACTAATTTATGCTATGTAACACACAAAAGAAATAATAAAGAAATCGCTCTTGAAAAAATTTTTAAACTTGCAAAAGTCATCAAAATTTATTGTTCAAATTTGTGTTAGGTTTTTTTTTTTTTTTTTTTTTAATGTCTACAAATAAAATATGTAAACATTTTAAAAGTAGGTTTTCAAATAATAAAATGCTGCTTCTTAGATAAGGAAATAGGTTGGATATCATTGCATAAAACTTCTGTTATTGCAGTTTTATAAAAAATAAATTATTTTAAAAATAAGTAAGGCTATTTAACTAGTTTATGCTTTATAATACATAAAATAAATAACAAAAAAAATCACTCTTGAAAAATTTTTCGATATTATATATGTAATGATTCTTTATTATTATTATTATTATTATTACTTTTTTTTAGTTTTAATGAAATTACGACAAATAAATTATATAAACACTCTAAAAGTACATTTCCAAGTAAATAGATAATTTTTAAAATATGGAAATACACGTACATTTGTTTAGTTCATAAAATTTGCGAATTTTCCAATTCCGAAAAATGAAATACATTCAAAATGTATTGTACTATTAAACCATTGCTTATATCACACATGAAATAAATAGCAGATAAATTACTACTAAAAGAATTTATAGACTTGGATAAGTATTGAACAATTAATTATTGAAATATTTGTTACTATTTCTTTTTAATTTTTATTTAAGCCAAGGAAAACAGTAAAAACTTTAGAAAAAAAAAACATTTTTGAATAATTATAATATTATTAAATTAAAGAAACGTATATAGTTTTATTCGTGAAATTTGAGGTATCACATTATTTAAAAGAGAAATGATTAAAAAATTATATTGAGAAAAAGGTTTAGCCATGTGGATGTATTTTTCATAATAACTACAGTGTGATTCTAAATATATATCTCATTAAATCCTATATGAAATAAACAGTAGAAAAATAAATTTATTTATTTTTTTTTATCTTGTTTACGACAAGCCTTTAAACTCAATAAATAATATATGTGAATATTTTAAACATTTAAGTTGTTTTTTAATTAGGGATTGTGATAGCTATTTACATAACTTAAGACGTTAAAAGAACAAAAGTTTTAGAAAATATATTGCATCATATTTCTACCTATTTACATTATAAAAACAAACTGGAGAGATAATTACCAATTTATATATTTTTCCATATTATGTGTTAATAATTCTTATAAATTTATTTAATATTAATAAAAAAAGAGCTGTTCAATAATTTAAAAACATTAAGAGTTTATATTTTAATAAAAGTTTTCTTCTAAAATAAAAAGAAATCTCTATTCTGATTTATTATATAATATTTATTACTTTAAATAATATTTACAATAACATGATATTATAAATTTAATCTCGTTAAAAAATGTTTTAATTTTGAAAGTTACCATTTTTGATGATATATATGAAACCCAATAAATGTACAATGCATCAGCAAATCTGGAAGATTTTTCTACTTCTTTTATTTAATTGTCACCAATAATTTCGAGAAGTGATATTTGCCATACATAATTGTGATATCGAAAATCACATATTCTAAATTATATATTAGATTTCAAAATTTAATTCTCTTCTAATTCATTTTATATCTTTATAAAAAGCGATCTAAAATCTGCGGTTTCTCTTCTAGCAAAATATCAAATTCACTCTCTCTCTCTGTTTCTTCCAATAAATAAAAATAAAAATAATGGCCATATCACACGAGAGACTTTCTTTCATCATTTTACTAAACACAGCATTATACCCAACATATTCAGCCCGATTTTGTTCAAAGACAACAAGTTTTCGGATGATCAACTTTTACGAAATCGTTTAGAAAAAGCTGAGTATGTTGAGCGTGCGGATCAAAATTGACCAATAGGAGGAATTAACAGGATTTCTTCTTGGAATACCTTTAGAGAAGGGAAAACATCACGCCATCAATTCGTGAACAGCTGACCGGTTTCTCGTTCGTTCAGCATAGTGACCATGTTGATTATAATGTTGTGTTGAGTATATATGCTCCCGTGTGATATGGCCTAGAACCGCCAATATATTTTTAAAAGTTATACTGATTTATGCGCAAATGAAAAAATTGGGTGTTGATTCTGTTGTCTGTCAGAATGAAGTTTGGCGATATATCTCATGGGTTTGATGCCAATCAAATGAGCCAAACTTTCATCACTTTTACCGCTGCTCTTGCTTAGTTAACACGCGTCTTGTTTTCTCTGAAAATTCCCCGAGTCCATTTATTCGTAAATGAATAATTTTTATCTTGATGTTTTCAAAAAGACTTTATCCTGCTGTAATCCTATAGCATTGGAATACATCATCAATAATATTTTTGTCACGAATTTAAAGTAAATAAAGCATTTAAAGTCAGCTCCTGCTTCCTGGGTGAATTGTTTTCGCAGTGCAAAATCTACGGCCATCACTTTAAATTATCTTGAACATTCTTCTCCATTTTATCAATACATCGCTTCACCAAAATACTAGAAATTTTAGCATCGTCAAAAATTGCATCTATGTCTAATCCTTAACCCTTTGCGGCGCAAGACAATTCGGATCATTTAAATTATACTGCCACCGGAATGTATGAACTAAATTAAACTGAAAGAAATTTTAAATTTTAAGGTTTAAAAAAACCGGCCTTTTCTGATATGTTATAAACGTAAATTTGTGCTAAAAAATTTCCGGAATGAATTTTTGAAGCTGGATCTTAAATTTTGCGTCCTCGCAGCGAGGGCAGCGCGCGTTAAGGGGTTAAATCAAAGCAAGTTCAACAAAATATTTAACAATAATACACTATTAATCTTTATAGTGATTTGGTAAACGTTGCATTTAAAATTTAGTGGTGGCTATTGAATTAAAAAAAAAAATCTAAAATCTGGCAACACTGTAAATCAGTACAAAAAGTTTATAAGATTTATACATTTTATCAAAAATTCCTATTAAAACTGTCTGTGTTTTTTTATTATCAGTTTGTTAAATTTTAATAAATGAAATGGGGATTAAATAATAAAACACTTTTAGAGATAGGTTTTTCGAATAATTAAATGCTCAAAAATAAAGTTGTCATAATATCTCAAAATAGTTTTTAAATTTATAGAGAATGAAGTAGAAAAAAAAAATATGATTTAATTAATTAAAAGAAACCTTTTAAACTCAATTAATCAGATTCTTGAAATATTTTATTTTATAGTTAAATGTATAGTTATTTTAATTATTCGTCATTTTTTTCAAGTAAAACAATGAAAACCCTTTGATAAAATTTAACTCATGAAGAAAATATTCATCCAAAAATTTTATTTTCATCATTTATTAAATTCCTGTCATCATATTTTTTGATGAAAATGTTATTTTTTTTTTATTTCTTTCAAAAAAAAATAATAATAATAATAATTAAATTATGTTTACATTTTGCGAATATAATTAATGTAGCATTTATAATTTTTTAAAATGCCTGTTTATTGTATTATTTTATTTTACTTTATTTATTTGTTTATTTTGAATAGTATAATTAAGATTTTTAATAAATTTTCTAGAGCAAACATGTTTTATTATCCAGCTGAATATTGATTTTTAAGTTTTTTTTTTTTTTTTTTTTTTTTTTACTATTTGAATAATCCATCAAAATTATTCGTTGTGACATTCACGGTCCTCCAAAACATTTTTTTTTTAGAAGTTTTTTTTTTTTTTTTTTTTTTTTATATATTAGCCTCTTTACTTTTGTATTTGAATGTAAAAAATATAAATAAAACTTATTTTTGTCAGTTCTTTTCGTAAAAGTTTACTGATTTAGTAAAGAATAATAGATATATAAATAAATAATATTTAATTTAATATTAAATCTCTGATTGACAGATTTTGATTTAGTGTCAAAAACCTATGTACTTAAAAAAAATTCCAACGTTTTCCAAAAGTCCAGCCAAAGCCTAAAAAAATCAAGTCCATAAATATCTAAACTTATTTCACGCTATTTAATGTTTGACATTAAAAGTAGACTTTGCGCTACATAATAAATACAGAGGAATCTGTCAATGTCTTGAACACCAAAGGTAATAATAAAATAGTAGACAGTTGTTTCCGTAGCATCCAGCGTACCGCCATCAGGTACGACAGGAAAAATCTTCAACATCTTAAACGCCAAAAGGAATAATGAAATAGCAGACAACTGTTTCGTTAGTATTTAGCTTACCGTCATCAGTGCAGAACAGGAAAAATCTTCAATGTCTTGTCACTTTATATATATATATAGTAAACTTCAGTAATCCTTTTTTGGGCTTTCATTCGATTGTATAATCGAAGATTCTTATCTAAGTAGGTGGCATTCAATTAAGAGATTGATGAATCCCTGCAATTTTATAGGAATTAAATATACAACAGAGCTCCTATCATTGCATACTGGCTACGAAGCATCAAGTTAATGCAAAATATTCGTTTATATAAGGAAAAATGTAAATTTCGTATAAATACATGTAATAAATGTTAAAAATTCTACTACTATGGACAGATAATGTTAAAATATATATATGTAAATAACAAAAATAAAACTACTAAATAAAGATGGTTTATTGCAAAAAAAAAAAAAAAAAAAAAATGCATATTGTGACCCTCTAAAAACTTTTTCAATATTATTACACACTTAATTTAACAGGAAAATAATCGATATTGCATTTTACTTTGTAAAACGGGGGGGGGGGGGGGGAGAATGTCAAAAATAGAGACGTGATTTTTTGTAAGGTACTCTTATTGGAAATTTATAGTTCTTCTGTAACGTGGGATGTCATCCTTCTAAATACGGACAGTTATTTTTCCCCCCTGCTTGATTGTTGCTGTTGTAAAAAAAAAAAAAAAAACTTTACGATGATTGGTTTAAAATAATGCTAATTGAGTACATCTTAACGAAAATTCTTCTATAAATTATGAAATAACGGACCGAAAGTGCCACTTATTGAGCGATATGCAACAAAAGTTTATAGACATCAATTCATGTCAAAGTGTTAGTAACTATAATTTTTCATGTAGTACATATAATTTTCAACGAAAAATAGAAGTCAAATATAGCGAAATTATTATTTTATTATTATTATTATTATTGTTGTTTTCGTCGTTATTGTCAAAAATGAAAAAAAATCTATAAAGTTGTATTAAATTAATACGTATCCATAGTTCAAGCATTCATTTTAAAGGTTTTGATGAGTTTTTTTTCCCTCTTTTAATATTCATATTGAAAACTTAATCCCTTTGGTGATACTTCCGCCCGTGGGTAGAAGCGATGCATCCACATAGACATGATTTTTTTATAATTAACAATTACTTTTATGAGTAATTATTTTTATTTTTGCAATACTTCGTTAAAAATAATCCTTAATTTTTACATTTATGTGGAATTTTGTCTTCTGTTGGGCTATTTGTACCGAAAATTGATAGGAATTAGGAGCAAATTTATGTGAATTTGCAACCACATGTAAATTAGTATGAATTCCGTGTACAATAGTTCTTGAGCTAGAACTGTTTTAAATACTTAACACACACATGGTCACACAGACATACATACAGATATTTTTTAAAAATGGTCAAATAAGGTTTTGAACTTCTCAAAGGTGTAAATCTATCAAAAAACCTTAAGTCAAAAATTTTTACGGAATCAATATATTCTAGTATTAAAGGTAGAAGAAAATAATAAATAAATAATTTTATGAATATTCATGCAATGCATCTAAATTAGTCATTTCATAAAGAATATATCAATTCATCAAGCTAATTAAACCAATTACCCTGGAACAATTTTGTTATTGCATTGAGGTAAATAAGCATACAAACCATTTTTTTTCTTTTTTTAAGTATTAAGTCAAATCCACGGGTTATTTTTCATTTTTATGAAATATGTATTGTTTGTTAACCGTGGAATGAATTTTTTAAACCTTCTTAATTGTTAATTATAACTAACTAACACTAATTGTATTCTCAAAAACTAAATTTACATTAGAAAAAAAAAATGTTTTTCGACCAAATAGAGGTAAAATAATACAAAATTTTTCTCTCACGAACTACCGAAAGAAGGAGCCTTGCGTTTTAAATATATTTATGGTATAAATAAATAAATATATAAATATATTTTCTTTTTAACAGGCTAAAAGAAAAAAAGTCGTTAAAACTTATAGCAAAATGTATGAAGAAAAATTATATCACAAAAAATATCCTAATTTTGGATTTCCAAATAAACTACATATAACATTTAAAAACACTAACAAATGTACTAAAAACACTGCATTACACAAATGTACATTTAAAAACACTAACAAAGAACTTCTCAGCTTCCTAGGTCATCGTTTATTAACAAATATATTTCTTTTTCTTTTCCCAATGGCGCGGCACTTGTGACTAAGCATTGGCCAGGGAGTCGCCGAATTGATAACCATTTGTGAAGGGCGGTCATAGCTACCCCTAACAGGGACAACACATCCATGCCTTATTTGGGATTCGATCCCAGGCCTAACCGTGTAGGAGTCAGGGGCGCTAACCACTACGCCGTCTGGGTAGCATTAACAAATACATCACGATATAAAGTTAACTTCTTTCTTCTCATTCAGATCGATTATTAACAAATATAACACAGTATAAAACTAAATGACTGCTTTCTTCTCTATTGTATCCACTAAAATATTTACCACAAAATACGAAAATATATTGTAATTAACTGGATTGCATATTCATAAGCATAGCACTATTTTTTTTTTTTTTTTTTCGGAAAATTTTAAACATTGTATATGCTGCTATATTTCTAAATATACCATTAAGTTCAATTATCTCATACTGACGTTGAAAAGCTATAAGAAGAGAGGATATATTTTTTTTTCTCAAAACACTATAATTTGTATGTTAGGACGTCAAAAGTGCATGAAACATGCAACACTAATGTTTGCAGCGATTGAAATGAATTCTTTTCGTGTTTAACTGCAATAAGGCTTAGCAAATCTGGTTAACAACTGTATCATTTATTTTAACAAAGTACGAAAACGTTTCGAAAAGCTCTATATTGTTTCTCAAATACATTTATTTGTGTGTGTATCCAAAATTACTGTTATATATTTATGTACAGGATATTCGAATAACATAAAGGTGGGCATAAATTCCTCAAATAGCAGTTTTTGACATGCGTAACAAAATATAGAGTTGCATAAATAAGTACCGAATGTTAAAAAATCGAACAAAAGTTAAAAGAATTATATTTAGAAATAAATTAAAATGTAAATTTTTATGCAGGTCTTCTACAAACATTTCTAATGAGTAAAAACTTCTCATGAACTAATTTAGTTACAAAATTTAAGAATTGCATCATAGAAAGTCGCAGAGCAATTTCTAAACGTCCAAACTAATTTATTTTGAAGCTAGAACAATTTATTTAATTTTTTAAATTATAGAAATGCACACATACGAAACTTGCTTAAAAATATTTCTAAAAGAGAAAAAAAAATTAACTAAATTCTGAAATCATATAAATTGATGACAAAAATGAATTTATTGATGTCGTGTCATCGCGTTTAAATGTACATAACAGAAACTATTTATAATTAAATTTCTTTGAAGTAAAGTTTTTTTTCCCTTGTTTCTTTCTTTCTTTCTTTCCATTTTTTTTTTTTTTTCCCTTTAAGTAAATGCCCCATCTCAATTTTTCAGATAAGAAGGCTTTTCCAAAAAAAAAAAAAAAAAAAGCTCTAAAAAATAGTATCACCTTAGTAATTACACAATATGTTATATTTCTTTATATGCGCTATGGATTCGAATAAAATTCTTTCAATAAAATTTCAATAGAAGCACGCATTTGCCTTTGCAAGCAATAACCACCTCTACACGCAGATGGATACTACCGCGGTAGATTGGTCGGCAAGAGCAGCGAGTTCGTGGTCGAAATATTGCGGGTTCGGTCGTCGAGCCGGCCGAAGACCGTCGTGTACGCTAATGGCGACTGGTGCACGTTAAATTCCGTCGTAGTCGCAAATTCCTCCAAGTTCCCATCAAATATTATACCTCTGGGGGTACCGAAATATGGGTTGAACTCGGCTTTGCTCTGGATCAAGATTCGAGTTCCTGTTGTTTGCTAGTGCTGCCATCTTTTGCCAGCTTCTGGAGCTAAATTGTACTTCCTCCATAGTGGTGCTCCTCTGAAAAACGGAAGACACACCTCTCCTGAATTAAATCCGGATAGTTCCACTACCGGGGCTCGGAATTTCCGAGTGGCATAAGAAACAACAACACATGCAGATTGTATTTGCTGAGTTCGATGTCATCTACGACAAAGACAACGTATGTTGTTCGAAGAAAACTATGGTGATTTTACAATACTTCCCTGGCTACAAATTATGCAACTTACACATAATAGAGAATATGTGAAACAATATCGATCGAGATATTTGCAACTAAACTTAACGAAACTGACTACAACACTGGAGTCCGCATGACTCCATATCCCTGTGATTTCTTTTCCGAACCTCATTGACTCTCATTCTGCATGTCTCGTAGCGAACCGCTCTACGAAAGATGGTTATTCTAACATTTGACAGGTGGTCCCATTAAAGAGACTAGACTGTTTATATTTTTAGAAGAAATATATTCGACTTCATTTTTCCGAAGAATTTACAAATTTTGATATGTTAAACTTGAACACGATTTGGCAAATAATAATAATAATAAATTAAAAAAAATGCCAGTCGACTGTTTGCGTGTGTGTGTGAAGTAGATTTCAGGGCAGCTCTAGATCATAATTTGATTCACGAATTTCAACACAAAAGTAAATTTATTTGCACCTTCAAAAAACTGTATGCCTGCTAACTTTTAATGCATATCACCAAATAAGTGGATATACAATCTTACAATTTCTTCGACTTACGAAAAGAATATAAATCAGTTTCTGCTACATAATTGCAGTAACCTGATATGCAAAAACACTATTATAAATAGCTTTGCTGATTAAATATGGGTGCATATCGGCTGACAGGTAACGCTGCAATTTTGCAATTTCTACATGTACGGAATGACTATATCTCAACTTTTATAGTGTATAAATATACTACACTTTCATGTTTATTATGAAAATAATTGCTGACTTAATTTGGGAGTATATCGGGACACACGCGACTCTTCTATTATTTATAAACACTTCCTCTGATTTTTCATATGGATGCATATGAGTGTAGTAGTCTTAAAATTTTATCAAACTGAATAAATAATATTTTAGTTGTAGGAAGCTGTGAATAAATTTTTGAGCTTTTTAAAAGTTCGGGGGAGGGTGGGGGTTGCTTATTCTTACAATGATATATAATAAAGATTTGTGATGGCCTAAAGTTTGATATTTGTTTATTAAAAGAAATTTATTATTTTTTATTTATGTAGTTGCAGTCAAATATATTTTTTTCAAATATTTATATCGACTAGACGATCCTTTTAAATTTTTATTATAGATAAGGCAATGAAAAATCAGTATTTTTAGTTTTTTAGCAGACGAATAATATTTTGCGTAAAATATAAAGATGATTATATATATATATATATATATATATATATATATGTATATTCTAAAATGGTTTTTAGTTAATGAAAATGTTACAGATAAAAACACGTCTCTTTCTAAAATTTAAATTTCAGTACAGATGCATTATTCCTTATAACTATTCACTTTTTACGTACATTCATTTAAAATAGATAAATAAGCTTTTTTCTTATAAATTTATTAAGAAAAAATTAAAAGTTATTGAGAAAAAATTAAAAGATTCGATGATACTGGTTTGGAAAGATAATAAAAATATATACATAAAAAAAAAAAAAAAAAAAAAAAAAAAAAAAAAATGCATGAAATTTTTTTTTTACGATTTAAATTATTTAAAGATACTATGGAATCTCAAATTAAAGTATCTGAAAAATCCGACTTATTAAAATAAAAATGGAAAAATTTCTATATCATTTATAAATTTTTAATATATGCAAATATTTTTAAAATTAATAGCTTAAAAGCATGTGTAACTTTCAATGTTATGAAAATACAATTGTTATTTCTATGTCATTTAAAATTATATCATCAATTATAGATAAATAATATTAATGGAGGCTCAATTCAAATAAATTAGATATGTATTCGCTTTTACTTTTGATATTAAAATGGTTAAACAAAACAAAACAAAACAAAAATTCTAAATTTTATTCACAACGCGTGCATTATAAATACTACTTAAACAACAGAAAAAGAAACAAAAATCCTGTAAAGCCCAAATTTATTGAAAAGAAACAACAATTTCAAATGTCTCAATTACAATGCCAAAAACACTAAAACACAATAATATTTTATTTAAAATATTAATTTTAAATTTATGCAAATGTATTCTAAAAAGAAAATTATTTCTAAATGAATTTATTTTAAAAAATTACTCAAATAGAATTGCCTTTTTATAAAATATATAATATCATCCTTTTATACCAACAATATGTACAAATTCTACTTTCGAATAAATTTGCAAAATTTTTTTAGTTAAATTTTAATGACGGAGGAGCAGAATTAAAGTTTATAAAAAATGTATAAGGCAATTAAAATTAATTTGTAGTCAAAAAAGATAAATAAATATGTTTTACTTTATGAAATATTTTAAAAGGTTAGACTTATCCGAAAAATTCAAATATTCAAATTAAAATAAATGTAGTGAAACAAAATATACAATAGTTTGTATAATATATAAATTATAAATTAAAAGTAAAAAATAAATAAATTTGTTTTAAATTGTATAATATTTTTTAACGAAAATTTTTTAAGAGAATTAATTTAGTTTCTTCTAATATGTGCAAATGTGCTTTATACTAATAAAATAAAATAAAATAAAAATATATATCCTTATTTAAATAGACAATAATCATAAGATTTACCTTCAAGAAAATAAGAGATTTTTTTTTCCTTAATAGGATGGGAGTAAATTTATGAAATTTTAATTTATAAAATGGGGTAATAAAACCAATAAGTATAAACCAATAAATTAAAATGCGTTACAGAATCCTTTTTCAAAGGACTTTTTGATATCATAAATTCAAGTATTGTAATTAGACAACCAAAATCAATTAACATATATAATAGATATATTTTTTGCATAAAAGTTATGTGATAACGATATTTATTTACATGTCAAAATATTTTTTAAAACTGAACTTAGTTTAATAAGGCTGCTAAAATATTTTTATTGAACAATTTTTAAATGTACTCTTGTTTATTTGGAGCATATTTACGAGCACTTACGAGTATAAACTATATTTTTTTTCTAATTTTGGTAAAGAGAAAAAATAAAGTTTCATTCAGTGTATGTTTGAGTCAAATAATGGAAAAATATAATCTGAAAACGCTTTATCGTACTATCCCTTTACATATTCATGTATGTTCCATATTCAACTAGCGTATTATAAATATCATTTTTAACACATATTTCAAAATTACGTAAATGAATCGGTTTACTGAAAAATATTTGCTTTAAAATAATTAAAATTTTTAATAGTTACAAGATTATGAGACTGACGCGCTGCCTACTGCGCTACCGAGGCAGTACGATTTTTGATGCAAACGCAGTCGCAAAACGGAAGCTCTGCTCAAACCCAAAGAAAAAATTCTCGCTTCCAGAATTAAATTACGGACGAGAAATAACAACAACAATAACAAGACTAAGGACAAATCACTTTAAAGGCATGAAGATTCTGCCCTATGGTTCCAGGACATATGTGGAATGCAGACACTGCCCAGGCACGCAACTGGATTCCAAACACCTTTTTAGCTGTCCTTCCATTGCTGGTGCCCTCTTCAAGATAAACAATGACTGCAACATGGACATTTTATAGTCAGAAAGAGCCATAGACATTGCCAAGGCTGTGATCCACGCTTTTGGCAATATTTAATTTTTATCTCCTTTTTTTTTTTTTTCTATTTTTATCACTTCTGCACTTTGCCATACACGACAACAACAACAACAATAGTTACAAGAATATCAAAATATTTTTTTTAGACTTTCTCAGAAAAATATCCAGAACTTTATAATTACATATATATCGAAATCATTTATAAATAAATAAAATAATTCCTTACTTGAAACTTTATTTAAAGGAAATAAAAGTGTAATTTGCAAAATAAATGCCTATAAATCTAATCAAGATATGGAAAGTATTTCAAATAAAACGTGAACTCAATATTTATAAAATTATTTCTGAAAAATGACTTTTTAAAAATTATTTTTGATGCTTCAAAATAAATAAATAAATAAATAAGAGCTTTTACTCTATAAATTAGAACATAAGCCTCTTTTCTATAACGATATTCCTGTGCCCTGCTTATAAATAAATAAACTGAATCATCTCTCATAACTTTGTTGAGAGAAACTGATGATAAATATCGACAAAACTAATCAAGATGCATGAAAAAAGCGAATGAAAATGCCTTACGATCCGAAATTACTCAAAAGGTTCCGTAAAATCACAATTTCAAATACCCCAATTACGGCATCAGAAGCACTGAAACATGATCATCTGCTCAGAACATCAAAAACCCCTCTTTTTTATTTATTTAACTTTTAGAAACCAGACATCGCTTTTTAACATTTCCTCTGAGAACCTTTTAAGTATCTTTTGCCTGCAAAACTGCCGTTTCGAAAAAGCAATTTTAAAACATATACCAACGAGATGTTTTCAAACTAAGGTACAGCAACATGCGTACGTTATTTATTTTATTTTTTTCTCTCTCTTTCTCTCTTTACTCTTTATTTTTCAAAGAACTTAAATTTTTACGGGAAAAAAAAAAGAAATGCTGATACTGTTTCCTTTGAATCCTTATACTGTCAAAAAGAAAGAGAGAGAGAGAAGGGAAAAAAAAAGCAGATTCAATGATAAACTTTTAACTTGATCTTCTTCGTTTTATCTGAAAACCAGTAGTATCTCCGAAAAATAATACTTGAAGTTTAAATTTCATTTTTGAGGTAGATATCTTGAGTTTTAAAATTGAAGAAGTAAAAAAAAAAAAGTCTTTTAAATGGAAGAAAAGACTTAAAAACATGCATTTTAAGCTGCAATAGAGCAACGAATTCAATGCAGTCAAAGATTATTGAGTTCTTTTCAGAAAGAAATCATAATGCATGGCTCGCGATGAGATGCTTTTATTTATTTTTTTTTTCTCCGCGCGAATGTTCAATTTTTCAGAGGAAATATTTTATTTTCATCACGCACTTTTTTTTTTTTTCCCCAACTCGGTAATTATTTACTTCGTGTGCATTCCCCATTAACGCTTTTATCACACATCTTTATGCTGTTTTTCACTAACAAGGCGACAGTAAAAAAAAAAAAAAATCATTATAAATTTCTTGGAAAATTAAAAGGCGTTGATTATAATATAACAAAAAAGAAACGTGATATTATTTTCAATTCAATTGATTCAAAAAGTTAGTGTTTTAATAGCTCCATGATAAAGCTTTTTTTTGAGAAAAAAGTTATTTCGTAGCGAATATAAATTAAGAAATAAGAAAAATTTTGAAAGAAGCAGTTTTTGTTTATATATATTTTTTTTTCATGCAAATAATAAACTATATATGATCTTTCTTGTGCAATTAAATCCTTTGAATACTAATATTTTATTTATTGTATTTCATCTATGAATAGATTTAATAAGCTCTCAAATTTAGAAAAAAACAGTACTTTTAATTTATCTTTTGGTAACTGCACAGTTAATATGAAATACGCTAAACAAAGAAACCTTAAAATAAATAAATTTCAGAGTCTAATAAGTGCTGTGTATACTATACCTTCCGCTATGTTATAAATGCTTTTATAAGTGCTTTTTTGATCAGAGTCTATTTCTTCATAAACTCTTTAAAACACTTGAATTGTGACTGCTGTATCAGTTGCACTCATAGAAAAATTTCAGCGTGTTTTTTATGCTTCATTTATCCTAATAGACTGCTCTAAAAGTAACATCGTTTTGTAAATAAAAAAATATAATTATTTTTTTTCTGTCTGTATATGATTATTGAAATTATTTAATATCATTATTAAAAGATTTCAAGTATTATATATATAAAACATACATTTTGTAAAACATTTTTCACAGAATTATTAATTGCTTTATATATATCTTTTATTGTATCCAATTTTCGTATTTTAATTGTGAATGTATTGCTTCTACTCTTCAGATTTGGAAAATAAATCTATATATTTTATTAATTATTACTTTTTCTATATGATCTAAAAGAAAGTATTGGTAAAAATTTGGTATTAAATATTATATAGAAGAAAGCATTCATGAAAAAAAATCGACTGGGAGTTTTCGATGTATTTACACGCTTTGGGAAGTCTGGAACATAATTTGATCATTTTTAGAAAATGTCTGTGTGTCTGAATGCGTGACGAAAATTTTGTGGCATCTCTAAGTCAAGAACTAAAGTTCAGAATTTCCTTAAAAATATATTTGGTTGCACCTACATAAAAATAGGTGTCTATCGACTTTTGGTGCAGATCGTTCCAAGGGTAGCGCTGATTTTTTCTCATTATATATCATCTTCTGATGTGTATAATTTCACAAATCTTGGTATTTGAAAAGACAATTATATATATATAAAAAAAACTATGTTGATTAAATTTGTATGCATATTGTCCCAGAGTTGATTTTACTATGCTGCAATTTTTACATTATTATCATCATATTTTCTCATTATATGGGAAGGCTAAATCCTAGTTTTTATGGCATATATATGCACTAACTCTCAATGTGAGCTGACGAATACAAAAATGAAGGTTATTTTTAATTTCGACGTTTACTGGCACTGCTTCTATTGCTGCAGGTGGCGTTGCTATTACTCACCGTCTGGGATTTTTTCCGACAATATTTAATCATATATTGCTTAAAATTGCATTAAACTACATATAGAAAATATTTATTCTGAAAAAAAAGAACTTTAATTTTTTTTTTTTTTTTTTTTATTTATTTATTTTTTTTTTTTTTTTTTTAATAAATAAACAGTAGGTAGTGGTGATTCATGAAATGGTATAGAAGAAAGTTTTTTGATGGTCCTAACATACCTGTTTTTCTTTTTAAGCATACCATACACAAAAGAAAAAACAGTTTATATAAATAATTTTTTAATGTTCCTAATTTCTATGTAGATATCCTTTTGATTATGATATGAATACTCTTTTTATTATTATATGAATACTCTTTATTATTTTATATAATTGTTTATAATTTTATAATAATTAAAATTATTTTATCTGGGTTTTCGATACTCTCTACCTTGTTAGCTAAATTTCACTGCAATTCATTTTTTTTCTTTTATCTTCAAATAAAAGCAATGCGGTCGAAAATTCTTTTTAACTAAATTTCTGCGCAATTCATATCTTTTTTTTATCTTTAAATAAAAGCAATGCGTTCGAAAACTAAGATTTATTTACAAGTAAAAAAATCGAGTTTACAACATAATTTTTCGTTTACTTAATATATATATATATATAAGCAATAATTTTAAATAACTATTGTAAAATATATAAACACTTTTAGACAACAATGAAAACAATGTGAAGTGATTCAAAAAACAATTGCGAAAACTGAATTGTGAAATTGTGAAATTGTTGAAAAAGGAGTCAAAATATAATTGTGAAAACAATGATTATTTTATTCTCATTTTTCAATCGTTTTGCATATTTCAACGGATATAGTAATTTTAAAATAAAAAGACAGGTACTTTCAAGAAAGTTTGCAATTTCAAACTTTAAAAAAATTAATTTCTTAATATTAAAACATCATTTATGAACTAACTTTACTTAGTGGTCTCTTTTTCAATTCAGCAGAATTTAAGCATGCTACATAATATATATTACTATGTTAGTACACTAGGTTTGCCTTTTGTTAAAGGTATTTTATGTTTTGAGTTAGTGATATTCTTCCTCTGAGATTTTTTAAATAGATAAAAGTACATAACTGACTTACTTAAAAGTATCACTTATACCTCATAATTACTCTGTAGCTGTAACTTCTTTTTTTTACGAGAATAATAATGTTACTTAATATGCGTTAATTATATTAAGATAAAAATTCTATACATTTAACTGCTTATAAAATCTGTTTCCTCTAGTATTTTTTAAATAAGGTTTAAATATAATTTAAATTTAAATTTTTAAATTAGACAGACCCCTCAATGTATGTTAGTACGAGGAACTCAACTGATAACAATGAAATACATGGTATATTAAAAACTTAATCAATATGAACTTAATCAATCAATATGAACTTAATCAATATGAACTTATCAAACTTAATCAATCTATATGAATATTAAAAACTCAATCAATATTTACAGAATTGCATGAAGAGAAGTCATTATTTATATTTGAAATAAAAAGAAAAAATTTCTTAACCGTCTGACTGCCGCTGATGGATATATTCTATCATAGAGCTTTTCTTTTTCCCACAATACACTTATAATTCAAAATTATACAATTATAGATTTTTAGAATTTATTTTTAAAGTTTGTCCTTAATAATAGCGATAATGATTATAATCATGAACATAGTTACATTTTTAATTTAAAGTTGAAATAAGACTGGATTCACGAAATTGTTCGACATCAGTTTTTGATGGATTTACAAGATTCGAGACGTTCAAAACCTGATTTGACCTTTTAAAAAATATGTGTTTGTCCGTCTATCCATATGTATAAATATTTTGTGGATGCTGTACCTCACGAACCAATGGACAAAATTTAACCAAACATGATAGTAAGTTGGACCTGACCTTTTTCCTTTTCAAGCATTTTCTAGGATAACGTCAGAAAATTAGCTTTCTTCGGGCATTCAGTGTCATATTCCTCGGTGATGAAAATCGTCTGCGTTTATCATGGAAAAATTCTAATAAATAATAAGTTAGTGAATTCTAAAATTTCCTCTTAGAATTCTAGATTGTTTTCCTATATTATCATGGCATGAATGTCATTTAAAAATCTTTGAAAATAACTGAAAACTCAAGAGGCGAGTTTAGTAACTATAATTTTGTTTTATGACACAATCATAGAAAATCAAGCGAGAGTTTCTCGCAAAACAAAGAATTCGTAATGTTCATAATATTCATAATACTGTTTCAACACCTAGAAAAATGTAGACAGGAAATTATTGATCATTTAATCTATCCAGGTTATTTGTTTGCCTTATACACATAATTTGGAAAGATATATTTCTAGATTAAGGATCCAGAAAATGACTACTTATTCGTTCTAGATGAAAGTGATATATATATATATATATATATATATATATATATATATATATTTAAGTCTGAATAGCTGTTTTTAATCTGCAGAAATTTTCTTTTTTTAGTAACTGCTTTGATGAAATTTTTAGATGCTGTTTTAATGAAATTTTCGTTTATAAAGCAGTTTTAGCACCCTACTGTTTCAATGAATAATTTATAAATTTTATTTTATAGAAAAATGTTTAAATGCATTTCTTTTAATGATTCTGTTATTGTTTATAAAAATCGTAAACCTAATATATATTTAGTTCGGTTATTATTATTTATGTATATATATATATCTGTGTTTGTGTGCATTTAATTTTTCGTTTAAGAATCTTAATTTCAATTTAGTTTATTTAATAGAAATAAGCTGAAAACATTTGAGCTAATTACTTTGTATTTGAATCTTATAAATCTTCTTCACTTAACTTTGAAAGAATAAATAATATTTTTCGAAAAACATATCAAGCAGAAATAAATAACCTTTGAAAGGAAATAAACAACCAAAAATTAAATTAAGTGGTAATATGTTTATTCATTAAAATTTAATTTCAAACATTTAGATACATTTTTATGGTTGAATTCAACAAATACAAACGCCAAACTTTTCACCAAATCTTTTACTACAACTTCTTCTTATCTTTCGGTATTCTTCTTATCTTTGATCTATATATCCGCATTCTATTTTAAACTTCATCGGCAAACCACTTATTGGATTCTACAAAGATATCCACTCGACTACTGCAAAGTGTTCGATTTTATTTCTAAAGTTTTCAAGCTTATATCCAAACATTTAAATTACGCTTCCATTTTGTCTGGTTTTACGAAATATAAAGAGAGCGTGCTTTAAATGAATTAAAAGATTTCACGGCGACTCTAAAATCAATCGGTGATTAGCAACATTTTCTGAATCGAAATTTGAAATGAATATTTGGAGTGAATGAATTTCGGTTTGTTCAGGAAAGAGAGATGAAACGGAGTTGCCACACAAAATGGGCAAAATATCAATAAATTTGATAATTTATTAAAAATTAGTAAGAAGTTTGTTGAAAATGTGATGGTTGAAAATAGCGATATTTAAAATTTTGTTAATTAGTTGAAGAAAAAGAAAAGAATATGAAAAAGTTATACAATGCATATAAAATTTTTAAACAACTCATTATGCACGAATCATATTGCGGATTTCATAAAACAAATTCGATCGACAAGATCGTTTCTGTTCGATACAAGATCGAATATTAAATCGGAACTATAAGCTGTATCGATATATATAGTTTTTTGCTATATGTTACCTTATTATGACTATTTCATAATGATAGACTTTTTTCCAGATGGGAACAACTTGCAGGTTGGTTCCACAATTTTCATTGGTGATTTTCTTTGGGTAATTACGGCGAAATGCGATTTTCGAAGATGGTTGCCATGGATTCTAAACATGAACAAATGTTGCAAAGAATCCAGAACGACATCATTATCGTTCAAAACGACACCAAAAGAAAATCGCCAAATAGGGTTGTGGACCAACCTGCAAGTTGTACCTCCAGGCGTTTAAAAAAAAATTCACTAAGTAATAGTCAAAAAAGCATCACATTATTATTCTTTTTTTTTTTATAGTTTTATGAAAAATTGTATTTTTGTAATTATATATTTGCATTTGTTCAATTAATGCATTTGGTATTAATTGACACTTTCTCTAATTAATTTTATATTTCCTACTGTGCTTTAACTGGTGTAAAGAACAAATTTAAAGTAACGTCAACCATAGATGGCGTTATAACATCATTTAATTTTTTTTCCCCTCAATGAATATTTTTCTCGTTAATATTCGTACAAAAACCGTATGCATTTAGCATTAATTGATTTATAATGAATAAAACTGTGCAATAAGTATGTACAAGATATATTTTTTACCCCTGCAAATACGATTCTATGCACATTTCCGTTTTAATAGACTAACATATCTTAATTGACAGTCGTATAACTTCATTGATCAGAGAAAATGGCTTTAAAAATTCTTATTATCATTCTTTAAAACATAGAATTATGATAAAAATATATTTTTATTACATGCAATCTCGATTGTTATGTCTCTATATTTATTAATTTATTACTAAATATTATCTTATTATGACTATTTCGTAGTGATATACTTCTTTTCAAACGTTTTAAAAAAGATTCATAAAGGTACACAGTATATATATATTTTTTCAATAGTTATATGAAAAATTACATATTCGTAACAGGTCAAAATAAAAACGCGTAGAAAAATATTTAACAAAACTATAATTATTGCTTTTTTTTTTTTTTTTTTTTTTTTTTTTTTTTTAGAAAAATTTGCATTTTCTGAATACATTCAATCAATTAAATATTCAAGAACTCTGAAAATTTAGAAACATTAATAATAATAATAATAATAAAATCTATTGAGAAGTGTTTGCCTTAATCGATACATTCTACACATAGGTATACTGCGAAAAGAATTTTTATTCTTGATTTATAAATAAATCAAACAATATAGAGTTCAAACAACGTAAAAATTATTCATCAAGGATTTTTTGATAGAATGTAATCAAAATAATTTTTTATTACCGTTAAATATATTATTTATGGGAAAATTTGGAATGAATATATTCAGCTAATATTCAGCTAGTTCTAAAATAATTAGTTTTTAGTTTTTATTTTATAAACAGAAAAAATTAAAATTAAACATTTAAAAAAAAAGTCTCATATAGATTTATAAATTTTTAATCCATAAAACATGCAATTACAGCACATATACAATTTTTATTACATGAAAAACATATAGTATGAGTTTGATCTACTTTCTGAACATTTTTATAGTTAACAGGTATTTAAACAAATTTGAATCAATGAATAATTCATTTAATAAACTAAATTAAATCGCTCCCTAATGTATCCAAAAAAATTTTTCAACCTTGTAATGAAAACTGTAATTAATAAACTTGTGCTCTCCAGTTAATACTCAATAATTTAAGAAATGCCCACAACTTACATTAACAAAAGAATAATTCTTAAACAAATGTCATAATTTTCTCCTAATGTACATATCGATGTATTATTCAATATATTAGTATTTTACAATCTATATTAATAATTTTTCTAATTTATTTTTTATTTTATGTGGTCTGGTGAATCTTGATATTTTCAAGATTTTTTCAGTGAAATTAAAAACAGCTACGTTAAAGTTTTTTTTTTTTTTTTTTTTTTTTTTTTTTTGAGAGTTAAATTGAGAATAGATAAGTTTAGACAAAAAAAAAAAAAAAAAACTAATTTTAAAAATGGAAAACAAATGTAAATCATTCTTATTCAAAATTAATTGTTCCTGGTAAAACTATTGTAATTACACAACGTTTTATTAATTAGGAATTTTACTGGCATACCAAATCCACTTTTAGTGGCAGATGTTATACATTTTAAGAGAAATGAAAAAAAAAAAATAAATTTAAATATCAATAAAAATGTTGTATATTCTAATGTGCTATTATAATAAAATGCGTAAATGCTTTGCACTCGTAATTTTCATTCCTGTGTGATTTACGATAGTTGGACATTTATCGAAATCAAAAATTTATCGAAATGATAATTGAATAATTTAAAAGCGAAGTAATAATTAGAAAAAAAAAAAAAAAACTAATAGTCCTCCGTACTAAACTAAATTCCGCTTTTGCCAGAATTTCATCAAAATCTTTTTCCTTTTTCCTTCCTCAAAGAAAAATAAAAGAAAAGAAAATTAATAATAGTCAGTATCGAAACGGACTAAAGTTTTTTTTTTTTTTTTTTTTTTTTTTTTTTAAACCCATTATTTACACTTTTTTTTTTTTTCCTTAACATTGAAAAAGTTTTTCAAAATATGCTAACTAATTTTAATAACCATTTGTTGATATTAAGTCTCTAGTGATCGTAATTTTTATATCCATTTACTGAAATTTTACAGTTTTACATATTTTTATTTTTATTTATTTTATTTTATTTTATTTTATTTTTACATTTCTCTTTAATTAACATGGAAGATAAATGATAAAAACTTTTCATCCATTTATCTTGCATCATTTTATAGGCTAGCTTTTTTTTTTTTTTTTTTTTTTTTTTTTCTTAATTATTATTATTATTATTTTTTACTTGTTAGTTATAGGGCGACTAAACCACCCGTTGAAAAATGATCATTTCATTTTATTTATTTCTCACTTTAAATAATTCATTTGCTTGCAAGCCCGTGCGAAATTTTCGCACTTTGTTTATTTCTTCGTTACCTTTAAAATCTAAAATTTTTATTATTTTATCGACGTCATTTTTTCATATGCATGAGCAAATTTAACATTTTACTATTGTTATTATTATTATTATTATTATTATTATTATTTTCACGTGCTAACATATTTCATTTTCCAGAAAAAAGAAATTGGTAACAATTAAAAACTTAAATGCCTATTTTAAAGCTGTTATTTTCATATTTTAATTAATAAAAAAAAAAAAAAATCTAATAAAAAAATTGTTACAAATAAAGTACCAAAGGAAAGAGGCGATTTTTCTAAATTCGTCGGATTGAACAGCTTATCGATCGGACAATTACATTTTTTTTTTTTTTTAATTAACTAAAATATGAAAATTAGGAGACAGAGTTCAAGGAAATTTCGTAAGCCTATCTCTTAAGCCTAAAGCGTGACAGTGTCAGGCATTGATGAGCGTAACTATATATGCTGATAATATAAAAATAGTGTTACTAAGAAATAGTGTATCTTTGATTTATTAATTAAGATGCATTTAAACTAAAAATATATTTTCTTAGTTATTAGAATCCTATTTCACTTGAACATATATATATATATATATATATATATATATATATATATATATATATATATTTCACCAAAATTTATTTAGAAAAGTTTAAACTTAAAGAAAAAGTGTTTCGAAGTATTTAATTAAATAAATTATTCTTTTAAATGTATACATAATTTCTTTCATATATATATTAGACTCACTTATCACTTAAAAAACTATCAAATGAAGAAAATGTAACAAAAAGCGTATTCAAAACTAACCTTATTCTTACCCGTTAACATTATTTTTCTTTTTTCACAATATGACTCAAAGTTAGATTTAAAAAAAAAAAAAAAAAAAAAAGTTACTATTATTTTTTTCCCAGAACACAGTAATGCGTTTTTTCTCCTTGATTTACATTTTTTATTCTCAAGAAACAAAATCGCATCATATTATCGTTTGCTGTTTGAAGTTTTATTCTTTTACAATTCTTTCATATGTTAGATTGAGATAACAACGTACTCTTTTTAGTCTTGAACTATTAAAAAATTGAAGGGGGAAAAAAATCAAGCATGCCTCTAGATGAGAAAACGAAATATAATTTAAAAAATAACAAGAGTTTGGAAACAAGTCCTCAATTTACATCTTATTATATTTTTTTACGGGTGTATCACCATGGAGACCACATATTGTTGTGGCTCAGCAAGAATTTTTTATCTCACTTCACTTCATTCAAGTTAAACTTCTTTTTTTTCTTCTCTTTCTGCTGCCTTTTATTCATTCGTTACTGTGGAAAGCCTCTTGAACAAGGAAAATAATTATGAGATAAGGGATCGCACGCGGCACTGTAGAAAAATTCTGGTGATAGTGTTTTGAGGAGTAACGCCCAAGGTCTTATCAGCGATTCAGAAATTGAAATCGTCGATTGCATATAATACAGAAGGCAGGTTTTTAAAATAAATGAGTTTATAAAGAAAATTACTCAGCTATAAATAGAAAGCAATAATGTAATGCACTTCAGATCATTGTTGACCGAAATATTAATTGATTTTTGTTTCTTTATTTATATTTGCACAAAATGTTCATAAAGAAAAAGGTTTACTGCATAATTTCTGTCTAGAAAAAAATATGCACACATATTTAAACATATACTTTAATAATGTAATTTCTAATAACAGTATAACAGTATTGTTTTAGACAATTGTCTTAAATCAAGTTATGTCTTAGCTAAAATATTGAAACAATATGATTTTAAAATAATTTTTGTAGACTTTCAGTAAACCCTTTCACAGTTAAAAGAACATAGAGATATGCATATTTCTTGGTGTATTTGTAGTATTTCCTGCCAATGTGCTTTATCATACATATTGGTCAAATTAAATACAGTCTTAAATTCCTTCTAAAAAGACATATCAGTTATCTCAAGAATTGCAGGAAGAAAGCCATAATTTTAAAATTTTTACAGCTGAAATAATTTGCAAGCCTAAATCTACACTCCATCTCGATATCTTTAAAGTTTTTCATATCTGTAAAAATCTTAAAAGATATCGTACATTTTGATTTTGTTGTATCACTTTGTCTGATTGTTGGAAATTTTACTACAAATCCACATTCTCTTAATTACTTCTACATTTTTTTTTTCATAACTATCGTTTCTCTATTTTCAATTGGTTAATCCCCACATTCCGCCTAATTCTATTGGTTGATTAAAATACAATTCATTTTTTTATCTACAGAGCCCTTCCCTTCGATTTTTTGAATTATTAAAATCTGTGCGCATCTGTGTATGTGTGTCTGTGAGAAACGCGTTGTGACAACTAAAGCTCCACGATTATCTGTCGCATAGTCTCGAAACTGGTGTCAAAAGACGCAGAATTTCTTCGTCTCAATGTTCCAATAATTTGCTAATCGATGCAGCCCTAATTAGCGGAGATATGAATTAAAACGTCAAGCCATGTTGATCAAAAAATTACCGAGAATCCACGGCGAATTGCTTAAAAATACATATTCTAACGGAAGAAGGGGGAAAATAAATTAGAAATATCAGGCGTATCGTTACAAATAAGGTAGCAAATGAAAGGGGCGATTTTTCTGAATCCGTCGGATTATACAGCTTATCGATCGGAGAATTATTTTTTTAATTAACTAAAGTATGAAATTTTGGTGGCAACACTTCGCTTGAATCTAAACTTCTAGCAGACGATTGTCTGAACCGTCTCGACGAAAAAGGAAAGTTGAAGTGGTATAAAAAAGTGCGGTTTTCAAACTTTTTCAAATTTTCTCTCAGGAACACATAAATTAATATACAGCTTGTACAAAGCAAGACCAACTTACAGCTCAAATTTCATCAGTTTTGGTTAATGAACAAAAAAGTTACATTTTTATTGAAAATTAAATTTTATTCTAAAACACATTTTTTTTTTTAAAGAGTTTTCCAAAAAACGAATATATTTGAAAGTAAAAATAATTCTTTTTCTTTTTTTTACTTTATTTTAAATTGAGATATATGACCCTGAAATTTCGTATTATAAGGTTTTAAGGCCCGGTATTTCGATGGCAGATATTTCCGAAAGTGTAAAATAATTAGGAGGGGCGGAAAGGGGGGCAAAAACCTAGATATAGAGTTACACCGTTCAAAATTGGTATGTATAGGAACTAGAGGCCTAAAAGTGGAATGAGGATTTTTTCAAAAGTATAAAATTATTGGCGGGGGGGGGGGGGAGCGAAAGGGCATAGAACTAGATGTAAAATTAGACCGTTCAAAATTGGTGTAGATGGGCTTGGGGGGTCTACAAATTGAATGAGGATATTTTCGAATGCGTAAAATTTTTAGGAGGAGCGGAAAGGGGGGGGGGACGAAGAGGCAAAAAAATTAGAAGGGCCGGGACGGGGGAGCTAATGGGCAAAAAATATAAATTGAATTACTCCGTTCAAATTTGGTATATAATGTTTTTTTGGAGTCTACAAATTGAATGGGGATATTTTCGAAAGCGTAAAATTATTAGGAGGGACGGAAAGGAGGGTGACGGGGGCAAAATCTAGATATAGAGTTAGACGTTCAAAATTGATATGTACAGGTTTTAGGGGTCTACAAGTGGAATAAGGATATTTTCGAAAGTGTAAAATTATTAGGAGGGACGGAAAGGGGACGAAAGTGCACAAATAATAGGAGGGGCGGGAAGGGGACGAAGGGGAGCAAAAAAGTAGAAATTCAGTTACACTATTCAAAATTGTATATAGATCTATATTATACATAATATATATAGATTTTTCGGGTCTACAAATCGAATGAGGATATTTTTGAAAAAATAAAGTTATTAGGAGAAGCAAGTAGGAGGGCGAAGAGGGCAAAAGAAAATTGAATTAGACCGTTCAAAATTGGTATACATCGGTTTTAGAGATCTAGAAGTCGAATGAGGATATTTTCGCAAGTATAAAATGAGGGGCGTGAAGGGGACGAAAGGGGCAGAAAAATAGAAACTGAGTTAGACCGTTCAAAATTTATATATATAGGTTTTTGGGGCCTAAGACTAGAATGAGGATATTTTTGAAAGAATACTTAAAATTATTAGGAAGGGCGGGAAGGGGGGCGAGGGGGGCAAAAAACTAGATATAGAGTTAGACCGTTCAAAATTGGTTTAAATAGGTTTTTTTGGGCCTAGAAGTCGAATGAGGATATTTTCGAAAGTGTAAAATTATTAGGAGGGGCGGGAAGGTGGCAAAAAAAAAATAAAGAAATAAAGAAATAATAGGTATTGAGTTAGACTGTACAAAATTGATATACATAAGTTTTTGGGGCCTAGAAGTCGAATGAGGATATTTTCGAAAGTGTAAAACTATTAGGAGGGGCGGGAAAGGGGGGCGAAAAGGCAAAGTTTTAGAAATAGGGTTAGTGCGTTGAAAATTGGTAATACTATGTATCAAGGCCCGATAAACCAAATGCGTATATTTTCGAACATGTAGAATTATTAGGAGGGGCTGGAAGGGTGAGTTAAGGAATACGCTCGCGCAGCGCGTATATCCCTTCACCCTTGCGCGTTCCGTGCACACAGGTCTGGGCTGACGAGGACAGTGGAGACCCGATGAGAGTTTTTACCCAATCATAAATGATTTCTTTATAAATTTCTTTTCTTAAGAATAAAAGTTTATGAGTAATATTATGTAATTTTGAGACATTATTAATTACAATGGTTCATTAATTATGGTGATTCATTTAAAAACAGCGAGCCGCTAGCGGGCGAAGCTCACTAGTTTCTTTAATGCACTGAGGGCGGTACGCTAAATGCTACAGAAAAAGCAGTCTGATATTCCCTTATTTTCTTTGATGTTCAAGATATTAAAGAATTTTTCTGTGTTTAGTTTTCTAACTCCAAGTATCCTTTTAATAAAGAATTTACTTTATAAGCAAGTTTATACTTAGCAGGTGATTATACATGGTCCAGCTGTAAGTGTTGTAGCTTAATCATGTTTATTTTTTTCATACTTCAGGTTATTACTTAAGTAATACTTTATTTTCTTAGAGTCTATTTTCAGAGACAGTTATGAGACAAAAAAAAAAAGTCAAAGTCAGAAGAAAAAAAGTATGTCATTAAAATCTCAGTTAATCATATAAGTGAACTTTCTTTGTAAAATAATGAGATTCATAATGATAAGAAAAAACAATAATCCTTAATTTATTTTAAAAAATCTTCGTGTCTTCCCCATTTGATGAATACCAAAAGTAATACCGAATTCAAAAAGTTATTGAAAAGGGTACGTACATTCCTTGCGGAGAACAATAAATTTCATGGAAATAATTAGACTTTCTTCTCGTCATTTTCTAAGTGCCTCGCTAAAATTTCAGAATGTTCAGAACCAAATTTTCTTCTTGTAGAAAATATAAAGGTAGGGAAAAAGTACAAGTCGCTTAATCTATTAGACCAAAAAGGGAATATCTCACATAATGATCTCAACCCGATAATTATCACAATACACGCAAAAGGTACTAACTTCTTAAAAATTCCATGCATAAATACATAATTTTGGCCTTAGGATTGATGTCAGAGTTAATCTGTGAAAACGTTAGAATTTCCCATTTTTACCGTTTCCGGAAATCGATTACTTTAAACCAAATTTTTCTTGAATAAATCCTCGAAGAAAAGTGTCTGATTGAGAGACTGACTAAAAACTAACATAACAATATATTCCGGGCTTACAGACAAAAATTTGAAAAAAAAAAATACGGCAAATCTTTTTTGTATGAACTTTTGAAAATTTGATAGTTTAAAAGTGCCAGAATCAAAATGGAATTAATTAAATTTAATGTTGAGTGATTATTTTCTAGTTATATCGAAAGAGTTTCATGAGGATGTGAATATATTTTTTCCTAAACTTCATTTTGTGCAATAATAAAGCTAAAATGAAAGATCATTTCTCTTAAATATATCAGAATATAAATGGGATATTTCACACAATCACCAGAACACAAATAATATTTCCTGTGTATACCAACTTCCCAAAAACTCATAACTTAACACCAAGATCTCCTTAAGTTCCTCCTTGAAAAAGAAAGTATCCGATTTGAGACCAACAGTAAACGTACGTAAGAATATATCCCGCGCGCAAGAACGTATCTTTCGAAAATTCTTTCTCAAATCGAAAAATAGATCCTAGTTTCCAAGTTTCAGAATCATAATGCAGTTTATTCAATTTACTGTGAAAAAAAATGTTCTACATTATCTCATAAATATTTAGATATTACATAAATTATTTAAATTAATAGTATGGCAGAATCTACAAAAATTAAAATACAACTATTTACAAATATGTATAGGAAAAAAAAATGGTACAATATTTATGATGTTAAATTATTTTGTTATTGTTATGCGCATTTCCGTGGAAAAAATAAAAACTAATTATCAGACATTTAAAGATATTTCAATTCATTCTGCGTGTACTTGCGTGATTTTCATTCATTTCATAAAATAATTATTTATCAGTAAGTTACAAAAGATAACCTTTGTTTTATAAGCATTTTAAATCGAAGTAGGAATGAGAAATAAATAATGTTATCTAAACCCCATTCATGCCATCCAGAAAGTAATTATCAAATGTACCTGAATAAGTAATACAACACTTTCTATGTATTTTCTATTAAGATAATAGCAATCCAATCATTCTAATGGAAAAAAGGAAATCTACTGTATGAAGACTTTTCTTCTTTCTATTTTATTTTATTTTTATTTAAAAAAAAAGAACAAGCAAATCCAATTTGAATTTTCAATTATTAAACAACGGAAAGTCAAATAAAGCTTAGATAAATCTAAAAGTAAGAGAAATAAGGTTAAAATGCATCGCGATTTACCTGCGGAATAATTAGAATCTCTAAGCACGAGTTTCCACAAATCAGATAAAGATTTTAAAAGGCTCTGACAAAAGGGTCCAGACAGCAGCATTTAGAATTCTATGGAAACAAGCGAAAAGTTCAGCCGTCACGAGACTAGAAAAATTCAAAGAAACAGACTTCGATTACTGTTTCTAGAACTTAATTTGTCACCCTTAAACACGCAGGTAATAGTGATTACAATATGATAAGAAAGAAAGTGCAGTTTCTAACAACTGATACAAAGTTTAGAACAACATAGCTATTCCATTATGCTCCAGACAGAGAAAAAAATGGCGCAGAAGTGGTCGTTGCGATAAGCACAGTATTCATTCGCTGCAAGTCAGGACATCTCACCTTTACGTACGTGATAACTTTGATACAGGATCATTAAAATGTACTATGAGACCTAGGTATTTAAATGAAAGACTAGAATTTTAAAGATAACACTTGCACCAAGGGAAATACTTTTAGAATGGTTGGCTGACTATTGCTCAGGAAAAGTATGGTTACGGTAGAATAACAAAATAGACCGTGAAGAGTTAAAGTAACAAGAAATTGACTAAAGTAAATGTTGTTTACTATAATATTTATTATTTACTGAGTTTAATAAATTAAGTGGTTGTGAATGGCTACTATGTATTTTACTTTTATATTAAAAGCACAACAATATATAGTTACATGAACAAAAATAATTTATATTCTCTCTTATATTTATTATTACCTATTTATTTATTTATATTTTTATTTTATTTTTAATCTAATGAAATAAAATTTTAATTGTTAAATAGATTAACTTATGAAGTGACACATACTCAACATTAAAAATACATATATAAAGGTTTGGAAAATTCTCACAACGTTAAATAAAGAAATTAAAATCAATACCGCCATCTAATTTTCACAAACATAAACACTGAAATTGCGAATTTAATATAGATGGAGTCATTAGATTTATTTAAATTTATAAAGTTCTAGAGATTTTATTTTTTCTAATGATTTTCATTTTTACTACTTTTATTGATGACTTTTTATCATTACTTTCTTTCCTTATTATTATTTTTAATGATTTTAAGAAATTTTTTATAATGTTTAACTTCTTTATTGTTTAACTTTAATTTTAAAAAGAGTTATTAAGAAAAAAATATAAGAAAAAATATCATGAAAATATTTAATCCTAAATAAATTTTATAAAACTTCAAATGATACCGTGTTATATATATTTGGAACTAATTGTACTTTCAATAGGTATAACTTAAATTGTGTTTCATATAATATTTCACGATTTATTTAACCACATTAAACGAAAAGGGATTATGTAAAAGCAAAAAAAATAATTTGTATTTGTATGCAAAATGTGAAGCAATAATTCGGTGTTTTTTACAATAATCTTTCAAACAAATATTAATAATATACATGCATATAGTGAAAATTATATTATTATAGTGAAAATTACATGGTTACAGTGAAAATTTGCATTAATTTGTTTTAAAAGTTTTATGTATGCAAAATGCATTTTGTATTTTGTATGCAAAATGTGAAGCAATAATTGAAAACTGTTAACTTTCATTCTAAGTACTAAACTTATAGAACACTAATACGGTATTTTTTACAATAAATTTACAAACAAATATTAATAGTATACATGCATATAGTGAAAATTATATGATTACAGTGAAAATTTGCATTAGTTTGTTTTAAAAGTTTTATATGTGTAGTTTCAATAGACATAAGAAAATACATATTTAATATCTTCAAATAAAACAAATTTTGTCATTTCTTTTATTTTTTTTTATTTTTTTTAACGATGTATAACTGTTGTATGGAACGTTTCTCAAAATCGTTGCCCATAAATAAATAAGAATTCCGCGAATAAAATAAAACAGAAGCAATTGCTCCTCCAATATGCTTGGATCATTTGCTGTACATATTGTTCACTATAGCAGACACAAATGGTATTTCGGGAAGAAAAATAAATGTCCCAGAAACATATAGACACACTAGACAAAAACAGGGTCTATGCATGACTGCCGTAATTCGATTTCATGAAGATGGGGAACTCATCAAGTGATATACCAGAGTCGTATGATAGAAAAAGCAATAACTTGGATATAAGCTTTGCGTTCAAAATAAGTTAGCATCAGCATAATAGATATAACAATATTTTCCTAAAAGCGTATGAGTAAAACACTGTTTAATGTTATCTATATAAATGTGTATTAGAAGTTTTGCCGATATTTCCTTTCTCATTTTTTCTGGAAGTAAAAAGTGTTTAATGACGCAATGCTAAAAATGGAAGAAATTCAATACGCTTAAAATGTTTGAACATTGATCTTCCTATTTTGCTCAACCATTGTTCTTGTAATTTTGTACATTTATTTCTTTAGTGAGATATTATATACTATTCAAAATAGACGGATAAATCTAAAGGTTTAAAGAAAAATAATATTGTCTGAAGTTGACTAGTTTAAGTTATGATATAAATTGTATGACTATTTTAACGTTTTAAAAATAGTAAATCGTTATGCAGGTCATCCAAGAACAGTTTCGTAAACTTCATATATCAAGGTTGCATGAGGTATACAAAAATGTTAGATAAATTTTAGTTTTATTAGTTTACACCGTATAGGTTTTTTTTTTTTTCTTTTTCTTTTCTGAAGCGGTGGTGTACTTGTATCCCCTTTTTGGTATAATAATATATTTTATATTTCATTACAAAAGTTATTACAAATAATTATCGTATGATATTAGTGGTAACTTTATTAAAAAGAAAGAAAAAATGCATGGGAGTCTTACCATATTGAAAATAGGGTCAAATTTTCGAAACTTTTTTTAAGTATCCCCCAAATCGACGTTTCTCAGCAGTAAGTTGAGTTTTTAAGGTAAAGCTGGATATATGCAAAAAATATTATAATATCAAGCCATTCTATTTATTTTCTGAAATATTTAACCTTATGTCAAAGATGTGCAGTTTGTTTAAACTAAACAAAATCGATAGATTAATCTATATAAATAACTATTCCTGGCAAATATTAATTACTATATGTATTACAATTTATTCAAATACACTAAATAACTGAAGAGAAAAATGTATTACTAGTAATTCTATAACACAAATTAATATTTACTAGTAAAATTAAGACAGCCTTTAATATTTTTCAACCACACAAAACATAATTATGTATTGAAATGCATCATGTATCAATCTATAACCTCCTGAAAATGACATATAAATAAATAAATAAATCTTGCAAATATTACTCTATGTGTCACAATTTATTTACATACACCAAAAACAATTACTAGTAATTCTAAAACACAAATTAAATTGTCTTTTTTATTATTTACTAATAAAATTACGATAACATTTAATATTTTTCATTGTTTAAAACTACGTAAAAATAATTATGTATATTCAAAAGTATTTATAAAAATTTCATAACCGCCTGAAATTGACATGATTTGTTTTTATTTCCATCTCAATAAATTTTATAAAAGTGTTTTAATATGTACACTGTTACTTTCCATAAAAACGAGTATAACGGAAGATTTTTGAGTTATACATATTATATTTAAATATATATATATATATACAATTAATCGTTAATTTAATACAAAAATTCGTTATTAATTTTTTTTTCGTGTTTTTCTAGAAAAGCTGTCAACATTTGTAACTTATTTTGGGGCATTGACAGTTATTTGAATTTTCATACTGCATTTTTGTAATGTAATTTTCTCCACTATGTAAATGTACAATTCAATAAGAATAAAATTACTCTTCAAAAAATGTGGTATTATAAAGAGGCAGGTACACAGAATACTCCTGAATAAATTAGAAATATTAGCAACTGCTCTGTAATATGCGAAGGTGAAAATTCATAAATAAATTAATGTTCATCAATTATTCAAGGCATTTCTCGTGTTCAATTCCCTATGTCTAGGTTGAATCGTGGATGCTTATGCTAGATTGAAAAAAACATTTAAAACACTCATTTTAATTAATACTGATGTACAATAATAATCACAATGAGATAATACGGCATACTTTTATTTATTCTCATTTGAAGAAGTCGTCGTTAGTAATATGTTAAACATTTTTATGTTGTCAAATCTGTACTGATAAGTATAAAGGATTTAAGTCCATATTCTTGATTTTTCAGGAGACGAAAAATAAAGTTAAACTAACTAAAAACTAATGAGAAGAATCGATTAGGAAAAAGGGATTATGTTGATTTATACGCTTATACCATTCAGTGATTGTTCACCTTCATTTAATAAAGGGGAAAAATTGAATTAAATATTTTATACTAAAGATTAAAGCTAAATTTCTGACTTGAATCTTTTTTTACCAATGGATTTTCTCAAAGACTAAATGACACGGATCCTTTATACCAATCGATAGAGAATTTTTTTCTGAGTCTGACTATGTACTTAACTCAATTTAAGTCTAGACTAGCTGACTGGTTTTTAAATGCGTCGTACCATTTTTGAGTGCTCGTCTATTTTTGAATAAATGGATAATTTGTCTTAAAATCATCATCCAATCTCAGTGTAAAATTCCGTATTAAATAATGAAAAAACATTAAAAAATCAATCATTTTCTTTAAAATTTATTTTAAATACGTTGGTTTAATTTTAAGAGGATTACAATACAATAGTGATGAAACAAAGGGAATAATTTTATTTAGCTTTTTGATGCATTATTTCAGTGTTTAACCATACATCTACACATCTTTTACCTTAGACTTAGAAAGAAAATAAAAGAATTATAGTTTTTACTGTATGGAAAACAATAAAAAAAATAGAAATATTTCCTTTATGTATAGCCTTATTTGGAAAATTTTTGTTTAATAAAAACTGACACTTCATTTTTATGCAATGCAGTACACTTTAAGGTATTTTATTTATTTATATTTACTGGTTATATCTTTTACATATCGGATTTATTCCTTTCTCTTATTACATATATATATATATTAGTATTTATGCCTTAAAAGTTTTATTTATGATCTTAGTCAATATAAATGAATATTTTGTTAAATAAGCTTAAATCAGAATCTGTTACGTCACTGACTTATTTTTTTCTTTTTCTTTTATATTTGTTTCTCTTTATATTTCAATATAAATCTAAACAATCCATTTTTATTTCATCTGTTTCCAGATTGTATTCAACTGATTTAAGCTCACAGTTAAACATATTTTGCCGTTCATCTTTGATTTTCAAACAAAACGCTTTTTTCTCTTTTAAAGACTGTAAAATAAAATAAAATATTCTCTTTGTGTGCGGTTTTATCTGGAAAGTTTTTGCTTAATAAGAATTGACACTTCATTTTTATGCATGCACTGTTCTTTAAATTCTTTCTTTTATTTACATTGCTGTTTTGCTTTGCTAACAAAATACTTTTTTCTTTTTCGGTGTTATGCATTAAAATTTGTATTTTGAGTTTAATCAATATAAATAAAAGTGAAAATAGGCTTAAGTCAAAATTAGTTATGCCGATGGCTTTCTTTTTGGTTCATCTTATGTTTAAAATTTCCGTACTTCATATATATTTATACAATGTAAAATGAACGTCTCAATAAATGGCACATTTTTAACCTTCGAAATTTTTATCAGCTGATGGTTATGAACATAATAAATATGGCAAAATTTGCTGATTCCGCGATATCGGTAAGCATACGATTTTTTTTTATTATTATTATTAATAAAATAATCAATTTATTTAGTTTTTCCAGCTGTTTCATTGTTTAATCGGCAGTAATGAATTTTTTACATGGAATTTAGATTTTAATCAGGATTTGCTCAACAAAGAGGATCGGCTGTCAGATTTCACATATACTCTATAGCAAAAAAAAAAAAAAGATGCACCAAGAAGCAGTTATCCGAATAGGACAAAATTTGGTAGATGTGATGTACATGTAGAGAAAAACAATTGATAACAGTTTCAGAAAGTTTGAATGATTTAATCAAGAGAAAGGGCCTCACAAAGTAAACAAGTCAATAAAGCATTGGTTCTCTTGTTCACTTCTGGCCCTTATGTACGCTGTTTTTCGGCTAGGTATTAATTGATAGAGTTGGGAGATGTGCTCCTGTGAAGTATCGTGCAAAATTCTGTCCAATCGTTGCGTTAGATTGGCAAAATCCCGAGCTGGTTGTAGGACCCTCTTTATAATGCTCCGAACGTCCTCAGTGGAAGAGAGTTCCGGGGACTGAGCTCAACCCCATTTCACTGAACCGTCTATTAAGGGTCTTTGAAGTCACTGAAGTGCCAGTTGCACGTAGGATCGACGATAATGATGAACTGGAGCTTTGAGTACCGCTTTGCGATTGACTGGTTCTCGCTTTCTGTCCTCTCTTTAGGCCGACCGCTTCCTTCTTGACGCTGTGTTCGACCATGGTTCACCCATTCCTGTCAATATCATCTAATAGTGGTACTGCTCCCATCCAATTGTCAAAAAATTCTAGATTAGACCAGCTTCTTTAAGCCCAACTACACACCACACTCAAATGCTGACATCTGCGCATGTTGTTTGTGCACCTCTGTGCGAGGCATAGTTACTGTCTTTCTGAGTAGATGGAATAAAATTCTCGAAGAATTTATGACCTGGAATTAAAAATTCTGATTTTTAATATTCTGGCAATTGCGCAGTGAAGATGCGCTGCAGCATCGCATGCTCATTCGATGGCAGTCAAACTTTAAAATTTTGCATTTCCTATCGGAACCTGTATGTATGTCAATTTGTGTGCAGTTTGCATTACTCCTTCTTGGTGCGTCTTTTTTATTTATTTTTATTTTTATTTATTTATTTATTTATTTATTTATTTATTTTTATTTATTTATTTATTTATTTATTTATTTATTTTTTTTTTGTTATAGAGCATTTTCACGGAGTGATTTTCCGCTTCTTTATATATTTTTATGAAAAATTGAAAATGAATTTTCTTATGATCTAAAACTATATTTAACTCCTTCTTTTTTTTACCATAGTAGCAATAAAGTAGTAACTGATTTCCATACATGATAAATGATTTCCATACATGAAACCTGATTTTACGCTTATATATATATAGAGAGAGTGAGATTAAAAAAAAAAAAAAAAAATCGTTTCATTTGGTTTAGTGCAGCCTATAGATGTTAAATTCTACTTACTTGAAATTTCCCCTATAGACATAATGTTTTTGAATTCTCTTGGGTGTCCCTGTACACGAACCATTTGCTTAATCTCAATGAAAAGTTTCGTGTAGCATTGCTCTATGATACAGATTTAGGATACCCAGTTTGAATTTCTTGCTGTAATTTATTCTTGAGATATACTGATAAAAGATACACATAGAGACCAACCACTGAAAACATGTTTTTTCGAATTCAGAGAACTTCAAAATGTGTAAATATAACAAAAACTCAATTTTTAAAATTTGACTAAAAAGCAATGCTTTCTCTAGCATAAATACGGGTAAGAGAAAGTAAAAATGAAAGTGCAAACATTTTTTCCACTTAATAATTAAAATAAAATTGAGAAAAATCGTTGTAAAAAATGGCACAGCTTCAGTTCCATTGGCAAAATTCTAAATTCATCGGCAGAATGGCATAAACAATTTTCAAGTCACCAAGGGGCTACTATACTAAAGAAGTTTTAAGAAATAAATACAGTACTGTGCAAATTAATTGGGACAAGCTCAACATTTTTCACAAATGCTGTTTAATTGGTATATGTTAACTTACATGAACGGTATAGCAATCTAATACGAAATACATCCTCCTCTAGTTTGAATGAAATCCTGTACACGGTTTGGCATGGATTCCACTAAATTAGAACATAAATTTTTGATTTCCTCTTCACAAAAACCAAACTTTTATAACGTTATCAATCATCGTTTTCTTTGATGAGCAGTCCATTTTACTCACACCTCTCTTTACAATACTCCACAAATTTTCGATGGGATTTACATTAGGAGAATTACCAGGCCAATCAAAAAACGTTAATTTATGCTCTTGAAAAAATTATTTATAACTTAGAAGTATGGCATGGAGCAAGATCTTGTTCAAAGATACCAACACCACCAGCGAACGTCTGCGTCATAGGCACATTTTTTTTTTTTTCTATCATAGAAATGTATTTTTTAGAGTTCATCATCCCTTCAACTGGTACTAAGCTGCCAGGTCCTCCAGAAGTAAAATAACCCCAAAACATCTGTTTCTGAGGGTGCTTAACTGTTTGAATAAGATGTTGTTCCATGATGGGTTCTCCATCACTTCGCCTGACAAATCTTGGTCGAAACCTTTGCACAATAAAATGCGTTTCGTCGCTCATTACAATCTTCTTCCAGTCTTCTGCAGTCCAGAAATGATATATTCTGGCCCAGTTCAAACGTTTTCTCTTCATTGCAGGTGTTAATAATCGTTTTTTGATTGGTGTTCTTGCAAATCTCCCAAATTCAATAAGCCTTCATCGAAATGTCGATGAATTCACGCTCATACCAGTAGCTAATAATTCTCTCTGAAGATCTGCATTTGTTTTGCGAGGATGTATTTTACTATTTTATACAAGAAATTTGTCTGTTAGAGGTGTGGTCTTGCATTTGCGTCCACATTTGCCCTTCCGTTTTGGAGACACTGTCAAAAAATTCTTTTGCCGATTAATAATCTAAGAAACACTGGATTTTCCAACTCCAACTGCTGCAACAATATCCCTCACAGTCATAGAAGTATGCTGACTAAGGGTAACAATTCTAGTTCTTTTCCTGGGAGTGATATCCATTTTTTTAAATACACGTCAGAAGCAGACAATTCACGCAATCGACCACTTCTTACAGCGACTGAAGGGAAAAATTTTCGACACGTGATGACCACGTGGTCAAACCGGTTTAGATTAGTCAAGGGCAGTCGCACGTTGTAAGAAAATGCAGTTGAAACCGGTTTGAGGCAGAAAATTCCCGAGAAAGGAACAATTTTTTTAAAAAATATGTTTGTCCCAATTAATTTGCACAGTACTATATAATAGCTGTTGCCAGGGGACATTCGTTTCGCTATGCCGATACATTAACTGCCCCGGACGTATATATACGTCTTGCCGAAGTACAATCCTCTGCGTTACGCTGCTTCCAGTGAAACTAGTCTCACGGCTTTGGAATGAAATTAAATTATCATGACCGTGTTTTCGAAGGATTCACTCATTTCAGAGAAGATGGGGAGTGGGAGGAATCGGAAACGGAATGTTTCCGGAACAGTGAACGCATAACTACACGCGCCTGTGTGAAAAATGGTGGCACTTGGAAGCGAATCTCGTAATTTTTCTTCGGCGGGTAAGGGGTTGAATTCTGTATAGTGCAGAATTTTTTATCGATTAGAAAACAAAAATAGGTTTAATGATTTTATTATTATTATTATTATTAATATTATTATTTTAAATAGCTTTGTATTGAAATTCTCTCAAAAAATTATTTCATTGTTGAGTTTTAATTTAAAAGTTAGACGAAATAAAGAACAAAAGCGATTACAAATCCAGCTTTACCTCCAGAAAAAAAAAAAAAAAAAAAAAAAAAAAAACTATAGGCACGAAATTCACCAAAATCTATGCTGTTTGTGTTATGGTATCATATAATATATATACCAATTTTTAGCTCATTTGGACAAAGCGTTTAGACACTATCATGTTTATTCACACACACACACACACCACCGTCAAAATAGCAAAAATGAACTCAGTGGGCCTCAAAACGTATAAATACATGAAAATCTGAAAGTCAGATTTTTGTTATGATTACAATACTTTCCTTCCTATACTATTCGCATATTCGGAAAGTAAAAACAAATAAAGAAAGGAGAAAAGGGAAGAAAAAACATGTAACATATATTGTTCTGAAAATTTACACTTAACAAGAATTGACACTTTACTTTTCCACATGCACAAGCCCCGACCATTCTCCCTTTAACATTTTCTGGATTATTTATTTTATACTTCAGTTCCTTTTTTTCCTCTTAGTATTTTTTCTGCTATGTGCTAAAATTTTAATCGAAGATTTTTTTTTTCTTTTTACATGATACAATAAATTTCTTAAATTTACATTTTTATGTAAAAATGCTTTTGTAATGAATATATTAGTTGTACCAAAAAATTCTGTCATTTTCAATTCGTAACATGACGAAGGGAATTTTTGTTTAATAATACGTATATTAGGCTTTACCAAATAGCTTGAAAATTATATATATATTCTCCAAGATAAATTTTCAGCGTTTGTTCTTAATTAAAAAAATAAATAAATAAACAGAACTTTCTGGACCACATAATATAAATAAAAAACATTGTATATTAGAAGGTATTAGTATTATTATTTATCTATTACACTCCCTTTTATATTTTCTTAAACTTCTACAATAGGAAATTTCTGGACTGTACTTGCAGTACAATAGGAAATTATGTGGTTCCTTACACTCCGAACTCGCATTTCTAAAGAATGGAGTTTATGATACTTTATATGAGTTATTTATTTCATACGTGGTACAAAGTTTTAAAATTATCATGTAAGTTTGACTTATACACATATTTGTTACAAATTTCTCAATATTTTTTTACGAATTTAAGTTTATAAAATGTAACGAAAATATTTCAATTCATCTACTCTATCACAATATCAGTAAAACTATTGTGGGGAATATACTTGAAATGTAGAACATTAGTTAACTGCTACAGAATATCCAAATATCATTATCAATGTACTTTAAAAATTTAGGTAATTTTGGAATAAAACACTTTTATTATACGTATGAGTTATTATTCATAAACTTTGCTTAAATTTAATAATGAAAATCATTACAATCTTTATACTATAAGTCTTTTACTATCATTAAAAGTAAGCAAGTCAAAATTTAATTGTTAATAAAAATCATTGAAAATCTAAATTCGAATGTAAAAGAATAAATTTTCTTAAAATTTACATGTTTTGGCCATCACAATACTTTTTTCTATATTTCCGTATAAAATTTCACGCATTGATAAATATTTGTTTAATTTCTTAATTATCAAAATTATTCTCTATTATGAATGTAGAGATTTTCATCTCTGAAATAAATAGCTCTAAATACTGAATGAAAATCTATTTTGTGCCCTACAGACAATATCGTAGAAAATGTAGTTTTCTTTTCTTTCTTTCATTTTTCTTTTTTTTTTCCTTTATTCATTTTTTAATAAAATAAAAGTCAGTAATATCGTTTCAAATAATCACAAATGTTTTGTTCAACTACTTGTTTTATGTATATTGGCGAGTTCTTTTTATAAAGTATTCATAATGAATCTCCGCAGAAAAACGATTCTTCGTAAACAAAAAGTTGATTTTTGAAGACTGTTACTATTATATATACATATATTTCAATTTTACAATGATTGGTTAAAATTATTCCTCACAGTGTGCATTTTCGCAAAATTTTGTTTTAGACTGTTGTATTAAAAATTATAATAAAAAGACGCAACATCGCCACCTGCTATGAGATATGCGCAAAAAATTGATAAACACCAACTTATGTAAAGGTAATATATATATATATATATATATACAGGGTTAGCAAGAAATAAGTTGCCCATTTCAGAGAACACTAATCCGTCCTACTGGTCCAAATCACATAAAATTTTAACTAGAGATAATTCAAATGATGTGCTTGACATACATTAAATAAAAAAAAATAGTACAAAATTCCGCCGGTAAGTGGCGCTATAATACGCGTAGCCATATTTAATATGCTTTAAAAATATGCGTGAAAATTGAAGTAACATTAATAAAACTGCTCAATATGATACCCTTCATGTTCAATAATGTGCTGTAAACGCATAATCATATTTTTAACAGCTGACCGGAGTAATTCTGCCGGAATATCTAAAATATGGCGCCGAATGCTGTCATTCAGATCAAGCAGAGTTGATGGCCTTTGACAGTAGATATTGTCCTTTATCCAAAGAATAATGCTAATAGGCATGCGCTGAAACACAAATGCTGTTACTGAATTTGAATATATGCAAATAAGTACCATTAATGGTTAGCACCATCTATCGGCGGAATTTTGTATTTTTTTTTTTTATTTAATAAATGTCAGGCGCATCATTTGAATTATCTGTAGTTAAAATTTTACCTCATTTGGACCAATAGGACGGATTCTAGAGCCCTTTGAAGTGGGCAACTTATTTCTTGCTAGCCCTGTATATATGGGTGGGAATGGGTGTGGTTATTGTATGTTGTAACAAAGTATTAGGATTTAGAAAATCATATAATAAAATGTCACCAAATACCTATATATCTTAATAAAATTTTGCGTGTCAGTTCTCAAGCAAGAGCATTTTTTAAAAAATTTCAAATAATTTTCAAGACATCTTAAAAAATGTAAATTTATCAAAAAACAGAAATCAAAAATAGGAATCTAATCTATAAAAATCATTTATCAGAAATCAAAAATAGGAATCTAATACTTCCTTCTATCGAATCTAGAAGAAAATAAAAGTACGGAGAAACAGACAGTCTTGAAACAATTACTAAGACAATTAGATATTGCAAATTTGTACGTACTGTAGCTTTCATTTATAAAATTCATTTATATTCCATTCAAGATATATATATGGTAACAGTATACATCTATAACACAAAAAAATCTATGGCATAAAAAAGTACTATCTATAACATAAAAAACGTCTATAACGTTAAAAAAATACACAAGTAGTTCCTTTAAAACTTTAATTTTAGTTTAAACATTAAATCTTTAATCATTAGACACTCATAGGAGAAAGCTATCTGTTAATTTATTTACACTACTAAAATATTTAAAGTTAAACAAGTGCATGTTTTTCTTATATATGTATAGATAGATAGATAGATAGATGTGTCTGCGTATGTATATAATATTTCTATCATATATGAAAATCTTTTCAAACATATCACTGAAAGAAATGAAAATTTATTTATTTTTTCCTGAAAATAGTTATTTTTATCACGTTTTTATCACCTAAACACAAAAATAATAAATAAATATTTAATTTTTACTCGAATCGTATACATATATAAGTGAAATATGACTTGCAAGCCCAAAAAGTTAAAGAAAAAAAAAATAATAATAATTATAGCTTTCAATGTTTTGTTCCGGATCACAAGTGTTATTAAATAACATTATCAGTTTTCGCAGTGACTGATAAATCATAAATCACGTACTCTCATATTTTTTTCAATAATCGACATGAAGACAATATTTATAGCAAATAAGCGTACAGGAAAACTTTTTACTTATAGATTTATCGACAAGTCCACGAACTTTTCATTGATCGTCGATGTAACATCGATATTTGCTCGTTTGGTGTTAAATCGTTCTACTTTAATACAGATTTCTTATAACTTTTTATAAAGGAAAAATATATATCACTTTCAAAACTTCCCCCCCCCCCGCACTTAATCTTTCCTTAACAAGTGTTCTTTCTTCTTTGCTGTATTATGCTTCAGTAAACATTGTGTAAGGGGAGTTCAGGACAAAAGCACAACGTATCCTATTTCGACTCTTGAAATATCACCTTATCCACTCCCCTTACATAATCAAATTAGAACATCCCTCCTTGTCCTGATGTTTTGGTTTTTTATTTTTCTGGATATTCGATTTATTTGTTAAGAGCATTTATTTCCCATCTACATTGTAGCTTAAGAGTAAGAAGAGCAATCAGTAGGTGGGCATTTCTGTCTGACAATTTCACTTTCAACATATTTTTACTGTGTTGGAATTATTGAAAAAAATATATATATATATTGTTGAAACTATTTTTGAGAAGGGGGAAGTAGAAAAGAAACTATTAATGCAAGAACATATGACAAATATTTAAATAAACTCAATGTATCTTGTGATAGGGATGCTTTTATTTTTATCTAACGTTACCACTGCAACAGGAAAAATCGCACGTTTCCTTGAGTAAAAAAATAGGTTTCGGCTTCAGTGTTCAAGGCTGGCTGACTACCCGCAGAGACTAGGCCTGACCTAGATTCTGCAAAGCGCTCGATGGAAGGGAGTGGAGGGTACAGTGTCCTCTGCAACGAGTCTTAGTATGAGTTTCGGAGAAAACCATGGAAATTTTAAAGCGGCTATTTGTATGGCAGCAATCTGTTTTCGAATCCTGCCTAGTTGCGTATGAAAGATGTGCGTATACCTAAAGCAATTTAAAATCCACCAACGTGATTTAACTATATTTAGAAAGTTTTCCCTGTGTTTTCAAAATATTGCGGGCACATTTTATCTCATGAAATAATAAATGGGATTCTACAAAACTATATGGCAGCATTTATTGTTTAAAACTGCACAAGATTGTATATATAAATTCTTTATTTTGATAAGAAACTGGCATTTGACGCTGTTTTGTGATATGATATAGAAAAAAGTTTTGTGATGGCAAGAACCCACACATGCACACGCACACATAACTCATACATACAAAGACACACACACACATATATATTTAATATATATAATCGGTAAAATGTTCTTCACTTTAACCTAAAAAAAAAGAGAGAGAGAGAGAGAGAAAGAAAGAAAAGAAAAAAAGAAAGAAAAATTATATCACATGATCCATAAAATTGCTAATACGCAATTTTAGATTTTTTAAGACAGAAGCAAAGCACATTTATAAAATTATTTTTTTTTCTAAGTAATTTTGTAAATAAATCTCAACTGAAAATAGATAATAAATTGCTAATTGCACTGCGCTAGAAAAAAAAAAAAAAATCGAGCTCTGATACCATTCATTTTTGATTCTTATGTAAAACGACCTCCTAAATTTGTATATGACTCCCATTTTGCCCTGTCACCCACCGTTTTCCAGGGACATCATCCTTTCCCTCAATTTTTGTCACTGTACGGTCATTTTATGACCATAAATTTTATTTGTAGAATACATAAGAATTAATTTAGCACCTAAAAACAAAAAATTATAATGTTTTGAATAACATTAATAATAAATTAAAAAAATATAAGAAATGTAATACATAATTTCAGTGGCAAATCCCCCCCCCCCCTAAATTTTCCCCTTGCTGCAAATGGTCCATGTTTTAGAATTTTCCAGCTCTGTAGCCCCTCAAAAGACATTTAACAGTTAATGAAATCCTCTCCCCCCTAAAAATCAAACTTATAGCCATAAAATCACAGAAAAGGGATAAAAATAGGGGGCCGTCTCAAAAAAAAATGGTGGGTGATAGGACAAAACGGTCGTCATATTCGGAATCAGGAGGTCATTTTACATAAGAATTTGCAAAAATAGTTTTGGGGGCAATTCTCATGCCGAGCAGTGATATCAGTGTATTTCGATTTTTTTTTTTTTTTTTTTTTTTCAAACCTATTTGGCTTTGTTCTTAATCTTTGCTATTTATGTATAAAATATCAGTATTATATAGCAATTTATAACTGACAGCAACACAATCTAATGAAAAAGTTAAAAGAGAACTGACGGTTTAACTAATCTTCTGTACTGTTTTTTTTTTTTTTTTTTTTCATCAAGATGACTTTTTTTAAGGGCATCAAATTAGCACGTGCTAACATTACGAGAGAAAAAATTTTGCTTTAAAATATTGACAGAAAAGAGAATGTGAAAAAGAAAAGAAGATGGATTAATAGAAAATATATTTAACATAACGAATATGGAATAAAACTTACAGAGATCGATTTCTTACTAGGTCACACAGTGGTGGACGACTGGAGAATAAAAACACTTTTAAAAAAATCATGAGTTGTAAACTGATTTTGATAAACGTTAGATATTCGCGATAAATAGTGATGATGAGTTCACAGTCCAAAAATCTCTTAATTCTGTAAAAAATACAAAATTTTATAGATTTCTTTTTACATATATATTAATTTATATATATATATATATATATATATATATATATATATATATATATATATATATATATATATATTGTCACTTTGCATTGATATTTTAAAATTTCAATCCTTCTAATATCATACTTATATGAGTTGATACGTCTATTTTTTTTTTCTTCTTTTAAGTTGTTATAGTACAAAAAATATGTTCTAAAAAATCGCGAATTTTTTAAAGATTTTGACAAAAATTAAAAATATATAAAAACTAGTATGTTGTGGCCACCACAAGACTTTCTTCTATATTTTCCTATATACATATTCAATCAGTAACAATATTTAAAAAAAAAAAAAAAAAAAAAAAAAAAAAAGTTACGATTTTTTTTCTAAGTTCTTTTTTTGTTGAAAGTAATACATATTCAACCAGTATATATATATAAAAAAAAATATTTTTTTTAAGGTTTTTTTTTTTTCTTTTTGTTAAAAGTAAAAAAAAAATCGATAACTTTGTTTTAAATTATCACAGATTTATAGTTCAACCATTCGTTTTAAAGGTATTGACGAGATCTTTCGAAAGATACCCATCTTGAAAATTTACTTCACGGGGGGGGGGGTACTTCCTCCCAGGGGGGGGAACCGGTGCCTCCACATGCATAAAATTTTTTTCGTAGTTAACTACTACTATTATCAATAATTCATATTAATTTTACAATCACAAGTTTAAAATAACGCTCATTATGTACATTTATACGAAATTTTCTCCTATACTGCCCTGTTAAAAGTTTACATAAAATGCGATCACAGCGCCATCTGATGGGCGATTGATCCCAAAATCTAATCAGCACCATTCCATGTCAGGGTCAAACGATATACCAAGTTTGGTTCAATTTCATTCATCGGTTCGTGAGATACGGTGAAAAATACGAAATTTTGCGATCACAGTGCCACCTGCTGGACGATTGATCCCCAAATCTAATCAGCACCATGCCCCGTCAGGTTCCAACTATATACCAAGTTTGGTTGAATTTCGTTCATTGGTTCGTGAGATACGATGAAAAATACGAAAATTTGTCCTATACTGCCATGTTAAAAATTTACATAAAGTGCGATCACAGCGCCACCTGCTGGGCTATTGATCTCCAAATCTAATCAGCACAATGCCCCGCCAGGGTCCAACCAAATACCAAGTTTGGTTGAATTTCATTCATTGGTTCGTGAGATACGGTGACAACACGAAACCACAGACACACAGACACACAGACATTTTTTAAAATCTCTCAATTCGTGTTCAGGACACCCCAAAACGTGTAGATCCGTCAAAAAACGGAGGTCGAAAATTTTCGCGAATCCAATACTTTCTCTATATTTCATACAGAAGAAAGTAATAATGTTAAGGTCACAACATTTTTTTTTAATAGAAAATTTTTAGCTGATTTTTTCTAAATTTAAAAACTTGCAATATGATTGTGCTGAGATGCCAGTCCAATAAATGCTAAATTTGATTGAATTTAAGAGATTTCATGGAAAAATAATATTTAATTAAATCAGTGCCAGCTCTATGGGAAGACATAAATTGCGCGCTAACGTTCTTCCAAATTAAAATTACAAAATTTATAGACAAATAATATTTTGTTATATTCAAGGTCGTTATATATATATATATATATATATATATATATATATATATATATATATATACATATATAAAGCTATCGTAACACAAGAAATTTTCAATTATGATCTAGAATTAAAAAAAAAAAAAAAAAAAAAAAGAGAGTCTACATTGTAAAAGTGTATCGGATGGTTACAATGGGCTCTTCCCACCTGACGTCAGAGGTCACATGATAGAGGAAAAACAAATAGCAGACAAAGTCTTGTTTATCAATAGCGATTGCTGTAATAACATATTTTCTATTCTTATTTTTGATCAATCGTATTTAATCTATGTTATTTTTTATAAATCATCATTTTTAATCTATTTTATATCATTATTCATCATCTTTTGTTTGCCATATACATTTACAATCATCATTTAGTTTCTTGATGTTCTTGACGAACATGTTTAATACTCTGATTTTTGGTATTTAAGTCAGTGACAGCGCAATATCGTACTGCGTAAATCCATTTAGACCAGTAACTAAGCTAATTAACTTGTTGTAACACCTTTATGCAATTAAATTAAATGAAAACATTTTAAAATTTCAAATTATAATCTATAAACATTCCAGAAGAAGCTATTATTTATTGCTAGATCAGTTAATGTTACAGTTACACTACAATATACAAAAATCGATTCTTATAGGTAAAAATAAATAAACACGTAAAATGTTTTTTAAAAATTATTAAATTTACAAATACAATTATTCTACTGTTTACAAATGCACAATATTACTTTTACTTTATTTTATATTAAATATTAACATTTTTGTTCTTAAGAACAATATTTAATTGAATTCGATTCTCAGACTTCGATTATTCGTTTTCCGCTATCACGTGATTGAGCAGACGACAGTGGGAAGAGCCCATTCATCTATTTCAATAAACAAAATCCTTCAAATAAATCATGCGAACTGGTTGCCACCAAGTTTGACAGAAGAAAAAAAAAAAAAAAAAAAGTGAAAAAAAATGTTTACTAGGCGGAACTCTGCAGCAAGAATCGCAAATTTAGCAAACTCACACTTGACGAAATAGTAATCGATAAACTCGAAATTATTTCTGAAATTCGTAGGTATGTCTATGGTTACGTATTATATTATTCAATGCAACGCGCCTCTTAATTGAAGTTTTTGAACTATTTTCTTTTCAATTCCATGAGCGCATCCAAAAATCGTCCAATTTTTGTGGCAGTCCTCTCGCTAGTTCATGCTGCAGGAAGCTTCTGGACTTTTTAATATTTACTATTTAATGTCTTTTGAAAATTCCTACATTAATTTAAAAATTGTCTGATACACATATAGCTGATCATAAAAATGTTTTTAAAAAGGGAGGGAAGTAGTATTTTTTAATTTAACCCTTTTCGATCTTTTGGTTAAATCTGTTTAATTTTCTTGACTTAAACGAAATTACTACTACTACTAATAATAATAATACTAACAATAATAATAATATAAATAAATAACAGATTTCTTCTGTATTTTAAAATATTTAAGCTGAATGAGAAAAATTTACGAATTAACTAAATTTAAATATTATAAGCAAGCACTGTTTAAACAGTAAACTCTGAGCAATAATCAAAGCGATTATGATTCTGAATTACAAACAATAGTTCTCTCAAATGGGCGATAAAAAGACGGGTAAGATAAAAGAGTCATAAGGCGAGAAGTATTTGTCGCCAAGCATAATCTACGTTTAGCATTCCGTGGAGATCTTCTCTCTAAAATATGAAGAGTGAGATCTGACTCTAAAAGGGTGGCATATCACTCTTTGAACATGCCAAAATGGAGCCAACCTCTAAAAAGTGATGTTTCACTTCGAAAGAGTGAGATTATTCACTCTCCGTTAAGAGTGAGAATATCCCGAGTTATTCAAATAATTTGACTGTTTATTTTTCCTAAAACAAAACAAAAAAAAGAAAAGAAAAAAAAAGGAAAAAAGAAAAAAAAAGAGAAAGTAAGAAAAAAGAAAAGAAAGAAAGAAAGAAATTGGATTCACAAGACGATATCTTTCGCATTGATTCTAGTTCAACAGTGGAAAGAATACAGTTTGGATCTGTCGGGAATCGAATCGTGGTCATTCCCGTGGCAGGTGAGTGTCTTACCACCGAACCACTGGGCAAGTACAAAAGCCGCTCAATTTACAGTGGTAAATCGTTCACATAAGAGATTATTCATATTAATTTTTTACCTCATTTATCAAGAATATAAAATTACGAAATTCTAAGAAACATTTTAAAATTAAAATTAGAATTATTTTAAGTTACTAAAATTTAAAATAATTAAAAATTATTTTAAAATCCAAATGTATACTTGAAAAGAAATGCCCTAATACAAATAATTGTTATCTTTAAAGTAGCTTAGGGGAAAACAAAAGTTACTTGAGTGTGCATGTTTTAAAAAAAAGGTTAAATATTAGCACACAAATCTACAGAGTTTCTTGAAAACCTAGTGTGTTCAGGAGTATAAATCTTGCTGATAATTTTAATCATTAGCAAAATATTATAACCAACTTTTGAATATTTCACATGTATTAAGAATCAATGAGTAGAATAAAAATATAATTTTTTATAGATTTTAAGGCATTATGAATTAAATATTTGCATTGATATTTTCTTTTATATTTTATATATATATATATATATATATATATATATATATATATATATATGAATAAAACTACTTCCTTTCTATTACGAATTTCGATATCTTTTTTTATGATTTTCGATTTTTTTAACGTTTTCGATTCTTTCTAATAACACTACGATTTTATCAATCGTATAAAAAAAATATATATATTTACAAAATTATTTTTATTATAGTTACTTTCCTTTTTTATTCTCAAATATCTTCAATAAGTTCTTTTAAACAATTCACATGAATGGAATCGTTCAGAAATTGTTTTTTCATATTTCTTTCGAAATAGAATTAATAGATGACGCTATCAATTTTTCACTCTTCAGAAAGTTGAGCTTGCGATAGATGATCACTTCATTGTTTGTGACAGAGTGCCTACATGTCACTCTTTCGATAAAAGTGAGAAATGTCAGTTCTTGAAGAGCGATAATAGTATTTTTTCACTTTTATTGGTGCCAAAATAGTGGCAATTTTTTTAAGGAGTGAGATTCTCACTCCAGAAATTTCAGATAGTTTCATGAACATTCAGGGTTTCTAGCATTCATTAACCCCTACTTGTACGGTTCCAACGTCATACGCCAACTTTTAGCGGTCTGACAATAAATAATTTATGAAAATATTAGTAACATTTAACTACACATCATTTAAAATTTTAAATCTATATTAAACCTCAAAACACATTTTAAAATAAACATTAAACTTTTTCACACAAATAATATTACTTTGATCTGAAACATATTAATAAGTTAGGAAAATTGTGTAACGATTACAGCATATAGATTTTGAATGGTTTGGCTCTCCCTCATTTTCTTTAACTTTATTATTTCCGCGTTCGGTTCAATGATTTTTAGCTAATATTTAACTATATTGTTGTTCTTATACGACATGTGGGTTTTCGAGATTTTTTGTGAGAAACATTATATTATTAAAGATTTGTTTGAACAATTCTAAACCTTTTATTTATAAAACTATATATCTCATTGAAATAATGATGTTTAGAAATTCTTTTAGATCTATTTGAATTGAATTAAAAATCTGACACTGCAAATCTTTTTCTTCTTAAATTTGAATTAAAAACCTGACAGCAGAAATATAACTCTTCTTAAACTTTGTATAAGTATAACCGAACAAAAAATTCTGACGTTAATTTTTAAATTAAAATCAACGTTATTTTTCGGTAGACGTAACAACCTAATATAATTTGTAGTTTTCATTGCCTATCTTAAAAAAAAAAAAAAAAAAGTATATTACGTTAATTTTTTTATTAATATCTTTTATTTTTACTCACAAGAAAGCTATTTTTATTTCTTTTCGGAATATTTTACTCTAATTTTGTTAAAATTTCTTTAAATAGTTTTTACCAATTTCAAACGTTCTTAAACGTCTGTCTAATTATTTATTACAATAATTTCAATAAATTTTCTGAAGAGAAACTTTTATCGATCAAGTTCCATTTTTATCAAAGTACAGCAAATAACTTAAATTCTTTTCAGTAAGTCTTAAATTCGTAGAGTTTCGAGGGGAAAAAAATCAACACAAGTTAAAATGTTTTATTTTTATCGCAATAAAAGAAAAAACACCCAGTTCCTTTTAACTTTTTTGTGTTATTGCTTTACTGAAAGACACTTTCGTCATCAAAAATCAATAAAACTTTTGAAAAAAAAATATTTGATGATTCATCAGTCCTAGTCTGCGACTTTTGTTTACCCAGTAACTTTTTAATTGAATTACGTTCGTGCATTTTACAAGTATTAGTAAATGTTATCCCGGAATTCAAAAAATTCCGATGTAACATGTTTCTTATTTCGGGAAAAATAAATAAATAAATAACATGAACTAAGATAAAATAAGATAAAATAAATGTGGAAACAGAAACACAAAGGCATCTTCTCTGGCGATTGTAATTTACTGTGAAAGAAATAGAGAGAAGCTGCAAGAAAAACAACTTCAAAAAATTTTCTTCAAATCAAATCATCTTCAAATAAATTCAGTTTCATAAAATTATAAACAATCATTAATTATAAAGCTTCACGCGGAAACAAATAATACTTCTCAATAATAATAATAATAATTAATTAATTAAAAAATGAAGTTCCGTTCTTATTTCAGAAAAAGACTGAAAATTGTCTAACTCAAAGAAGCAAGTTTCATTAAACAATATATATATATATAAAGTTAATTTTGAATGTTGGCTGACAAGTAATGATTTAGGAATAGATTTCAATGAATTTATCAAAATAATGTACTTATATCGTTATCTGCGATATTGGTGATCTAAGATAAAATAAATAATTAACAAGATAAAATAAATAAGGAAATAGAAAAGAAAGGCATCTTCTCTGGCGATTAAATTTAATTATTAAGGAAATTGATGGAAGGAAGCTAAAGGAAAAATAAATTTCGAAACATATATATATATTAAATTAAATCATGATCAAATAAATACAGTTTCGTAAATATATAAACAACCGTTAGTAATAATGTTTTATACAGAAGTAATGTTTTAAAATAATAAATAAATAAATATAAGTAAGAAACAGAAATAATGTTTAAAAAAAATCATACTATTTTTTATAATAAAAAAAAATAAAAATAAAAAAAAGTTTGATGTTTTTTTAGTAAAGCATTCAGAACTATGTATTTCAAAATGCTTGTTATATTGAAGAAAATAAGAATTTTTGAAAAGTCTAATTTGAATAGTAGCTATATAATAAAGATTAAGTAACAGAATTTTGCAAATTTATCAGTAATGTATATTTATATAATACCTTGCAATCTCGTCCAACAACGTAAGTTTAAATCTATAATGAAGCTAAATATGCCAGAAACTGGGTTTAAATAGTGAAAAAATGTAAACAAATAAATAAAATCCAATTAAAATTAAACTTAAAATTATTGTATCAAACCAAAATTAATTATAATGAATATCTTTAAGTAATATATGTTGCCTAACGCAATTGTTGATATCCTTAAAATTACAATGGTTTAAAAAAAAACTCGCAATAATTGATTTGAGTCAAAATAAAACCTCTACCCTTCGTCGAGTGAACAAAATAGACATGAATGTCGCAAACAATATGTCCACTGCATTGAGGCCTATTTTGTTCGCCTGACGAAGAGTAGGGGTTTAATTTCAAACTGAAACTTTTGTTGCGAGTTTTCTTTTGTGATTTATGTTGTTTGTTCTTTTTTTAAATTATTCTTCAACACCAGTCCTCCGGTGCTTTTAATATTAAATTTTTGACATAGTATGATACTCCATGACATAATGCAATGTAAAGAAGCTAATAATAGTAAAGACAATAGTCGAAATGATGCCATTGTTTTCTGTCATAAACAGGTGTAATATGTAAAGAAACACTTTTCTTTGTATAATAATGTACTATTACCGCCAAACAATAAAAATTAATAATTGTAAGATAATAGAGATTGTAGAGAGAGTTCTCACTCTTTCCAAATCGCATGTAAATTGTCCTTGAAGAATTTGGTCAGTGACAGAACTACAACTCTCGAGCCCGAGGCGAAAGTCTCACTGGACCCCCTAACTGGACGCCCCATAGACCTTTTATAGATAGACCACGCATCCCCCTCATTATCTGTCTGCGACATGAAGTAGTTTCCCCAGCGAAATTATCACGTGATGCAGACCTGCAGAGAGAGACGAGAATGAATATTATGTGATTTTTTTCCGTAGGAAAGAAAGTAGTTTTGAGTTTTTTAATTTCTGTATTGTACACACACTTTTTATTTAAGCCTTTAGATTTACGCATCGTTGGAAAGCTAAAATGTCATAGATTAATTATAAAAAAATTTCTTTTTTGAGAAACCATTCTGAAAGGGAAAATTTTTTGTTTGAATTCTTACAAAAATAAGTGCTTTCTTATGGAAGAATCTCCCCCAACTCTCTGTCACGTGACATACGGCGCTGACCGCAAAGGATGAAAGTTTCCGATTACACCCTCATGTTGAAGACATTCACTATAATGGAAAGTCCTATTGGTGGCGTAGTCTATACATATAAGGTCTCCCTATACATATAAGGACGCCCTCCGGAACTTTTTACTTAAATGTATAACCATGAAAAGTCATTGAAATGAGTTTTAAGATTGATACGAAAGCTCAACCCAACGTGGGGACAAGACACATTGATTCTGCTGGTCCTGGATTAGTCAGGCTTTACATTCATGGGCTCTCATGATTTTGGAGTTGTCACTCGACAGTCTTTTTGTATATTAAGACTCTTTAAACCGGAACCTACTGCTTAAAATGGAATTGCAGCGAATGCTTCTGGTACAAAAAAATGGCAGGACAACTTCAACAGATACATATACTTAAAACGTATGTTTCTTCGGAGCCCAACTTATAATCAGAGACCCGGAGCGTCCCGCCACCTCCCGGCCTAGGTTCTCAACTGGTGTTTGTTTAATTGAGTGTAAGATGTCTACTCAATTTTCGTTTATTTGTCGTTACTTCAGAAGGAAATTTAAATTGTACATGGGATTTGGTTAGTTGAGAATGAGATGCCCTTCGAGCTTCGTTTAGTTGGCATTTGTTTTTATATGAAGTGCGAAAAGTACTCGGAGAAAGGTTATGGTTGTTGAGAAGTTTTAGAGTTCACTTGTATGTCATTATTTTTAGCTAAGTGGTTTTAAGATGGACGAAGTAAAGTATTTCTTCAGTTAAACTATTTAAGGAAACATCTAGGAATTTTCGTTGGTGCTTTTTGGACAGAAGAGAGCGAATACGTTATCTTTGTAAAATGCGTGTGATCCGATGATGTAATTTGTTATAGCTGACAAGCCAATCAAGTAAAAGAAGATTTAAGTGATTTTAATTCAACATTTACACTCATTGGCACAGCACCATACTTTAAACTAAATTTAAGGAAAGTAATATTAATTAACTAGTGAATATCTCATCACTCATTAAGATCTTCAACGAAAAGATTGATGTTTCATAATATTGGTTCTTCTTGACTTTAAAGACACTTACAGAAGCTAACATGAGCGATAATGCAGAAGCTGCAATCAATATACAAATTAGCCATACGAAATTTGTTATCAAAGCATGTATAAAGTAAACAATGCAACATTAATGGGATAGGTGTACCTCTGATGGTCTTCCATCTAGGGCAGAAAACGGAAACAAAGCGTAACATATAACATTTTATATTAGAAATTTTTTTGAAAAAAGTGCACCATTAGAACTTTCCCTGATTAGACGATTACATAGGATTTTGGGACTTTTTTTTTTTTTTTTTAAACAATCCCACACCATAAATGCCGTGTTTGATTGAATACTTTAATTTTTCTACTCACGATTATTTTTCCATTGCTTGCTGTAGGTTATTGGGACTTCGGAAGCCGTAAATTTTCATTATATTGTTGCGAATCGTATTTTCAAATCGCTTTGTATGATAATGAGTATTAATTTAATTTTTTAATTCAGTTACCTCATTAAAAATAGTGGTGGTAGTTCAGAAAAAAGAAAGAAAGAATTATTACCCCTATATTTATAAATTATTTTTTAATAATTACATTAAAAATATCCGTATAGTAAATTTATTTAAATCTGAAAAAAAAAAAAAGTTTACCGTAAGCTTTTGAAAACAAATTTAATGTAAGAAAAGTAATTAAGTAAATAATTAAAAACAGATTTCAAATTTATAAATTCATTGATTTGATTTTTAATATAAAGATTACATACTATTACTTTAGCAAAAAAAGTCTCGAAACTACCTAAATTTTCAAAATTTCTTTTTTTGAGTTGATCATATTTTTGTTCCTCTTCCTCAAATAACATTTTAACTAGCCATAACTGCAAGAAAAAAAAAAAGCTTTACATTTCTATAGGGGAGAAAAAGAGTAAAAGATAAAAAAAAAAAAAAAAAAAAAAAAATAAGTTCTCGCAATTTTACTGGGACTCATTATTTTTTTTTCTCAAGAAAAATTCAAATATTGATCAATAGATCTCAAAAGTTAATATTCTAGATCACGTTGTTACACCACTGCGGTACCTCAGAGTTTTAAAGAAATCTCGTTAACGTTTTGGCACTCACAAAATAAGGGAATTTTAAAATACGCATTAAAAAAAATTACTTTTTTTTTTCTTTCTTTTTTTTTTTTTTTTTTTTACTACTTTTTAGTTACGCGAGGCCATTACGATTCATATTTTTAAGATCCCTGGAGATATTAGAATTTTTATATAAAACTTACTTCATTTTTTTTCTGTTGCCGAAAGTATAAAATAATTCAACGAATCTGTAATTTTTATTTCCGTTCGGTGTCTTTAGTTTAGAGCACTTTATATTCAGTTACTGCTTTACCTCAATAAATAATGAAAAAAAAAAAATATGCTACTAGAAATTAAAAGAAAAAAAATAATTTAGGATAACCGTCAACAGTATCAAACATTATAAAAATCACATTTCTTAATAAAAAAATAATCTAGAGAGACTCCACTCGACTTTCCGAACTTTAAATAATTAACGGTTATATAAATAAATTAAAGTAAGAAAAGTCTTTAAATAGACAAAAGTGAAAAATATAGTAGGACATTTGAGTATTTTTCCCCATTGTTTAATTTTACGCTATTACACTTCAAATAAATTCAGCCTATAGATTCTAATGATATAGAATATTTCCTTGTGTCCTTAAAAAAGAAAAATAGAAGTGCTAGATTCACAAAAACCTATACAGTTTCTGCGACTGTGACCTATAATTCGTGTATAAATTTTCAGCTCAATTGAAGAAGGCATTTAAACGCTTTTAAAGTGCTTGGGCCCATAGACCAAAATTATAATGAATTTTCTTTGTGTCCCTGTAATATATATATATATATATACGCGCTAGTTTCACCAAAATCAATACACTTCGGGCGAAAGGGATTTATAACATGTCTATAAATTTTTAGCTTAGTCGAATAAGGCGTTTAAACACTATCGCACTTTAAAAAATCACGGCCCGTAAGCCATAATGATAAAGAATCATTCTTTGTGTCCCTGTAAAAAAAAACTGTAAGTCTTAGGTCCACCAACATCAGTAAGGTTCCTACTATTGTTACCTATACACTACATACAAAATTTCAGCTCATTCGAACAAAGCATTTAGGCGCTATCGTGTTCACTCACACACATACACACACACGCATACATACATAGATAATCGTAAAAATAGTGTTCATGTTCATAGTGTACGGGGAAATGTTTGTAATCTGTAGCAAAATATTTTGTATTATGGAAAAATTAAAGAGAAAATGGAGAATGAGAAATCAGCTCGGTAGGAAAACAAGTGATTTTTTAACATCGAATCTGAAAAACTAGTATAATCAACTGTTAACGGAGGCGGGATTCTCTTCGTAGACATGCCATCACGATTTTGATCCTCTGCAAGGAAGGGGAATTGTTCTCTTGCTTCGACAACCCCTCCCCACTCATATAAATTTTGAAAAACATTGCACCTCGGATGTTTCGAGCACCAGCCGCATTTACGACAGTTTTCGTTCGGCTCGAGTGTCGAACTCTCAACCACCTAATTGCAATCTCGGCGGTCTACCAACCAGACTACAGCAGCCCAAGTTATAAATAATAAAAAATAAGAGTGAGTGGGTTTTTAAATAACTCATTAGAACTACGCATTAGAATCACTGGCGAAACATCAGAGAAATATATATGAAATTGGAAATCAAATTTACATTGTTATATTCTTGTTATAAATAACAGGGTCTTATTCCACACAAAAAGACAAATTTGTCCAGTTTAGGTTATTTCACGAGCTTCTTTTTCCATACCAATATCTTATGTTTCAGTAGCATTTTAAAAAATGTGAACTTTAAATACTAATTTGCTTCAGTTTTATGAAGCCTAACAACGATATGTCAAATCATAGTATAATGTCCTCCCTAATATAGTATCGAAATAAACACTGTATTAGCATTCTTCCTGTTATAATTAACCAATAACATCACGTTTCCAACAATTAAGTTCTTTAGAAGAGGAAATTGAGCTATTACGAAAGCAGAAAAAACGTTATGGCGGTGCCCTTTTTTTGCATAATATGTATCAAAATTAAATTATTAGCTTTTCACAAATACATTTATTTTCAGTTTTGTTCTATTTCATGATATTGACCTTACATATAGTTTTAAAGCCAGTTTTAAAGCCAGCGTTATAGTCATTAAAAAAAAAAAGTGTAATAGCGCTATTTCTCAGAGCAAATGCCTCAAAAACGTTTGATAATTTCACTTCAAAATTCACTTGAACATAAAATCTCGGAGAAGTTTTGCGTATTAGACTTCAATTGTCAGTTGTACTGTACTCAAATTTTGTATCCTAAGCAGCCAGTTCGGTAATTATCTACTAAATGCATACTGTTCTATTTTGTTGTTGTTCATGTATAATTGGCAATTTGCACACTTTTCCTTACGGGATATGATTTTTACAATTTCGATAATGTATAAGCTCTGATGCATTATTACTTTCTCTTACCCATAAGGTAGAGAAAGTAATGTTTTAGGGTCAAATTTTCGAGCGTGAGTATTTGGTATATTTACATGTTTTGAGGTCCCCTGAATCCGAAAATCATGTTTTTAGCGAATGGTTTGTGTGTGTGTCTGTTTGTCTGTGTATCTGTGTGTTGCCTGTTATCAGCATATCTCAAGAACAAATAGTAGCAGAAAGTCCGAACTTGGTATTTTAAATGTGTATAATATAGGGATGCTACACTCTTTTCGTTGACATGAAGCAAATGGTTCGTGTACAGGGACACCCAAGATAATTCAAATACATTGCGTCTATGGGGGAAAATGCAGGTAAATAGAGTTTAACATCTATAGACTGCACTAAACCAAATGAAATGAATATATATTTCTTATATGCGTAAAAAAAATGTCTCATGTAGAATATGTCAGGGAAATCATCCACTGTTCATTTATACGGCCACACAAAAGAACTAGATTATAGTGCGACAATAGCTGAAAATTAATATAAGTTTATTTCAGGTTATGCCGTGTATCATTACTATAGGATTATATTTAGGTGCACCATGTGGTCTGTACATAATCTTCAAATGATATATATGGCTGCAAATGTTTAAGCGATAACCTTCTTTTTTACTGTTAGTGGATGTGCTGTACTATAATATTTTACTATTTCCAGGAAAGCTGGTCAGGAATTCAAATGAATTCCTCATAGACCGATCGTAATTAATGTATGCTTTAAAGCTTAATATTCATAGCTGGGTTTTTGCATATTTGCACGTTTTGAGGCTTTCTGATTACCGAATTCAAGTTTTTTAACGTTTGATTTTTGTCTGTGTCTCTTAGAGTAACTAAAAAACGAATAATTTAAGAGGTCCAAAAGTTGTATTTTCAAATCAATATAAATTTGTTGCTGATAAAATTTGATCAAGACTGATAAGTTTCAAGAAATGTTGCATGTGAAAGTCGTCTGTATAGTTTTAAGTGAACTTTTAATTTTAATAATATATTTAAATTCTATATAAATATAGGTGTATTAATGAAACGGGGGTTGAGGGGGGCGGTAGCCCCCTCACACAGAACTAATCATCAAATAAAACTCTTTTGAAGTCTAATTTGATTTGTTTAGCATAGGTTTACACAACAATACCCGTTATCTTACCTCTTAATCTCCATCCTGTATTTACAGTATTAAATTTCAGGTTAAGGGAAAGTCGTGTGAGTAGCACACCAGATTATTTTTTTATGATTTGTTCTCTTGTTTCTTCCTGCAATAAATTTTTACCGACTGTATCATTTCTTTTTTGTCTGCTAGTTCTAAGCTTACTTTAGGATTTTGACTAACTATAAAACTAACTCTGATTAAGATTATAGTATATGTACATTGAAACAATGTTTACGTATAATAATAAATTAATTTAATTTGTAATTTTAAATTGTATATAAAAGGAATTGTTACTTCTGTATATACTATATCTTAATGTTATTATTAATTTAATATGTGCCCTACAAATGACTGAATTTTGTAATATCAGATGCAGTATATAAATTAGATATATATAATTAAGATATAAATAATGAAGGTATTATACACTCACAGGTTCTTAAGCTCATAAAATGCGTTTTGAAAATATTATTTAGTGTAAACAAATTCTGATGAGTAAATATTATTTTAGCACAGACTTTTTATTATTATTTTTATTATTATTATTCCTTTTTATTTTATTTTATCTTAATTTATTTCTTAACATTTTTCTGATCTGAAAAATAGTCTTATAATAATTCTTTGCAATTTCGGAAATTTAAGTAATAGAATAAATTAAAACCAACATTTATAATGAATTTAAAAGTGTATTGTCTATAACGAATTGTAAAAGTGCTTTCTAGTAAATGCAAATTTATGTGCCCTTTACTGAAGAAAATTGTCTATAATTAGATGGAATATGTCACATTACTCACGTGAGATGGTAATCAGTATTAAAAAATCCTCTTTTAACAAAAGGTCATTGAATGTTATTAACATGATATTTTTACGCTCATTAGCAAAATGCATCCGTGCATAACTATTACAACATTAGATATATTCTATTTACGATTGATAATTTCTTTTTTTTTTCATTTAGTTTCTGACTGAATTTTGTTCTTGTGTATCCACGCTATCCATATGTTTCATATCGGAAGTTGTCACAAATGATGGATTGAGACGAAAGAATTTGATTTTAACAACACCTAATTTCATATTCAACGATGAAAATCCCATGTAAGACAAAAATCATGCAATTTAAATCCATAGTAAGGTCTTAGTATCCTTTTTGGCAAATATTATGTGATTTATCACAATAGATAACCATTTTGATAGACATAGCAACTATAAAATAACACATTCATTATGTTATTTACACACACTATGTTAACACATTCATTATGTTATTTGAATTTTACAGAATATGCATAGTGTAATATGTATAAACAAAGATTTTTTTTTTTTTTTTACTAATTCATTTCTTCCTAATTTTATTTTTCATGATATTTTGTTGCTATTTCCTTGCTATTTCAAAATACTTTACGATTTTATTCTTAATACTTCTGGTATTTTTTATGTAATTTTAATTTTAATTTTTAATTTTTCTTATTATGGATTATTATTCTTATTCTGATGGTTATATTTAGTTCCCCATCATACTATAGGTACGGGGAGCTTAGATAATCGTGAAAATTTTCGACCTCGATTTTTTGACTTTTTTACACGTTTTCAGATGTGAGGAATCCAAAAATATCAAAATGGGTATGGTGTCCGTCTGTAGGTTGTCTGTTAGTTTGTTAGTCCGTTAGTGGTTTAGATTGTTATCGTGTTAGTATGTTAGTCTGTGTACACGATATCTCACTAACAAATGATCGCAGAGAGGTCGGACAAGTTTTAAAGTATTCGTTATGACACTGGAAAGAACCCTATTCTTTCGCAACATTCTTATTGAAAATCTTCAGAAGTTATTCAAAATTTACGATTATCTTAACATGAGAAAATAGGGCAAAATTTCACTTAAACTTGCATGAAAAGAAATATTTTTATCATAAAGTTGTAAGAACACTTTTAGAAGTAAGTTTTGATGCCACGATGAACATCATTAACTAGAAACATGCTACTTTGAAAATTTCGCAAATTATTCGAAATTTACGAATCTTTTAACGTAGCAGAATACGGCAAAATTTCGCATAAATGTCCCTTTTGAAGGATATTTTCCTCGTAAAGTTGTCAGACTACTTTTAAAACATTATATAACATGGTGGTATAAACATACTTGACTATGAATTTTCCAATTTAAAAATTTCGTCAATGGAAATTTACGATTTACTTAATATAGCGGAATAGGGCAAAATTTCGCATAAACGTCCTCTTTGAGAGATATTTTCATAGCAAAGATGTCAGAACACTTTTAAAATATAATTTAAGATAATGGCATAAACATCTCTGATTATGAATTTTTTAATTAAAAAATTTAGTAAGTTATTTGGAATTTACGATTTACTTAACACTGCAGAATAGGGCAAATTTGAGCATAAACGTTCATTTTGAAGATCATAAATATATCAGTAAACTTCAAAATAACATTTACGATACTTGTTTGAACATCATAGACTACAAATATTATATTAGGACAATTTCATAAGTTATTTGAATTTTAAGATTTTATCAGCATAGAAAAATGGGACGATATTCCACATAAATGCATTTTGGGGATTGTTGCACTGGAAGTAATAGCATGAAAACTAGACTACGAAATTAACCTTAACAAAATAAATTAATAAATTAGAATAAGATAAATATATCGAACTGAACGGTGGGTAGCTTAATAGGCGGGGATTTCGTTCTGTCACTGTGTCAAACATTTGGTCAAATTCATTTATGTTAACATGAATGGAATATGTGACAACATACATGAGAACATACTTATGATGGGGAACTGAACAGAGTCCACCTATGCCAACTAGTTTGAAAATATCTTTGGTAGTTTTTAAATTTTATAAAAGTTTTTTAAATGATAAAATTAAAACGAAAAAACTAAGGTCATATTTCTAAGGCCACAGAAAAATATTCTGGATTGCAAAATATGATAATAATAATAACAATAATGCAATATAATAAAACAGGTATGACAATCAATTCCACTTTTAGAATAGAGAAAATTTTCAAAACTTTTCCATCACGTGTTGCTGCTGCGTTTATATTTAATTCTGTTTACCAAAAGGGAATATCTCAATTTATATGACATATATCTGCACCAAGCTTGGTATGTGATATTGATAGTATTTAAAACCATGCTGATTTAATTTATGTGGATATCGGACGAAAGGTAGCAATGCTATGTAAAATTAATTTCCATTTATCTAAAAGCTATATCTCATCTTCTGTGTTATATATATATATCCAACAATCTCCCGATGTATTTTATTAATCTATTTATTTTCAGGGTAGAGTTTAAGAACACGAAAATTTTGAATTTCTGTATTTATTATTTAAATGCTTACTTAAAAAAAAAAAAAAAAAAAAAAAAAAACGATTTTTTTTATTATTTGATACATTGCTTGTACGAAATCTCATCCCATACTATTTCCTTTGTGTTTTTCCTCTATTTTACATAGTAAAATTATTCTTTTTAAGCCTATTTGCTCACAGTGAGTTTAAGAATTTTGAATCTCCCTGTTTATTACTATTATTATTATTATTATTAAAAAATACTAGTGAATGTATAACTGAAAATGGGAAAGTTTCCAACGTTATACAGAAGTTGGTGAATATTGATAAGTCAAAATAGCTGCTTAATTTTTTTCTTTGTGCATATGAAATATTTTGCATATATTTTAAAGAGGAATTTTTTGAGTTGCTCTCCCATTCTTTGTGTTTGTACTGTTTCTGCAATATTTAAAAAAGTACAGCATTGCAAGTGCTTTTTCATAATTTAATTTCGTTGAAAATGGTAAAACCACTGAATTGAATAATTAAGAGTTAGTGAGGAATTTCTAGCAGATCCGAAATCGATCCTATATGCTATTATTTTTATACTTGTATATCTAAGAAAAGGGAGAAAAAGCAAAACAGATATTATGAGTATACTTTCCACAAAGGCAAACAAAGTATAAATTTATTTTTTTGATACCATAAGATATTTTTTCCCCATTCTTTTCTCTGACATTTGCAGCTTTGTAGCCTTATCAGTATGCTTCCGATGTCAGCAAATTTTTACCATTTTTTCCCTTATTCCTTTTCCTTCTTTTTTGCTTCTTGCTTTAGTGAAAAACATCTTATTCACCTAATTTCATTCCTTCTCAAGTACGATACGGATAACTTCGTTACAGTTAAGTCTCACCTTCGGCTTTTTGAAACACCTCAGAATGTTTCTGCCTAGCGCAGCTGTTTCTCCGTGAAAACACGCTAAAGAAGCGGCAGAAAACTTAACGGTGTCTCTAATGCAGTTTGTCATCAGGCGGGGCAGGGGTAATCAATAAACTGTGGGCATAGCTCCAGAGAAGTAATATGCGCTTACCCGGTGATTCCGCTTCGCCAAAATTGCGAATGAATATCATAGAGGCATAAAGTGCGTTCATGGTTTTGGGGAATTAAATGTCTTTTTAAATGTTCATTATTGTTCAATTTATTTACGATTCCTTTCCTCTTTTAGTGTATTATATTGTAAGTCTGGGTTTCTATACATTTTTACAAAAGTTTCGTAATTTATTTTCATTATTTCTACATTTTATAACAAATCCTCTAATTAAACAGCTTTAAAATTGCTTAAAATTTAAAAATTCTGCTACATAAGAATAATGATCCAAAAACGTTTTTATTTAATTATTTTAAAAAATAAAACGACGCTCTCATTTTATATTAAAAAAAGAAAAGAAAAAAAAAAAAAAGAAAGAAAGAAAAGAAATCCTCAAGTAGCATTTAGTTATAATACATTACGAAGTACGCTACGTAAACTGTTATAGTATAACAATTTATTTTGAAAGTAATTTATAAAATGTTGAATAATAATTGGTATTAAGAACGTTTTTTATGTAGAAAAGTAATGTGCGATGATTCTCTTTCGCTAAAAATGGGATTGAGTTGAGTTACGGTGTCGTCCTACGGTCCCTTCTTGTCCATTGAGGCTTGGCCGGAAACTACGGCTTATAACGAGAATTTCCAATCACTACGGACATTTATGCCTAAACTTTGATTCGAACCCGACATGTAGCAACTAATGTCCAGAACGCTAACCGTCTCACTAAAATAGAGAAGGGATGTCGTAGAAGCCCAAATTACATTCATAGTGTTTTGTAAGCATCTTTTTAAACGTTTATTACGTTTCAGTATATTTATGTAATCTCCCTAATTGTAAAGTGTACTGTGTTAAAAGCCTACATTTTTACCTTTTTATTTATATAAAACTGTCATAATTTATTTTAATTACTAGCAGGCTTTTCCCGCTTCGCTGGCCACTAAATTTAAAGGAAACTCTTTTCGATATAGCTTTATAAAAATAAAATAAAATAAATTACTGAAATTGTTCAAAAGCTCGCTCCAGGTCCCTGCTGCATTCGACAGCGATTTGGTCATCCACTGCAACTCGGGCGCTTGTCCCTATTACCTGCGACAATAGTTTACCAAAGAGCTTCCATTTAGGTGCTTACGAAAAAATTGGAGTTTCCCTTTTATATTTGAATCCCAGTTACATGTGAACAACGCTATACGTGTTGTTCACATGTAACTCGGACTGGACTCAAATGTAACTGAGTTTAGACAACATAATATTTGCTTTTACGTTATTTCATATGTTTATTTTGTTTAGCCAATCAACCATTAAATGACAGCAATTTCACGCAAAATATTACAATATGCTGTGACCGGCTACGTCTGTCGCATGAGACAATTAATTTTTTGTGTTTATACATAACTCATGGCATGTAAACCTGATAGTACAGCCTTAATATAGTTCTCTTTGGCGGCTTTTGAATTTTTGTCACCATTTTAGACTTAATCCATTGTAACAATAAGACTTAATCCCTTGTAACAATATGCTATGAGCGCTATTTCTGCCGTATTTTAGACAACTAATCTTTTTATGGTTATATATATTTCACATTAAACATATTTTTATTTATTTATTTAAATATTAATTTGAATTTTTCAAATATTTCTGTTCGACACCGTGTAAGTGCAGTAATACACAGAGGCTCATTTGTTTGTATGATAAATTAGCATAGTGATTATTATATAAAAAAATAAATAAATAGGTAAACATTATCGTGTTACACAACTTTATTACGTCGCTCCATTGGCGGCTTTTGAATTTTTGTCGCCATATTAGCGATGGATTTTTTTTTTTTTTTTTTTTTTTTTTTTGTATGAAAAGGGGAAGACTATTTTGCTAATAATTTTATCAGACTCTTTTTTGTTTATACATAAGAATCCTTTATATTTTGCTTATATTTTTAATGATTTTTAGGTTTAAAATAGTGCTTGTTGAAATAAATTTCCTATCTTTAAAACTGCATTTGTTCTGTAAATTTTGTGTAAAAATAAATCATTTATGTTTTTATATATTTGATGCGCTACTTAGATTAATATGGCTGTTGCTATATTAAACTTCTTGTCGAAAAACGTTCCGTGTACTTCAACACCAAAATTTAAAAAATCGCCCAGCAGGATTTGTTAATGAAACTGATAAAATAAAAATATGGTTCATAGAGTTTAAATAATCTATTTAAAAAAACTTTTAAAACCCAAATTTTTTTAATGTATCGTATCACATACATAGATATAGTAATAATATACGGATTGATCATTGGGGAGAAAAAAGTGATTCCTTTTCACTCGGGAAAAGACGGCGATTTTACCAAAATATGGCAGTCTTTCCCCGAGTGAATACACACAGGAATACACACAAATGTTTTAGCAAATAAAATTCATGAATAATTTATTTACTAAAGGTGAATGAAAAGCTCCAGATATAGTTTCAAATTCATTCTTCTTTTTTTTTTTCCTTTTTTTCCTTCAATACCACTTAATGGCTGATTCCAAAGCTTTTTTTTCGGCATCAAAAATCTTTGCACGATAATATGGGGATGATAGATCTATATATATTATTATATCTATAATCACATAAATCTTTTCGAAGATAGAATAAAACTTAATTTGAAAAAAAAAAAAAAAATAATAATAATAACTTTTTGTTTATTAACCAAAATAATTAATGAAATTTGAAATGCAAGTTGGTCTTGTGGGGTATAGGCTGTGTTTTATATTTTTGTGTTCGTGAGAGAAAATTTAAAAGAATTTGAAAAATGTAATTTTTAATCCCACTTAAAAATCATGTGACTTAATGTGAAGCAGATTTTCATTTTTTTTTTCTCCTAACGGTTTCCATACAATCTTCTGCTGTTGCCACCTAAAATTCATACTTTAGTTAATTTTAAAAAATCTAACTGTCCAATTGATAAGCTGTTTAATGCATCGGATTTACAAAAATTTTCCCTTTCATTTGCTATCTTATTTGTAACGATGCGACTGATATTTCTAATTTATTTTCTAATCTTTCTGATTTATTTTCGGCATTTTAAATAAATGTACGTTTTTTTTTTTAATTATTATTATTTTGTCGAAAAAAAATGGCAACAATTAAATTATGGATAAAATTTTAAAATTTAAATGGTTTATTTATCAGAAATTAGAAGGTTATTATCAACGAGATATATAAAATAGAGTGATAAATGGTAACCCTTGAGAAGGTCCAAGATGAGTCATGTGACATGCTCTCCTTGCACCTGCATATTCGATGGTTCCCTTGGTAACAGCTTATTTTCAGTAAATTTCTATGGCAACGGTTTGGAGATTGTTCTTCGCATAAGTCATAAACGGCAATGTTTTTGTTTACTTACGTAGTTTAATATTCTTTTGTTCTAAATCATTTTGATTTTAATTTTATTTCTCTTTTATTTCGTGTAGTTGAACTTTAACCAACAAAATGCTTAAAAAAAGTTGAAATATTATTATTTGTTGTTAAATTTAGCTCTTTAAAATTTAAAATTTTCTTTTATAAACACTTTTAAACTTTGTTGGGAAACGATGAAAAAAAGGGTATTTTATTATTTATTAAAATGTGAAATATGTGTAAAATTATTTTAAAAACAATTTATTTCGGTCATAGGACTGTCATGTTACCTAATAATAATGATAATTTGTCGAAATGATATTTTAAATGCCAAAATAGCGATAAAGGGCCAAACACAGCAACCTATTCGAGCATGTCACGTGATTCATCTTGAACCACGGAAAGTTAATCCTTCATCCATTGAATCAGCACTCTAATTTATATATCTCGTTGGTTATTATTTTCACATTTTAATTAATTAAGAAAAAACTAATCATGCGATTGATAAGCTGTTTAATACATCGGATTTACAACAATTTTCCCTTTCATTTGGCATCTTATTTGTAACGATGCGGCTGATATTTCTAATTTATTTTCTAATCTTTCTGATTTATTTTCCTCATTTTAAATAAATGTACGTTTTTTTTTTTTTTTTTTTTTAGAATTATTATTTTGTCGAAAAAAAAAATTGGCAACAATTAAATTATGGATAAAATGTTAAAATTTAAATGGCTTATTTATCAGAAATTAGAAGGTTATTATTTTCACATTTTAATTAATTAAGAAAAAACTAATAAAAAATTAGAAAATCTGACTTCGATGTGCACAGTGACCCTTCGGGGGGCACATTTGTGTTAAATCTCGTGACTGTCCTAGCTACCGTTTTTGAGAACAGTGAAATATACAAATATTGCTCACTTAATAGTATAAGATTTATATTTATATCAATATTCCAATTAAATAGTTTTAAATTTATATAAAATTTATAACATATTCTATACAAGAAAGATTTTTTTTTTCTAAGATTTCCAAACAGTTCATATTCATAATTTTATTTACAATTCATCAATTGTGATATATAGTACAAAATCTCTCTCTCTCTTTTTTTTTTTTTTTTTGTTTTAAGTAATAGTCTTTTACCCAAAGTTTCTGTTTTGACAAAAATGCGAATAAATATCACATAATCTAAAACATGCATGCATGCTTTGAGGTAAAAAAAAAAAAAGAGTCTTTTCAATGTTCATTATTTTTTTTTTTTATCTTCTTTACAATCATCCTCCTCTTTCATTGTATTATATCACACATCTAAGTGTTTCTAGCCTTCTTTTTATTTATTTATTTTTACAATATATTTGGTATTTTAATTATTTACGTTTATACCAATACTCTTAGGAACTTTTAATGTTTTAAATTTTATATATTTAAGCAGATAGTTTTTTATATTTTTTTAAAAGAAAAATAAGCTGGTGTGTCACTCACACGACTTTCTCTTACCCTGAATTTCAATGCTATAAAGATAGTTTGCAGATTAAGTCGGAAAACCGAAAAAGTAAAATAATAAAACTCAATCTACTTTTAAAATAATCTAAAATAGGTTTAGAAACAGTTTTTTTTTCTTCATATAATTCTGAGTGATAGGGGGTATCGTCCCCCTCAAGCCCCCGTTCAACTGTAGTACCTACATTTTTTTTAAATCCAAGTCTGTTATTAATTTGCCTTCAAACATGCCATATTTAATCAAATTTTCAAGTGGCAACCTAATACGCACTTCAAAATATCAAATTTGAATTTCCTGCAGTTATTTGCTTTTAAGTTATTCTGATAACACATTTACATATAGATCAACCACTTACAACTTTGGTGATCAGGACCCATTAAAACGTGATATTACACAAAAAACACAGTGGTAAATAGAATTTCAAAAAATACTTCGTTTACAGTAAGGGTATGAAAAATGAATTTTCTTTGCTGAGCAGTGCTCGTCGGTATAGTAAAATGTAGCAAAGCACTTTTATCAACTGCCTTCAATAGAAAAAAAAAACATTTAGTTTAATTACGTTAGTCCTGTATATTGTCTGTAAACAATACGCACATTACAGTGTACTTAAATTTAGTCTTGTGTGAAGAACATCTGACACAAATTAAAAACTACTTCCAGCAATTTCCAAGTACAACCCCAATATATCCAAATATTTTAGGTAGGCCTGTAAACAAATGATGAATGATTTTCAAACCACAATCTACACAAAACATGCTTTTATGCATTTAAAATAATCTGGTGTGTCAGTCACACGACTTTCTCTTACCCTGAAATTTAATACTATAAATACAGATTGCAGATTAATAGGTAAGATAACGAGTACTGTTATGTAAACCTATGTTAAACAATTCATATTAGGCTTCTGAAGATTTTTATATGATAATTAGCCCCCCTCAACCCCCCGTTTGATTAATGCACCTACATTTATATAGAATTTAATTCGGTTATTAAAACATAATTCTCTTTTTAAAAAATAATTTATCAAAACTATTATTTAAAAAATTATCTTTTATGATAAGGCAGACGATTTCCATATTAGAGAAGTAGTATAACACCAAATATCCAAAAAAAGTCCATTTTATTCTCAATATTTAAAAAAAAAGTACGATTTTTTTCTGTTTTTTTTTTTTTTTTTTTTCCGTTAAATGTAAAAAAAAAAAAAAAAAAAAAAAAAAAAAAAAAAAAATCGATAACTTTGTTTTAAATTATCGCAGATCGATGGTTCAACCATTCGTTTTAAAGGTATTGGCGAGCTCTTTTGAAAGATACCCATCATGTAAATTTAGGAGGTGAGGCTCCTACATACACAAAGAAAAATTTCCCAGTTAACTATCTCTATTACAAAGAATATATATTCGTTTCATTTGGTTTAGTGCAGTCTATAGACGTTAAACTCTACTTTCCTGCAATTTCCCCTATAGACGTAATGTATTAGAATTCTCTTGATTGTCCCTGTACAACACGAACAATTTGCTTGATCTTAACGAAAAGCTTACTGTAGCATCCCTATATGATACACATTTAGAATACCAAGTTTGAACTTTCTGCCATAATTTGTTTTCGAGATATGCTGATAACAGTCAGACACACAGACACACAAACAGACACACAGACATACACACTGACTATTTGCTAAAAATATGATTTTCGTATTCAGGGGACCTCAAAACGTGTAAATATAACAAAATCTTGCGTTCGAAAATTTGACCCCAAAACAATACTTTCTCTACCTTATGGGTAAGAGAAAGTAACGTATAGCTGTCACACTGTACTTACCAGAAATTTCCCCCATAGACGTAATGTATTTGATTTATTTTGGATGACCCTGTAGACGAACTCTTCGCTTCATCTCAAAGTTTCGCTTCATCAAAATGTAGCATCCCTATATGATACATATTTAGAATACCGAGTTTGGACTTCCTACTACTATTTGTTCTTGAGATATGTTGATAACAGACACACACACACACACACTAACCTCTATAAACATGTTTTTCGGATTCAGAGACCTCAAAACGTTTAAATGTAGCAAAAACTCAATTTCAAAAAATTCCATCCAAAAACAATACATTCTCTACCATATATATGGATAAGAGAAAGTAAAAAGAGATGTATAAGAGCATGTAAAATAATTTTTGAGACAATATTAAAACTCGAATAAACGACTACGTCAGAAACGCCAAAGAAAAATATTGGCGTTTCTGACGTAGTCGTTTATTCGAGTTTTAATATTCCAACGCCAAGTCTCCTGTTATTATAATTTTTGAGACAGTTTGAAAGATCACATTAATCTTATTAGACATTGAGCATGAACCAACTAGTCCGAATGATAGATGAACAAACGGAAACGAGAAAAAGAAGGTTGACATTGAATGTGTTTAACGTTGTGCTTCTAGAACTATGCAGTGGACGTTTGGGGAGAGCATCGGATCCCCCCTCCCCACTATTGTTATCCTGGATAATTATGGATCACAATTTGGCTCTCCGCTAATTGGAATGCACCCCCGTACCGACAACTCTAAAAAGGATTAATTTTACGGAATATGAAGAATATTGCAGCCTCGATGGATTATTGTGCGCAGAAGTTTTCATTAAATAACACTTCGTGTTTTGCGGCTCAGTTTTGAACCCGTAATTTCCCGATTACGAGCTGGACACTCTTCCAGCTGGGCTACCACAGACGAATCAAGGATGATGGCGTCTAGAAAGTAAAGATTTAAGCCAAGTAGCCACGATTTCAATTTAAATAGGCACCCTTAAAAGTAAAAAAAACAAAACAAAAAAAAAAAAAAATAAAAAAAAAAAAATAAAATCCCCATGAGTAAAATATTAATTAATTTATTTTTATTATTTATTTATTTTTTGGCATTGTTTTACCTTGAAAAAAAAAAATTACAGACGTACACAAACGTCTCTCGAAGCTTTCAAAAATGTATTATGTTTGCATTAGAAACTTCGTTGTTGCCACTTTGAAAACTGCTGTCGAATCAATGGAGTCTACTACTCTAAAAAACTGCTTTAAAATGGAATGCTCGGCATAGTATAGTTTAAAAATTACTTATAATTCATAAATCTTGTTAAATAAAAACGTAAAGATATTTCTAATGTTGTAAAATAAAATAAAATAAAATAAAATAACTAATTCTTAAAATATTCTTACTGATAATCTAATGCAAAACACATAAAGTATTGTTGCCATACAATTAATACCTCTTGCCTAAGAATTCACATAACTATATGGAAGCGTAAAGTGCATAAATGGTTTTAAGCAAATAAATTTCTTTTCAAATATTCATTATTGTTTAATTTATTAGTAATTATTTTCTTTTTCATTGCATTACATCGCGTGTCTAGTTTTTGAAAATTCTGTTCATTTCTTTTACAAAACTTTCGTAATTTATTTCCATCATTCATGCTTATACCATCGCTTTCATTGAATAACATTACAATTGCATGAAAAATATAATTCACGTAAAAGCTATCTGCTACCAGACGGAATTTTGCATATTTTTAGGCATTTAATTTAACGTTTTGGAAAGCGCATAAAAATTACTCGTTTCGATTTATTATACTTTTAATTCACTTATTAGACTTTTAATACGTCTTGTATATTATGAAATTTTAATTACGTTGTTAGGGTCCACTACAGTATTATTATTATTATTATATATTTTTTTTTACCTATTCAGAGTAGAAAGACTAGTATTTTTATTTCTATTATAGAACATAAAAAAAAAAAAAAAAAAAAAAAAAAAAATAGGCGTTACTGCACAAATAAAATTGATATGGGCCAACATTGAAACAACAATGGGTTTTTTGTTGGCCAACAGTTATAAATGGCTGTTTGCTAGATTGATGGCCTAATTGTTTTCAAATCGTTTGCCTATATGTATATTTTACTTTGACAATACATTTTGGCATTTATTATTTGCTATTTTTATACTATCTTGAGAATAATCAACAACCTCGACGATAATTTAATACATGGAATAAAATTGTATATATATTTTTGAAGTTATGCAATGGTTAGAAATGAGCTGTTCCATGCAAATTTAACACATCAAAAATTGTTTGACTCATAACGTTGTTCATTATGGTGAGCCAACCATAGCTTCCCCAGCAAATAAAATACAAACTGAAGGGACAAAAGAAAAGGGAAAAAATCTCGTGTGTCACTCACACGACATTCTCTTACCCTGAAATTTAATACCATAAATACAGGTTGCAGATTAATAGGTAAGACAACGAGTACTGTTATGTAAACCTATGTTAAACAATACATATTAGGCGTCTGAAGAGTTTTATATCATAATTAGTTCTGAGATATGTAGAGTCAAAGTCCAGAAAATGAAAATTTTTCTAAAATTTAGGACTTTTTGAATTTGTAAAATATTTAAACTCGTTACAGATCTTCCAATTTTTCTATACTCCTCCACAAACACCACACACTGAAACTTTTTAACAATCCAAGCAAAATATAAAATATAAAAGCAGGATCTATAACAAAATTAAAAAAAAAAAAGTTTTCAGTTTTAAATAATATTTTGTTTAAATTCCGAATATATAATTCTTTTTATAAGTACTTTTTGTTTAAAATATCAGATGTAGAATATTGATATAAATAACACAAGTCGACATGTGAAATTTTCATTTTACGATGTTGGCAATCTTTATGTTTTTTGGTGTGCTTAAACCGAAAATGAAGCCAGTTTTTCTCTATCACGTATAGATTTTTGCCAATACAGGGTGCTTACCTATACAATTTCTTCCATTACTCTTCCACCAATATAATTATACAGTAACTTTTATAGTATGTTTTCATAATTAGTTAATCATAGATACCTACTGTTGAAACTGTGCAGCACTAGTGCGACGTAAAACCATACTAACCAACCAACCAACCTATTGTTATGAGGGTATATGTAAGAAACTGTGTCGGTAAACAACCTGTATTCACAAAAATCTACACGCGATAGTGATAAATGGGCTGCATTTTCAGTTTCAGATCATGAAAAAACATAAAGATCAGCTAAAATCATCAAAACACATTTTGTCAACTTTGTAGACCTGTGTAATTAATACATAACTTTTCATCTAAATGTTTAAAATTTTATAATACTTTTTAAAATAGGAATACACCCTGGAGTATGCTAACTAGACATATTTTCTGAAACTTGTTAAGATTACATTTTTTTTTTTTTTTTTTTTTTAACTTGGACCTACTGATAAAATTGATATTTCATGTTTTTTTTGTTTTTTTTTTTAATTCTTTATTAAATTCTTTTTGATTTTTTTTATATTACTGAATTCCACTATCATCTTTTCAGTATTCATCATTATTATATTATATTATATTATACAGTGTGATCAGAAAGTCACAGAAAAAGTAGAAATAAAATATTCAAAAAATATTGACTGTAGAACTAAGCGTTTTTTACTGAAATTTATAGAATGAGATGGGATTTTTTTAGGTAACAAAAGATTTATTAGCAAATTAGTTTAAATTTTCTTAATCAAGTGGCGCTTTAACTGTAGAATTATTATTATTATTATTATTATTATTTTATAGCGGCCCAAAACATTCAACAATGTAACTAGGAATATAAACGCTCAATGTGATGGCTGTCATTCATTAGATTGAATGTCAGACGTTGCGCATTAGAAATTCTTCTTAAAAAAGCTTTAGTATTCGCAATATGCTGTTATTCGATCAGGCGGATCTGTTTGAAATGCGACAGGATACTGAAAAAACAGCATGATATGTTAATGAAAAATGTAATTAATATATTTTCTTATATATATATATATATATATATATATATCCCATGCTTTTCTGTACATTTTAGTGTAAACTGCATAAACCTACATTCAGTGACTTCTGTATCCCCCTGTATGTACAATATATATGTGTATGTGTGTTTGTGTATGTTTGTTAAAAAGAAAGATGTTAATGAATCATATTAAATGTCTGAATCTTTTTTAATTTAAGAAACAAAATGTAGATTTTTTAATTTAATTTAAATTACGCTCTTTACTAAAAAAAAATATATATTAAATCATGATTTATTTTTCTTTTGTTTAAAGTACATTAGCGTACTATTTCTAATTAAATACTTTCAAATGTCTAAAATGTATTACTGAATGTTTTATTTTCTTTTGCAGGTAAATGAAAATTGCAGTGTATCATTTCGTATCTTGTGTAAGTGTTTATTCTCAATATTTATTTGGTAATATATTAAAATTTTAATAAATCCAGTCAGTGATATTCATAAGCTGAACAATGAAGATTCAGCAATTTCCTTTTCATATCCAATTAAAGTTATTAAAATTTGACATCATTTGCAAATAATGATCCATATTCTCATTACTTTAAAAGACCACGATGTAATTATCTTACGTAGATTGATACTCAACCGATACAAGTTTGAGTGAAAATATTTCATTCATTAAAAGTTTAGAATGAATTCAGTAAACTAATAAAATATAATTTACGTCAGGTTAAGTTTTTAAAGAAAAAATAATAAAATGATAATCATACATACGATATTAATCAGAAAACGTAGTACAATTATTTGCTATTATAAACTTTTATTTTTCGAGTAAATAAAAGTAATTAATGTAAAATGGTTTTAAGAAATTAAAAGGACTAGTATTATACAAATGTTTAATGTTATATGTCCTTAAAATTTCATTAATGATTGTTGTTTTGATTACAATGAAATTTGAATTTAAATTTTTTGATGTGAGATGGTGTAACCATTGCAAGAAAATTATACTGATGATTCATCGCCATTTTTATCGGGAAAAAAAAAAAAAAAAAAAAAAAAAGAAAAGAAAAGAAAGAAAAAAAAAAAAAAAAAAAAAAGAAGTCTTACGAAATGTTTTTATAAGACTTTAATTTTGTGGTTCGTATTTCCTGCCCTGCTGTTTCTTATTGTATTTTTCGTCTTACTTAATCGTGTAATTCCTCTCTGAAATGTAGATCGAAATTTTCACATATACGATCATGATTAAAACGGGTTTTATGTCATCCGACAACAATTAAGAAATGATTCAAAAATATAAAATCGATAAACAAAAAGGGTTGAAGATTTAAAGGGTTTTACGTTGCACTACTACTATATTATGAACAATTAAAAATGGTCTGAGACTCACCTCTAAGGCTGGTCTATAGACATGCCATCACAATTCTGAATCTTTATGGAGAGGGTGGCTTTCCCGCTTTGTAGACCGCCAGAGGTATAATTTGGATACGAACATCGAGAACATTGCGATCGCGACGGATTTACGTGCACCAGCCACCATTATTGCACATGATGGTCTTCGGCCCACTCGACTTTCGAACTTAAATAAAAAGATTATGTTCAGAAGATATCACTAATAAAAAAAAAGATATAGAACTGCCGTTATTGGGCTCAACTTGAAGACATTAGGCTTTTTCTTTTATGTCGCATCAAATTTTGCTTTTGTATTTATAGGATTTTCATAAGATCTTAACAATATTCAAAATTTGAAATTTAGTAAAATATGCTGAGAAGGAAAACGAAAGAAATTTAAAAAAAATTATTATAGGCTTCAAATATAGACAAAAGTAACAATATAACTGTTATTTAAAAGGCTGTAAGAAAACGTCTTAATTTAATTGTTTAAAAAATTGAACTTTAAAACTTGTACTTCAGAAAATCAGAGTTTCTTAAACCAATTAAATGTGCAAAGTTGTAGCAATGTGAATAAACATGACGCTCTAAGGAAATTTTCAGTTAGTTAAGGAGGGATTTTTTTTCAGTAGGTCCTTTAAACTTTTGTGTTATTTCAAGTGTAAAAACTTTCTTGTTTGGCTCCATCGTGTGTCATTTATTAGTTTTTTTTTTTTTCTTAATTCAAAAAAATCATAAATTCAATTAGCTAATTAATAATTTACGTTTTAAGAATCTAAATGTTTGTGTTTTAAATGTCAAAAAAAAGTTTTCAGAATTTAAATATATTTGAAAAATGGTAGAAATGTATTTTCTACATATGTATGTTGTTAAAGTATAATAGAAATGTAATATTTTCAATGCTAGGCAAGATTTAATTCTATCAATAATGAAATAATACTTGCGCGTATTAAGTATATTTTTATTTTAAGGTTTTATTTATGCCTAATTACAGTTATTTCCTTCTACGTACATAATTATATTCTAACGAAAAATTAAAAAGGTCGATTAAAATGCTTCAGTTCTTTTTAGTTATGAACATTATAAAAAGTTATTGTGTTTCTTGTGTGATCATTTAAAATTATTTTAATGACTAAGAATTGTTCTTTTAGATTTTAAGTTTGTGCAATAAAGAGTGGTAACTGTACTATTATGTTTAAATCACAGAACTATAAATTAATATACGCAATTTCTATATATTATTGTCAGAGTCAATATCCTGTTTCAGCATTGATCTATAAACTGAGCCTTCGTATTTATTTAAAACTAAATACATTTTTTTTTTCCTGGATCAGAAAAACTAAATGTGCCTTAATCTATGAAATATCATGTCATTTCCTTATTTCTACTGTAAATAACAACGCTTTGAAAAATTTTCCTCTTTAATGATTCATTTGTATAGATAAATTTCAAATTCACGTTAAAATACTCTCTCTAAAGTCCTAATTATTTCAGTTCATTAATTTCTATACGTAAAATACTCAAGTACCATATATTAAATAAACCTTAAAAAAAAAAAAAAAAAAAAAAAATTCTGGATAAAGCTTAATATAAAAATCCCATGAACATAAACACTACAGGGAACTTTATCTTATATGCAAATTTAAATATTTTCATGCATAGAAATTCTATTTTCTAATGGATGTAACAATCCTACAAATACATCTGTCTTCAAACATTGATCTAAATACAAATTACAAATTTACATAAGTATACCTCCTTAAAATCACAGTTGCTGTACTTTATTAAATTAACAATTTAAAATACTCAAACTCCATGAAATATATGTTTCATAATTAATCGAATATAGCACATTTCTTCTGGATCAGAAAAACTAAATATTGTTTAATCTGAACTTAAAAAAATACATGAATATGAACACTAGTAAATTCACCTCATAAGCTTATTTAAATATTTTCATTCAATATATTTTCCTTTTCTATTGGATGTAATAAACCTGAAATCGCATTCCTCTTTGAAGATTTACCTGTATACAAATTGAAAGTATAATGTCCCTCTATAAAGTCATAATTGCTTCCACTCATTAAATTCTCTACTCTAAATATACATAATGCATTGACTAAATCGTAAATAAGAAAAAAAACATGTTTTTTTTTTTTTTTTTTTTTTTTTTTTATTAGAAAAACTAAATATTCTTTAATCTGAAAGTCAAAAAATACATGAACACGAAAACTACAGGAAAGTTCACCTTATAAGTAAATTTAAATATTGTCCTTCACATTAATCTCCTTTTCTGTTGTATGTAACAACCCTGCAAACATGTACCTCTTCAAAGATTCATGTGTATAAATACTTGAAATTAAAGTTAACATACTCTTTTTAAAGTCATAATTGCTTCCATTCATTAAATTTACTAAATAAAATATTAAGGGTCTATAAATTAAATATCCCGTAATTAAGTAAAAAAACACATTATCTTCCGGATCACAAAAATTACGTAATTCTTAATCGGAAATTCAAAAATACATGAAGACGAACGGTACAGGAATGTTCATCTTATGAGCAAATTTAAATATTTTCATGCATCATAATTTACTTTTCTACTGTGCGTAACAACCCTGCAAACACGTTCCTCTTCAAACATTCATCTGTATACAAATTTCAAATTCACGTTAACATACCCTCTCTAAACTCATAATTGCTTTCGTTCATTAAATTTGCAGCTTAAAATACTCAAACTCCATAGACTGAATATCTCGTATCGGTCAAGCAACACGAACTGAAAATATTCCCTGAACGATGAAGGTATGTAGATATCGCGCACAGTAAAAGTCTGTTGAGAATTGCAGTTACTGCTTCACACTGTCCGCCTCTAAAAGGGTTATTATTAAAATTAGAATCCAGTCTTTTCCTAATTGCTGTGCTATCTCGGGGATTAATGAATTGCATTAGCCTGAAACGTAACAAATGGAATCGTGAGGTCCCTGTGGTATGACCATCTCACGGAATACGACCATTTGTGGACTCGTACAAATATAGACTCATGCGTTTTATCAGAATAACAAACCAAGAAATTATTGTAATTGATATGTCAACAACGTAATATGGGAGAGTACGCTATAACAGCTTCTTCTGTTTTATCAGTGATGCAAGAAGTGGCAATAACTGATGTTCTTTCAAATAAAGATAATTCTGATTTAAATTTCTTGTTGTTGTTTCTAAATTAATGTGAATGTAATCATCGAAATTAGCTTAAAATGAGAAGAAATTTGAAATTATAAATTATCACAATTACATTTTTGTGATTTGCATAATTATTTTTCTTCGCTGATTAATTTCATATAATGAATTATTAACGATTGTGAATCTTCAAAATATTTAGTAGAATCGTTGGAAACAAATTTTATAAATAGATCAAATCAGATATAATGTAGGTATATGAATGAGAATTAATTCAGAGATACTAAAGATTTGTGAATAAACTATTTGCTGTTTCAAACATCTATTGTATATTATCGATTAAATAACTATATTAATTATTGAAATTATGATTTTTGTAATTATTACTTGCTATATATTCCCCCACAGTTTTACAAAAATAACGAAACCGAATTGTGAGATCTTTATACTTTAGTTTCTGCATGAATCTGGTTCGCATTAATATCTCTTAAATAAGATTTGGTTATTTTTAAACCTAATTATTTCTTTGTGTTAAAAAGAGTTTATGGTCACTTAGCACACGAAATTTTATGGAAAATAACGTTTTATGCATCAGTTCTTGATGTACATTAATTCTGGATATATTTTAGTGATGGTTTTCCTAATGATGCTTCTGCTATAACGGACTTGTTACGATATTAATGTTCTGAGCAGTCACTATTTTGATTACAACTTTTTATATCTGTACCTCGGAGGTAAAGGACACATGTCCATTTTGTGAAAAGAGATAGTATGTCCTATTCACTATGTCCTTGATAGGCATTTTGTGCTTTATATAGAGGCATTAAGAGGCCTCTCCAATTATCGTGCCCAGGAGCCAGAGCCAATGTTATTTTATGGAGAATTTCGTCCCATTATAAGATTAACTAATATATATTTTTTAATTCCGTTTTCGCATTCAGAAGCATCACAACTATTAAACAATTTATCGTTTTCTAAAAACTATTATTTTTTAATTTTTAATATTTTATTTTGAGGTTGTAAAATACAAATTTTCACAATGTGCATTTTTTTTTCCTTTCTGAGCTTAAAAATTGAAATCTTAAAAATAAAAAAATAAATCAATTTTTAGAAAGCGATAAATTGTTTAACAGTTGTAAATTTTTGGAAAGTGAAAGCGGAATTTGAAAATATGTATTAGTTAATGAATTATAATTGGCAAAATCTCCCATAGAATAACATTTGGCTTCGGCTTTCGGAGACGATTGGTTGAGAGACCCCTTAAGCACCATGTCTAGTTACTATAAAGGATATAGGTCAGTGGAAAATAAAATTATGCAAAATTTATTTATTTATGACATTCGTCATTAATTCATTTCATTATAACATAATTCCTTAAAAAAAAAAAATATATATATATATTTTTTTTTACATGATGTCCTTACCTTCTCCGGCAATTAACTCACTCTTTATATTACTCTTTTGAAGATATGTACTACAAATAATTAATAAAATTTCAATAAAAAATTTAGTATTCAATATAGTCACTTTCTGAGAACCCAGTGTTATGCACGATTACGATATCGCGGTGTCCATAAAAGAGAATTACCTATAGTCAATGCGTACGATACGTATTGAGAAAAACTATTCTAATTAATTTATGGATTTGATAATTCAATTAGTTGTGCCGATAAAAGGCTATTTTCTTTCTCTTTCATTAAAATATCAGTATATTCTTTAAAATTATCTAATAACTAATATGCTTAATAATACTGTCATTCTATTTATATTAATGCATTTCAAAAATGTTGAAAAAAAATTGTAAAATGACCAGAACATATTAACTTATAATGCAAATGATGAAATTTGGTGAAATAAATCTTTTTTTTTTTTTTTTTTTTTTTTTTTTACTTTTTGAACTTTTTATGCCGATTGTTTTTAAATGGGTAATTTGATAAAATTTTTCTGGAAAATATCATTGTGTTTTCGAAAAATGTGAAAACATTAATGAAAAATAACAGTTTTTAATTAATTAATTAATTAATTTTTTTTCAAGGGTATATAATTAATTTAGAAAATTCTGTAACTTTTCATCTGAATTCTAAAACCTTTGAACTAAAAATATGCTTTTAGCAAGAAAATTAGTAAAAACATCTGTAAAATTTGTAATTAACGTAAATGTTTTATTCATTATAATATAATATAGACTCTTTAGAATGTAGCTTAAGCGAAAGAAAAAATTATTTTTTTAAATCAATATTCAATTACGTAATATTTTAAGAAAAACATAATAATTGTTTTTAATTATTAATATATTTTATTTTACAGCAATAATTTGGTTTCATTAAATGACACTTCAGGCTTATTTAAATAATATTTTTTAAATTGTTGATGCATCTGAGTTTATCATATAATACACTTACCTATTACAAATTTATATGTATGTGTGAGAACAAAATTTGATCATACGAATTTTATGTATTTAAATTAAATAGAATATAGTAATAGAATATAGGATTTTTTAATCTTTGAATTCCGTATGATACTTAATTTTAGTTTTAAAAAATCTTTCATATAATATTTAAATATACTTTGCAAAAAAAATTTTTTTTAATTTCAAAATCAAAAATAATGTAAGATATTGAATTTTATTATTTTTGTCAACACTGATTATTCAGATTTGAATTTCAGAAATTTTAAAATATTATATATATATATATATATATATATATATATATATATATATATATATATATATATATATATATATTATCCTACATTAAAAATTGTGTTACAAAAAGCCATGATTAACTGTGTGACTCTTTTCTCCTTTAACATCATCTAATATTTAATCATATACTGTTGGAAGGAATGAAATTTTAATCAAGAAAATATACAGTTATTATTTTATGTTTAAATCAATTGTTGCTATTTTTTTTTTCTATTAGTAACAGAATGAAAGACGCTGAAAAAGTAACTATTAGTCGTTTTTGTTATCTTTACACTTTATTCTATAATATAATTACCTTTAATAACAGGAGACTTGGCGTTGGAATATTAAAACCCGAATAAACTACTACGTCAGAAACGCCAAAAGAAAAATATTTGGGATGCATACAGCTGTTTCGGTAGCCTTAAGCGTACCGTCTTATGTGCAAAATTGAATTCTGAATCTGGAGAAGTGCTCGTATATATAGGAGAGGGACCGAATTTAGTTCAACAAATAGGATTACGAGAAAGGTGGAGTGTGTGGCCAATAGGAATTTAGGAATGTTAGCTGTGTAAACAGTAGAAAAATTAAGAAAATGTGGACTGAATGTAAAATTTCCAACAGACAAATAGGAAACAGCGAAATCACAATTTACAAGGTTTTTAATTTTTTTATAAATATGAAAAGCTTCAAAGAAATCGAGTTCATGAATGGATTTAGGTTCGCAAATTATTTTAGCTGAATTAAATTTAAAATTATGATTTTCTTTTGGCGTTTCTGACGTAGTAGTTTATTCGGGTTTTTAATATAATTACCTTTACTTTTTTATTTTATGTATAAATTATACATTGCTATATATGAAATAAAAACTGACATTTTGAAATACAACGAGCAAATGTTTATTATATATATATTAAAAAAAAAAAAAAAAAAAAAAAAAAAAAAAAATGCTTCACTAACTCTTTAAACATGTTCCATTGGACTTCATTTCGCCTTTGATTAAATTTATAAATATGGTTTCATTTAAACTAAATATAGAAAATTTTGTTTTTTAAAAAAAATAAGATTAATTTTCCATTTTTAAAACTGGATTTCAGGGTTGGATTTTAATACAAATACAAATAAAATCATTTTCATATATTATTTTGTTTTTACCGTTTTTTCTTTCTTTCTTTCTTTTTCTTTTTCTTTTTTTTTTTATTCACAATTGCTACAATAATAATATTCTCAGATAAAAATTATGATACTATTCATATAAAATTCATTAATTGTGTTTATTCTACAATTTAAAGCTTGTTATTATATGATATAACTTTCATTTAAACATTTACATTTCTAAATAGAATTTTGTTATTAGAGATTGAAATACTTTATTTCTCAAATTTTACATCTACACAAAATTCGGTAGTTCTCAATTTTCAGCCCATTTCATAAATTCGAGAATTAAAATACATTTCTACAATAGCCAGATATCTAAAAATAAATAAATAAATAAATAAATAAATAAATAAAAATGCTTAATAGTTAACTATAATTATATATACAACGTTAAAATTGCTGCACTGTAAATGTAAATATCATAAATTCAGTTAAAAAAGTGTCTTTAATGGATCGTCATTTTTTAAGCGAAAAAAAAAGTCTTACTTTTTAAGACACCTTTTTGCATCTTAAACTATAACATTTGCAAGTGTCTTAAAACGCAGCCATGTTTTAGGCTTAAAAACACCGCCATGTGAGGCTTAAAAACACTACCGTTTTAAGGCTTTTTAATAAATATATAAATATGGCGTGTGATTATGTTTTTCTGTTAAAAATAGATTTTAGAATTGTTTAGAGCATTAATGAAATAATTATATATAAAAAAAAAAGAAAAATGTCCCATTATCCGGCGTTGGGATACGAACTCACATTGTCCAAAGAAACAGAAACCTCAAGCCAAGCATTGTCGGACTCAAGCATTTACCAATCACGCCACCATCTAATACAGAATTAAGTGTTTTTACGATAAAATATACTGCAGTATTGCGAAACAAATCGCAGTGTTATGTTTTATTTCTAAATTTTTGCCATAAAACTATTGATAGCATGGTATCTTAAACTTAATAAATATTATCTTCAATTTCATGTATAGAGGTCTGGAGTTTTTTAATGCATAACAAGTATGTGAAGGTTGCATCCCTCGATGATAACGGTTTCTTTCCTTAAAGTGATATTTAAATAAAAACAAACTATAATCATGAATACAGGAAAATTTGTTGTTTTACATTTAGATGCGAAAAGATATGCGAAAGAAAAAAGTTGTTAAATGAATAACAATAAGAAGAAAAAAAGAAAGAAAAAAGTTATGCACAAATTATTCATGATTGTTCACTTATAAATTCGCTTTCTTCTCTACAAATTACTTGCTACGTCCGTCTTCACATTTTTTCTTTTAATATAAGAAAGCTTTAAAGACAAATATATATATATATATATATATATATATATATAATAAAATAAGCTTTGTGTCTAAATGTGTTGTTTATGAATTATGTTAAGGATAATAGCATGCGAATATCATTCACATCCCTAGAATATTATTCCATAAAAATTTATTTTAATAATTTTTTATGAAATTAATGTAAATTAAACTATGGTAGCAGTTAAGCTACCATAGTTTAAGTAGCTTAACTGCTTATTATACAAAATAATAATATATTTATTGAATGTGTAAAGATGTAGGATAAGCATATTTTCTTAAAGTAGATTACATATAAAAAAAATTCTAAGTAATGAGTGTTTGAATTTCTAAAGTGTCTAAAAATTCAAACGCGTTTGCTGTCTTAAAATTCGCGTATTTGTGTGTTTCAGACATTTTTGTGTCTAAATTGGTATTTAAGACATATCTCTGTCTTAAATTAAGATATCTATAACGTCTAATCTATATTTTAAGACATTTACGTGTCTTAAATGCCGTCTCAGTTGTTTTTATGTGTTACTTGAAGACCCTTTCATTTGCAGTGTGGAAAGCTGAATGGTTAACATTATGTTCATATTAGCTTTGAAATTTCCTCCAATTCTAATTTAAAAAGAAAACAAAATATGGGTTGAAGGAAATAGCCAAGGGGTGTTTAGGGGTTTAACTTCGCCCTTATCCCCGAAATTTTGCAGATTTGTGGAAAAATTTAGAATTAAATATGATCTGTAACCCTTAACATTATATACTAAAACTTGAACTTCCGAACCCGAAACTTTTTCTGGCTACGGCATTAATGAATTAATTTTTGTATAAGATTTATAGATATAATTTAAAGTAAAACTAAATTTTAAAAAACTTAAATTTTCCTTTTCTGCTTCAGAATGTTGCATAATGAAGCTATTGCCATTTTCATTCATAAAGCCTCTCTGTAAAATGCACAGATCATCTCGATCACTTCCATTTTATACTGCAGTATTTTTGTTTTAAACATGAATATGAAAACAAAATAATCTGAATTTTTAGTTTGTGTAGTAGCCTTAAAATACAAATATTAAAAATGAAAATATGAAGGGAGCAAAATTTCTAATATATAAAGGGAAAAAGAAAAAAATATTCGCACTTGGATACTTTTATTTTACCTTTAAAAAACTATTAATTTTAACATTTAAATGAAGGGATGTTTCTTAAGACAAGCACAGTACTTCATTAATATTATATAAATCAATTTCACAAAATAATAATAATGCTCAGTTAAGTTTACATTACTTTCTTCGAAAAAAGAATTTGCTCTTTTCAAGATCATCTCTGCCTTTTGTATTATATTTAGTTTGAATTAGAATGAAAAAATTATATATATATATATATATATATATTTATATGGTTTATACATATAAAATTTATAGATTTATTTTATAAGGTAACTAAATTTATGCAAACTTAAATTTTTACTTTTAATCACCGAGCAGTTGAAAAATGAATGTTATGATTATATATAACTTTTATGTTAAGTTTACTTTGGATTTTAAATATATGTGGATTATGAAAAAACGTGAATACCCTTCACCACTGTGAAAGTTAAAACATTAAATCTTTTCTAGTAGTTAAATGTGTATAATTTTTACAACTCTTTCGTAAAATAAAGAAGTACATGCACGAAACTTCAAAAGGAAATAGGAAGAGGTAAAGGTAATTATTTTTAACTCGCAAGTAGCACATAGTTTTAAAAGATGACGTGTTGCTAGAAAATGTTCTTTTTTATGGTTCTTGCTTTCACTGCAATTCTTTTATGTTCTATAAACTTTTGGAATTTTTAAAATAAAAGCTGAAATGAAGATAGTAAAATTTCTACTGTGTACATTTGAAGATAGTATGTATTTTTTCAGTGTTCATTTTATTTGTTAATGATTTCAGTATAGATGAACATTTTTATTTTTTTTATTTTTTTTTATGTTAATAGATTTTATCTGTTTCATTATTAGCGTAGATGGGTATTATTTTTCTTTATAACGGGAGTATACTGGTTTAATTAATATTTCTGATAACTAATCCTGGATATATTTACATAGATGTTATGAATAAATTTGGCATAGATAATATGTTTTACTTGTATTTTACATTATGTTACATTATATATATATATATTAAAAAGTATAAAGCAAAATGTAATATGTATATACAACTATATATATATATATATAATATATAAGGTAATAAAATTTAATCTTAAAATTTAGCAATTAATAGAACTAAAACAATAACAGCACGCTAAAATATAGAACTGAATTTAACATAGAGGAAAGAATGACACAAAAAGTTGCGATATAGATAAGGAACCAATGAGTTACCATAGTAACTTAAAATACTTACGCCGACCTGAAGGATAATAAAAAAGGACCATTAAACTTGTGAAAGAGAAAAAAGATAATAAACCTCATAATCAATTGGATATAAATGCTTAAAATTAAAAGCATACTTTTCAAGGGGCGCATACTTCATAAAGCAGAGAAAGCTGCAACGATTTCGTAAAACGATATTGCTAATCATAGCAATTTATATCATCTCACGCCCCGATCAATGCAGCAAAAAAACATAAAGAAAGTGAAAAATTAAATTAAAACAAAGAATAAATAAATATTAATTAAAATCTTAAAGGAAACCAAAGTGATAACATGAAATAATCAGAGTAACCACATGGAAAACAGTTAACACAAACTGGAAAAATGGTTGATGCCAAAACCTAAATTGAAGTTAAGATAAAAGCTCGACAGATATCGATTAATCGAAAATACTTCAGAACAATTACATTAAAGATAAAATACACAGAGTAAATATTAAATGATAATGATAAAATTAATACTAGTAGAGTTAAATTAAATCGTACCAAAAATATTAATAATTAAATCGTTTAAGATAAGGACTGAAGAATGAAGGTATAAGACAACTGAGTACAAGCGCCATCTTTCGGTTAGCTATAAAAACATTAAGTCAGTTAAATAAGATGTATTGACTGAAAGATTATATATATATATATATTGCTTGAATTTATTTTAATTTTTTTACATATATATATCGTTGGAGAGATAACATTGTGAAGATTAGATTGGAATCACCTAGGACAAGCTTTTATCCTACGGTGAATTGACAAAGGCTGAAATTAATGAGGATGATGATGATGATGATATATATATATATATATATATATATATAGGAATAATTCTAGTTAAAAAATTTACCAATATATATTAATTTCCTAATACAATTACTTCACACTTAATATTAAAAAAGTTTTAAAAAATTAAATTTTAACTGTTAAATTAGAATATTAGGCATTAGGTATGGCGCTGTAATATTGATAATCTCTAAAACTAAAAGAAAATAGCCATTTTAAGAATTAAGTAACACTTGAAGGGCATTCTATCACTGATTCATAAAGACGTATAGAACATGTAAGTAGGTAGGCATATAGCAATTTAGGCATAAGTCGCCTTCTTTGCGATGCAAATTAAATACCATCCTTGATAAAATCAACTTTTCCTTAATTAAAAACCTAATTAAACATTCGAAAAATTTGTTTTCAAAGTTCATTAGTTTTGATTAAAATCTACTAACATACCAAATTTTGTAGATCTGCGTAACACTATTTGCACTAAAAGCGATACACAGAGAGATAACGCACTTTTTTAACACACAGAGAAATTCGGTTTTATCAATAACACTGATCTGCAGGAAAATCGGATAAAACACCACTTTTGAAAATTCTTATGTAAAATGACCTCCTGAATCCAAATATGACGACCATTTTGCCCTATCATCCACCGTTTTTCAGGGATGCCCTCCTATATTTATCGCTTTTCGGTAATTTTATGGCTATAAGTTTGATTTGTAGGGTGGGAAAGGATTATTTTAACTGTTAAGTATCTTCTGAGGGGTTACAGAGTTGTTAAATTCTAAAACATGATCATTTGCAGCAAGGGGAAAATTTAGGGAGGGGGGGAGGTTACCACTGAAATTATAGAGTACATTTATTATATTTTATTAATCAATTATTATTAATATTTATTATACATTATATATTTTTGTTTTAAACTGTTAAAATAATTCTTTTCCATCCTCGAAATCAAATTCATGGCCATAAAATTACCGAACAGTTATAAAAATTGAGGGAGGGGGGTGGGGTGGGGGGCGTCCCGAGAAAACAGTGGGTTATTGGGCAAAATTGGGGTCATATTCGGATTCAGCAGGTCATTTTACATAAGAATCCGTAAGAATGGTATTAGGGATCGACTTTTTCTTTTTTTACAGCGCAATGTAATCGACTAAAAACAGTTTGTTTATTTACTAGCTGTTTATTTACTCGTGAGAAATTTTCACACTTTCATTTTTTTTATTTACCTTTAAAATTGAAAACTGCTAAATCTTATACCAATTTCATCACCCAATTTAAACTTTAATTCTTCAGAAGCCAAATTATTATTTGTTTTTGTGGTGTGAAACGCTAATAATAGTTAAACCAAATCATTCAAAGAAAAGTTTCAAAATGAAATTCGTATTTGATGACCCAGTGTTCATATTTCTCTAGGCAAGACAGCTTTATTATAGTACCCCTATGGTGACTTTAAAATTTTTGCCGCTGTGTTGGGATGCATTTTAATTTATTTTTTAATTTATTCATTTTGGAATAATTATTTGTTAAAAAAACTTAGTACCTATTTTGATTATACTTTTCATTATTGCGTTTTTTAGTCAATTTATAAGAAAAGTTCATATATACGTATATATATATATATATTTAAGTATTGCTAGATTTAAAATGACGCTTGCAAAGACTGTAGTGACTTAACTTTTATAAAAATAGATTTTTTCTATAAAATGATCTCATCAGACAAATGTCGTCTTTTTTTTTTTTTTTTTTTTTTTTTTGTTTTATCACTGAACTGAGCCCATGTCCTTAAACTTTGCTTATGCATTATTTTTTATGCTCGCTTATTTTAATAAGTCACTATCGTATCGTTACTACAAAATTTAATCGAAACTGGTCCATATTAGGGAAATAGTATACAGATTTATTCAAATTTTGAATCCATTTAAAAAGTCGTTTTAGTTTCTTTGTGTGATTTTCGAAAAAGATACTACACTGTTAAAAATAAAATGGTACGTTTCACCGGGAAAATGGTACCAATTTCACTGCAACCAATAATCAGGTGCTAATTTTCATTATTTAAATAGTTCTTACTGTTAAAATTGCAATATTAAAATGGTACAAAATAGCCTCAAATTATTAGTTGCAGCTAAATTGAAAACATTATTTTGATGAAACGTACAATTTTATGACAACATGATTTTCTTCCAATTTCCCATTTGCCCGACTGTATTATATGCATTTTTTGGAGATAATGTGATCGGAAGACATAAAAGTGACCTAAAGAAGTAGTAGGAACATAAAAGTTTTCCGGTAACAGAAACTTTATATACATGTAAAGACATATAAAACGCAGCTTACATATAGTGAGGTTAAAAAAAAAAAGAAAAAAAAAGAAGGTAGAGTTATTTTTTGAAACACCAATTTTCGAGATCTAAAACTGACCTACCTAAGCTAGGTGACTGTTAATTTTCCTGTAATTACCACGTAATGCACAAGAAAGGAACGGATTTATATAATAATTTTCAAGAAAATCGTTAGAGCCGTTTTTGAGATACCAACTTTTACCAAAACTCAATTAATGACCGAAAAACAATAATTACATACAAAAGGATATTTAAAAGTGAGTTAATATGAGTTTGAAAGAGGTAGTGAGTTTGAAAGAGGTCCGTGCAGTCGTTTTTAAAGAATCGCGCTTGCGAGACCTGAAATTGTGCTATTTATACAGGACGCCTATCAACTTTCCTAAACTAACGAATTATATCACTCGAAAGGACATCTAATAGAATGCTTATATAGCTAATTTAAAGAGTATCGTTAGAGCCGTTTTTGAGATAAGGATTTACAGTCCCACTTCCGGATTTCAATTTTCACCAAAATTTGGAAATTTTATCTGTAAACCAGACCTGTCTCAATCCTGAAGTTTTGTAGTTCTGTCTTTACTAGTTTCCGAGATATGATAGCCAGAAGAATCCATACATGCATACATACACACACACTAACCAATTGATAAAACCCACTTTTTTGGACTTAGGGGACCTTAAAACGTGTAAATCTGGTTAAATCTCGATATCGAATTTTTGGACCGAATTCAATACTTCCATTACCTACGGTAGTAGGGTAATGGAAGTAAAAAAAAAAAAAAAAAAAAAAAAAAAAAATTATTATGTAATATTATGTTCATCCGATTACCTTAGTATTTTACAGCTTTTTCCTTTTTTCTTCTAGTGTATAAAACTTTACAACGTTTTATTAATTTAGACTTTTCGAAGTTAATTAAATTATACTTTTTCGTATGTAAAAAAATATTATTGTTAAAAAATTGTTTAATGTGTAAAAGTTCGTCAAAATATTCTATGAACGTAAAAAAAAATAATCTAACGAAAAATTGGGAGAATGCTCTCCCAATTATAGTATTGCGTTCTTAATCTTACATGTGAAAAGCTAAGCGGGAAAATGGGATTTTTTTTTCCTAATTTAATCATTCCGAAAATATCACCTATTTTTTGTCGTAGAGAACAGCAGTAATTAATTGGTTGGTATATAGCTGTAATTAATTTTCTCTTGTAATTACCGAAGCCATCCTTTCTTATTTTTTGTATTATTGAAAATGGTTCAGAAGCGCATTCTAGATATTTTTGTTGGTGGTATTAAAATGCAGGAACTGAAATTTCGTATGGGGTAGATTATAATATTTTTAAAATACTTATAAATATTTTTCTTCAATTTATATATATATATATATATATATATATTTAATGTTTGATTAAAAAATGAATAAATAAAAAAAGTCTCTTTTAGAAACGTTTTAAAAAATACATATTCAGTTTGGTAATCGTTTATCTAAAAAAATTCGCTAAAAATAATAAATGAAAAGAAATCACTAAATATTCCTTTTGATTACTTATTAAATAAAATACTATGTTTAATTATAAGTTCAACGCTGTATCATTTTTTTTAACCTTCCGGTATTATTTTATTTAAATTTAAGTATTAACGCTGTTTATTTATCAATTATATGTTTATGTTAAAAATTTTCTGAGGTTAAAATAACATTGTAAAAAAAATAAACATGAAAACAAGAAAACGCGATAATTTTACTTTTAGCGAAACGGTATTCCGTGAAAGCTTTCCAGGAATGGAAAAGTAATTTACTATGTTATAAGTGAAATCAATATTTATTGATATTTATAAAGCTAAATCATATGAGTCATTATTTGACAGTAATTACTTCATTACTGCTTAAATTCTCTATACTTTATATATATGGACAATGTGGTGTTAAAATTTTGTGTTTAAAGGAATTAGAAATCTGTATTTTTACTTACAATAATAATTACGTTGAAATAACAAATACAATATTTCCTTAAGTAAACGCCATTGCAATTTTATTGCATGTTTTTACAACATTGGTGAAAAAAGAAAAAAAAATGAAACAATTGTTTCGAGTTGAAAAAATAGCATAATCCTTCATCAGGCTAAAGAGTAGGCTCTCGTGCATATTTTCTTTATTATTTTACTAACTGAGCGTTTTTTGAAATTTATAGTGATTGCTTAAGATTTTTATTATCATTTTTTAGTATAGGTATAATGCAGCACTTTTTTCTTACATTGAAATATTTTTTTTCGTTTAAAATTTAAATGATTAAGGCAATACATAACAAAAAGTTATACTAAGTACAATATAT